>CM060693.1:98715372-99393973 GCA_030686995.1 Artemisia argyi | reverse complement strand
AAACCTTTTGACCTTTTCTCTCAGCCTCCACCTCCCTCCAAAACACCCTGCAACCCTACCCTGCCAAGCCCCAACACCATCATCACTCTCCACTGAAACCTATTCACCAACACTTCACCCTATTACAGCTTTCCTCCAAAAGACTCCAAATTCCACACCCCTGCCACGCGATAATTCCCAAGTGGATTATATATGTTTTCTCACCAATAATGAAAGCAAGGGCTGAGATTACTCCATAATCATCCAAAGGTGTAGAATGAAGGTGGGAAAGCAGCAGATGAGTGAGAAGAACCCTAATGGGTCACTATAAAAGAAAGAGGGAGAAGCAGAGGAAAGTAGTTAGTTAATTAGGTTTTATTATGTAATTTTAGGATAAAATTAGTGTTAGTTTGATTTCCAAGTTTTATTAGCTCCTAAATTCAGTATGTAAACTCTTATCTTTAAGTTTAATGGAAGTTTTATTTTTCTAATCAAACAAATCTTAAACTGCTTATTTTCTTTCAGCTTATCCACTGCTTATTTTATGGTTCATTGTTGTTTATTAAGTCCACATTAAGCTTAGTTCATGATCACTCTCAAATTTCAGTCAAAAAAATTGCTTTTGCATTCAATAAATCTCATCAGTTACCACCTTAAGGGAGTGTTTGGAAACGTAGGATCCTAGGAGTTCTAATCACTTTTGTTCTTAAAGACAGCTTGCATCTGTTTTGTTATAGTTGTTTTAGTGTTTTGAAAGTCAATTCCAGTGTTTTACATAGCTTCTCAGCTTTTAAATGAAATTTCAAAGTTTCATAGTTTGAATCAAAAGTAAACAGCTTATATCTGAATCAGTAGGTTTTAGGTGCCTTAGTTACTAGTTTTGGTTTTGTTTCAACTTCATCTAGGACTGTGCACTGGCTCATTGCCTATGGTTGACTTCCCTGGGTCAAATTCTCACCCAATTTGACCCATAAGGACTTCAGCTTGTATGTTCCAACAGCCATCAATAGGAGCCTTTTAATCTGCTCAATTTTTATATTCATGATCTGAAAATTGTCACAGAGCTTATTGGCCAGCTTTTTAATGAGCTGATAATTTTATTCCATTTTTACGATTTGTTTTTGAATGCTTTTTGTATGCCTAAACTCAGCCCCCTGGCCCCCCTATTCTGTTTGTGCATTAGCAGGTTTAGGAAATCAGTTGGCTATTTCAGTTCTTTTGGCTTATATGTTTGCTTATTTCTGTCCGAGTTAGGACTAGCTTAGGTTTCCCTTAATTCAGCCCCTTAGTAGGCTTATTAGAAGCAGTAGAAAGCTTTTAGGATAGCTTATTTTTGCCTTCAGACCTGCTGCTCTTCAGGTCCCAAACATCACCTTAGCACCCTATATTTAAGCCTATATTTGTTGTAAAACTTGCATCCACGATCTGTGGTGGTACGGTCTTGTGTATATTAGCTTATTGGTTCTTGTGCTTACCTGCTCCTAGTTTATTATATGACCCATTGGACCCGCTGCTACAACCTTTGTGCAGGGCTGTTTAGACCTACTCATCAGCTCCCAACTAGCCTCCCTCTGTCCTAGATTTTAGTGATGATTAAGTAGGACTTAGAATTGGATTCTGGTTTTATTAGATATTAGTAGTATAGAATTTTTAGTTGTATCTTTAGAATGGATTTTCATGCTTATTTGTGGCTTAATTTTGAGCCTGCATCCCACCCCTTAGGGCTGCACATCAGTAAAAGCTAGTACCCACAGCCCTTCATCCACTATCTTTAATTTCCTTATTACTTAGTAACTTGGCCTAAAAATTAGTACGTAGATTCTCTATCAGCTTATCTCCATGAATGTATTTTTGTCTTATTTTTAGGAATTTTCTTTTGTAGCTTATTCTTGCCATTTTAGCCCCACTTAGGACTGTTTGGTATGCAGTTGTGGTTTGCTTATTTTAGAACTATTTTGCTTATCTCCCTTTGATTTCTGCTTATACTAGTTTAGATTGGTTTATTTCTGGTATTTGTTAGCTTATTAAGGTAGTATTATCTTGTTTGAGCCCTTTTGTTAGCTTTGTGAATTGAATCAGTTAAGCTTTATAGCTTTGTGTGCTTGCCCTTTCTGACCATCAAAATCAGTGACTACAGACCAACATTTGCATGTCCCTAGTTTGTTCCATAGGCCACCTTAGCTTAAGCTTTTGGGCTTTCTGAAAAGCCCATAAAGCTGGCTTGTTGATTCAAGGCTTATCTTTAGCCTTGGAACTCTTGCCCTTAGCTTATTTGGCTTGCTAAACAGCCCAGTGGACTGTTTAGTTTTAAGCTTTTGATTTTTGCTTATTAGCTTGTTATTGCTTAATCTGTGAGTTTCTTTGGTTGTTTTAAGTTGATTTAAGCTCATATAAGTTATTTGTAGTGTACTCTAGCTTTTGATAATTATTTGCATTGTTTGCTTATTTTTAAGTGCTTATTTGTAAGTGCTTATTGCCCATTTTGCGTATTTTGATTTCTTTTTCAGTAGATTTTATTTTTCTTAAGTTCTTAATTGTATTTTAGAATTTTCCTAAAAGTTTCAAAATTTTCTTTGCCTTTTTAGTATTTCTGATAAATCAAAAGTAGTTTTAGTAATTAATAAATAGTCAATAATTAATAATAAATAGATAAATAGTGTAATAAATATATTTTCTGTTTTAAAATTAATTTTATAATATTTTAGATTTTTCAAAGTTATAATTTCATTTTTCTAGGTTTATTTTATATTTTCTTAATTTTTAATGTATTATTAAATAGTTAAAAATAGTTTTTAATTAATAATAAATAATTAAAAAGTCAAAAAACTAATTTTCTTTTTTCTAAAATTTTATTTGATTATTAGGTTCGTAAAAATATTATTTTCATGTCCGTAGGGTTAGCGTAGCTCAAAATTCACTTTTTATTTCGCGCACTCGCGTTTTATTTAAATAAACTTTTACGTTTTTAAATTTAGGTTACGTTATTAAAAGTAGTTTGTAAAATAAGAAAAACCAAAAACATAAATAAACTGATAGCTTCTATTTAAGCCGTTTGGCTTATTTTTCTGCTTATCTTTAAGCAAACTTTAATTTTAAATTCTTAGATTACGTTTTAGGTTAATTTGGTTTCACGTTATTGTTAATATAGTTTGTTTAGATCGTTCTCATTCGTATTTCCTAAGCGTAATCATTCTAATCACTCAAACCCTATTCCTGTCCAAATTCACCCGATCACAAACCCGTTTTAATACCATCCACACCTCGTCGGGATATAACGACCCGGGGAAACCCCTATACTTACACGGAGCATTGACTCTAGGCAGTTTGACCTCGTTGACCATCCTTTGGTCAATTTAGGTTGACTGTTCTGAGCCAATCATTTTTTTTAATCCTTTAGTTTTATAATCTCTAGGAAATCTGCAAACATCATTCCACAAGCATTATATCTTACTTTGCTTTCTAGGATTTGTTAGCATATACAGATTGCCGCCGATTTTACGCGAGGTTGCCTTGTTTGTTTTCTCAGGTTTAACAGGTTATGTTTGACAAGAAGATGATTTATATTCTGGAAGGGAAGCTTTGATTGTTCATTTTCTTAGAGGAAGATCTAACCTTGCTACCTTATTATCCATACCGAGCGAATCAGGGGAGTATTTGATTTCATTCTTTTTTCTTATTTCACTTTTACATTCTTTACTTGAACATTGGGGACAATGTTCATCCTAAGTGTAAGGGGAGGGTAAAATGATGATACCTTATAGATACACTTTCGCTTGAGTTTGTTTGTTTAATGGTAGGTGTGTAATAAAACTATGAGAAATACTTGTTAGTGTAATTTTAGCGCCAAATTTAAATTTTTTTACAACATTTAGGAGTCAAACTTTAGCCTTAGCAAGCGTCTCATGGATAGGAGGTTGTATGACTAGCACAAAACCGTACCACTTAAAAAAAATTTCACCCAAATATGTGAGGTTCGCCTTTATATTTGATAGGAAAAGCATTCATTATTAGTGCTTATGTGTGTACCCGTAGCATTTAGATTCTAGAACTTGCGTTATTAGTGCTTATGTGTGTACCGGTAGCATTTAGATTCTAGAACTTGCGTTAGTGATACATCCCGAGACTGCTCGTGAGACTACATTCGTGTAGTAGGATTTACTACATGATAAGAGGCATTAGGATCACCCTTGTGTTAAACCCGTATCATAATTACTTGACCATTTAACTCATATTACTTGGCTAGTTAAGTCAATTAATTTTTCCCACACCTTAGCGTTGTACTCATTTTTAGTACACGAAACCCCTAGTACACCCCTCCGAGCCTATCTTTTCATTTCTAACTTTAAGCATCTTACTTAAAGGAAGAATTTGTTACACCCCACTTAAATGTACAACCAAATCGCCTTAGCCTTCCGTGTAGGCACTCATCTTTAGTGCATTATTGTTATTTGTTAAACCCTTAGTTAATTATCTAATTTATTACATGGTTGCTAAGTCGAGTCATATCCTTGTACATATTGTTTTGGGACGATTGGGACTCATGGGTAAAGTACTTATGTTATGGAGTAATGGGGAAGAACATCATATTATTACCCCCATATGTGCGTTAATCTTAAAAGTACTCCAAGTGTTTTGATTATCTTGATTCGAGTCATTAGATTAGTTTATTGTAAAGTATGTAAAAATTCAAGTGTAAGGGGAATGTTTATTCCCTATGATGTATTATTTTGGATGGTAGGGTAAGAGTGTATGCACAAAAAAAAAAAAAAAAAAAAAGTAAAAAATTAAGAAAAATAAAAAAAAAAAAAGAGAGAGAAAAAGAAAAGAGAAAAAAACATACGGACTACCATCCCGTTTCATTCTATGTTTATTTTATGTTTTTGTTATTTTTCATTTATTAGCTTAAGTCGAGTCTAGTCTTGGCTTAGCAACGCCATATTGTACATGTAATTAACCAAGATGATTAACTCGCCACCAGTAAAGACTGCCAATATCCAACAAAACCGTGTATTCCATATCCCTACACCTAACGTTACAACCCTTTAAAAGACCTCTTTGATAGTTTATCCTAGGTGCTTATGCAATGTGGTGGAGGTTTGATCATTTCCCAAGCCTATGGTAATCTATTTTGCTATGACAGGTAGTGAGAGATGTTTTCCATTTCCATATTGTGATATATACTTTATTACACCAGAGAGATGTAAGTATCTAAACACTATTTGTGAGGTGCTAGTATATGACCTCCGTGCTTGTCTTTGGTCTTTAGTGGAACGATTATTTGTTGTAATTACTTTTATATTAGTGTTAAATGACCTCTAACTTGTATTTTGATTAGAATAAAAGCGCATTTGCTTGAGGACAAGCAAATCTCAAGTGTAAGGGTATATGATGAGCCGAAAAATGAACCGTTTTTAGGGGGTCATTTAAGCCGGAATTGGAATTTATTTGATCAAATATTGCCCTAAATCGTTCCTTTTGTGATTTTAGGTACTTTGGGAGTGAATCTGGAAAAGGAAGCATTTTGGACGTTTTTGGAGCATAAAAGTGAAGAAAACGGCAAAGACTTAATTTTCCATGCTGGAAACATTACCTGACGACGTCAAGAAGGAAAATGTGACGGCGTCAGGAGTAAAATGCATGACGACCCAGAGAAAACGTGACGGCGTCAGAAGTAGGGCGTCAAGAGTTACTTTGGTGATGGCCTGAAGAATGATTACACGTGACGGCGTCAGCTCCAGATCTTGGCAGTCCGAGAACATTATTGGCGGCGAGATGACGGCGTCAGAAATTTACTCTTGACGCCGTCACCTCACAAAATCTATATATACTTTTCTATTTTTCATTCATCAAGAGGAGGAACTTGTGTGGAGAATACTAGGGTCGAACCTAATAAACCCTAGGTCGTTTGTAACAGTATTTTCAAGGGTTTTCACCCTTTGAAACCTTTCATGTTCAATCAAGATAAGTCTCCTTTCAATTCATTCAATATGTCTATGTGTTGTTTGAATATATCTTATGCTTGTCTTGATTATAACATGCTAGGCTAGATCTTTTGTGTGTTTGCATAGAGATAATGAAACCTAGATGTTGATTATATGTTGATTGCTTGTTTATAGTTGTAATGGATGAATGATTTCAATGTTAGGCTTAAGAAAACTGGCAGATCTCCATTGTGTAACTTGCTTGAACGTCTTAAGAAACATGAACCGATGTGTACTAGGTTTTTATGATTGTATTTAATGCATGAGCGAATTCTAGTGATCCCATGTTAGGAGCATCTTAGCCGGCTCGACATAGGAGTGAAGTAGGAGCTTAAAGAATTGGGGAAGTAAGTACGCCACCCCATGAATGGTATTACGGAATACAATCCGTCATCCACATTACTATAACAAGTAATTAACCTGTAAAAGATATCTAGGGAGTAGTGAAATCTCAGTAAACACCATTTTCCCACATATTGCTCACACCACTAGTTTAATTTAGTTTATTTTCATTTTTGTTTTATTTTGATTGCATCTTTAGTTATTGGGTTAGTTGACTAGCAACTAATTCCGCCCACTCTTCCAAAACCCGAAATTTTACTTGCTTTTATAAAAATATAAAAATACAAAAAGAATCATTCCTCACCTCTAGACCTAGTTTTTTGGCTTTCTAATCCTAGCGACACTATTCCTGAGTTGAACGATCAATCCCCCGGTACTTGTCACTATACTATACTACAATGATCAGGTACACTACCTGGTGGGGGTTGTAAGCTTCTCGAGATCCCTCGAGAGGTAAAGCCTGGTGCAATTCCCACGCATCAGACTTCATTCCCAGAGGATATGGGAAATATGCAAATTCAATTAAGAAACTATAAAGAGGCTTATGCACATGTTTACTAATTACGTGATGATGTTCAATCTCTTTCCACTATTCTGGATAGAAAGGTCAGAGCTGACGATGTGGATTTTTATGTTTTGATATAGATTAAGCAACAATTTTTTTAATCATATTTTTGTTATCACACTGACGAAAGAGTTGGAAGCATTATTTGGTAGATCAACTGACCAAACTTCTAAAATACAAAAAATGCAGTCAGCGGTATGTTTTTATTGCCTTTTGAAATGTTTGCGAGCTTTATTTGTACCCCTGTCGATGTTGTTTACAATAGTTGTTGTAGCATGATGTTTATTTTGCGCCACCCTTAATGAAGAGGTCATGAATAGGTTGCATAATTACCCTCTAAATAACATACGTAATTCGCTGAAAGGTTACATAATATGTTAATTAAATATTTTAATTGTGTTTCAGGTGACTGTCAGCGGAAAGCAAGAACAACACATGGTAGCAAGAGTAGGAAAGTTCAGTGTTATTTGGAAATTCCAACATGTGTATAACAAGGCAGTGTGCACATGAATGACACTGAAACCGATAAGGGGTCAAGAGTTGTTACTTTTATAAGCAGTGACCAAAGATAATGCATAATATAAAGTCAATTTATCCATGACAAGTATATTGTTGGTAGCAAATGCACATGTCTTAACAGACAAAAATGTTAAGGTATAGTTTCATAAGCTTCATGTGTGATTAATCATATCAATATGAGGTCAAATGTCTAACACTGTACTTTCAAACATTTTATGGTTTTGTTTGAACCCAAATGCAGAAACCAAAATCTGAAGTTAGGGAAGAAGCACTGAAGAACCTTACTTTAGACTCCGTAAGGAGAAGATCGAAAAAGCCTCCAAAGTCTATCACAACAGTTCTTAGTGCATGTAGCAAGGTGAGTTATATAGTTATATAAATTAAAAAAGCTATCAACAATTGTCACAATGTGCATCGACGTAACTATGTGGCAGAATCACCAAAACTTCAATACATATCGGCTAACTAAATACTGATATTTATTGAATGTTAAAAACTAAAGATCTTTTTAATTTTCATGTTTTTTATTTTAGTTATATGATACCAGGAAAATAAGGATACCTACAGGGATGTTTATCGACAGTAGGGCACAGACTGCAATGATCTTGAGAGACATTGTCGAGAAGTAATCAATGTTCATATTAGGGAAAGGTGGTGTAAGATCCGATTCCATTCTGACTACTGGAATGACTGACTGGGAAGAGTGTCCCGAGTTTGGAATTTTCTACATAAACTCTTTAAGCTACTCATAAGAATAGAGTTTCATTAATTTTTAGAACCATGTTTGGAAGAGTGTCTCGAGCTTGGTAGTATCTCTAATGTTTAGAACCGTGTTCATGGATCCGTCTATCCTGACCCAATCCAAACTTAAACTGTGACCATTTTGACCCGTTACCTAACTATTTTGCCAGCTCTTGCGTTTCATCAATATGTTATGGATAAAGTAATAAATAGAACTTTAAGTATGACGTGACACTTTTAACTAACTGTTGGAGACTGAGAGCTATTGGATCCCAAGCGGTACATGACATATGGCATATGAACATAACTTCTATAGGGCCTCACCCCATTGTAGCTGTGGTGTTTAAGAACCAAATTCCTTGCGCTTTTAATAGTTCTTGCTTAATCACTGTGATGTTTAAGAACCAAGATATGGTTGTAAATTCATTTTGTTTTAGTTGGCAATTATATTGTACTCCGTATTTGTCAACAACAAAGTGATTAAATGTTGGGATAATAAGGTCAATTTCAGTCATGCGGAAAAATAATTTTTTTTTATTGTGCCTCAAAACTTTATAGAAGTTAGAAAATTATAATCAGGTTTGTGGACCGTCCAAAACTCCCAAGGAAAAATAAGAAAAATACTGAGAATGATATATTATTTGAACTTTTGAGAATACTAATAAAGATTGGTATTTATGGAAATTGTGGAATTTGAAACAAGCTTCTAGAGAAGCAAAAGGAAGAACATGATAATAGCATAACTAATTGAATAAAAAAAGACCATGCAATTGAATTGCTTGCAAAGCTAAAAGTTGGAATGGACGAGCTTCAAAAAATCACAGAGGATAGAAAATGAGAAGTTGTAGCACTTAAAGAAAAGGAACTTCTTCGGTATGTTGGAGGGTAAGTACCAATACATTGTTAGTTTTTTGTTATATTGACACATACTATACCCTAGCTTGAGACATGATCACTGTTAATCATTGCTATATTTAATCATATAATGAAAATCTATACTTTAAAAGAGTTAAGAAAGTGATTAATGCGGTTCGAGTCATCATCTGTCCAACATATGGAGATACACTTGATCTCGCGAAATATGGTTAAGTAACTTCAGACATTTGTTTACTTATCTATATTTTAGTCTCATATTGATCATAGACACTAACGAAAAAACATGATACTTTGCAAGGGATCAAATTCATTTAACCTTATATGTCATTGCTAGGAATGAATAATCTGTACAAAGGTTGATTTGAAAACAAATGCTTTTATTGATGTGCCTGAAATGGTGGAGTACATTGGAATGCACTATCGGATTAAGGTGTTAGGATGAAGAGTTAGACTTAAAAGTGGGAAGTTAGTGTTTGGATTCAAAGGTAAGTCTTTCTTCTGTTACACGTTCAATTTCATAACATAGCCACTTGCTCTCCAAAAATTGGTTGGAAAAGCAAAATCACAAGTGTTTTCTTATAGTCAAAGATCAAAGTGGGTAGCCTTAATAATTTTATTTGCTTGTGCTTTTACGCCTAGTACATTGAGAGAGTTGCAGTGGGGTACCGTAGATGATATATCAAAGTGATGAACAAGTCTAACGGCAAACATTGTCCCAAGTGAGGCTGTTTCTACAAATGCTGATATTCTCACACGAACAACTCTATGTGACTGTTTCAAGAGTCAAGGCGAAAAAAGGTTTGAAGGTTCTTTCTTGTGGAAAATACGATGAATACACAAAATACACAACAAATGTTGTATACAAAGTACCATGTAATTTATTTGTTGTGTTATTTATCATTGTTCTTTTTACATATATAATACATGAAGACTATATTTTTGTTTCTAATTATATTGTTTTTACGAATAACCACTCGTGTCACACAAATGATATTTAGCCGTCAATACTTTGTTGCGATAGAGACATCCACTACACTAATGAAACCACTAATATTGTCTTAAAGAAGTATTGCATAGATTTTAAACATTTAATCTTTTTTTTTATATTCATACACCGTTTTTTGTTATGGTCTTCATAAGAATGATTTCATAGAGCTAGCCCGCCCATCGGGCGGGTCTTGAAGCTAGTATATATATATATATATATATATATATATATATATATAAAGTGTAATAATGATAATTACGTATTTAATTAATTAAAATTAATTAAACATGTGTTGAGAAAATAAGATAATAATAGTGTTAGTGGAGGAATATTAATTGTAAATATTATTTATAATATAAGTTTAAGTATAAGTATTTGAAATAAAGACTTTGTATTTGGAAAAATTATATATATGCAAGTGAAAATACTTTAAGGGTTATAGTTTTTAGAAAAATTTGGGCATGACCCGTTCGTTTATTCATCGTTTCCATTTTCATCAAATGTTGCAAATTTCTCAACTAGTCCGTTGTCACACCCTCAAAATTACCTGTTTTAGCAGTGGAATGGGATACCTGGGGGTGACTACCATAGCATCACAGTTACAGTTACATTGAACGACCTAAAGTGTCGTTTATAAAATACCTCGTTTGATCATTAAAAATATTCAGAGTTTACAAAACAAGGTCCCAAAAGGTGTCTCAAGTTTATGAAAAACAAGTCATACTAGATCAAATGTTTCATAAGTGCAGAAAATATAGTGAGACGCATCGACTCCGCGACTCCATGAAGGTCCAAATGCATGCAACATGAGCTACCTTAATAACCTGAAAATACATTGCTAAAACGTCAACACGAATGTTGGTGAGAAATCATAGGTTTATGAGTTAAATCGTATGTACAATAGCCATAAGTAAAAAGTAAAGTAATAAGATTTCAGTAACAAAACTACATTGGCTCTTAAGCTCATGACCCCGAAGCTAGACATAAGTTACTTGGCCCCAAATGAGTGTTTACCAGACACTCTAACGATATTAGACATGAAATGCATCCGTTATTCTGTTGGAGCAACCCAAACACGGATGGAGGAGTCACCCTCAATAGATCTATTCACTCACTCTCGCTTGTAGATTAATTAACGGTCCATGATAATAAAGGGGACTTGTCATGGCGTGGTAATAAGGCAACTTAAGCAATGTAAGGAATTTATACTTTGGCATGTACAAAAATAAGTGATGCAATGTATTCTCCCCCGTGGGATTTGAAATCAAAATATTGAATTAAAACGGGGCTATGAAAACTCACCTGATATGATGGTACTATGAACAAGTAATGAACTGAATAACAAGGCGCGCACACTAGCCGCAAGTTAATATGAATGATATGATCCATGATAAGCAATGATGAAATGCCAAATATGCAAAATACGGATGTTATGATACCACTTGAGTAATTCTTGGGAAAATAATGTTTATCGTCGAAAAATATATTTTTGACGTCTTGTATAAATATAAAATACTTCACGCGTATTTACATTGTAGTGACAATCCCTTGTAGTTGTTTAGTGATTTATTACAAAAATAGAGTTTTTCGTCGTAAAATATTATCTTTAAATAATAGTTGTAATCCTTAATATATAGCCTCAAAAAAAGCTAGTCGTGAACGAATAATATTAAGTTCTGGAAAACGAATTTGACGTTTTTAGTAAGTTTGTAACATGGTCTAAAGACGTGTTATTAAGTTTTGATCTCATTGAGTTCCGACCCTGGATAGAAAAATATGTTTAGTTGGTCCGTTGTGAAAATAACCATTTTTGGTGTGGTTTTCGGGTAATATAAATGAGGTTGTAAGTTACTCGTTACAAGGCCAACAGGTAAACGGTCAAGTGTTTTGGATAGTGTGTCGGGAATACTTGAAATTACTTAAGTACGGCTCGGACTCAAACTGAGCCGAACATGGAGAAAAATGGTAGCGAACATGGCACTTTGCAAAGTCATTTTACGTCAAAACTCTATTAGTGTAAAAGCTGAGTAAATATATATATATATAAATCGCCCATGTTCTAACGCTTGTATCTTCTTCGTTATAAGCTCGTTTTCTACGTTCTTTATATCCCCGGAATCGTGGGACAACGTAGTAATATATTTTTGATAATTTGGGTCGACTAAATGTCGGTAAACGCCTCGTTTTCACCTATGAAAATCGTGTGACAGCACACATTTTTAGTAAATAATAATTTTCGTCGTTAAATTATTTTTAGCGTATCTTTCTCGTTGTAACTCGGATTTTAGTGATTCAAGCGGCCACGGTTTCGTTTTTGAGAGTATTTTCTAAATCTTTGGTCCAAAAGTTACCATGGTTGACTGAGTTTCCAGAAAGTTAGAAAAATGGACAGCTTGTTTATATATTGTTCAAAAAATGAGTTTCCTATTGTATAACTTGTCTCAAACCAATCCAAACAACTTCAATATCACCCTTAAACTATCATACACCTCCTTAGGGTGTCATGGGGTCCTAAACTTCATCAAAAATGATGGGTCTCATGAGGTTACTAGTAAAATCCTTTTAAACCCATTATAGTGTCAAAAATACACATCAAGAGGTATATAACATATGTTTTCGTGCACAATAAATTGCTAGAGCATAAAAATAACTTGAATGGAAGTATAAAATGTAGGAAAAATTATGTAGACACTTACTTGAGGATTTGAAGAGTTGTTGGTGTTATTAAACTTAAGTACTTCCAAGTTTTTATTTCAAAACCTTAAGTAGAAGTAATAATAGACCAAGATTATACTTAAGCTAGAAAAATGATGGATCTTCATGTTGTTGTTGTTGTAGCTGTGGGTCACCAAGAGAGAACAAGGAAGATTTTGTGAAAAATAAAATGAAAATGGCTAGATTAGACTTTATATAGTCCAAGGGCAATTTGGTAATTTCATTGGTTAAGAAAATATCTATATATTTTCAATCAATATCTAGATATTTAGTGAGCAGTGTATTTAGGAGTATCGGGTACATTGTTCATGTATAAAATCGTAATTACGTAAATCGTCGTAATTATAAACTTTTAACGGTACGTATACCAAATAAATTTAAAACGTCGGGTAAATTAATTATATGACTTTTATACCATTATAATAAGTATGAAAATGTGTAGGATCATAGTTGGGAGTATTAGGTATACATTAGTAGTAAAAACTGAGTGGTAACGTTAATTACAAATTAAGCATACGTAAATTGAAATAAGGCGTATCCGCGCATAATCTAAAGTGTTGATGATGTTACTGATGATATGTAGACTACTCTAGTCTATATGATGTGTCCTTACTGATGATGCATGAATTCCCAGATAAACCTGACTGGTTACACGAATTTAAATACCCGTAAACTAAATTTACGATGAAATGAGTAATGTACATGAATAGTGTTTTCCCTCCGGAATGAATAGTGTCATGTGAATAGTAAAATTTCTGAACGCTTCTCGGAATCTCAAACTGACTCAAAAAATGATGAATAGTAAAATGATGAATAGTAACTGGTGAATAGTAACTTTCCAAGATGAAAAATGAAATTTCGACATCTGAAAAAGGGACCTGAAATTACGAGTTGTGACAGTCTTCCTCTCTAAAAGGAACTTCGTCCCGAAGTTCAGTTTGTGTTGGCCTCTGAAGTAGACTTGGTGAAAAGATGTGGATACTTGAGTCACATTTGGTCATCTCGTTCCCAAGTAAACTCGGGTCCTCTTCAAGAATTCCAGCAAACTTTCACGATAGGAATTCGACTCTGCTTCAACTGTTCGACCTCACGGTCCATGATATCTACTGGTTCTCCTACCAGGTTTCGATTTGTCATTGGGTTGGATCCCTTCCAATGGAATCATGAGTGACTCATCTGAAAGTCATTTCTTAAGATTTGAAAATGTGAAACATGGTTGTGTAATCCTGCTGTAATCTAACAAGGCTCAAGTCTGACGGCCACTAGGCCTACTTTGTCTGAAATATTAAATGGTCCAGTGTATATCGGTTTAACTTCCCAAACTTTCTGAATGGTATCATGCCTTTCCTAGGTAGAACTTTCAACATGATCATGCCACCAACTCAAAATTCTAAGGGTTTACCACTTATCGAACTTGTAACTAATTCTTGATTTGTAGGAAATTCCTAGTTATTTCACGAATGCCTACTGGACTAGTGAGTTGGACTTTTCCAAATTTCGATCCGTCAATGGATATTGGCACTTCGACCATAGAGTGCATCAAATGGTGTAGTCTCTACGCCCGCGCGATAACTATGGTTGCAACTGAATTTGATTTATGGCAAATGGTTAGTCCAACCATTTCTAGAGTCAATCACTCATGCTCTGAGCATATCTTCCTATGTTTGAATCATTCTCTCGCTCTGACCATTGGTCTGAGGACGATAGGCGATGTTTACATCTAAATGGGTTTCCGAAGGAAATCTTAAAATAATTGCTAGAAGTCTGAGGTGATTCTATTACCTTTATCAGGAATAATTGAAATGGGTACAATAAATCTTGTGACTAATTCCACAACGTTACGTCTTTCGAAAAGGGCGTTCTCTGAAGGAGATAGAATATAGGTAATAATTTTGATTCCTTGTGTTTTGTTCCAACGGATGCTAAGACATGTGTCTTTCTTTGCCTATTGGGCTAGGTCTCCATTACTGACGTTTGTACTTAATTTATGGTGTTCCTCCTAATTTCCTTCATCACATATTCCAATATTCTTTATTTTCAAGTCACAAAATCCTAAATGCATAAGCGATGTAGTATGGTGATTAGTTTTGGAAATTTGTCTCGCGATTGTGAGTTTTGGTTGAAATCTTTTTCTGAATAAACGAATTTAGAAAATGGAGCAAACAGCTTACTAAATAATATCTTTCTTGATAATTCAAAATTCAGTAGTGATGAAATGTGAAACCGTTTTCAAACATGTTGTGATTAGGAATGTTTACCAAAGTTTGATGTTTATATATTTCTCGTTGTACAATAGTTTTGCTAAATATTGACAAAAAAGGATCATACTTGTTCAAAATAGGAATTTCAGAAATTATTTTCTACAAGGTATGTGATTTGTATAAACACAATTTTTAAATTAACTACATTTAAAAGTGAAAGTATTAACAAGGATAAAATGGTAGGATAGGTAATGTTCGCATAAATGCATAGATGTCTAACATTTAGTTCCTGAGGTTGGATAATGCTTATTGGTGGGTGTCAGGAAAAACTACAAGCATAAGTATTCAAACTAACTTAAGTTCTGACACGGTTTATCGTTGAAATTGTCATCATGTTGACAAAATATATGTTCGGGTTTGATCCCTTTCCTTGATATGAAAGTGAAGTTATCTGGGATTTCTAGAGAACACAACGCCTTAGGGGAATCTATATCGATATTCTTAATTTAAACAATTATCCATTGCGAAAACTCACTACAGGGAAGCTTGCGTTTGGATGAGGCCATGTTTAAATGGAACACTCTACGGTATCGGTTATGAGGCTTGGTTTATTTCTATAGTGTTGCTCAACGGGCATTCACATTGTGTTCGATCCTGTAGCTTAGTCTAGCTAGTACCTTTAAATGATAAAATTTGACAACTAGGTCAGAGATGGTGATTCGGATGGTCTCGTGGTATCTTAGGATTGTTGTTGAGTTATGAATTTTCTTACTATATACTTCTAGTCCTGGTTAGTAGTTCTGTAATCCTTTCATTGCTTTTCTTGTATCAAGGAATCCTACTTGTAATTGATATGGAAAGTCTCTCCTAGAGAAGTCAATGGAAAAATCCAACTTAATGGCTGAGTGAGTGACAGGTGGGGTAAGTATCCAGAGAGGGTTTGTCAAAAAGAGATGTTTATGAAAGTGTTTCCTTGTTTACAAAGCTTTTAAATGAAGATTGTTATTAACAATCCTTTAAAAAGGTAATTATTTCCTTCATGCCATAATCCTTCCTGAATTATACATAGGTGATCAGGCTATGTATAATTGAGGACTAATGATGCGATGCTTGATTTAGTCAAAATATCATTACTTTTCTCAAAAGTTTTAGATGGTGTTCAACGTATTGTTCTGAAAAATGGTATCCTAGATATTTCCTTTCAAAGTAACATGAAAATTGTTTCGCGTAATAATAGTAAATACTTGGTGTAATGACGGAAAAATCAATTTATAGAGGGGTAACAAAATAGCTTACTTTAAAATTTTATGTAAAACAATTTCCCCATATGATAGTAAAATGGCGTGAAGTAAAATTCGTTGTAAAGTTTATTGGGTACATGGGTGAATCTTATAGAATGGTAATAGTCTCCTAATCCGTCAAAAACGAAATCGGCCTAAACCCTAATAAGACAATGGTATAATGTTGCGAAACGATTGAAGATTGAGCGATTGGAATAGAAAATGGAATAAACGAAGGTTATGATTATCGTGGAGATTAACAAAAGATAGATACTATACTGGATAGAAAAGTGCTTAATACAACTAGGTTATGTCAACGTACCAATGGAAAGTACAAAAAAAAAGATACAACCCTAAAGGGCTTGAACTACGGTTTATATAATAAACTAGGAAATCCTTCTGTTTAAGCATTGTTGTTACCCTTGATGTTGCTAATATCCTGACGGTTCTCTTCTAATAGCTCACGCTATTCCTCGAGCGATTCCGTCTTGATTCTCAAGTTCCCGATTCCTTGTTTCTTAGTTCCGGGCAGTCCTACCTGAAATGCCCTAAGTTTCCACATTTGAAGCAACTCCCTGGGATCCTCTGATTTGTGAGTTTCCTACAGTCCTTAGTTTGATGACCCTGCTTCTTGCACACTCCACATGGTTCACTGCAATGACCTAGGTGATGTAGATTTCACAGGTTGTAGTAAGGTAAATTTCCAGTATACCTTCTCTTTGTGTGCGGTCCTGCAGCATAGGCTCCACCCACTTCTTGTCCTTTGGGTGATTGTTGAGCAGCATTGCAACCTTGATTGTTGTCCCACTTCCTTTTATTGTTGCTATTGTTTCCTGATGTCTTGGAGTGAGCTATGCGTTCCTTTGCTACGATCGCCATTTTGATAGCCTTAGACATGGTATCGGGTTCCAATGAGATGACCAACATACGAATTTCAGGGGAGAGTCCCCCGATGTACCTTTCAAGTTTCTTGTTTTCTGGTTCATCCATTGCAGGGCCTAGTCGTGTTAATTCATAAAAACGAGTAGTGTACTTGTCAACATCATCTCCTACCATGGTAAAGTTTAGTGTTTCCTGTTCTATTGCTCGTAATTCGCTTCTTACACAAAATGTTAAACTCATCATCCTTTTTAGTTTCTCCCAAGAATGTGAGTAAGCAGCATCAACTCCCACTATCTGAATATGTTTGGTCCACCATTCCTGGGCATGATCCTGAAAAGTGCATGTGGCGAACTTAACCTTGTCTTCCTTACGACAGTCGCCACATCGAAATATTGTTTCTATTTCTTCGAACCATCTGAGAATTTCCTTTGTGTCTATAGTTCCGCTAAAGGAGGGGGATTGCAACCCATAAATTCCACGTGAGTAAGTTCCTTGGTGAGGACGGTGGCTATGTTCTGGGCAATGACATGTGCAACAGTGGCTTGCGTCATGCTTGGAGTGGTTTGCTTAAATCTATCTTCATCAAATCATAAGAGACCATGAGAATCTATAGGTAATAAAAATCATCATATTCACAACACATGAATATAATACATGAAAATTTCGGTCTACGTGGACCGATATCATAGATAGCACAACCATTCCTACATAGTAGAGTCACACTTGATACATTTGTTTGTACAACAACCAAAATACAACAAGTTCTTTAGACTATGTTCCACACTTTCCGTGCATAGGATAATAGTAAAAGCTAGTAAAGATATAAGTCTAGTCCAGAGACTTCCTGGTGTCCCTCTGAGTGAAACCAGGGTTTACGGCATCATAAGGTCGAGATAGTCCTGAAGTGGGGTCTGAAGTTGTGCATCGATCATATCCTAGATAGTGTAGGTTCCAAACCAATCCTGAGGAATCTTCGGATGTTCCTGTTGAGTCCATGATCTTGGTATTATCCACAAGATGTTATCTAATTCATGGTAAGTGGGAATAGAAAAGGGAAATGACAATGGTGATACTCTAGATGATGAGAATAAAATTGATGACGATGAGATCCTAGTGGTGAGTTAGGAGATGATGGTGATAATAGTGAATGGAATACTACCCTCTTTCGCGCTATCTCGCGACATCTAAGAGGTAAAACTGAAGTACGTACTATGGGACGACCAATAGTGTAATAAGTAGCTGATGGTGGTGGTAGTACCTGAGTAGTGGGTGCTCTACTAGTGAAGGAAAGAAACATACTATCTTCCTTACAATAAGCATCCTAATAGGTCCATTAAGATTAAGTCTGAATACTCTACCAAACGGCATTCTATGTATGGGCTGAATGATAGGAAAACCCTGTTCCTATGACAAATCAATGGTGCTAATGGTGGTGTAAGTGCAACTGGTGGTATAATGGTAGTGGAAGATGACAAGGCATCTTCAATGTCGGAATCCGATAAAAGGATGATAGGGTGGGTATCTGAAGACATGCCACTTCTGAACCAGGTCAATATAATTATATATGAATATGGGTATAAATAACTCGCACAGTGTGTGCATGAAACAACATATGTAGTAAATATGCACTTATGATGAAATGATGAGATGCTATGATGATGTAGTAATAGTCTAGGGTCCATGATACATCCTAGTTCGCTATACTCTTAGCTCTGATGCCAATCTGTCACACCCCCAAAATTACCTGTTTTAGCAGCGGAATGGAATACCTGGGGGTGACTACCATAGCATCACAGTTACAGTTACATTGAACGACCTAAAGTGTCGTTTATAAAATACCTCGTTTGATCATTAAAAATATTCAGAGTTTACAAAACAAGGTCCCAAAGGTGTCTCAAGTTTATGAAAAACAAGTCTTACTAGATCAAACGTTTCATAAGTGCAGAAAATATAGTGAGACGCGTCGACTCCGCGACTCCATGAAGGTCCAAATGCATGCAACATGAGCTACCTTAATAACCTGAAAATACATTGCTAAAACGTCAACACGAATGTTGGTGAGAAATCATAGGTTTATGAGTTAAATCGTATGTACAATAGCCATAAGTAAAAAGTAAAGTAATAAGATTTCAGTAATAAAACTACATCGGCTCTTAAGCTCATGACCCCGAAGCTAGACATAAGTTACTTGGCCCCAAATGAGTGTTTACCAGACACTCTAACGATATTAGACATGAAATGCATCCGTTATTCTGTTGGAGCAACCCAAACACGGATGGAGGAGTCACCCTCAATAGATCTATTCACTCACTCTCGCTTGTAGATTAATTAACGGTCCATGATAATAAAGGGGACTTGTCATGGCGTGGTAATAAGGCAACTTAAGCAATGTAAGGAATTTATACTTTGGCATGTACAAAAATAAGTGATGCAATGTATTCTCCCCCGTGGGATTTGAAATCAAAATATTGAATTAAAACGGGGCTATGAAAACTCACCTGATATGATGGTACTATGAACAAGTAATGAATTGAATAACAAGGCGCGCACACTACCCGCAACCTAATATGAATGATATGATCCATGATAAGCAATGATGAAATGCCAAATATGCAAAATACGCATGTTATGATACCACTTGAGTAATTCTTGGGAAAATAATGTGTTAATACAAATATCGCCTAAAAACGTTATTTATATTTTACGATCTTTGCTAAGTTTTGTTAATGACAAAGTATGAACTTTAGCTAAGAGTAAATCATCACTTTGAGTGTTTAAGTCTTGTTTAACTAATGTTTACATTTCCTTTTAAACTAAACATTGTTTTTATTTCTTAAATTAGAAAGTGTCTTGTCACATGACACTTATTTCTTAAACTAGAATTGTCACATCACATTTATGGCAAGTTTTGTCATTATGTATTTATGGCAAGTTATGTGTTTGACTTGCTTTCATGTTGCTTGCAAGTATTGTGTTTGACTTACTTTAAGTGATGTGACATTGTTTGGTTGCTAGATTTATAAGACAAGACCTTGTTTGGTTTGAAGAGTTATTGCATAAACCTACTGCAGACCCGGCGGTACCCTGGGGGTACACGGGCGGAACCCATCTGAGGGTTCCGCCTGATCCGCCAAGCTTGCAGTTTGGTTTGCTATAAATACCAAACCATTTGTTTGTTTTGTGTAACACTTTTAGGACATATATTCTCACATATTCTCTCAACTAACTCAGTAACCCTTGACTTGTGTGATTCTCTTATGTAGCAAGGAACTCCACAAGATCATTCAAGAAGTTACAAGCTTCAACTCTAAAGTTGCAAGTCTTGATAGCTTGGTCATGTATAAGCTTTGGTAGTTTATACTTCATGTGTGTCATGTATGTAGAAGTTATAGGTTAGTATTTTAGGCCTCAAAATACAAAGAGTGTTGGGAGTTGTTGTACCCTAGTAAAAGAACTAACGGGAGTGGTTGTACCCTTGGTAAAGAACTCGACATCTAGCTTTGTGTCGGTAAAAGTGTAAGCGACGAATGGGAGTGGTTGTACCCTTGTAAAAGAACTCGACATCTAGCTTTGTGTCGGTAAAAATATAAGCGACGTGTAAGGTTTTCTCCGCCGGTGAAAGGAGCTTGTTGATTAGTGTTTATAACTCTCGAGTTGGAAACTCGGGGCGTGGATGTAGGGCAAGGAAAAAGAGTCCTTGTAGCCGAACCACGATAAACTATCGTGTTGTGGTTTGATTGTTTCTTTCTCTATCTTTGCTTATTATATGTTGTTGTTTAGTTAGAATTGTTGATCACATATAAAGCTTTTCAAAGAACCAAAACAAGTAATATTGTTCTTATATCTTTAAACATAAGTAAAGCTTTTCAAAGAACTAAAACAAGCAAAGTTAGGATCATTACGAGTAAAGCTTTTCAAAGTATGAAACAAGTTAAGTTAGAATTGTTATCCACATGAAATGTCTTTTCAAAGAATCAAACATATTAAGTTGTGTTTATATCTTTAACCAAACATCAAGTTCTCAAAGGTTATTTAAGCCAAATAAGAATCGAAAAAGCGGTAAACTATTCAACCCCCCTTCTAGTTTTCCACAATTGGCATCAGGAGCTACGTTACTCAAGATCTTTAAAATAGAATGTATTTTAAAACTTGGATCGATCCATGGATTTTGAAAATCTCAAAGAAGGGCAACCTATTCAAAACCAACCGCTATTTAAAAAAGAAAACTTACTTGAATGGAAAAGTAATTTTGAAAACTATGTAAAATCAATTGATCAAGATCTTTGGCATATTATTTCTTTTGGTAATTTCTAACCAAAGAAAACAAGTTTTTGAAAACCAAGATAACTATCTTAAACTTGATAAAAATACTAAAGCTAAAACAATGCTTTACAAAGCTTTAGTACCAAATATGAAAGAATGTATTTTTGTCAAAAGGCTAATGATGTTTGAAAAATATGGTAAACTTTCATCAAGGAATATGTCAAGTCAAAGATGATCAATTTAATCTTACATATGAATTAGAAGTTTTAGAAAAACTAATTGATAGACACTTAGTAGAAGTTAATACATGTGCTACTAGTTTAAATGTTTTAAATGAAGGTACAAGTGAAGATGAGTACGTGTGTTTTGTTGAACCTACTTGCGTATCTTGGAATGTAATGGAAGTTGACGAAGACAATGATCCGGTAGTTTTTTTTGTCAACTTATTGATACAACAAGCAAGGTGTAAGTAAAGGTGATTACTCGTGTCAAGCTCGTTGTTGTCTTGCTTGCGATTCATGGATTAACTCAGATGAAGATGAAGTCAATCATCCGGTTTGTGATTCTATACTAGATAAAACATCAAGCAAGGTACACTTTGAAACCAAACTATTTTGCTTTGATTAATTTATCATAGAGTTTTCTAAACTAGAAAATGAGTCTAAACATTTGTGCAACATGGACCTAAAAGCTATCTTCAAGAATGAGTCTTCAAAATCTCTTAAGAATATCTTTGAAAAGGAAATCTTATTAGAAGATAAAATGTTTAAAATTAAGAGTAATGTTGAAATTAATCTAGAATGTAAATTATGTCTAGATTACAAACATGAGATTAAAATGCAAAATGAGAAAGGAAAAATTATTAGTTTAATTTGATGAAAGCTCAAAATCTCTTGAAAGATTGTTGAGGAGTCAAAGGTTGTTTAAAAATAAAACCGGATTAGGATTTAACTCAAAAGCACCATTAACTAATAAAACAAAGCAAGTAAAATTTGTCTAACCTAGAAGAGAGATTTAGAGATAATTCTATCTCTAATAGAAACTCATGATAAAAGAATTAAGATTATCATACTCTATGCTTTTATATGATTGTCTAACCTTCTTGGATACATGAGTTATTGAGTTTCAAAGCATGTCGTCAAACCAAGTTTTTTACGCTTAATGCTTATCCGCTTGATAGCATCTCTATGCAAGTTAAAAGGTACGCATTACTTAAACTTGACTTTGGTTATATCTTGTCTCTAGCATTATGTGCTCAAATATGTGTTATTTGCAATACTCTAGAGTGTCTACCTGCTATTTGTAAATAACTAAGAGTAGATTCTATGCAACAAGGAATTTAGTCTTTAGTACTAGTAGGAGATATAAGGTGTTTTGGTTATTTAACCATCAAGAGATAAACACGAAAAACTCTTGAGTATGTCTCACTCAACTCTTGCTTACAAGTGAGCTAACTAAGAATTTCCTAAGTGTTAAAATGTCTAACACTTTTGTGATGCTTGCAAAACAAACCTTTGTTAAACAATTTTCTCAAACACCATACTTTGAGTCTTTAATTGTGTCTTTCTTCAATCACTCCTTTATGATAATCTCACATAAAACACACAAGGTAAAATAAATCACATTAGCATATATTAGGATGTGTGAAAGAAAATAAGTTTTCAACATCTAGGATTTACACATCAAATGTGACACATAGTCTAATGATGTTGTACCTCTTGGATTTTTTAAAAATAAATAGAGTTCATAGTGTCTTAAGTAAGAAAACCTAAAGAGTCGAGGAGTCGTTGAATATGACATTTTACGAGTGATCTCCTCCTTCTATGATATCATCTTTGGTAGATGATAACTTAGTCGAAAGTCCAATGATGGCAAGATAAGCATGGAGTAAAAGTACAAAACAACATCTTCTCACCTTGAGTTAAACATTAAATCAAGTAAAATTGACATAAGTTATAAAACTTTATTTATAGGTCATTGGTTGTGTCTAAACAAATTCAACAAAAACAATTTTTGGAATTTAGAATAAAACAAATAGTGAAACGAAGTTGATATTTCAAAGTAATCAAGTGAGTATAGTGTCAATATTTGAAAGACCTTTTGATAATAAAAGCAAGCCACAAAAGCAAGGGATTTTAACTTAAAGACATTCCTAGTTGCTCTCTTGTTCTCAATGGTTAAGTTATTGATGACCTATCAAGAATGAGATTAGTAAATCCGTAGATAAAACTAAACGTAGAGAAATGTTTGGAAGACTACTTGTTCTCATAACATTTAGATTCAACATTATGTTTAGCTTTTGTCTATGTGCTCGTGTTAACGAAGATCCTTAAACAACTCGTTAGTTAAACCTAGTTGGATACATCATAAGGTACTACACAACTAGGATTATGGTCTCCCAAAAGAACGGGAATAGAAACCATAGTGTATGCCAAATGGAATTATGTCGGTAATAAGTTGATAAGAAAAGCACAAGTGGTACTTGCACTTTTATACTTACTTACCCAATGATTCTCCAAAACGCGTAAGATTCTCAAATTAGTATCGGATGGAGAAACACATCAACAAGCTCCGCTTGAACAAGCAAACTCGCATCAACAACGGAATTCATCTTGTCAACATTGTTATACCTTCAACAAAGGAAGCATCGACTTTAGCGACAATTCAATCCATTATGTTCTTAATTGAAATATTGTGATTCATCATCATCGTCTTGGTAAAAATGTTCATTGAGGAACATCTTAACTAAGAAAGTCTTATACGTTAACCATTCTATCAACGTTTTCACAAAACCTCTTGAATGAGAAGCATTCATCATCCCTAGGCTTAGTCAAGGACTCATAAGACCTAAAACCTTAGTTTTGAACATTAGGATAAAACCACAAAAATCAAGACAATTCCTTTTGAGTTTTCCCTGCAGATCCCACGGCACCCTCAGACCATACGGGCGGAACCCACTTTTTGGTTCCGCCTGGTCCGCCAAAGCCACAGAATGTTTTATTTAAGTTCAAAACCAAACACCTCTTTACTTACAACTCCAACTTACCATCAGCCCATAAGATTCACAAAATGAGCAAAACTTCAAGCATATTCCTCATAACCTCTCATCACTCGAACCTCAAACAACCAATGTGAAACGAGAAACCGAGTTATCCTTTGTCATATCAATATCGAGTCATCCACCACTTCCATGCCCTCAAAGAAACCAATAGTTAATATCATCTTTACCAATAACTCCACCTAGTCATCTTCACAAGAAGATTCCACAATGTAACCAAACAAGTGTGTCATCCCCACTATAACCTAACCTATTAAGATTAAACCACCTTTCATGATACATAAACCTATGTTCACCTTTGTGTCGCTATTTGAAACAAAGGGCAATTGTCATATCCATACTCTCATTAACATAATTGTCTATGTCGTCAAAAGTCAAGTGAATTTCATTATGAAATGCGTCTCTTTCACTTTCTAGCAAGTGAAGAACACAAAGAAGATATCCAAGCTTTAAGTGTTGTCAAACAATCACCACCTCAATTCACATATCCACTCTCGGTCGTCACCCATACTTTACCACCGTTCACCACATTGTTAAAACAAATGAAAAACGTCATTGAAACATCACTTGCATTACAAAACATTTTTAAGCATCAAAATGAGTCAAGTCAACCGCACCTCCACATTGTTTTCATATAGGCACACACTAGAACATACACATTACAATAGTCTGTTACTTAAATGTGAAATTTTGATTTTCTAGGAATCATCATGCCTCCTCTAACTCACTACGACCACAAGGACACCATCAAGTACCTAACCAAACACCACAAAACCAAAGGTCTCACTCAAACTCAAATCGTTGTCTTCAAAGCCTTAGAAAAACGATATGTCCCTAAGGGTAGAACCATTGATCCATCCTTCTTAGAAGGTACAAACCTCTACACGAAATTTGCCACAATCAACTTTGAGTGTCTCTTAGAAATCGACGAGCCTATTTGTTCTAGGTTTATTTTAGAATTCTATGAATCCATAACCCTCTCCAAGGATGAGTATGGTCGCTTGTCTATTAACTTTAGGGCTAGTAGTCATCAATACTCCTTCAACCTCGAGGAGTTTGCTCAAATCCTAGGTATCCCAAACCATGGTAGTTGCATCTACTCCTACTTTCATTCCCTCTCAACTCTTGACACACTCTTTGACCGCATCTATTCCTATGATAACCCTCTTGTGTCCAAAGATGAACTTCGTGACCACCTCTTCATTAGAACCACCAACATTAGAAGAACTAGAACCGGAAATGAGGTCATCAAGAACCCATATGGAATGGAAATCCATGAACTCAAGCCCCAATTAATGGAATGGGAAGAACTCCTTAGAACCAATGAAATTAGCACCATAGGAAACCGGGATCACATCAATGTTTGCCTTTGCTACATGCTCTACTCCTTGTCCATTAGGCAACCCTTCAACCTTGCCTACTACTTGACAAAGTGAATGACCGACATTCCCGTGCAAGGCACAACGTCTATGCCATATGGAATGCTCTTGACCCGTCTCTTTAGGTTCATCTCTCTCATTCCATCAACTCCTATAGGTCTTCTCCTAGACTACTTTCTTATTCCACACGCTTTTGTCCCACTAAGTGATAGGAGAATCTACAAAGCCCAAGGTAAACATTTTCCAACTCTAGGCTTTGCCCAACTCTAGGCTCCCACCTCTATATTACTTTTTCCAACTTTCGGATATTCCAAATGAGTCGGCGGAGTTCAAGCAAACAAAGGGGATGTTCAAAAACATCGAGAGATTTCTTGAAATGCTCAAGAAGAAGATTGACCGTCTATGAGAGCGGGTGTGTAGGAGTGTTTGGCACTAGGCGTCATTTGAAAGATTTGGTCATTTAAACATTACGTGTTATGTATTTGTGTGTTGGTAAGTTATTTGGTACTATTTGGAACTTGTAGGAACTAACAATGATGTAGGAAGACAACATTTGGCTAGTTGTCAAATTTTCATGTTTATGGCAATTCTTACTAAGTATAGTGAAATCCTCGACCTCAAGGTCAAAGTCCTATGATATGTATGTTTACGTGTCTAATTTTTGCATTGCCTAACCAGAAATGCATTATCTTTTTGATTTTAGGAGTTTTCAAAAATTTTGAAAATCGTCTTGCGGGTCAAAAACGCGGACTGCCAACTTTTTAGGGTCTGGCGGATCTGGCGGAACCCAAAATTGGGGTCCGCCAGTGTATTTTCTGGGAATTCCAGAAATAGCCCAACGGACCAGGCGGTACCCTCAAATGGGTTCCGCCAGTGTCTTCTGAGGGTTCCGCCAGACACATGCAGAAAATTCTTCCATTTTTCTTAAGTCCAAAACTTGTAATGTGTCAAAACCATTATCCTAAGTGAGAAACATCTTCCATTAACTCTAATAACCATATTAGAACAACTCTCACTCACTAAAACAATTAGGAAGCCACTTCCCTCCAAAAATTCAAATTCAAACATAACTAACCCAAGGAACCCTTTTAAAGGATCCTTCAAACCATTGAAACATTTTCAACCAAATCACATCCCATGATCACAAAGCATTGAGTGCATATGTTGATCTTTCACTCCATCCTATTCCATTGAACTAACATCAAATGATGTGACATGGTCATGAAAATCATTTGAAACCTCATTCTTTGAATGGTAGAACATCAAATCCAAACACCCATTTCAACACCTTTTCAACCTTATAAATTTGAAAGTTTTGCAACAATTCAAATCACACCATAACCATCAAAATCCTTCTCAAAAACCACTAGGATTAGTGTCAAACCTTGTTGCTTCAACAAAACCATCAAGTCAAGCTCATCATCTTCAAGTGATGCTTCGCTTAACATTTCTTCACCTATCCAAGATTTCCTTAACCTCACTACCTCAACACCATCCTCAACACATTTCAATACCAATGTGATCACTATTCAAGATTTGCTTAATCTTGCTACTTCAACACTTACACCAATGGAACTTTTCCATACACCACCAACATCACCACATCCACTATTGGAAACTTTTGAAAACCTATCACCTAAACCATCAAGCCCTCCATCATTGTCACTCTTTGACACCATTGCCGAAATGGAAACCCATCAACAACCAATATTTCAACCAAACGAGTCATTGGATGATGCACCTCATCCACCATCATTGCTTGAGAGTTTGGCCTACCTTTATGCTAAATCCTCAATTTTTCCAAATGATCAAGGTCATACACACCTACAATCATTTGTGTTTCACCCCATTCACAAAAACCTTCATGGTAACCATTTACAAGTAACCAAGCCTACACCATTTTGTTCAAACAACAACCACCACAACAACAATAACTACCACTACCACAAGAACCTTCCCAACACTTTGAATCTCTATTTTCTTCGTATAAGAAAATAAAAGCATCTCAATGATCTTCCACCAAGACCAACAACAACCACCACCTTTCACAAATGAATAACCAAGGTCATTGCTTAACCAAAATGAGTTTTTCAACCACAACCAACCGCCACAACAAGAGTATCATCACCCAAAACCATTGTTGGTTCACCATATCCAATAAAATGAGGTTTATCCTAAACCACATTGTGGAACGTCTCAAGTTTAGAGTCTCCAAAATGAAACAAAACCGTTTCTTTTGGAAAATGTTGCTCATTAAAACCAACAAACCAAGTTTAGAGTACCAACACCACCTCAAGTTTAGAGTCTCCAAAATGAAACAAAACCGTTTCTTTTGGAAAATGTTTCCCATTTAAACCAACAAACCAAAACCCGTGTCACCCTCTCAACCTTCAAAATAAAGCCCGCTACAACCACAACCCACATTTTCTTCCTTAAACAACCTTAGCCTTGTTTTTGGAAAATGTTTCTCACAAAGGAAAATGATGATTTCCTTGTAGCTTTTTATGGTCGTAGCTTATTTGTAGCTTTTTCTTTATTTCTAGAGGTAGGATAGTGTAACCAAAATTTCTTGTCTTTGACTTTTTAAGAAGTCTAAATTTTACATGAAATGAATTTCATTACACTACAAGGTTTTCTTTGTTTGTTGACCATTTAGGTATGATGTGTGAACTATACCTTGTTATGGTACCATACATAAATCTTGTGCTTTAGAAACTAACCTCTCTTTTTGTAGGTTCATTATCCATGTTTTCCTTCCTTGATACTCCATTTAGGGGAGTAATATTCAAGGGGGAGCATGAGTGTTGTACTATTTCACTTCACAACTCTTAGTTGTGTTTTAACATGAAACACTTTCATGACTTATCTTGTGCGGAAACTAACTTTTCTTTTGTAGGTTCAAAATCCATGTCTCCTCTCTTGGCACTCCATTTAGGGGGAGTATCGTCCAAGGGGGAGCATGGCCATTATTCCGCTTCGCTTCTCTACTTTTTGTTTCGACAAAAAGGGGGAGAATTTATATTAAACTTGTTCAACTTTTTGATATTTCCGCTTCGCTAACTCTTTGCAAAAACAAGTTTTAATACTAACTTTATAAGACTTAACACTAAATCTTATGGCTTACTTTTAAATAAAGTCTATGTTTTGTCATCAACAAAAAGGGGGAGATTGTTAATACAAATATCACCTAAAAACGTTATTTATATTAACAATCTCCCCCTTTTTGTTGATGACAAAACATAGACTTTATTTAAAAGTAAGCCATAAGATTTAGTGTTAAGTCTTATAAAGTTAGTATTAAAATAGAACTTTAGCTAAGAGTATGAACTTTAGCTAAGAGTAAATCATCACTTTGAGTGTTTAAGTCTTGTTTAACTAATGTTTACATTTCCTTTTAAACTAAACATTGTTTTTATTTCTTAAATTAAAAAGTGTCTTATCACATCACACTTATTTCTTAAAATAGAATTGTCACATCACATTTATGGCAAGTTTTGTCATTATTTATTTATGGCAAGTTATGTGTTTGACTTGCTTTCATGTTGCTTGCAAGTATTGTGTTTGACTTACTTTAAGTGATGTGACATTGTTTGGTTGCTAGATTTATGAGACAAGACCTTGTTTGGTTTGAAGAGTTATTGCATAAACCTACTGCAGACCCGGCGGTACCCTGGGGGTACACGGGCGGAACCCATCTGAGGGTTCCGCCTGATCCGCCAAGCTTGCAGTTTGGTTTGCTATAAATACCAAACCATTTGTTTGTTTTGTGTAACACTTTTAGGACATATATTCTCACATATTCTCTCAACTAACTCAGTAACCCTTGACTTGTGTGATTCTCTTATGTAGCAAGGAACTCCACAAGATCATTCAAGAAGTTACAAGCTTCAACTCTAAAGTTGCAAGTCTTGATAGCTTGGTCATGTATAAGCTTTGGTAGTTTATACTTCATGTGTGTCATGTATGTAGAAGTTATAGGTTAGTATTTTAGGCCTCAAAATACAAAGAGTGTTGGGAGTTGTTGTACCCTAGTAAAAGAACTAACGGGAGTGGTTGTACCCTTGGTAAAGAACTCGACATCTAGCTTTGTGTCGGTAAAAGTGTAAGCGACGAATGGGAGTGGTTGTACCCTTGTAAAAGAACTTGACATCTAGCTTTGTGTCGGTAAAAATATAAGCGACGTGTAAGGTTTTCTCCGCCGGTGAAAGGAGCTTGTTGATTAGTGTTTATAACTCTCGAGTTGGAAACTCGGGGCGTGGATGTAGGGCAAGGAAAAAGAGTCCTTGTAGCCGAACCACGATAAACTATCGTGTTGTGGTTTGATTGTTTCTTTCTCTATCTTTGCTTATTATATGTTGTTGTTTAGTTAGAATTGTTGATCACATATAAAGCTTTTCAAAGAACCAAAACAAGTAATATTGTTCTTATATCTTTAAACATAAGTAAAGCTTTTCAAAGAACTAAAACAAGCAAAGTTAGGATCATTACAAGTAAAGCTTTTCAAAGTATGAAACAAGTTAAGTTAGAATTGTTATCCACATGAAAAGTCTTTTCAAAGAATCAAACATATTAAGTTGTGTTTATATCTTTAACCAAACGTCAAGTTCTCAAAAGGTTATTTAAGCCAAATAAGAATCGAAAAAGCGGTAAACTATTCAACCCCCCTTCTAGTTTTCCACATATTGTTTACCGTCGAAAAATATATTTTTGACGTCTTGTATAAATATAAAATACTTCACGCGTATTTACGTTGTAGTGACAATCCCTTGTAGTTGTTTAGTGATTTATTACAAAAATAGAGTTTTTCGTCGTAAAATATTATCCTTAAATAATAGTTGTAATCCTTAATATATAGCCGCAAAAAAAGCTAGTCGTGAACGAATAATATTAAGTTCTGGAAAACGAATTTGACGTTTTTAGTAAGTTTGTAACATGGTCTAAAGACGTGTTATTAAGTTTTGATCTCATCGAGTTCCGACCCTCGATAGAAAAATATGTTTAGTTGGTCCGTTGTGAAAATAACCATTTTTGGTGTGGTTTTCGGGTAATATAAATGAGGTTGTAAGTTACTCGTTACAAGGCCAACAGGTAAACGGTCAAGTGTTTTGGATAGTGTGTCGGGAATACTTGAAATTACTTAAGGACGGCTCGGACTCAAACTGAGCCAAACATGGAGAAAAATGGTAGCGAACATGGCACTTTGCAAAGTCATTTTACGTCAAAACTCTTGGTGTAAAAGCTGAGTAAATATATATATAAATCGCCCATGTTCTAACGCTTGTATCTTCTTCGTTATAAGCTCGTTTTCTACGTTCTTTATATCCCCGGAATCGTGGGACAACGTAGTAATATATTTTTGATAATTCGGGTCGACTAAATGTCGGTAAACGCCTCGTTTTCACTTATGAAAATCGTGTGACAGCACACATTTTTAGTAAATAATAATTTTCGTCGTTAAATTGTTTTTAGCGTATCTTTCTCGTCGTAACTCGGATTTTAGTGATTCAAGCGGCCACGGTTTCGTTTTTGAAAGTATTTTCTAAATAATTGGTCCAAAAGTTACCATGGTCGACTGAGTTTCCAGAAAGTTAGAAAAATGGACAGCTTGTTTATATATTGTTCAAAAAATGAGTTTCCTAGTGTATAACTTGTCTCAAACCAATCCAAACAACTTCAATATCACCCTTAAACTATCATACACCTCCTTAGGGTGTCATGGGGTCCTAAACTTCATCAAAAATGATGGGTCTCATGAGGTTACTAGTAAAATCCTTTTAAACCCATTATAGTGTCAAAAATACACATCAAGAGGTATATAACATATGTTTTCGTGCACAATAAATTGCTAGAGCATAAAAATAACTTGAATGGAAGTATAAAATGTAAGAAAAATTATGTAGTCACTTACTTGAGGATTTGAAGAGTTGTTGGTGTTATTAAACTTAAGTACTTCCAAGTTTTTATTTCAAAACCTTAAGTAGAAGTAATAATAGACCAAGATTATACTTAAGCTAGAAAAATGATGGATCTTCATGTTGTTGTTGTTGTTGTTGTAGCCGTGGGTCACCAAGAGAGAACAAGGAAGATTTTGTAAAAAATAAAATGAAAATGGCTAGTTTAGACTTTATATAGTCTAAGGGCAATTTGGTAATTTCATTGGTTAAGAAAATATCTAGATATTTTCAATAAATATCTAGATATTTAGTGAGCAGTGTATTTAGGAGTATCGGGTACATTGTTCATATATAAAATCGTAATTACGTAAATCGTCGTAATTATAAACTTTTAACGGTACGTATACCAAATAAATTTAAAACGTCGGGTAAATTAATAATATGATTTTTATACCATTATAATAAGTATGAAAATGTGTAGGATCATAGTCGGGAGTATTAGGTATACATTAGTAGTAAAAACTGAGTGGTAACGTTAATTACAAATTAAGCATACATAAATTGAAATAATGCGTATCCGCGCATAATCTAAAGTGCTGATGATGTTACTGATGATATGTAGACTACTCTAGTCTATATGATGTGTCCTTACTGATGATGCATGAATTCGCAGATAAACCTGACTGGTTACGCGAATTTAAATACCCGTAAACTAAATTTACGATGAAATGAGTAATGCACATGAATAGTGTTTTTCCTCCGGAAATGAAGAGTGTCATGTGAATAGTAAAATTTCTAAATGCTTCTCGGAATCTCAAACTGACTCCAAAAATGATGAATAGTAAAATGATGAATAGTGATCGGTGAATAGTAAATGATGAATAGTAATTGGTGAATAGTAACTTTCCAAGATGAAAAATGAAATTTCGACATCTGAAAAAGGGACCTGAAATTACGAGTTGTGACATCCGTTTGTTAAATATATTTGCAAAGTTAGTACGTACTATATATATTATTCACTATTAATATAGTTATCGATATAATTCGTTATAAGATACAAAAATAGTCACCGTAAGTTCAAATGCATGTCAAAGTTCATTTTTGTCACCCGAAATGTTTATTGGGCCTAAAATTTACCATTGCGCCCATTAGTCCGAAGATTAGTCCAAAACCATTTAATCCGGTTTAAGTTATGATATTTATATCGTTATATATCAAAATAAATTTTATGCGTCCGATAACAATTTTTGGTCAAAAAGTCAAAGTTGGAAAACTCTTCATTGGGCTCGACTACTATTCACCGAACACCCCTATTGGGCTCAAAATATCCACTTGGGCCAAAATCAATTTTTGTACTTATAATTACGTAACTTTTTATAATTAAACGTAATTCACACTTATAATTAAGTACTTAATCTCAAAAATCAAACTCGGTCAAATCTCATACCATTCGATCCAAAATAATTATTGCCAAAAATGATTTATTTTCACCAAAAATTGCATTTTTACTAATTAATTATAATTAGTTACGGTTAATTCGACATATGCTCTAATATAATCTTTCAAGTAAAAATTCCACCATTTCACCACATGAGCCAAAATTTTATGTTTTTCAAAACCCCAATATTTTCATAATTTTTATATATACCGATTTATGTATATATATACATATAAGTGTATATATCGTCTTAAATTCGCGTAATTAGTATAAATCACATTTGTATCATCAAATTAGTACCACAAGCAACAATATTTACTACACAAGCAAGAAATATTCATATGAACTAGTAGCATTTAATGTGGTTCGATTTACATGCATGCATGCACAACTATATATATTTTTCATCTTGACAAAACATATACATTTAGCACTTGGTAACATCATTAATCATCACAAGAACATGATTTAAACAAGATTAGAAAAGTTTTGATGATTCCTTACAAAGTTGGTGTTTGTACGTGGCTTAGCAAGAACAAAGGAGACCCAAAACACTTCAAATTAACCCAAATCACCTTATAATTTACCCAAAACTCTTGAATTTAATACCCAAATCAACTTGATCTTCAAAAATTACTATGAATCTTGTGTGTGTGTGTGTGTTTCGGCTAGAGAGAACAAGAAGAGATGAGAATTGAGTTGGTGTGTTAAAATGAGGATGATAAGAGTTTAATGGGTATTAGATATGGATAAAAGCATGTATCTTGGATAATAAAGCGATTAATGGTTATTAGGGTATATTGCATGTGTTTTATTTGTGTGTGGTTAGGTGTGGCCGGTTGGAGTATCAAAAGGAGGGGCTCAAATAAGCTTTTGCTCCTCGTGGGTGTATCGTGTGTCGATTTAAGCTTAAACGTAACCAAAATGTCCCGGTTTGACGTTTTTGGACACGTACACGTAAAATAAAGTTTTTAGCCACATTTTTTTGTCAGAAATGTAATAAAATGTCATTACTGTCTCAAAAATATATTTACTTGACTATTACCATAGGTACTGTAGTGTCGGTTCGCGTGCGGCGTTGTTTTTCAGAAAAATGTGAGAAAGCTCTCGGTAAATTACGAAACTTGTCAGTAACTATCCAAAATGGATAAATTTATGCTTACTGGAAAAAATAGACTTTTTCAGTGATGACTGTAAGCTACAGTGTGCATGACAGCTCCCGAAAATGTTCAGAAATGTACCGAAACATGCAGAATCATGCAAAAATGCATATAATACCCAAAATAAATATAATAAATAGAAATTTATTATTAAATTAATGTATGTGATTGAGCCCAAACAGTCAGGTATTATTGACCAAGTAATTTGGTCAACAAATTCAAACTGCCTAGAGTCAATGCTCCGTGGATAGAATAGTGTTTTCCCGGGTCGTTATGTCCCGACGAGATTGCAATGGTGTTTGTAAACGTTTATGTGAATGAGTGGCACTGAGGACAGTAACCAAAGATGATTGGGAATTGATTATGCTACTGATTACTTGGTATTTGAATAATTTGAAACAATATTAACAATAGCAGAAACACAGATATGATTACATAAACACAAATTGGAAATCAGAAATGTTTACAGACAGAGAAAAAGGTGAGTTTTAAACAATTTACAACTACAGCGGGTGCAAATGAAAATTTTGCAAACTTAATTATAAAAGAAAATTAAACTAAAAAGAAAATTATTTTTTTGATTATTTTTATATTTTAATATTAATTATTTAAATAAAACTATTTAACTATTTAATTAAAACTAATTAACTTAAAAACTTAATAATACAAATTTTAACTAGGAAATTGCAAAATTAATTTCTAAAAGTCTAAAATAACTTAAAATAAAATTAAAAATTAAAAATATGTATTTTTGTCTTTTTGTGTGAGTTTTATTAATTAAATATTAATTATATTAATTAAACTATTTAAACTATTATAAATTACTAATAATATGAAAAATTGCTAGAAAATTATAGAAAAATTTATAAATCTAATTAACCATCACAGGAATCCTAAAAATTATAAAAAGCTTATAAAAATTATATTTAGACTATTTTACTAATTATTTACTTATTTATTAATTAATTACTACTTAAACTAATTAAATTATAAAAATTAGAAGATGAACAGTAAAAATTCTAGAAAAATTCCTAAAATTATTTTATAACATATAAAAGCTAAGAAAAATATAAAAACTAGGTATTACATGATAAAAACTAATTATGCTATTTAATACTTAAATATTGATTAATAATTAATAAAACTAATATTAAATCTAATAAATACTAAGTTACAATATAAAATTCTGGAAAAATCACTAAAAATACTTTAACATAAAAGGAAATTAAGAAAAATATAAAAATGCAAGTTACTTAGTAATAAGCTAAAAAGGAAAATTAAAAAGATAATTAATATTAAATAGAAACTATCACTTAATTTTAAATTAGTTTTTTCTGATTTTTCTTTTGGAAAACTATTTTACTACTAAAAATAGGAAACTTTTGTAAAGACAACTTTTTTCTAGCTTAAAAATAAGCCAAATGGACACCAAAGTGCTTAACAGTTGACTTTTGAAGGAAATGAGCCTCTGTGGGGCCCACAGAGGTGGAGGATGGTTCAAATAACTTATTTGGACTGGTATAAGCTAGAAACAGCAAAATACAACACTGAATAAGCCAATAAGCACAAAAAATAAGCACATGGAACTTGGTTTCAACACAGAAATGGGACAGATTTGGAGCTGATCTAAGGGGCCCACAAGGGTGTTTAAGCTCAAAAGCTTGGTACCACTAGAAAGGTGGCCAGCTTATGAGTCCAAAGAACCAAGGGGGAGGTTGTGGGGCCCACTGAGGTGTCCTGTGGGACCCACCAAAGTGGGGGTGTTGGGGACTGAGTTGCTGCAGCAGGGGAGGTTCTCCCTCTGCAGGTGTGTTTGGGGGGCTGTAGGGCCCACAAAAAAAATTGCAAAAATAAAGTGAGAGTGGGATTTCAAAGATTAGCTGGGGGACAATGATTCCTAAAAAGCACAAGCCGTAATTCTAACCAAAAAATTCTAAACAAATCTTGCCATTTTTGAGATTTTCTAACTATATGAAATTTGACTTTTGAGATTTTGCACTAAGTTTGACTATGGTGAGTTTCCTATGATCACTACTGATTATTTAAGTTATACTAACCCTAGACTAAGCCAAATTAACCTACATATACTAGTTAAGAACTGAATTGAGGATTTATGGTTTTCAAAATCACTAACAGTTAACTGTTAGGGGTGATGGACTAGGAATTTGACTTTTCTTTTGAAATTGACCAAACCAAAGGCTGAATTAACATGATTACTGCCTAAGTGATGTTTCTACAATATCCTTAACCACAAACAACAACTTTAATACAAGTAAACCTTTTATGCCAAACACCCCTATAAGTTTATGATTTTATGATTTTCAAGGCTAATGACTAATTTGTACCATAAAACTGATTTCAGAGGCATGCAAAATGATCATGTAAGCTTAAATGAACACATAAACAACTCCAATAACAAAGAAACACCATCAATCCATAACAAGCTAAAATGGCAGTGGAGAATGAAATCTGAGCAATATTGATTTCTAATGAACAACTAAGCTATATTAAGTAACTAATGAACTAGCATACACCAACTAAGCATTGAACAACATAGATAAGCATTAAAAAGCTGTTTGAACAGTAAATTTGCAAAATGAGATTTGTGGCTTACAATTGATTCCAAAGCATGAAACAGTGAACTGAGGACTTATAACCTTTCCTATAGCTTTACACAAAGCACTAATACCCTAGCAATCCCAATTCAACCATCTTCTTTGCATCTTCTCCTTATGTAAACTGATTTTTTTATTTTCCACTATTTTTCTTGAATTATTGAGTATTTTTGCTTTTTATGTTAAAACTGGTTTTAAAATTTAGGAAACTTATAAAAGCTTGCAGATGACTTAATTTGAGCTTGTGAAACACTGAAACAACTTATAACAAGATTTAAGTGAATTTGTCAATTTGACTAAAAATGCATAAACTGATTTCACTTGATAAAACTTGAAATTATGATTAAGTAAAACTTGGATTACACTGGAATTGATGATTACAACTGATTTAGACTAAGAATTACATCTAAAAACTAAGATTACACTAATACGATTTTTAGCTAAACTAAGCTACTCTAATAATTTGTCTCTGCTCCATCTCTCTTGATTTATAAGGTTCCACTTGAGTCTCTGAGCAAATCCCACAAAGAAATTGGCCATTGGATCATCTGAATTAATCCCAGCCTTTGATTTTGTCTTTGGCGCCAAAATAATTAATACCCAATTGGGGCATGTTGGAGTGTGATAAGGGATAAAGGGTAGGGTAGGGTAGGGGTGGTGGAGGTGATGGGTGAGAGTGGTGGGCAAGTTGGGGTGAAAACCAGGGATGTGAAGGTGGTTTTGGTGTTGCAGTGGTATGGAGGGAAAAAGTGGGAATGGTGGTGTTTGACCATGGGTTTGACCCTGGTAAATATCAAAGGGTGGTTTGGGCCTTGGGTAGTGGACTGGGTAAAAGGGGTGGCCTGGTAAGGGTTGTGTTTGTTATTTGGATTTTGGATTGGTTTATTTTTTGGTTTGTAAATAATTTAGCCCAAGGACCAATTGTGTATTTTCTGAATTCCAGGGACCAAAGCTATAATTATTCCAAAGTTTATCAAAAAGGACCATTCTTGCCATATGTAAATATTATAAGGACCTAATTGATATTTTTCCAAAATAAAACATACGGGGACCATTTTTGCCAATTTTCAAAGTTGAGGGGTAAAAAGTGTAATTTTCCCAAAGTTATCAAAAAGGGCTTAATTAGCCAAGATGAATAGTACAAGGGCTATATATGTAAGTTTTTAAAATGCCCAAGGACTGTTTTTGATTTTTTATTCAAAATAAATGCTTAGGGACTAATTTTGACAAGTTTTGAAAGTTGGGGGACAGAAACTGCCAATTATTTAAATTCTGTTCATTTTTCATTTATTTTTAAACATTTTGCATCTGAAACATATAAAACACAATTCTGGGATATTTTCAGTATTTTGATGCATATTTGAGTGTTTTTGGATGTTTTGGCAGCTCAGATTAGGTAAAAATGATGAGTATTTACACACTCATCAGTATGAAAATTACCATTTGTCACATGAGTGAAAAATGAGGACCTAAATACCCTTTTATATACTAATCAAATAGCTTAAGGAAAAATCTAAGCAAACCTAGCCCATAATTACACCTATGCCGACCCCTAAAGGAAGGATTCTAGAACCCTTCTTTTGCTATTAGTCTTTAATCAATTAACAGAGATCCCAACCTTGCCAGCAGGAGATGCCAGAAATTTTAGTCTTTCGACTTCCGCAGGATCAGAAGCATGAGTAGTCAGACCAAGCAAAGTAGACAGAAACACACTATTATATATTAAAATCCAAGCATTTTCAAGTTTCACTTCAGTTGGGAATTTACAAATAGACCTTTTGGGAGAACTCAGAACATCTGCATAGCGTGCCAATGCATCTTTTAAAGTACATGGAGGGAAAGGAGGTGCCAAGGAGGCTCCACCAATGGGTGTTCCATCCTTATTATCAGCATGAACCGAGAAATAAATGTTTGCTGGTAAGCCTACTAATCTCACATCCTCGTCGCCAACTTCACTTAGATTCTCATAGTAGACACCAACATGGTCCCTGTCTCATACCTGAAAATAAATTGGATTGTTAAAACTTGTTGTTGAAAAGGTAGATTTGTATTAAGAATCTTAAATTACGACATGTAAATAAATTAGGATATACATACATGTGCAAGAGATTCAAAAGTGATTATTGTGCGTAAGCAAAACAAACTATCCAAAATCATAAGTAAAAAAAATCCCTTAAAATTTAAAAGCAATAATGGTAGGAAACTTCATCAAAGTTTTCTCATTTGAATCAATGTTTGGTTTGATACAAATCATAACATTTCCTTTTAGTTAGGACTAATATTTAACATAATGTATTCACATTTCAATGAGGCCAATTAAAGTCTTATAAAGATTTGTTTTCATTGATTATTGCTCACTTGTCGGGAACAACTTTTTTAAAAGTTGGTACGAAAAGGTTTTTCTCTAGAATTTCCTCATTCAAATAATCAAACAGAAGTATGACTTACATCTATTTCCCTCAATCCACAATGTATGTCACAGGTCTAACTACTCTAATTGGTGCAATGTACTAGGCTGTGAAGAATCATATTAATATTAACACTATAGAATGTTTGTTATGTAACACACCAACTCTTTATTAAAGTTATGTAGATATTTGTTATCTGGCACCTCTAACTTATACCATACCTTTTCATATTAAATAAAGTGAATGTGAACACCTTTAGATCATTATAAGATATGTATTAAAAGAAAATTTTCTGACATGATTTGAGTGCAAATGTGCAATAGCATACCTTCACTTCGTCGTATAACTTATTCTCCCATGCTAGCATCTTGTCCAACACAGTCGCATGAGTTTCATTCTCTTCGGAATCAAAATCTTCCTTTCTATCATCGGTGTCTGGTAGTCCCTTAATCAATTATTGCAGGTAATGACACGCATTACTCTTGCATAATGATCTATATGGTCTGACAACCCAACATTCCAGGCATACATATCAACTAATGAAAACAGATCAATGCTTAACATTTACACAAGTATATTTTCAAAGTTTAGAATCATATGTTATGTTAAAACAAATATCGCCTAAAAACGTTATTTATATTTTACGATCTTTGCTAAGTTTTGTTAATGACAAAGTATGAACTTTGGCTAATCGTAAATCATCACTTTAGTGTTTAAGTCTTGTTTAACTAAGGTTTACATTTCCTTTTAAACAAAACATTGTTTTTATTTATTTAATTAGAAAGTGTCTTGTCACATCATACATTTATGGCAAGCTTGTGTGTTTGACTTGCCATAACATCTTACACACTTTTGGAAGCTTTCCAAAGTGGATTCAATGTGTTTGACTAGTTGTTGTTGATGTGACTTTGGCTGGTTTGGATTATTTATGGTAAAACCTACTGCAAGCCTGGCGGAACCCTGGGGGTACACGGGCGGAACCCATCTGAGGGTTCCGCCGTATCCGCCAGACCTTCTGGTTGTTTTACTATAAATACCAAGCAACTTGTTTGTTTTGGTAATCACTTTAGGACATATATTTTCACATACTCTCTCAACTAACTCAGTAACATTTGACTTGTGTGATCCTCTTATGTAGCAAGGGAATTCACAAGATCATTCAAGAAGTTACAAGCTTCAACTCTAAAGTTGCAAGACTTGTTATCTTTGTAATGTATAAGCTTTGGTAGTTTATACTTCATTTGTATCATGTGTGTAGAAGTGATCGGTTAGTATTTTAGGCCTCAAAATACATAGTGTGTCCGGAGTTGTTGTACCCTTGTAAAAGAACTAACGGGAGTGGTAGTACCCTTGGTAAAGAACTCGACATCTAGCTTAGTGTCGGTAAAAGTGTAAGCGACGATGGGAGTGGTTGTACCCTTGGTAAAGAACTAGACATCTAGCTTAGTGTCGGTAAAAGTGTAAGCGACGATGGGAGTGGTTGTACCCTTGGTAAAGAACTCGACATCTAGCTTAGTGTCGGTAAAAGTGTAAGCGACGATGGGAGTGGTTGTACCCTTGTAAAAGAACTCGACATCTAGCTTAGTGTCGGTAAAAGTGTAAGTGACATTGTAAAGGTTTCTCCACCGGGAAAGGAGCTTGTTGATTAGTGCTTATAACTCTCGAGTTGGAAACTCGGGGCGTGGATGTAGGGCAAGGAAAAAGAGTCCTTGTAGCCGAACCATGATAAACTATCATGTTGTGGTTTGATCGTTTCTTTCTTTGTCTTTGCTTATTACATATTGTCTTTAGTTAGAATTGTTATTCACACGCAAAGCTTTTCAAAGAATTAAACAAGTTAAGTTGTGTTTATATCTTTAAACAAACGTAAAGTTTTTAAAGATAATCAAGTTAAAAAGCGGTAAACTATTCAACCCCCCTTCTAGTTTTCCACAATTGGCGTCAGGAGCTACGTTACTCAAGATCTTTAAAATATAGTGTATTTTAAAACTTGGATCGATCCAACGATTTTGAAAATCTCAAAGAAGGGCAACCTATTCAAAACCCACCGCTATTTGAAAAAGAAAACTTCCTTGAATGGAAAAGTATTTTTGAAAGCTATGTAAAATCAATTGATCAAGATCTTTGGCATATTATTTTGATGAGGCGAAAAATGAACCACTTTTAGGGGGTCATTTAAGCCCGGAATTGAATTTATTTGATCAAATATTACCCTAAATCGTTCCTTTTGTGATTTTAGGTACTTTGGGAGTGAAATCTGGAAAAGGAAGCAATTCGGACGTTTTTGGAGCATAAAAGTGAAGAAAACGCCAAAGTCTTAATTTTCCTTGCTGGGAACAGTAGGTGACGGCGTCAAGAAGGAATTTCTGACGGCGTCAAGAGTAATTTCCATGACGACCCAGTACAGAATTGATGGCGTCACAAGGTAGGGCGTCAAGAGTAAAATGCATGACGGCCTGGAAAATGCTAACACATGACGGCGTCAAAAGTAGATCAAGGCAGTCCGAGAAGTATTTTGGCGGCGAGATGACGGCGTCACAAATTTGTTCTTGACGCCGTTAGACCCTATTTCCTATATATAGTTTTCTAATTTTCAAATTAAAAAGAGAGAAGTTTTGGAGAAACCCTAAGTACGAACTTGGTACGAATTTTACAGGTTTTTCAAGGGTTCTAAGCCCTTGATCCCTTTCACATGTAATTGAGATAAGTATTCTTTTAATTCAATCAATATGTCTATGTGTTGGTTGTCTACATCTTGTTCTTGTCTTAATTCCATCATGCTAGGCTAGATCTATCTTGTGTTTGCTTGGATCTAATGAAACCTAGATATTAATTATGTGTTGATTACTTATTTATGGTTGTATTGGATGAATGATTTCGATGTTAGGCTTAATAAAACTGGCAGACTTCCAAATGGTAACATGCTTGAACGTCTTAGGAAACATGAACTGACGTGCACTAGGTTTTATTGGTTGTATTTAATGCATGAGTAAATTCTAATGATCCCATGTTAGGAGCTTCTTAGCCGGCTCGACATAGGAGTGAAGTAGGCACTCATAGGATTGGGGAATTAAGTACGCCACCCCATGAATGGTATTAAGGAATACAATCCGTCATCCACGCAACTATAACAAGTAATTAACGTGTAAAAGATATCTAGGGAGTAGTGAAATCTAAGTAAACACATTTTCTCCAATAATTGCTTACAACCTTAGTTAATTTAGTTTATTTTCATTTTTAGTATCTTATTTTGATTGCATCTTTAGTATTGGGTTAGTTGACTAGCAACTAATTCCGCCCAAATCCTTCAAACCCGAGATTTTTACTTGCTTTCTAAAAAATATAAAAAATACAAAAATAATCATCCCTCACCTTTAGAACTAGTATTTAGGTTTTCTAATCCTAGCGACACTATTCCTAGCTGAACGATCAATCCCCCGGTACTTGTCACTATACTATACTACAACGATCAGGTACACTGCCTGGTGGGGGTTGTAAGCTTCTCAAGATCCCTTGAGAGGTAAAGCCTGGTGCGATTCCCACGTATCAAGTTTTTGGCGCCGTTGCCGGGGAATAGTTATTGTCTAGGTTAGAATCTCTTTTTGTTAGGTCTACTTGCTAGATTCCTTTCTATTAAAACTTTATTTTTATTTTTAGGTTTTCTTTAGTCTATCTTATTTCTTTGTGTCTTTGTTCGTAACTCTTCACCACCCGAGATAATGGACAACGGGAATATCTTTGAACCCGTCATCCCACCACAACAAAACCCACCACTAGAACCTCTTAGGCCCCGAATCTTAGGAGAGTATTCCCGACCTAGCCACCAAGGCTACCGAAACACCATTGAGCTCACCGGAGCCAATGTGACCCCCTTGCGATCCGACACCATCCGGTTGGTGCAAAGCGGATGTGCATTCCATGGACTTCGTTCCGAAGATCCAAACCAATATCTTAAGGACTTCCTCAAAATCGTAGATTCCATAGACCTAGATGTTGAAACTAGAGAGACAACCCGATTACGCCTATTCCAATTCTCTCTACGGCATCAAGCTAGTCAATGGCTTGAGCGTTTACCCGCGGGATCCATCACCACATGGGATGATCTCACCACTCGTTTCCTTGCTCAATTTTCCCACCGGGGAGAACTACTAAGCTTAGAAATGACATCTTGATGTTCCAACAACGTCAAAATGAATCTCTTTATGAAGCATAGACTCGTTTCAAGGACTTACTCCAAAAAGTCCCTCATCATGGCATAGATCTTTGGCTCCAAGTCCAAATTTTTTATGACCATATCGATCTCTCCACGAGGCGAGCCATTGACCAATCGGCCGGTGGTAAGCTACGTGATCTAAGTACGGAACAATCATGGGAACTCATAGAAGATCTTGCTCTCTATGACAACGAAAGTTGGAATGATCCCCGTGATTTGAACAAAACGGTCAAGGCAATATCTTTGGCTTTGAACAATTCTAGCACTCCCGACCGTAGGATCATGGAACTTGAGGACCAAGTCAAGTTTCTCATGAAATCTTACGAAGCTCCTAAGCCTTCAAGCCAAGTGAACAAAATCACTTCTTCATGCGAATTATGTAGTGGTCCCCACGACACTCGTGATTGTGTGGAACTCCCTGGAACAGCTTTTGCGGACTACGCATCCACGCGTACCGACGAAGCGGGAGATAAGTGGTACACTTTCAAGCCCGAGCCAAGCCCTTACGGTGATTCATACAACCCCTCTTGGAAAAATCACCCAAACCTTAGGTGGAAACAAAATCAACCCAATTCTTCCAATCCGCCTAATCGTTACCAATCAAACGGTCCACCCTCCAACCGTACTTTCAACAACAATCCTTCTAACAATTATGGTAGTACCAACAATCTTGAAGGATTCATGTCTAAGTTCATGGCATCTCAAGAAGCTCGCATAGCTAGGTTTGAAACCGAATTCAACCAACAGCAAAGCGAGATGACCACCAAAATTGACGCATTGTTGAAAGTTCTCAATGACAGAGAAATGGGAGCACTCCCAAGCGACACGATCAAGAATCCGAAACTAAACGTTAATTCCATATCTTCAGTTTCGTCACCCACTTCGTGTCCACAATACTACTCGGTTAAATCAACGAGCACGTGTTTCAAACAAAACCAAATTCTTCAAAAGGACCAATCAAATAAAACACCCGATATAGAACCGGTCAAAAGTATAGTTGAAACACCTCCTACGCAAGACCTTGACGATGAATTCAAAGAACTTCACCTTGAACGCCCCGTCATTGATGTCTTAGCGCGTGCTCCTTACTATAGTGCCCTCCTAGAAAAATATGAGAAGTTTAAACTAGGTAAAAATGGGACCGCCTTCGTTCAAAACAAGTTGCCTAAAAAGCTTGATGATCCGGGTATATTTGTTTTGCCTTGTAAGATAGGAAGATCCGAAGCTTTCGACACACTAGCCGATTTAGGGTCAAGCCTCAACTTGATTCCCTTATCCTTATTCACCACTCTTAAGCTAGGAAAGTTAGAGGAAACGGAGGTATTGATAGGGCTAGCGGATGGGAATATTGCCCACCCGGTTGGAATGATTAAGGATGTAGTTGTTCACGTAGGAAAGTTAACTATATTAGCGGATTTTCACGTCCTAGACATGGTTAGTGACACTACATGCCCATTATTGGTAGGAAGAGGATTTTTAGCAACCGCTAGCGCAATGATAGATTGTAAGGAGTCTAAGATAGCGGTAGGTGAAGGCGATACTTGGCCGGTGTACGATGTAAAGAAGCATAGTTATGATTGTGATGATGAACCGACACCGCATTGGGTAGAGATGAATAGGAGACCATCTAGATATGGACCTTGGATAGAAAGGAACTTCATAGGACCTCAATGCCCATTTTATCTAGAGAAAGATTTCGTTGAAAAGACACATTCGGTACAACAACTTATAGCTAGAGATGAAGAGCAAGATCCCTTTGAGGACCCCTTAGTCTTTAGGAAGATGATTGAGTTCTTGAGCGTAATGCCTATTAATATAGAGATGAATAAGTGGAAAAGAGAGAGAGACAAGTGTAAATGGAGGTGGGACAAGCAACCTAAAGAAGGTGACGGATCATGGCATATGAGGATGACTTTGTATGATCCGGATGGAGAAAAGTTTGAAAGGTCATACCATACTAAGGAAACCGATAGGAAGTTGAAACCTAAGTTTGATCCCAAGGATGTCCTCAATGGGGAACTCACCCGTATCACGTAGTAACCCATGACCTTGAGTCTAGCTACAAGACTCGTAAATAAAGAAAAGCGCTTCTTGGGAGGCAACCCATGTTTTGTGTGATTTTATTTTGTTTGTTTGTTATTTGCTTCCGTATGCATGCTTTATTTTTATTGTTGGTTGATAATGTTTCTAAACTAAATAGTGGAAATACTTTACTTTGTTGTTTTGGCCTAGTCTTAACTCCACCTAAAAGTATTTTTGCAAAAGATAAGTGTAAGGGGAAACCCCAAATATGTTTTTAAGAAACAAACCGATCATGATTCTCCACAATATTAAATGAACATGTGTATTCGTATTTGTTAGAGTCAAATGCTTGTATTGAGTCATAATGAAGTTTTGCAGGATTTTCCAGGAAGTAGGACCAAGTTTTTTCAGAAATTTTCCGGAAACTTAACATAAGAATTTCTGCAGGTCACTTCTGACGGCGTCAAGAATTAATTCTTGACGGCGTCACGTGTAAAAATCTGGAAATTTTACCGGTTTTGTTTTTCTAACGGAGTCTTATGGTTTTTGTGAATTACTAAGTTTTATAATCTCCAGGAAATCTGCAAACTTCATTCCACAAGCATTATATCTTATTTTGTTTTCTAGGATTTAGTAACTTATATAGGATGCCGCCGATTTTATGCGAGGTCGTCTTGTCTATTTTCTCAGGATTTACAGGTTATGTATGACAAGAAGATGATTTATATTCTGGAAGGGAAGCTTTGATTGTTCATTTTCTTGGAAGAAGATTTAACCTGGCCACCTTATTATCCATACCGAGCGAATCAGGGGAGTATTTGATTTCATTTGTTTTACTTATTTCACTTTTACATTCTTTACTTGAACATTGGGGACAATGTTCATCCTAAGTGTAAGGGGAGGGTAAAATGATGATACCTTACATATGCACTTTCGCTTGAGTTTGTTTTGTTTAATGGTAGATGTGTAATAAAACTATGAGAAATACTTGTTAGTGCAATTTTAGCGCCAAATTTAAAATTTTTTACAACATTTAGGAGTGAAACTTTAGCCATAGCAAGCGTCTCATGGATAGGAGATTGTATGACTAGCACATAACCGTACTTTCAGAAAAATTTTCCACCCAAATATGTGAGGTTCGCCTTTAGATTTGATAGGAAAAGCATTTACTATTAGTGCTTATGAGTGTACCGGTAGCATTTAGATTCTAGAACTTGCGTTAGTGATGCATCCCGAGACCGCTAGTGAGACTACATTCGTGTGGTAGGATTTACTACATGATAAGAGGCATTAGGATCACCCTTGTGTTAAACCCGTATCATAATTACTTGACCATTTATGTCATATTACTTGGCTAGTTAAGTCAACTAATTTTTCCCACACCATTAGCGTTGTACTCATTTTTAGTACACGAAACCCCTAGTACACCCCTCCGAGCCTATCTTTTCATTTCTAACTTTAAGCATCTTACTTAAAGGAAAAATTTGTTACACCCCACTTAAATGTACACCCAAATCGCCTTAGCCTTCCATGTATGCGCTCATTTTTAGTGCATTATTGTTATTTGTTAAACCCTAAGTTAACTATCTAATTGATTACATGATTGCTAAGTCGAGTCATATCCTTGTACATATTGTTTTGGGACGATTGGGACTCATGGGTAAAGTACTTATTTTATGGAGTAATGGGGAAGAACATCATATATTACCCCCATATGTACGTTAATCTTAAAAGTGCTCCAAGTGTTTTGATTTTCTTAGTTCGAGTCATTAGATTAGTTCATTGTAAAGTATGTAAAGATTCAAGTGTAAGGGGAATGTTCATTCCCTATGATGTATTATTTTGGATGGTAGGGTAAGAGTGTATGCAAAAAAAATAAAAAATAAAAAAAAATAAATAAATAAAAAAATCGAAAAATCAAGAAAAAGAAAAAAAAATAGAAAAAGAAAAGAGAAAAAACATACGGACTACCATCCCTTTTTATTCTATGTTTATTTTTATGTTTTTGTTATTTTTGATTTATTAGCTTAAGTCGAGTCTAGTCTTGGCTTAGCAACGCCATATTGTACATGTAATTAACCAAGATTGTTGACTCGCCACCAGTAAAAAAACTTCCTTTATCCAACAAAACCGTGTATTTCATATCCCTACACCTAACGTTACAACCCTTTAAAAGACCTCTTTGATAGTTTATCCTAGGTGCTTACGCCATGTGGTGGAGGTTTGATCCTTTCCCAAGCCTATGGTAATCTATTTTGCTATGACAGGTAGTGAGAGATATCTTCCGTTTCCATATTGTAATTTATACTTTATTACACCCGAGAGATGTGAGTATCTAAACACTATTTGTGAGGTGCTAGTGTATGACCTCCGTGCTTGTCTATTGGTCTTTAGTGGAACGATTATTTGTTGTAATTACTTTTAACTTGTATTTTGACTAGAATAAAAGCGCATTTGCTTGAGGACAAGAAAATCTCAAGTGTAAGGGTATATGATGAGGCGAAAAATGAACCACTTTTATGGGGCCATTTAAGCCCGGAATTGAATTTATTTGATCAAATATTACCCTAAATCGTTCCTTTTGTGATTTTAGGTACTTTGGGAGTGAAATCTGGAAAAGGAAGCAATTCGGACGTTTTTGGAGCATAAAAGTGAAGAAAACGCCAAAGTCTTAATTTTCCTTGCTGGGAACAGTAGCTGACGGCGTCAAGAAGGAATTTCTGACGGCGTCAAGAGTAATTTCCATGATGACCCAGTATAGAATTGACGGCGTCACAAGGTAGGGCGTCAAGAGTAAAATGCATGACGGCCTGGAAAATGCTAACACATGACGGCGTCAAAAGTAGATCAAGGCAGTCCGAGAAGTATTTTGGCGGCGATATGACGGCGTCACAAATTTGTTCTTGACGCCGTCAGACCCTATTTCGATGTTAGGCATAAGAAAACTGGCAGACTTCCAAATGGTAACATGCTTGAACGTCTTAGGAAACATGAACTGACGTGCACTAGGTTTTATTGGTTGTATTTAATGCATGAGTAAATTCTAATGATCCCATGTTAGGAGCTTCTTAGCCGGCTCGACATAGGAGTGAAGTAGGCACTCATAGGATTGGGGAATTAAGTGCGCCACCCCATGAATGGTATTAAGGAATACAATCTGTCATCCACACAACTATAACAAGTAATTAACGTGTAAAAGATATCTATGGAGTAGTGAAATCTAAGTAAACACATTTTCTCCACTTATTGCTTACAACCTTAGTTAATTTAGTTTATTTTCATTTTTAGTATTTTATTTTGATTGCATCTTTAGTATTGGGTTAGTTGACTAGCAACTAATTCCGCCCAAATCCTTCAAACCCGAGATTTTTACTTACTTTCTAAAAAATATAAAAAATACAAAAATAACCATCCCTCACCTTTAAAACTAGTATTTAGGTTTTCTAATCCTAGCGACACTATTCCTAGCTGAACGATCAATCCCCCGATACTTGTCACTATACTATACTACAACGATCAGGTACACTGCCTGGTGGGGGTTGTAAGCTTCTCAAGATCCCTTGAGAGGTAAAGCCTGGTGCGATTCCCACGTATCATATTTCTATTGGTGATTTCAAACCAACGAAAACAAGTTTTGAAAACCAAGATGACTATTCTAAACTTGATAAAAATACTAAAGCTAAGATAATGATTTATAAAGCTTTATCAAGTACCAAATATGAAAGAATGTTTTTTTGTCAAACGGCTAATGATATTTGGAAAAATATAATCAATTTTCATCAAGAAATATGTCAAGTCAAAGATGATCAATTTGATCTTACATATGAATTAGAAGTTTTAGAAAAACTAATAGATAGACACTTAGTAGAAGTTAATACATGTGCTACTAGTTTAAATGTTTTTAAATGAAGGTACAAGTGAAGATGAGTACGTGTGTCTTGATGAACTTGCTTGCGAATCATGGAATGAAACGGATATAGATGAAGACAATGATCCGGTGGGTGATTGTCAATTTATTGAAACAACAAGCAAGGTACATGTTGAAACCAAACATTTTTGCTTTGACACATTTATCTTAGAATTTTTTAAATTAGAAAATGAGTCTAAACTTTTAGGTAACATGAACCTAAAAACTATCTTTAACAATGAGTCTTCAAAATCTTTTGTGAATAACTTTGAAAAGGAAATCTTGTTAGAAGATAAAATGTCTAAACTTGAGAGTAATGTTGAAATTGATCTAGAATGTAAATTATGTCTAGATTACAAACATGAGATTAAAAAGCAAAATGAGAAAGGAAAAATGTTAGCTAAATTTGATGAAACTCAAAATCTCTTGAAAGATTGTTGAGGAGTCAAAGGTTGTTTAAAGATAAAACCGGATTAGGATTTAACTCAAAAGCACCATCAACTAGTAAAACAAAGCAAGTAAAATTTGTTAAACCTAGAAGAGAGATTTAGAGATAATTCAATCTCTAATAGAAACTCGTGATAAAAGGATTAAGATTATCATGCTCTATGCTTTTATATGATTATCTAACCTTCTTGGATACATGAGTAATTGAGTTTCCAAGCGTGTCGTCAAATTAAGATTTTACGCTTTATGTTTATTCTCTTGATAGCATCTCTATGCAACTTAAAAGGTACGCATTACTTCAACTTGACTTTGATTGTCTCTTGTTTCTAGCATTATGTGTTGTAGTATGTGTTATTAGTAGTATTCTAAATTGTTTACCTGCTATTAGTAATAACAAAGATTAGATTCTCTACGACAAGGAATTTCGTCATTAGTACTAGTAGGAGATATAAGGTGTTTCGGTTCTTTAACAGTCAAGAGATAAACACGAGAAACTCTTGAGTGAGTCTCACTCAACTCTTGCTTACAAGTGAGCTAACTAAGAATTTCCTAAGTGATAAAATGTCTAACACTTTTGTGATGCTTGCAAAACAAACCTTTGTAAAACAACATTCTTAAAACACCATACTTTAGGTCTTAAATTGTGTTTTACTTCAACCACTCCTTTATGATAATTTCACATAAAACACACAAGGTGAAATAAATCACATTAGCATACATTAGGATGTGTGGAAGAAAATGAGTTTTCAACATCTAGGATTTACACATCAAATGTGACACTTAGTCTTATGATGTTGTACCTCTTGGACTTTTTCAAAACGAATAAAGTTCAAAGTGTCTTAAGTAAGGAAACCCAAAGAGTCGAGGAGTCGTTGAATATAACATTTAACGAGAGATCACCGCCTTCTAAGATATCATCTTTGTTAGATGATGACTTAGTCGAAAGTCCAATGATGGCAAGACAAGTATGTTGTGTAAAACATTGAATCAAGTAAAATTGACATAAGTTATAAAACTTGATTTATAGGTCATAGTTGTGTCTAAACAAATTCAACAAAAACAGTTTTTGGAATTTAGATTAAAACAACTAGTGAAACAAAATAGATTTTTCAAAGTAATCAAGTGATTATAGTGTCAATATTTGAAAGACTTTTTGATAATAAAAGCAAGCCCCAAAAGCAAGGGATTTTTAAAGACATTCCTAGTTACTCTCTTGTTCCCAATGGTTAAGTTATTGATGACTTATCAAGAATGAGATTAGTAAATCGTAGGTAAAACTAAATGTAGAGAAATGTTCGGAAGACTACTTGTTCTCATAACAAATAGATCCAACATTATGTTTAGTGTTTGTCTATGTGCTCATTTTAGAGAAGATCCTAAAACAACTCATTAGTTTGAGCTTGTTTGGATACATCAAAAGGTACTACACAACTAGGATTATGGTATCCCAAAAGAACGGGAATAGAAACCATAGTGTATGCAAATGGAATTATGTAGGTAATAAGTTGATAAGAAAAGCACAAGTGGTACTTGCAATTTTATACTTACTTACCCATTGATTCTTCAAAAACGCTTATGGTTCTCATATTAGTATCGGATGGAGAAGCACGTCAACAAGCTCCACTTGAACAAGCTAACTCGCGTCGACAACCTAATTCATCTCATCAACATTGTTATCCCTTCAACAAAGGAAGCATCGACTTCAGCAACAATCCAATCCATTATGTTCTTAATTGACATACCGTGATCCGTCATCATCGTCTTGGTAAAAATGTTTATTGAGGAACATCTTAACTAAGAAAGTCTTATACGTTAACCATTCTGTCAACGTTTTCACAAAACCTCTTGAATGAGAAGCATTCATCATCCCTAGGCTTAGTCAAAGACTCATAAGTCCTAAAACCTTAGTTTTGAACGTTAGGATAAAACCACAATAATCAAGACAATCCTTTTTGAATTTTTCCCTACAGTACCCACGGAACCCTCAGACCATACAGGCGGAACCCTCCCTTTGGTTCCGCCTGGTCCGCCAAATCTGCAGCATGTTTTATTTTTAATTTCAAAACCAAACACCCTCTTAACTTAATCATTCACTTTTCAAACAACCATCACCCTCTCAAAAACACATAACCATACGAAATTTAGGGCTTTCAATCTAACCTCTTCAAATCCAATCAACTTTGTAAGTGTTCTAATCATAATTGCATTTTTGATTCAAGTATAACATTCTCATTTATATTCATTAACTAGAATCTTATGGTTTATGCATAGAACTTTTTGATTCATGAAAAACTTGGTTGTTAACCAATCATGTCTTCCATTAGTTAAGAAATTGTATCCTTTTTGTTGTTATTTTGATTTGCCAAACACACCAAGTGCATTGTCTTTCAAAAATTGCAATCCACAACTAGAACATAACTCTTCACCACATTGTTAAAACAAATGAAAAACGTCATTGAAACATCACTTGCATATTATCTCTTGAATGCTAAAGGAGATACATAACTAATATATATTTTCGGGTACATTCAATCGAAGACACATTCAATTAGGAGAGTTTTGCTTATCTTTTGTTTTTATAACAAAATTTGCATAACAAAACAATTTAGGCATCAAAATGAGTCAAGATAACCAAGTCTCCACATTGTTTGCATATAGGAACACATTAGAACATCCACATTGTTAAAAGTCATTAACATAAAATTTTGTGTTTTCTAGGAATCAACATGCCTCCCGCAAATTTCTCCGATCACAAGGAAACCCTTAAGTACTTACCCAAACACCATAGGACCAAAGGTCTTACTAAAGATCAAGTTGAAACCTTTAAGAATCTAGAAAAACGCTATGTTCATGAAGGAAGAACCATTGATCCATCCTTCCTAGAGGGAACATCCATTCGCCAAAACTTTGCCGCAATCAATGATGCGTGGGAATTGCACCAGGCTTTACCTCTCAAGGGATCTCGAGAAGCTTACAACCCCCATCAGGCAGTGTACCTGATCGTTGTAGTATAGTATAGTGACAAGTACCGGGGGATTGATCGTTCAACTCAGGAATAGTGTCGCTAGGATTAGAAAGCCTAAAAACTAGGTCTGGAGGTGAGAGATGATTCTTTTTGTATTTTTTTATGTTTTATAAAAGCAAATAAAGTCTCGGGTTTTGGAAGAGTGGGCGGAATTAGTTACTAGCCAACTAACCCAATAACTAAAGATGCAATAAAAATAAAATAACAAAAATGTAAATAAACTAATTTAAACTAGTGGTGTGAGCAATATGTGGGAGAATTGTGTTTACTTAGATTTCACTACTCCCTAGATATCTTTTACAGGGTAATTACTTGTTACAGTTGCGTGGATGACCGGTTATATTCCTTAATACCATTCATGGGGTGGCGTACTTACTTCCCCAATTCTATAAGCTCATACTTCACTCCTATGTCGAGCCGGCTAAGAAGCTCCTAACATGGGATCACTAGAATTCGCTCATGCATTAAATACAACCATAAAAACTTAGTACACATCGGTTCATGTTTCTTAAGACGTTCAAGCAAGTTACACAATGGAGATCTGCCAGTTTTCTTAAGCCTAACATTGAAATCATTCATCCATTACAACTATAAACAAGAAATCAACCTATAATCAACATCTAGGTTTCATTACATCTAAGCAAACACACAAAAGATCTAGCCTAGCATGTTAAAATCAAGACAAGCATAAGATATATTCAAACAACACATAGACATATTGAATGAATTGAAAGAAGACTTATCTTAATTGAACATGAAGGGTTTCAAGGGGTGAAAACCCTTGAAAATACTGTTACAAACGACCTAGGGTTTATTAGGTTCGGCCCTAGGATTCTCCACACAAGTTCCTCTTTTTATGAATGAGAAATAGAAAAGTATATATAGATTTTGTGAGGTGACGGCGTCAAGAGGAAATTTCTGACGCCATCATCTCGCCGCCAATAAAGTTCTCGGACTGCCTAGATCTGGGTCTGCCGCCGTCATGTGTAATTCTGCTCCAGGCCGTCACCAAAATTACTCTTGATGCCCTACTTCTGACGCCGTCACATTTTCTCTGGGTCGTCATGCATTTTGCTCCTGACGCCATCATATTTTCCTTCTTGACGCCGTCAGGTACTGTTCCCAGCAAGGAAAATTAAGTCTTTGCCGTTTTCTTCACTTTTATGCTCCAAAAACGTCCAAAATGCTTCCTTTTCCAGAATTCACTCCCAAAGTACCTAAAATCACAAAAGGAACGATTTAGGGCAATATTTGATCAAATAAATTCCAATTCCGGCTTAAATGACCCCCTAAAAACGGTTCGTTTTTCGCCTTATCATATACCCTTACACTTGAGATTTGCTTGTCCTCAAGCAAATGCGCTTTTATTATAGTCAAAATACAAGTTAGGGGTCATTTAACACTAATATAAAAGTAATTACAACAAATAATCGTTCCACTAAAGACCAAAGTTAAGCACGGAGGTCATACACTAGCACCTCACAAATAGGGTTTAGATACTCACATCTCTCGGGTGTAATAAAGTATATATCACAATATGGAAATGGAAAACATCTCTCACTACCTGTCATAACAAAATAGATTACCATAGGCTTGGAAAGGATAAAACCTCCACCACATGGCGTAAGCACCTAGGATAAACTATCAAAGAGGTCTTTTAAAGGGTTGTAACGTTAGGTGTAGGGATATGAAATACACGGTTTTGTTAGATATAGGCAGTCTTTACTAGGGGCGAGTTAATCATCTTGGTTAATTACATGTACAATATGGCGTTGCTAAGCCAAGACTAGACTCGACTTAAGCTAATAAATCAAAAATAACGAAAACATAAAATAAACATAGAATGAAACGGGATGGTAGTCCGTATGTTTTTTCTCTTTTCTTTTTCTATTTTTTTTTCTTTTTCTTTAATATTTTTGATTTTTTTTTTTTTTTTTTTTTTTGCATACACTCTTACCCTACCATCCAAAATAATACATCATAGGGAATTAACATTCCCCTTACACTTGAATTTTTACATACTTTACAATAAACTAATCTAATGACTCGAATCAAGATAATCAAAACACTTGGAGTACTTTTTAGATTAACGCACATATGGGGGTAATATATGATGTTCTTCCCCATTACTCCATAACATAAGTACTTTACCCATGAGTCCCAATCATCCCAAAACAATATGTACAAGGATATGACTCGACTTAGCAACCATGTAATCAATTAGATAATTAACTAAGGGTTTAACAAATAACAATAATGCACTAAAGATGAGTGCATACACGGAAGGCTAAGGCGATTTGGGTGTACATTTAAGTGGGGTGTAACAAGTTCTTCCTTTAACTAAGATGCTTAAAGTTAGAAACGAAAAGATAGGCTCGGAGGGGTGTACTAGGGGTTTCGTGTACTAAAAATGAGTACAACGCTAAGGCGTGGGAAAAATTAGTTGACTTTACTAACCAAGTAATATGACTTAAATGGTCAAGTAATTATGATACGGGTTTAACACAAGGGTGATCCTAATGCCTCTTATCATGTAGTAAATCCTACTACACGAATGTAGTCTCACTAGCGGTCTCGGGATGCATCACTAACGCAAGTTCTAGAATCTAAATGCTACCGGTACACTCATAAGGACTAATAGTAAATGCTTTTCCTATCAAATCTAAAGGCGAACCTCACATATTTGGGTGGAAAATTTTTCTGAATAGTACGGTTTTGTGCTAGTCATACGACTCCTATCCATGAGACGCTTGCTATGGCTAAAGTTTCACTCCTAAATGTTGTAAAAAATTTTAAATTTGGCGCTAAAATCACACTAACAAGTATTTCTCATAGTTTTATTACACATCTACCATCAAACAAACAAACTCAAGCGAAAGTGTTTCCTATGAGGTATCATCATTTTACCCTCCCCTTACACTTAGGATGAACATTGTCCCCAATGTTCAAGTAAAGAATGTAAAAGTGAAATAAGTAAAAGAATGAAATCAAATACTCCCCTGATTCGCTCGGTATGGATAACAAGGTAATAAGGTTAGATCTTCCTCCAAGAAAATGAACAATCAAAGCTTCCCTTCCAGAATATAAATCATCTTCTTGTCAAACATAACCTGTTAAACCTGAGAAAACAAACAAGGCAGCCTCGCGTAAAATCGGCGGCAATCTATATATGCTAACAAATCCTAGAAAGCAAAGTAAGATATAATGCTTGTGGAATGATGTTTGCAGATTTCCTGGAGATTATAAAACTAAAGAATTAGAAAAAACTTTAAGACTCCGTTAGAAAAACAAAACTGGTAAAATTTCCAGAATTTTACACGTGACGCCGTCAGAAGTGACCTGCAGAAATTATTATGTTAAGTTTCCGGAAAATTTCTGGAAAAACTTTGTCCCACTTCCTGGAAAATCCTGCAAAACATCATTATGACTCGATACAAGCATTTGACTCTAACAAATACAAATATACATGTTCATTTAATATTGTGGAGAATCATGATCGGTTTTGTTTCTTTAAAAACATATTTGGGGTTTCCCCTTACACTTATCTTTTGTGAAATACCTTTGGAAGAAGTTAAGACTAAGCCAAACAACAAAATAAAGTATTTTCACCATTTACTTTGAAACATGATCTACCAACAATAAAAATAAAGCATGCATACGGAAGCAAATAACAATCAAACAAATAAAAATCACACACAAAACATGGTTTGCCTCCCAAGAAGCGCTTTTCTTTATTTACGAGTCTTATAGCTAGACTCAAGGCCATGGGTTACTACTTGATACGTGGGAATCGCACCAGGCTTTACCTCTCAAGGGACCTTGAGAAGCTTACAACCCCCACCAGGTAGTGTACCTGATCGTTGTAATATAGTATAGTGACAAGTACCGGGGGATTGATCGTTCAGCTAGGAATAGTGTTGCTAGGATTAGAAAACCTAAATACTAGTTCTAAAGATGAGGGATGATTATTTTTGTATTTTTGTATTTTTATATTTTTTAGAAAGCAAGTAAAAATCTCGGGTTTGAAGGATTTGGGCGGAATTAGTTGCTAGTCAACTAACCCAATACTAAAGATGCAATCAAAATAAAATACTAGAAATGAAAATAAACTAAATTAACTACGGTTGTGAGCAATAAGTGGAGAAAATGTATTTACTTAGATTTCACTACTCCCTAGATATCTCTTACACGTTAATTACTTGTTATAGTTGCGTGGATGACGGATTGTATTCCTTAATACCATTCATGGGGTGGCGCACTGAATTCCCCAATCCTATGAGTGCCTACTTCACTCCTATGTCGAGCCGGCTAAGAAGCTCCTAACATGGGATCATTAGAATTTACTCATGCATTAAATACAACCAATAAAACCTTGTGCACGTCAGTTCATGTTTTCTAAGACGTTCAAGCATGTTACCATTTGGAGATCTGCTAGTTTTCTTAAGCCTAACATCGAAATCATTCATTCAATACAACCATAAACAAGTAATCAACACATAATTAACATCTAGGTTTCATTAGATCCAAGCAAACACAAGATAGATCTAGCCTAGCATGGTAGAATTAAGACAAGAACAAGATATAGACAACCAACACATAGACATATTGATTGAATTAAAAGAATACTTATCTCAATTACACATGAAAGGTATCAAGGGCTAAGAACCCTTAAAAAACCTGTAAAATTTGTACCAAGTTCGTACTTAGGGTTTCTCCAAAACTTTTCTCTTTTTAATGTGAAAATTAGAAAACTATATATAGGAAATAGGGTCTGACGGCGTCAAGACAAATCTTGTGACGCCGTCATCTCGCCGCCAAAATACTTCTCGGACTGCCTTGATCTACTTTTGATGCCGTCATGTGTTATGCATTTCCAGGCCGTCATGCATTTTACTCTTAACGCCCTACTTCGTGACGCCGTCAATTCTGTACTGGGTCGTCATGGAAATTACTCTTGACGCCATCAAAAATTCCTTCTTGACGCCATCACCTACTGTTCCCAGCAAGGAAAATTAAGACTTTGGCGTTTTCTTCACTTTTATGCTCCAAAAACGTCCGAATTGCTTCCTTTTCTAGATTTCTCTCCCAAAGTACCTAAAATCACAAAAGGAACGATTTAGGGTAATATTTGATCAAATAAAGTCAATTCCGGGCTTAAATGACCCCCTAAAAGTGGTTCATTTTTCGCCTCATCATATACCCTTACACTTGAGATTTGCTTGTCCTCAAGCAAATGCGCTTTTATTCTAGTCAAAATACAAGTTAGGGGTCATTTAACACTAATATAAAAGTAATTACAACAAATAATCATTCCACTAAAGACCAAAGACAAGCATGGAGGTCATACACAAGCACCTCACAAATAGTGTTTAGATACTCACATCTCTCGGGTGTAATAAAGTATAAATTACAATATGGAAACGGAAGATATCTCTCACTACCTGTCATAGCAAAATAGATTACCATAGGCTTGGGAAAGGATCAAACCTCCACCACATGGCGTAAGCACCTAGGATAAACTATCAAAGAGGTCTTTTAAAGGGTTGTAACATTAGGTGTAGGGATATGAAATACACGGTTTTGTTGGATAAAGGAAGTTTTACTGGTGGCGAGTTAACAATCTTGGTTAATTACATGTACAATATGGCGTTGCTAAGCCAAGACTCGACTCGACTTAAGCTAATAAATGAAAATTCACAAAAAATATAAAATGAACATAGAATGAAAAGGGATGGTAGTCCGTATGTTTTTTTTCTCTTTTTTCTTTTTCTATTTTTTTTTCTTTTCTTTTTTTTTTTTTTTTTTTTTTTTTTTGCATACACTTTTACCCTACCATACAAAATAATACATCATAGGAAATGTAAATTCTCCTTTCACTTGAATCTTTACATACTTTACAATAACTAATCTAATAACTCGAATTAAGAAAATCAAAACACTTGGAGCACTTTTAAGATTAACGTACATATGGGGGTAATATATGATGTTCTTCCCCATTACTCCATAAAATAAGTACTTACCCATGAGTCCCAATCGTCCCAAAACAATATGTACAAGGATATGACTCGACTTAGCAACCATGTAATCAATTAGATAGTTAACTTAGGGTTTAACAAATAACAATAATGCACTAAAGATGAGTGCATACACGGAAGGCTAAGGCGATTTGGGTGTACATTTAAGTGGGGTGTAACAAATTCTTCCTTTAAGTAAGATGCTTAAAGTTAGAAACGAAAAGATAGGCTCGGAGGGGTGTACTAGGGGTTTCGTGTACTAAAAATGAGTACAACGCTAAAGGTGTGGGAAAAATTAATTGACTTAACTAGCCAAGTAATATGACTTAAATGGTCAAGTAATTATGATACGGGTTTAACACAAGGGTGATCCTAATGCCTCTTATCATGTAGTAAATCCTACTACACGAATGTATACTCACTAGCGGTCTCGGGATGCATCACTAACGCAAGTTCTAGAATCTAAATGCTACCGGTACACTCATAAGCACTAATAGTAAATGCTTTTCCTATCAAATCTAAAGGCCAACCTCACATATTTGGGTGGAAAATTTTTTCTGAATATACGGTTTTGTGCTAGTCATACAATCTCCTATCCATGAGACGCTTGCTATGGCTAAAGTTTCACTCCTAAATGTTGTAAAAAAATTTAAATTTGGCGCTAAAATTACACTAACAAGTATTTCTCATCGTTTTATTACACATCTACCATTAAACAAAACAAACTCAAGCGAAAGTGTACATGTAAGGTATCATCATTTTACCCTCCCCTTACACTTAAGATGAACATTGTCCCCAATGTTCAAGTAAAGAATGTAAAAGTGAGAAAGTAAAAAGAATGAAATCAAATACTCCCCTAATTCGCTTGGTATGGATAATAAGGTGGTCAGGTTAAATCTTCCTCCAAGAAAATGAACAATCAAAGCTTCCCTTCCAGAATATAAATCATCTTCTTGTCATACATAACCTGTGAATGCTGAGAAAATAGACAAGACAACCTCGCATAAAATCGGCGGCATCCTATATAAGTTACTAAATCCTAGAAAACAAAATAAGATATAATGCTTGTGGAATGAAGTCTGCAGATTTCCTGGAGATTATAAAACTTAATAATTCACAAAAACCATAAGACTCCGTTAGAAAAACAAAACTGGTAAAATTTCCAGATTTTTACATGTGACGCCGTCAAGAATTAACTCGTGACGCCGTCAGAAGTGACCTGCAGAAATTCTTATGTTAAGTTTCCGGAAAATTTCTGGGAAAACTTGGTCCTACTTCCTGGAAAATCCTGCAAAACTTCATTATGACTCAATACAAGCATTTGACTCTAACAAATACGAATATACATGTTCATTTAATATTGTGGAGAATCATGATCGGTTTGTTTCTTAAAAACACATTTGGGGTTTCCCCTTACACTTATCTTTTGCAAAAATACTTTTAGGTGGAGTTAAGACTAGACCAAAACAACAAAGTAAAGTATTTCCACTATTTAGTTTAGAAACATGATCTACCAACAATAAAAATAAAGCATGCATACGGAAGCAAATAACAAACAAACAAAATAAAATCACACAAAACATGGGTTGCCTCCCAAGAAGCGCTTTTCTTTATTTACAAGTCTTGTAGCTAGACTCAAGGTCATGGGTTACTACGTGACCTCATCGTTGGTTTCATTCTCCGATTGTAAATATTCTTTGTAGAAACCAATCACCTTTTTCTCAATCACCCCCAAAATCCTTTGGGCCAATTCCTTATCGACTTTATACCTTGGTCCTAGGGCCAAGCAATCTTTATAAAAAAGACTCCTCTTTTCCCATACATAATCCATGCCCTTTTTCTTATCCTCTTCATTGATGTCCTCAAAAGCACCAACGTTGTCCTTATCAAATCGGGATATAAAGCGAAATTCTTTCATCCTATTAGGCATCCTATAAGTGATACTATCAATGGTACATGCAAATCGGATTGTTCCTTCTAGCTCATCATATTCCAACTTAGACTCCTTAACAAACGGTTTGCCAAACACAACATTGGATAATCGACAATCAATAACATTAGCAAGATCCTCCACAATCATAAAGTCGGTGACAAAAGTGAAATTACCAACAAAGACATGTAAACTTTTAACTCTCCCGACAAACTTACAAACTCCATCGGGGTATTTGGGATCTCTTCTAGGTTCAAGTCTTGTTTTCACAATATCATTGTAGACATTTGAGGACATGATGTTGATTGGGGATTTAAAGTCAATGTAAGCATTTTCAACGTGTCTATACCCAATCATACATGGTATTTTAGCATTCTTAGGATCGCCTTTCTTTATCTTAGGTTCGATTATAGTGAAAGGAGATCGCGGGTTATCAATAAGATTATTATAATATGCAATCTCCTCCTTAGTGGGGTATAGATTAAAGTAGTCATTAAGCTTCGGATCTATTTCCTCCTCTTCTAGTCCCTCAATAACATTCACAAAGTCATTAGGCCCTAGGTCCTCATTTGAATACAAGGCGGTCGCTAGGTCACTAAATGCATGTTCGAGCTCAACCTTAATCAACCTATTAAGCTCTCTAAGCTCCCTAATCTCACTCTCAATTTGTTCACGTAACACAGCCACTTCACTAGGGGAAAGGGGTGGATTCGCGTTTTCCATAATGGTCAACGGAATAGTCAAGGAGTTTAATTTACTAACAAAGGCACAAAGAAAAAGATAGACTAAAGAAAACCTAAGAATAAAAATAAAATCTTACTAGAAAGGAATCTAGCAAGTAGACCTAATAAAAAGAGATTCTAACCTAGACAATAACTATTCCCCGGGCTGCGGCGCCAAAAACTTGATACGTGGGAATTGCACCAGGCTTTACCTCTCAAGGGATCCTGAGAAGCTTACAACCCCCACCAGGCAGTGTACCTGATCGTTGTAGTATAGTATAGTGACAAGTACCGGGGGATTGATCGTTCAGCTAGGAATAGTGTTGCTAGAATTAGAAAACCTAAATACTAGTTCTAAAGATGAGGGATGATTATTTTTGTATTTTTATATTTTTTAGAAAGCAAGTAAAAATCTCGGGTTTGAAGGATTTGGGCGGAATTAGTTGCTAGTCAACTAACCCAATACTAAAGATGCAATCAAAATAAAATAATAGAAATAAAAATAAACTAAATTAACTACGATTGTGAGCAATAAGTGGAGAAAATGTATTTACTTAGATTTCACTACTCCCTAGATATCTCTTACACGTTAATTACTTGTTATAGTTGCGTGGATGACAGATTGTATTCCTTAATACCATTCATGGGGTGGCGCACTTAATTCCCCAATCCTATGAGTGCCTACTTCACTCCTATGTCGAGCCGGCTAAGAAGCTCCTAACATGGGATCATTAGAATTTACTCATGCATTAAATACAACCAATAAAACCTAGTGCACGTCAGTTCATGTTTCCTAAGACGTTCAAGCATGTTACCATTTGGAGATCTGCCAGTTTTCTTAAGCCTAACATCGAAATCATTCATCCAATACAACCATAAACAAGTAATCAACACATAATTAACATCTAGGTTTCATTAGATCCAAGCAAACACAAGATAGTTCTAGCCTAGCATGGTAGAATTAAGACAAGAACAAGATATAGACAACCAACACATAGACATATTGATTGAATTAAAAGAATACTTATCTCAAATACACATGAAAGGGATCAAGGGCTAAGAACCCTTGAAAAACCTGTAAAATTCGTACCAAGTTCGTACTTAGGGTTTCTCCAAAACTTTTCTCTTTTTAATGTGAAAATTTGAAAACTATATATAGGAAATAGGGTCTGACGGCGTCAAGACAAATCTTGTGACGCCGTCATCTCGCCGCCAAAATACTTCTCGGACTGCCTTGATCTACTTTTGACGTCGTCATGTGTTATGCATTTCCAGGCCGTCATGCATTTTACTCTTGACGCCCTACTTCGTGACGCCGTCAATTCTGTACTGGGTCGTCATGGAAATTACTCTTGACGCCGTCAGAAATTCCTTCTTGACGCCGTCACCTACTGTTCCCAGCAAGGAAAATTAAGACTTTGGCGTTTTCTTCACTTTTATGCTCCAAAAACGTCCGAATTGCTTCCTTTTCCAGATTTCTCTCCCAAAGTACCTAAAATCACAAAAGGAACGATTTAGGGTAATATTTGATCAAATAAAGTCAATTCCGGGCTTAAATGACCCCCTAAAAGTGGTTCATTTTTCGCCTCATCACTACGTGACATGGGTGAGTTCCTCATTGAGGACATCTTTGGGATCAAACTTAGGTTTCAACTTCCTATCGGTTTTTGTTAGAAACTAAGAACGCCACAATAAAGTTAGTTTCTAGGACCGTTTTGGCTCAAGACTGATTAAGTCTTAATCTAGGAATAATAATGTTCACATGATAAAACATAGCGGAATAAGAACAATATTATGAACAAGGTTTCTCGTCATCATCTCTACTCTAACATACATCAAAGCCCCAATGCTACGTGATCAAGTGTAGCACGGTTACACTCTAACAGCGATCTAAGATCGTTGAGGCTTAACACTAATCACCCTAGACATTTTCCCATAAAACGTCTCTACACACACACACCTTTCTAGGTTTACATTGTGACACATATGAATGAATAAACCTATTCCCTGTATTCTCTTTATATAATAGAGAACTAGGGTTACAAAATACTACGAAGGACTATATTAAAATAACTTCTTTGTAAAGCAAGTCCTTTGTCTTTTACATTCTTCACTTTGTCATCATAAGTCCTTTATCTTTCATATTTTTTCAATATCAACTTAAGTATAATTCCTAATAGTTTTCTTAGTACGGTATGACCTTTCAAACTTTTCTCCATCCGGATCATACAAAATCATCTTCATATGCCATGATCCGTCACCTTCCTTAGGTGGCTTGTCCCACCTCCATTTACACTTATCCCCCTCTCTTTTCCACTTGTTCATCTCTATGTTACTGGGCATTACGCTCAAGAACTCAATCATTTTCCTAAAGACTAGGGGGTCCTCAAAAGGATCTAGCTCTTCATCTCTAGCTATGAGTTGTTCCACCGAATGTGTTTTATCGATGAAATCTTTTTCTAGATAGAATGGGCGTTGAGGTCCTATAAAGTTTCTTTCTATCCAAGGTCCATATCTAGATGGTCTCCTATTCATCTCTACCCAATGTGGTGTCGGTTCATCCTCATAATCGTAGCTATGTTTCTTAACATCATATACCGACCAAGTATCGCCCTCACCTACCGCTATCTTAGACTCCTTACAATCTATCATGGCGCTAGCGGTTGCTAAAAATTCTCTTCCTACTAATAGTGGGCATGTAGTATCACTAACCATATCTAGGACGTGAAAATCCGCTAAAATAGTTAACTTCCCTACGTGAACAACTACATCCTTAATCATTCCAATCGAGTGGGCAATACTCGCATCCGCTAGACCAATTAATACCTCCGTCTCCTCTAATTTTCCTAGCTTGAGAGTGGTGAAAAGGGACAAGGGAATCAAATTGAGGCTTGATCCTAAATCGGCTAGTGTGTCGAAATCTTTGGATCTTCCTATCTTACAAGGCAAAACAAATATACCCGGATCATCAAGCTTTTAAGGAAACTTGTTTTGAACGAAGGCGGTCCTATTTTTACCTAGTTTAAACTTCTCATACTTTTCTAGGAGGGCACTATAGTAAGGAACACGGGCTAAGACATCAATGACGGGGCGTTCAAGGTGAAGCTCCTTGAATTCATCGTCAAGGTCTTGCGTAGGAGGTGTTTCAACTATGCTTTTGACCGGTTTTATATCGGGTGTTTTATTTGATTGGTCCTTTTGAAGAATTTGGTTTTGTTTGAAACACGTGCTCGTTGATTTAACCGAGTAGTATTGCGGACAAGAAGTGGGTGACGAAACTGATGATATGGAATTAACGTTTAGTTTCGGGTTCTTGACCGTGTCGCTTGGGAGTGCTCCCATTTCTCGGTCATTGAGAACTTTCAACAATGTGTCAATTTTGGTGGTCATCTCGCTTTGCTTTTGATTGAAATCGGCTTCAAACTTGGATATGCGAGCTTCTTGAGATGCCATAAACTTGGACATCAATCCTTCAAGATTGTTGGTACTACCATAGTTATTAGAAGGATTGTTGTTGAAAGTACGGTTGGAGGGTGGACCGTTTGGTTGGTAACGATTAGGCGGATTGGAAGGATTGTTTTAGTTTTGTTTCCACCTAAGGTTTGGGTGATTTTTCCAAGAAGGGTTGTAGGAATCACCGTAAGGGTTTGGCTCAGGTTTGAAAGTGTACCACTTATCTCCCGCTTCGTCGGTACGCGAAGATGTGTAGTCCGCAAAAGCTGTTCCGGGGGGTTCCACGCAATCACGAGTGTCATGGGACCACTACATAATTCGCATGAAGAAGTGATTTTGTTCACTTGGCTTGTAGGCTTAGGAGCTTCATAAGATTTCATGAGAAACTTGACTTGGTCCTCAAGTTCCATGATCCTAGGTTCGGGAGTGCTAGAATTGTTCGAAGGCAAAGATATTGCCTTGACCGTTTTGTTCAAATCACGGGGATCATTCCAACTGTCGTTGTCATAGAGAGCAAGATCTTCTACGAGTTCCCATGATTCTTCCGCACTTAGATCACGTAGCTTGCCACCGGCCGATTGGTCAATGGTTCGACTTGTGGAGAGATCGATGTGGTCATAAAAATTTGGACTTGGAGCCAAAGATCTATGCCATGATGAGGGACTTTTGGAGTAAGTCCTTGAAACGAGTCCATGATTCATATAGAGTTTCACCTTGACGTTGTTGGAACATCAAGATATCATTTCTAAGCTTGGTAGTTCTCCCCGGTGGGAAAAATTGAGCAAGGAAATGAGTGGTGAGATCATCCCATAAGGTGATGGATCCCGCGGGTAAACGTTCAAGCCATTGACTAGCTTGATCACGTAGAGAGAATTGGAATAGGCGTAATCGGGTTGACTCTCTAGTTGTAACATTAAGGTCTATAGAATCTACTATTTTAAGGAAGTCCTTGAGATGTTGATTAGGATCTTCGGAACGAAGTCCATGGAATGCACATCCGCTTTGCACCAACCGGATGTTGTCGGATCGCAAGGGAGTCACATTGGCTCCTTGGGTGAGCTCAATAGTGTTTCAATAGCCTTGGTGGCTAGGTCGGGAATACTCTCCCAGGGTTCGGGGCCTAAGAGGTTGGTTAGCTAGTGGTAGGTTTTGTGGGTGGTCTTGTTGCGGTGGGTTGATGGGTTCAAAGATGTTACCACCTTCCATGATGTCGGATGGTAAAGATTACGAACAAAGACACGAAGAAATGAGATAGACTAAAGAGAACCTAAAAATAAAAATCAAATCTTACTAGAAAGGAATCTGGAAAGTAGACCTAATAAAAAGAAATCCTAACCTAGACAATAACTATTCCCCGAGCTGCGGCGCCAAAAACTTGATGCGTGGGAATTGCACCAGGCTTTACCTCTCAAGGGATCTCGAGAAGCTTACAACCCCCACCAGGCAGTGTACCTGATCGTTGTAGTATAGTATAGTGACAAGTATCGGGGGATTGATCGTTCAACTCAGGAATAGTGTCGCTAGGATTAGAAAGCCTAAAAACTAGGTCTAGAGGTGAGAGATGATTCTTTTTGTATTTTTTTATGTTTTATAAAAGCAAATAAAGTCTCGGGTTTTGGAAGAGTGGGCGGAATTAGTTGCTAGCCAACTAACCCAATAACTAAAGATGCAATCAAAATAAAATAACAAAAATGTAAATAAACTAATTTAAACTAGTGGTGTGAGCAATATGTGGGAGAATTGTGTTTACTTAGATTTCACTACTCCCTAGATATCTTTTACAGGTTAATTACTTGTTACAGTTGCATGGATGATGGGTTATATTCCTTAATACCATTCATGGGGTGGCGTACTTACTTCCCCGATTCTATAAGCTCCTACTTCACTCCTCTGTCGAGCCGGCTAAGAAGCTCCTAACATGGGATCACTAGAATTCGCTCATGCATTAAATACAACCATAAAAGCCTAGTACACATCGGTTCATGTTTCTTAAGACGTTCAAGCAAGTTACACAATAGAGATCTGCCAGTTTTCTTAAGCCTAACATTGAAATCATTCATCCATTACAACTATAAACAAGAAATCAACCTATAATCAACATCTAGGTTTCATTACATCTAAGCAAACACACAAAAGATCTAGCCTAGCATGTTAAAATCAAGACAAGCATAAGATATATTCAAACAACACATAGACATATTGAATGAATTGAAAGAAGACTTATCTTAATTGAACATGAAGGGTTTCAAGGGGTGAAAACCCTTGAAAATACTGTTACAAACGACCTAGGATTTATTAGGTTTGGCCCTAGGATTCTCCACACAAGTTCCTCTTTTTATGAATGAAAAATAGAAAAGTATATATAGATTTTGTGAGGTGACGGCGTCAAGAGGAAATTTCTGACGCCGTCATCTCGCCGCCAATAAAGTTCTCGGACTGCCTAGATCTGGGTCTGACGCCGTCATGTGTAATTCTGCTCCAGGCCGTCACCAAAATTACTCTTGACACCCTACTTCTGACGCCGTCACGTTTTCTCTGGGTCGTCATGCATTTTGCTCCTGACGCCGTCATATTTTCCTTCTTGACGCCGTCATATTTTCCTCTTGACGCCGTCAGGTACTGTTCCTAGCAAGGAAAATTAAGTCTTTGCCGTTTTCTTCACTTTTATGCTCCAAAAACGTCCAAAATGCTTCCTTTTCCAGAATTCACTCCCAAAGTACCTAAAAGCACAAAAGAAACTATTTAGGGCAATATTTAATCAAATAAATTCCAATTCCGGCTTAAATGACCCCCTAAAAACGGTTCATTTTTCGCCTCATCAATCAACTTTGATTGTTTTCTAGACATCGATGAGCAAATTTGCCCTAGGTTCATCTTAGAATTCTATGCAACCTTAAGCCTTTTCTTCGATGATGATGGTGAGTTCTCACTAACCTTTACAACCAATCAAATATCAAACATCATACCCTTGAAAGATTTTGCAACAATTCTTGGTGTTCCTAATGTTGGTACATGTCTCTACACGGATAAGTGGCCCCTTTCTAGTCTTGATTCTATTGAGCGTTTTCATCCATACAACACTCTTCTTGCGAATAAGGAAGCAATTCGTGAGCACCTATTTGTTAGAACCTCAACAACTAGGAAGAATCATTCGGGTAACGAGGTAGATAAGGACCCTTTTGGTATGGAAATCAATTAGCTCAAACCACAATTTAAGAAATGGGAACAAATTCTTAGAGCCAACGTTATAAGTTCTATAGGAAATAGAGATCATGTCAACACATGTCTTAGCTACATGCTCTATAGCATTTCCACCGGTCAACCTTTTAACTTAGCCTATTACCTCGCCAAAAGAATGGCCTACATACCCTTGGTAGGAACAACCGCTATTCCTTATGGAATGCTTCTCACCCGCCTCTTTAGAGCAATCTCACCCATTCCTCGTAACGATAAGGGAATGTGCCTTGACTACTCTCTCATTCCTCACATCTTCGTCCCTCTAAGTGATAAACGAGTCTTCAAAGCTAAGAGCAAACGTACTCGCTCACCTTCACCATCATCATCCTCATCCGACATGAGCGAGGACGATAAACTTCCTAACTCTAAGTTACCTCCTTTAGACTACCTTCAAGAACTCCCCGTCATTGACAATGCATCCGAAGAGTTCAAGCAAACCAAAGGAATTTTCAAGTGCTTTGGAAGGTACCTAAGCAAGCTCAATAAGAAGATAGACCGGTTGTGAGAAGCGTGAATAAGGAGTGTTTGGCTTATGAAGGTTTTAGAACCTTTTATGTGTTAAACTATGTTATTTGTATTGTTTTTCACGTTCATGCTTTATTACGTTTATCGGATTATGTTTTGTATGAGCTTTTATGCATAATGACAATATTTGAGGTGTTTGTCAATTTTTATGCTTATAGTACAAGTTTGCATCTTTGGTCCCTCAAGTTTTACAATTTGGCGAATCTAGTCCCCGAGAATTTCAATTTTTGGGAAACAAACTTTATTGGTCCTTGGTAATTGGAATGTGGCAAAAAATCACCCTTGTGATAACTTTGGAGAATGGGCAGATTTGGCCCTTCGATTTTCAACAAGCTACAATTTGGTCCTTGTGCTTATGAAATACCAAAACAAACGGACCCTTGGTATTATACAAACCCAAGCCATGTCCATTCTAACCCATCACCACCCCATTGGCCCAAACCTCACCCAAGCCCACACCCCATATTACGTTTATTAATAAAACGTATACACCTCCTTTCCCTTGACCAGTCAAACACCTAATCCTCTCTTCCCCACTCTCCCTTTTTACCCCATATATCAAACCCTCCCCCTTCCCTGCCATTAACTGCCAAACATATCACCATCCATCCCACCTCAAAAGTCTCACCTTCACATGATACCAAACAACTTCACGGGTATCCATTGCCATGTCACCAATCCCACTTCAAGTTTGGGCGCCAAAGTTGCTTAAAGGGCTGTGATGATTTGAATTCAATCGAAGGGCTGAGGTTGATCAAGAAAAGAATCAAAGAGTATCCAAGGCAGTGGTATCCAAGAAAAAAACCCTAGTTCATGTACTAGTATAAATAAATCGAGATATGTAAGCCACAAGGGCTGTTTTTAGTTTTTTTTAGTAGATTGAGTAGGTCGTATTAGTAATAGGTCTAAATTCATTATCAGATTTAGTTTTAGTTTTTTTTTTAAGTCTCTTGTATTTTTTTTTTTCAGTTTAATGAAAGTTTGAAATTTCCTTTTATCCTCTTGTCATTACTTATCTACTGCTTATTTTTAGTCTTTGACTCTGATTCTGCATTCGCTTATTTTAAGTTGGTTCAACCCTAGTTTACAAGTAACTGTTAAAATCTCAGCTTCAAAGTCTTGTTTTTACATTAGGTGCCCTGTTAAGGGGTGTGTGGAAAACTAGAAGGGGGGGTTGAATAGTTTTACGTCTTTTTAATTTTATTATGAAAACTTGGTTTAGTTTTAAAACCTTGTTTGCTTTTAAAACTTTGATTCGATCTTATGTGAACTCAAATCTTGAACAATATGAACAAGTATATCTAAGTATGAACAATAATAATAATGTAAGCTAAGTATGTGAAATCAACACATGCATAATATAAACAATTCTAGCTATATACAAGAGATAAGTACGTAATCGTTTATCTTATAATCCTTAGTTATATTTTGTATGAAAACTATACTTGATCGAAATGATCAATTATATGTATGTAACCTTTTTAGTTTGATTTTAAAAACTTTGTTTTGTGAATGAAACTTTCGTTTGATCTTTAAGTAAAATCAATACTAGCACTATATGAGCAACTATATATATACGTCTACGTCTACAAATGTAATAACGATATAAGCAAGATAATAAGTAAGATATGGAAAGATCTAACCGCGAGACAAAGGATTTATAGTGGTTCGGCTACAAGGACACCTTCCTTGCCCTACTCCACTCCTCGAGTCACCTACTCGAGAGTTTTCTTCACTATGTCAACAAGCTCCTTATGGCGGAGAAACCTTACACACCAATATACACACCACTTACACACCAAAGCTTCGTCACAACGAAATCACACCTTCTTCACAACTACTTCACACCAACTAACTACACACCTATCTTCAACACACCAATAGTCTTCACTACAATCTAGTTCACGCCTATCTTCTACACACCAATAATCTTCACTACAATCTACTAGCCAATCACACTATCTATATTCCTAATCACAACTATCTACAATCAAATATTCACAACACACTACACAAAGATATATGTAGATATTCTTGATGATGCACCAACAACTTGGATGTGGAGGTCACAACAAGTTGTAATACTTCTTGTCTTGGAGGATAGAAGTATTCTTCTCTTGCACTTGAGAGGATGATGTAAGAATCACTTTGAAACAAAGGATTATGTATTTATGATCAAAGGATTTGGAGAATAGAAATGAGATCTAGAACAGAAAGTTTTGGGGTGCAAAAGGTGAGAAAAAAATCCAGGTTTAAGGTGGTATTTATAGGCAAAAGAATCTGACAGAGGAGCGTGGCCGGTCCCCTTAATTCATGGCCGGCCCCCTTAAAATTAAGGGGACCGCCCTTTATAATTAAGGGGGCCGCCCAGCTGAAACGGCCAGATTCTTTGTCTTTTAGTGGGGAAAGTTTATTTGGTGAAAAACTAACTGTTTTTGGTTAAAAATTTGAATTCATATATTTAGTATGAATAAAACATTTTTCTTTATTACCAAAAGTGTTTTTCAAAAATATATAATATGTTTATATAATTAAATAAACTTTGCATTAGTTAATTAAATACCCCTTTGATCATAAATTGCACTAAACACTTTGTTTATTCATACCTTAAGTGATTTGGATGTAAAGAGAAATATTAATCACTAAATACTTGTTTATGTCACAAGTTTTAGTTCTATGAGTTTATATTTTGTGATAATCAAAACATAGAGATATTGATAACATGTTAATAATGTTTTTAGGCATTAATTTATGTCAACAATCTCCCCCTTTTTGATTATTACAAAACCTTAAACTCAATATATCTAAAACTTGTTTTTAGACAAGTATTATAGAGTTTACATTTCTCTTCTCCCCCTTTTTGTAAAATCAAAAAGGTTAAGCCGAGTAAGCTTCGCGAGGGAAGTTTAAACGGGTAGAATGCTCCCCCTTGATGTATGCTCCCCCTCATTTGAGAGCACCAAGGGAACGAGCTATGGAGATCTTTGCTACAAAAATATTTTAAGAGAGCAAGATACACATATATGCAAGGCAACAATTATGCAACTAAACAAAGATTCATTCAAGCATTATAGAAATGAAAAGTATTACAACATTCAATATGCTTGAAAAAATAACACAAAAGAAAAGACATAGTCCTATATTGCCTAAGAGAGCACTTGGACTTGCTTGCAACCAAAGGTTGGTTGATTCGTATTTGAAAGTGAAAATCATAAGCATATGGTATGCTTAGATGGTTGATGATGGAGTGTTTGGAATGAGGATGGTTGAGTTAGGGTAAGGTTGTTGGATTAATGGAGGTTGTTGGATTAATGGAGGTTGTTGGATAATTTGGTGGTGGAGAGTTTGTAGCGGAAGAGGTTGATTGAGGTTTTGGATGTTGTTCAAGTGAGGGTATTGGATGTGATCTAGTGAGAAGATATTCAATCCAAGTGAAGTGTTCATTGAATGCAATCATTTTTAGGAGAAAGATGCAACAAGGTTAATTGTTGACATGCTTCTCAAGTTGATTTATGTTGTGTGGTGATGAGGGTGATCTAGATGAAGGTGGATCCAAATTGCGTTGAGCAAGATGTAAGGCTAAAAGAGCACTAAGCTCATGGGCTTCTTTTAGCGCCTCAACGAACTTCAAGTGTTCGGAGGAAGGTGATGGTGGTGGAGCATGATAGTTGTCTTGGGTGAGGGTTTGAACATGCAACATAGGAATGGCATGTGAAGTTGTAGGATGTGGTGGTGATACTCTTGGTGGTGGAGACATGTTTGAGCTTGGGTAATCATGAAAACATGATATGGGTGGAAAAGATGCTTCATGAGTGGATGGTGTTTTTGTTGAATGAGCAACATGTAAAGTGTTGGTAATGAGGTTGGGATTATGGTTTTGGGATTGTGCATGCTCATCATAAGAAGGATCATTAGTCGAAGCACGAATGGATGATTTGTTGTTAAATGGATCATTTGTGTGAGAGTGAGGTTTAGGTGTTGGTTAAATATGAACAACATCGCTTGAGTTGTGAAAAGATTATGAGGTTTGAGTGTAATGTAGAAGGATATGGGTAGTAAAGGTTTTTGATATGTAATGTTGGTGAGAAGGAGAGTGAGGTGTTAGGTAAGTAATGTTTGAAAACATAGGAGGAATTTGGTGTTGGATGTTTGACAACCTCATTTGGTTTGACGGAATTTTAAAGGAAGTTAGGCTTTTTTCTCCAAACAAGTTTCTTGGTGGTTTTGGTTTAATGGGAGAGGAAATGATGAGATGAGTGGAGATTGAGAGGAATGAGAGTGTTTTATAATGTAGGATTGGTGGGATCAAGGATGGATAAACTTTTATGGAAGGTTGAGGATAGAATAAGTTTGTGAATTTTGGGAAGTGTAGGATGAAGTGGGCTAAAAAGTAGAAAAGGGAAACAGCACCTTTGATCATCAGATGGCCGGTCCCCTTAATTGGAGGCCGGTCCCCTTAATAATTAAGGGGGCCGCCTTATGATTTAAGGGGGCCGCCCATCTGGTGATTCCCAGATTGCCAGAAAAGGGTTTTTGGTAGTGAATTGCAGAAAGGTTGTGTTTTTGGTTTCAAACAAGTCCAACTCTTTGAGGCAATTAAACATAGACAAATTATGTAGGCAATTATGTAGCTAAAGCATGTTAACCAAGGAGATTAAGTAATCAAGCAATTTCATCTATCATGCAAACATACTCATCTAGCAAGCAAAATATAAGAGCTAGGAAACAATAAGCAACATCAAGTATTTCATAACTACATAACTAGGAGGATTAATTCTAATGTGTATTATGATAACATGGGTTTCTAGACTTGTTACAAACAAAGTCTTAATAGACAAACCATGGTCCTCTTGATTTGATTTAGTTCACTTATAAGTGTCATTTATATAAATATATATGACAAATATGAGATCACCATGCATGATTTAAAGAGACGTTTTTAGCATTATTCAACAATGTTTGAAAGTAGGTTTTCATGTAGATATGAGAGTTAATTGAATAAAATAGATTCGGTTTTACTTCAAAAAGTGTTAATGAAGGATAAAGAAAATTTTCTCAATCTTTGGTTTTGATCAAAACAAAATTGTGGATATATATAGTGAAAACATCTTATTTAAAAGTGGGATAGTTATTTGAAAAACTATTTTCTAAAATATGAGGTTTTTGCATATTTTTAACGATATTAGATTTTGACAACAAATATCATTAATCATATATTTTAAAAAATGTTTATTAAAGATCTCATGCTCAAGAGGATTGGTCAAGCCTACTATTATCTCATGCTATCGTTTCTACAAATCCTATGATCCTAAAGGAAGTGATGACTAAAATATATATGTTAGATGCGAGAGGGTTGAACGGGGTATAACCTAACATCTATAGTTCCTTTGTTTTTGCACGCTTATCTATCTTAATGCCATATTCTACGAGAGCTTGTTTCATCCATAGTTTTCTTACGCGAGGGATCTAATCCTACTTCTATATTAACGATTGATCCACTTAACTCATTTCACTTCATCACCATGAGTTTCCTAATAGTGGATATAGAAGATTTCCATTTTCTATTTTGTTCGGCAATGAACAATTTTATCTTATTCCTAGGAAAGTCAACCAATGATGTTTCTAGGTTATAAAAATATAAGCAATTATGTACTAAGCATTAATCTAACTAATCATTTATCTAAGCATGCAAATTATAGTGATGAACTTAAAAGAAACGCGTACCTTTTAGTCTTCAATGGAATATCTTCAAGTACTTCAAGTGACCATGTTGACTTATAGAAGACATTTGTAGATGATATTCCAACTTCTTCCAAGATTGACAATTTAGCCACTTGGTCCCCATTGTCTCATTGGTCCAAAGTTGTTTGGTCCAAACATATTTAACATTTGGCAAGGATGCATGTATTGTAGTAATATTTCCCAAGGATTGTAACTTGGTTGATAATTCCACATTTGATTTCTAGTGTTATTGTAATATTGTCTATTTTGATTTCTTCTAGGTTGAGATTTTTTAGATCTTGGATGATGATTGTTAGGTTTTCTTGGTGGTGGAGTTTTAGATCTTAATTTAGGTTTAGAGGATCCTACTTCGGTCTTTAAGGATGGTTTATAAAAAGTTTTTACTTTTTCATCATTCGCAATGGGTATTTTTCTATCTTTTGTAAGTATATACTTAGGATTTGATTCTAATGATTTTTGTTTACTAGATTCACATTCAAACTTTATACTTTTATTTTCACTAGTTGAAACATTAGTTGAAGTTAATCCTAGACCGGTTTTATCTCCCGAAGTTTCTTGAGCACTTATTATTTTCTTAAGTGGGTTACTACTATTTTTAAACTTGTCAAGTTTGAAAATTTCATCTTTAAGTTTTTCATTTTCATTATTAACCTCTATGCATGTTTTACATTCTATAAAAACTTCTTTTCCTTTTTCCATATGTTGTAGTCTAATTTTTAATTCGAGTACTTCATTTTCTAATAGATTATTAATATGTTTTAGTGACTTATTTTTAGCTATAACCTTTTGACCTAATTTGCATAACCTATTATATTCACTATCTAGGTCTTTTTTGTCTAATGATAAATTTTCGTCACTAAAGTATTTGGTTTCGGAACGTACCTCGCTTGATGTCTTAGCCATAAGACATTTCTCCTCATTTGTGATTTCTTTCTCATCGTCATCGCTATCACTCCAAGCTCCTCCAACAAACGCCTTTTGATTTCTTGACATCATTGGACATTTTCCGATGAGATGATTTGGATCACCACATTTGAAGCACTTCCTATCACTTTTGCCATTTTTGTCATCTTTATTTCTTTGGTTTACTTTCCTTTCATCATGCGGTTGTCTAACGAATCTTCCTCGCCTTTTGAAGAATTTCTTGAAGTCTCTTACGGCCATCGCATATTCTTCGTCATCACTTTCGGAGGTTGAGCTATCCTCGTTACTAGATTCCTTCCTGGCTTTCAACGCAATTGACTTGCTTTGCTCTCTTTTTCCATTGACCATCTCGAAGTCTTTCTTTATTATTGCTTCGTAGACTTTCAGGTTGCCGATCAACTCATCAAGTTGAAGAGTTGACAAGTTCTTCGATTCTTCAATCGCCGTAACTTTAGCTCGCCATTTTGGATGAAGAGCCCTAAGAAATTTCCTAACAAAATTCTTACTAGAAAGATTCTCATCAAGTGCTTTTAAACTTGTGATGATGGTGTTAAACCTAGCAAAAGCATTATCTATTGATTCCTCCTCCGGAATTGTAAATTGTTCATATTGTTGAACAAGAAGATCTATTTTGTTCTCTTTAACTTGACTATTACCTTGGTGAGTGATTAGTAAAGAATCCCAAATTTCTTTTGCGGTTTTACACATAAAAATTCTTTCATATTCTTTGCGTGGTAAGGCATTATAAATAACCATTTTAGCCTCATTATTTTTTGCTAGTTTCTTTTTCAAATCATCATTTTGTTTTTCAAAAGATACAATTTCGTCCATTTTAGTTTCAAAATTATATTGAATAGGGGGAAAATCACCAAAGGTAATGACATGCCAAAGATCAAGATCTTTTGATTTCACATAAGTTTCGAATCTATTTTTCCAATATAAAAATCCATCACTTTCAAATAGTGGTGGTCTTTGCATAGATTGCCCTTCTAAATATTTTTCAGATTCCATAGATCGTTACAAGTTTTAAAATACAATATATTTTAAAAATCTTGCTAGACGTGGCTCTGATACCAATTGTGGAAAACTAGAAGGGGGGGTTGAATAGTTTTACGTCTTTTTAATTTTATTATGAAAACTTGGTTTAGTTTTAAAACCTTGTTTGCTTTTAAAACTTTGATTCAATCTTATGTGAACTCAAATCTTGAACAATATGAACAAGTATATCTAAGTATGAACAATAATAATAATGTAAGCTAAGTATGTGAAATCAACACATGCATAATATAAACAATTCTAGCTATATACAAGAGATAAGTACGTAATCGTTTATCTTATAATCCTTAGTTATATTTTGTATGAAAACTATACTTGATCGAAATGATCAATTATATGTATGTAACCTTTTTAGTTTGATTTTAAAAACTTTGTTTTGTGAATGAAACTTTCGTTTGATCTTTAAGTAAAATCAATACTAGCACTATATGAGCAACTATATATATACGTCTACGTCTACAAATGTAATAACGATATAAGCAAGATAATAAGTAAGATATGGAAAGATCTAACCGCGAGACAAAGGATTTATAGTGGTTCGGCTACAAGGACACCTTCCTTGCCCTACTCCACTCCTCGAGTCACCTACTCGAGAGTTTTCTTCACTATGTCAACAAGCTCCTTATGGCGGAGAAACCTTACACACCAATATACACACCACTTACACACCAAAGCTTCGTCACAACGAAATCACACCTTCTTCACAACTACTTCACACCAACTAACTACACACCTATCTTCAACACACCAATAGTCTTCACTACAATCTAGTTCACGCCTATCTTCTACACACCAATAATCTTCACTACAATCTACTAGCCAATCACACTATCTATATTCCTAATCACAACTATCTACAATCAAATATTTACAACACACTACACAAAGATATATGTAGATATTCTTGATGATGCACCAACAACTTGGATGTGGAGGTCACAACAAGTTGTAATACTTCTTGTCTTGGAGGATAGAAGTATTCTTCTCTTGCACTTGAGAGGATGATGTAAGAATCACTTTGAAACAAAGGATTATGTATTTATGATCAAAGGATTTGGAGAATAGAAATGAGATCTAGAACAGAAAGTTTTGGGGTGCAAAAGGTGAGAAAAAAATCCAGGTTTAAGGTGGTATTTATAGGCAAAAGAATCTGACAGAGGAGCGTGGCCGGTCCCCTTAATTCATGGCCGGCCCCCTTAAAATTAAGGGGACCGCCCTTTATAATTAAGGGGGCCGCCCAGCTGAAACGGCCAGATTCTTTGTCTTTTAGTGGGAAAAGTTTATTTGGTGAAAAACTAACTGTTTTTGGTTAAAAATTTGAATTCATATATTTAGTATGAATAAAACATTTTTCTTTATTACCAAAAGTGTTTTTCAAAAATATATAATATGTTTATATAATTAAATAAACTTTGCATTAGTTAATTAAATACCCCTTTCATCATAAATTGCACTAAACACTTTGTTTATTCATACCTTAAGTGATTTGGATGTAAAGAGAAATATTAATCACTAAATACTTGTTTATGTCACAAGTTTTAGTTCTATGAGTTTATATTTTGTGATAATCAAAACATAGAGATATTGATAACATGTTAATAATGTTTTTAGGCATTAATTTATGTCAACAGGGTGTTTGGCATAATGAGACCTACATGCCTAAACTTTTTTTTAACTAACCTATGAACTAGAATTTTCTTTACATCATCAGTATTCATGATTTTAGAGTAAATTATAGCAGAACTAAGTAGTTTTGTGCACTTTTCCAAGGTTGAGAGTCATAACTGTTTTCCAAAGCTACTAGTATTGAATCTTTGTTTCAAACCTCTAAGTTGTTTAAATGCTTTTTACTAGTGTCTAATAGGTCAGAGTAGTTTAGATTTGTTGGTCGTTAAATCTACAAGTCAATAACCAAGATTTTTGACCCATTTGACCCATGACAGTTACCACCCAACAGCCCTTCAAAGCGTAAATTTTAATTCACTCTTCCCTGGGAATTATGCCTTGAAAGTTTGTTTATAACTTATCTCCCATCTCATCTCGGTGTCACTATTTTTGTTTTATTTTTATGATTTTTTTTACAGCTTGTGCAGGCCACCAAAGTGAGCCCTTTGGCCACCCTCCCTGCTGCAAACAGTCATCCAAACCAACAGCCTTTGGTTGGTACTAGTTTTTGTTTGATATTAGTTTGTATATACTGCTTATTCTATGCCCCATTAGCTTTTTAGGATTCCCTTATTGCCTTGCCTGTTTCGCCTTAGATTAGCTTTTTCAGCTTTTGCGTTAACCTTTTGGGTGGAGACAGTTAAGTTGGTTCTTGTTTTCGATCAATTTGCATTAACTGTTAGAGCTTAATCAGGCCCTTCCATCAGATTATTCTCGTTAGTCATAGCTTCCTTAATCGTTGGTGTTTGCTAGTATGCTTAGTCTTGTCCTTGGCCTTTGTTTAATTGTTGATGTTTGTTGGCTGTAATAGTTAAGCTTGTTTATGTATTATCTTTGTTACTTGTTTCCTCTTATTAATTGTTGAGCTAGTAAGCTCTTAGCAGCTTATTGTTAGTTTATTAAAAGTTTTGTTTTTGCTTAAGTTACTTATTTTAGTGTTTTAATAACTGTCCAAAAAGAAAAAAAAAACACAAAAAAAATTATATATAGTTGCAAAAACTTAGGTTTGGTGAGATTCGAACCCCTGACCTAGCAGTCCACACAGACACAACTCTCACATGTAACACCAGTGGCACCCTTGGGATTTTTCTCAAGGATTTGACAAAATTTATTGTTTTATGCACTTGTTCCATTTGCCTTATTTAAGCTTATAGCCACTGTTTTAGCTTAATCTAGCTTATTCAAGTAGCTTTTCCATTTTTTATATTTTTCCATTAATTCTGTACTTAAGAAGTTAAGATAGATTTTTTTTGGTAATTTTTGGAAATTTTCTCCTTTCATTTACTATTTTTCTTGAATTAATCTCTGATTTTTAGTAATTAATTCGTAATAAAAAATATAAAAGTCCAAAAAAAATATTTTTCTTTTTCAAAAATTTTCTTTTATCATTATTATCGTAGAAAAATCAATTTCGCACCCGTAGGATTAGCGTAGCTCTAAATTCACTTTTTAAATCGCGCACTCGCGTTTTTCTTTAATTAAATTTCGCGTTTTTTTTTTTTTTAAATTAGATTACATTTTAGGTTTTCCCTACGTCCTATTATCGTTCCCGTAGATTTTTAAGTAGTTTTTAAGTTCTAACTTTCATTCCTCGTTTGAATTCATGATTTAGTTTCGTTTATTTTAATTTTCGTACGTTATTTGCAATTTAGCGTAATTCAACAATACCAAATAATCTCTCAACAATTCCATACAAGCATTTTAATCTCGAATCTCACACGATATTGCCCATTCACACCTCGTTGGGACACATCACTTGCCCGGTATGACATATATATATTGTATTCACGAGTTTTCGCAAGTCTTCCTTTTCCTAAAGGTTGATTAGTGAAATTCACTCACGTCTACCTTGTATACTTTTGATACGCACTCAAAACGCAGAATCAAAATGGCGCCGCTGCCGTGGAGGTTGTCTCGCGACAATATTGTTTTGATTTCAACGATTAGTGACTTGTAGAACCTTCGTCAAGAAGTTATCGTTTTCAAAAAAGTATAAAACACAAAAATATTTTCCTTTTCTTTTGTATATATTTATCATATAAAAAATACAAAAACATTTTCCGTTTTTCTTGTTAAATAAAAGATAAGCATAAAACACACCGTCGAGAACCAAGGCAGAACACCTACCAACTGGGGGTGTGAACATTAATAAGTTCCCAAACAAAAGATTAAAACTTGCCATTGTATCCTTGTAAGTGGTGTACCTTTTTCAAAGAAGCCACTTACATTGTGATTATTGGTTTAAGTTCACCATTGTCTTTTTGAGTTGGTCTCGTTTTAATTGATGTGTTTTTCGAAAAACCCAAAAATAATCTTCGTCTCCTATGCGTTTAATTCTTATCTTCTTGTCCTCTTTACCGTTTAATTCTTTCTTCTCATCCCTCGTTAATGCTTAATTCTTATGTCGTCACTCGACTACAATTGTTTTCATTGTAAAGGTCCAGTGGATGACAATCATCGTTGTTACAAGTGCGCGTGTAGGCGGTGCGGGAGTGATATTAGTGATGGATTTTGTAAATGGTGCAAAGCAAATCCGAATGCTTTCGATGATTCTCAAAGTCTTCCCGACCACCCTCCACAACCCCAACTATCTTCGTTTGATCAACACTATTGTTATGTTTGTAGAGATCTCTTAGAAGATGGTTCACTTTGTAAACGATGTTTTTGCAAAGAATGTGGGTTTACCCATGGACTTTATACTTGTTGCACTTTTGAAATCGAAAATACATTCGCGTTTCCAAACATTCAAAACGATTTCAGTTACCCTCCTCAGCATTCCTTTGAACAAGAACCATGCTATTTCAATAATACATCATTTCAAAATGCACCAAATGTTTCTTGTGAGTATTGTGAAGGTCCTCACTTTAGCTCGGATTGTCAAACAGGGGATCCCTTTCCTTGTTACAATTATGACTATCCGTATCATGACCAACCTCCACTGTACTAAATGATTCACACAACTCCTCAAGAAACTCAGCAAGAACCTTGTCTAAAGGCTCTTGAAATATTAAAAGAACTTAAGGAGGAGTTGGCTACTACATCGTTTCAAGATTCTCGTGAGAAATCCATGGCAGAATTACTTGCTGAAGAACGAGATGCTAGAAACGAAATGAGCATGGAAGAATTACTTGCTGAGCAAAGAGCAGCTAAAATACGTGCCAATCTTCGCTATGCTGCTCTATATGATGACGATGATGACACTGATGATGATGAAGATAACATTGTTATTATTCAAAAAGATTCATCAGATTCATCGGTTGTAATTCCTTCCATTGAAAATCAGGGAGAAAATAATGTGACGGAGAAATTACTAGCAGATGATCAAATGGAACTCGTACAATCCATGAATGCTAGCTCCTCTCAACTCCCTCAGTCTGTTGTTGTCACATCCGAAGTTCACACTCACTCTCTAAACATGGGGGATGAGCATCTTAGCACTGTTCCTGATAAGGAATCGGACGAATTCATAAAGTCTAGTGTTGAGAACCTTGTCCCAATCCCAGGAGAGTCACAGGGAACTTTGGACCATATGTGTGATTTACTTTCCCCTCTTGAGTGTTCGAACGATCATTTTGAGACTTTCTCCGATTTTAGCGATGATTATACATCTTATGGAGACATCGAGTATGTTGAGGAATCAAGTCCATATTCTGATGCTGATCATCTTCTTGAGGAGTTCGCCGATGAACTCACTCACATCAATCCATTTCCAACAGGAAGTGATGATGGTCTCCTTGACTTTGAAGCCGATCTTGGAGAAATTGAAAGTCCCCTATATCATGATCCACCACTCACTTCTTATCCCACCAGTCCAATAGAGAATGATAATCAATTTGTTCCTGAAGCATTCAACACGGCTCTCACCAATCCTTTGTTTGAGTTCGAATCTGAATTCACTTTGATTTCTGATAATCCAATCTTTGGTATTCGGAATGAGGATTGTGATGAGTCTATTCTGGAACATGAGTTCACAGATTCAAAACTTGTGAATGATTCTCTTCATGAGGAGTTCTCCGGTGAACTCACTCATCATATCATGACTCCTCCGGAGTTTGATAGCCCGGGGGGAGATGCACTCAATCATGAGAATTTGCAAATTCCCACCCCCCCTCCCGAGATGTTTTTAAACCCAATGAGCTTAACCTTTGAAATCCAAATTCAGGCTAATGAGCCTGCTCTTGAGGAAGAATCTCTTATCATGATTTTCATCATGGTTTTCTTCCTTTTCTTCACATATAAGGTGACTTCTCTTGTTCTTCACTCCTTCGGGAATGAGGATACCATCTTTGATCCAGGCATTTTCATTTACCTTTATCTTGAGCCGGGTACTTATCTCATCGGTGTGGAACTTTCACGTGCTTCAAATGTTTGTCCAAACATCTTGAATGAAAGTCCGATTGAGATTGCTTCTTCCACATCATACTTCCCCAAGGACAAATGAATTCGGGGCCGAGTCAAGCTAGCGACTCGGTAAACAAAAACAGTAGCATGCTTATAGGGTTTTCACCCTAAGTGTGGGAGAATTACCCCTACTATGGTTACAAATAAAGTGAAAAACAAAATGGTGTTTTCCATATTTAGCTTGTAATGTTGCCCTTTTACATTCAAAGAGTCGGCATAATAGCCGGGACTTTGAATATTGAGGACAATATTCAATTCTAAGTGTGGGGGGGGGGGGGGGGGGGGCATTTCGCTATTCTAGCGAATTTTATCACATTTTACTATCTAATACCCCCATTTTTGGCAAAAATTTTTAAAAAAATTTTCACTAAAGTTCAAACTTTTTGTGGTTATCAGTCCGCCTTGTCTAACCGACAAAAGGGATTGGCTAATCCAGGAGCAAACGGCTCTTGGTAAAGATATATCAAATCCGTTTATGGCTTGCAATTTGCCAAAAATTGTATGGTTCCTCAACTCCCCATATCCTCAAAAGCAAATGAGTTGGCTAGCCCACAAGATTATGGCTTGTAGTAAAGGCCGTGGAAAATCCATAATTGGTAATCAGCTCACCAAGATGTTGACTATTCCATCAAGAGCTGGCTAGTCCAGAAGCAAACGGCTTTTGGTAAAGACTAATCAAATCCGTTGACAGCTGGTGGTTTGCTCAAAATTACACGGTTATCAGGTGTGCCACAGTTCTTAGACCTGGCTACTCCATAAGTGATGGCTTTTGGTAAAGAGATTTTCAAATCCATCAAGTTTTTCACAAAAGATTGCTAGGGACTAGCAATACTCAAGTGTGGGGGATTGATGAGTGTGTAAATACTCATCATTTTTACCGTATTTTAACTGCCAAAACACGAGAAAACATTCAAGAATGCATCAAAATAATGAAAATATCCCAAAGATCGCGTTTTATATGTTTCAAATGCAAAATGATCGAAAACAAACGAAAAACAAAGAAAGTTTGCATAATTGGCAGTTTCAGTCCCCCAACTTTAAAATTTTGTCAAAACTAGTCCCTATGCGTTTATTTTGAAAGAAAAGTCAAACCAAGTCTTTAAAAATCAAAATTTACCGAATAATGATCTTTGGGTGAAAATCTTTCAAAATGTACAAGTTTGCATCTTTGGTCCCTCAAGTTTTACAATTTGGCGAATCTAGTCCCCGAGAATTTCAATTTTTGGGAAACAAACTTTATTGGTCCTTGGTAATTGGAATGTGGCAAAAAATCACCCTTGTGATAACTTTGGAGAATGGGCAGATTTGGCCCTTCGATTTTCAACAAGCTACAATTTGGTCCTTGTGCTTATGAAATACCAAAACAAACGGACCCTTGGTATTATACAAACCCAAGCCATGTCCATTCTAACCCATCACCACCCCATTGGCCCAAACCTCACCCAAGCCCACACCCCATATTACGTTTATTAATAAAACGTATACACCTCCTTTCCCTTGACCAGTCAAACACCTAATCCTCTCTTCCCCACTCTCCCTTTTTACCCCGTATATCAAACCCTCCCCCTTCCCTGCCATTAACTGCCAAACATATCACCATCCATCCCACCTCAAAAGTCTTACCTTCACATGATACCAAACAACTTCACGGGTATCCATTGCCATGTCACCAATCCCACTTCAAGTTTGGGCGCCAAAGTTTCTTAAAGGGCTGTGATGATTTGAATTCAATCGAAGGGCTAAGGTTGATCAAGAAAAGAATCAAAGAGTATCCAAGGCAGTGGTATCCAAGAAAAAAACCCTAGTTCATGTACTAGTATAAATAAATCGAGATATGTAAGCCACAAGGGCAGTTTTTAGTTTTTTTTAGTAGATTGAGTAGGTCGTATTAGTAATAGGTCTAAATTCATTATCAGATTTAGTTTTAGTTTTTTTTTAAGTCTCTTGTATTTTTTTTTCAGTTTAATGAAAGTTTGAAATTTCCTTTTATCCTCTTGTCATTACTTATCTACTGCTTATTTTTAGTCTTTGACTCTGATTCTGCATTCGCTTATTTTAAGTTGGTTCAACCCTAGTTTACAAGTAACTGTTAAAATCTCAGCTTCAAAGTCTTGTTTTTACATTAGGTGCCCTGTTAAAGGGTGTTTGGCATAATGAGACCTACATGCCTAAACTTTTTTTTAACTAACCTATGAACTAGAATTTTCTTTACATCATCAGTATTCATGATTTTAGAGTAAATTATAGCAGAACTAAGTAGTTTTGTGCACTTTTCCAAGGTTGAGAGTCATCACTGTTTTCCAAAGCTACTAGTATTGAATCTTTGTTTCAAACCTCTAAGTTGTTTAAATGCTTTTTACTAGTGTCTAATAGGTCAGAGTAGTTTAGATTTGTTGGTCGTTAACTCTACAAGTCAATAACCAAGATTTTTGACCCATTTGACCCATGACAGTTACCACCCAACAGCCCTTCAAAGCGTAAATTTTAATTCACTCTTCCCTGGCAATTATGCCTTGAAAGTTTGTTTATAACTTATCTCCCATCTCATCTCGGTGTCACTATTTTTGTTTTATTTTTATGATTTTTTTTACAGCTTGTGCAGGCCACCAAAGTGAGCCCTTTGGCCACCCTCGCTGCTGCAAACAGTCATCCAAACCAACAGCCTTTGGTTGGTACTAGTTTTTGTTTGATATTAGTTTGTATATACTACTTATTCTATGGCCCATTAGCTTTTTAGGATTCCCTTATTGCCTTGCCTGTTTCGCCTTAGATTAGCTTTTTCAGGTTTTGCGTTAACCTTTTGGGTGGAGACAGTTAAGTTGGTTCTTGTTTTCGATCAATTTGCGTTAACTGTTAGGGCTTAATCAGGCCCTTCCATCAGATTATTCTCGTTAGTCATAGCTTCCTTAATCGTTGGTGTTTGCTAGTATGCTTAGTCTTGTCCTTGGCCTTTGTTTAATTGTTGATGTTTGTTGGCTGTAATAGTTAAGCTTGTTTATGTATTATCTTTGTTACTTGTTTCCTCTTATTAATTGTTGAGCTAGTAAGCTCTTAGCAGCTTATTGTTAGTTTATTAAAAGTTTTGTTTTTGCTTAAGTTACTTATTTTAGTGTTTTAATAACTGTCCAAAAAGAAAAAAAAAACAAAAAAAAATATATACTTGCAAAAACTTAGGTTTGGTGAGATTCGAACCCCTGACCTAGCAGTCCACACAGACACAACTCTCACATGTAACACCAGTGGCACCCTTGGGATTTTTCTCAAGGATTTGACAAAATTTATTGTTTTATGCACTTGTTCCATTTGCCTTATTTAAGCTTATAGCCACTGTTTTAGCTTAATCTAGCTTATTCAAGTAGCTTTTCCATTTTTTATATTTTTCCATTAATTCTGTACTTAAGATAGATTTTTTTTGGTAATTTTTGGAAATTTTCTCCTTTCATTTACTATTTTTCTTGAATTAATCTCTGATTTTTAGTAATTAATTCGTAATAAAAAATATAAAAGTCCAAAAAAAATATTTTTCTTTTTCAAAAAATTTCTTTTATCATTATTATCGTAGAAAAATCAATTTCGCACCCGTAGGATTAGCGTAGCTCTAAATTCACTTTTTAAATCGCGCACTCGCGTTTTTCTTTAATTAAATTTCGCGTTTTTTTTTTAAAATTAGATTACATTTTAGGTTTTCCCTACGTCCTATTATCGTTCCCGTAGATTTTTAAGTAGTTTTTAAGTTTTAACTTTCATTCCTCGTTTGAATTCATGATTTAGTTTCGTTTATTTTAATTTTCGTATGTTATTTGCAATTTAGCGTAATTCAACAATACCAAATAATCTCTCAACAATTCCATACAAGCATTTTAATCTCGAATCTCACACGATATTGCCCATTCACACCTCGTTGGGACACGACCAGGGTAATCACTTGCCCGGTATCACATATATATGTATATATATATATATATATATATATATATATATATATATATATATATATATATATATATATTGTATTCACGAGTTTTCGCAAGTCTTCCTTTTCCTAAAGGTTGATTAGTGAAATTCACTCACGTCTACCTTGTATACTTTTGATACGCACTCAAAAACGCAAAATCAATCGCTAGCTCCCGGTCAAAGTCCTATGATATAAATGTCTAAATGCCAAATTTTTGCATTTCCTAATCAGACATATAATAAATTTTCATTTTTAAGAGTTTTCGAAAAATTTGAAAATCGTCTCGCGGGTCAAATTAGTGGACTGAAATCCGATGATCACTTCCCATGATCACAAAGCATTGAGTGCATATGTTGGTCTTTCACTCCACCCAATTCCATTGGATTGAAATCCAATGATTTGACATGTTCATGATCATTTGAAACCTCAATCTTTGAATGGTAGAACATCAAATCCAAACACCCATTTCAACATCTCTTCCACCCTGTAAATTTGAAAGTTTTGCAACAATTCAAATCACACCATCACCATCAAAATTTCCTCTCTCAAAACCTCAAAACCACTCCTTTGAAATGACTAAATCCAACACCTCATCCGAGTCATCAAAATCTTTGGCAAAAACCACTAAGATTAGTGTTAAACCTTGTTGCTTCAACAAAACCGTCAAGTCAAGCTCATCATCTTCAAGTGATGCTTCACTTAACATTTCTTCACCTATCCAAGATTTCCTTAACCTTACTACCTCAACACCATCCTCAACACCTTGCAATACCAATGTGATCACTATTCAAGATTTGCTTAATCTTGCTACTCCAACACCCTCTCCACCACATTGCAACACCAACATAGCCACTATTCCACCACCAACTAGACCTTCAAGCAATTCAACATCACCATCTCAACAAGCTCAACCAACAAAAACTACATCACCCCAATCACCACCACTTACACCAATGGAACTTTTTCATACACCACCAACATCACCACTACCCTATTTGGAAACATTAGAAGACCTATCACCTAAATCACCAAACCCACCATCCTTGTCACTCTTTGACACCATTGCTCAAATGGAAACCCAACAACAACCTAGTGAGCAATTAGATGATGAACCTCATCAACCATCATTAGTAGATCGGTTGGCTTACCGTTATGCTAGACCATCAATTTTTTCAAATGATCAAGGTCATACACACTCACAATCATTTGTGTTTCACCCAATTTACAAAGACCTTCATGGTAATCCTTCCGGAGAACCAAGCTTCCGCCATTTTGTTCAAAACCAACAACCACAACAACAAAAACCACCACCACAAGAGCATTCCCAACACCTTGAACCTCTACTTTCTTCTTATAAGAAAATAGAAGCATCCATATGGGAAAAACCTCCAAACCTTAATGATGAGATTGACACTCATTTAAACCACCTTCATGCCTTCAAACGTATGGTTGACTCTCAAATCAACCATATTATGGTTTTACAAACAACACTACACTCAACTAATGAAGGAAGCAAAAACACCTCTCAACCATCCACATTTGCTCCTTCAAGTTCAAACCATCTACCACTAACATATCAAACCTCTCTTTCATCAAAATGTCCCCGCCATAATTGCGGACATTGCGAAATAACCGCTCACATTAGTGAAAGGTGTCGAACGGAAATTCGCGAGCTATCTGAAGAAATGAGGTTTATACTAAACCACATTTTGGATCGTCTACAATCCTTGTCTCACCCACCTCAACCTTAGAGTCTCCAAAAATGAAACAAAACCGTTTCTTTTGGAAAATATTTCCCATTTAAACCAACAAACCAAAACCCGTGTCACTCTCTCAACCTTCAAAATAAAGCCCACTACAACCTTCAACACACAATTTCATCCTTAAACAACCTTAGCCTTGTTTTTGGAAAATGTTTCTCATTAAGGAAAATGATGATTTCCTTGTAGCATTTTATGTTCTTAGTTTATTTTTAGTTTCTCTTTATTTTTAAGAAGTAGGATGATGTCGTCCTAATTTCTTGTCTTTGACTTTTTAAGAGTCAAAATTTTACATGAAATGAATTTCATTCTACTACAAGGTTTGCATTGTTTGTTGACCATTTAGATATATTGAGTAAACTATACCTCGCTATGGTAGCATACATATATCTTGTGTTTTAGAAACTAATCTTTCTTTTGTAGGATCATTATCCATGTTTTCTTTCCTTGATACTCCATTTAGCGGAGTAATATTCAAGGGGGAGCATGAGTATTGCATTATTCCGCTTCGCAACTCTTAGTTGTGTTTTAAGACATGAAATGCTTTCATGACTTGTCTTGTGCGGCAACTAACATTTTTTTCTTGTAGGTTCAAAATCCATGTCTCCTCTCTTGGCACTTTATTTAGGGTATCGTCCAAGGGGGAGCAAGTGCATACTTCCACTTCACTTCTCTTCTTTTTGTTTCGACAAAAAGGGGGAGAATTTATATATAAACTTGTTCAAAATTTTTTTCTTAACTCTTGCATATCACATCATCTTAGCAAAAACAAGTTTTTATACTAACTTTATAAGACTTAACACTAAAACTAGTGACTTACTTATAAATAATGTTTATGTTTTGTCATCAACAAAAAGGGGGAGATTGTTAATACAAATATCGCCTAAAAACGTTATTTATATTTTACGATCTTTGCTAAGTTTTGTTAATGACAAAGTATGAACTTTGGCTAATAGTAAATTATCACTTTAGTGTTTAAGTCTTGTTTAACTAAGGTTTACATTTCCTTTTAAACAAAACATTATTTTTATTTCTTTAATTAGAAAGTGTCTTGTCACATCATACATTTATGGCAAGCTTGTGTGTTTGACTTGCCATAACATCTTACACACTTTTGAAAGCTTTCCAAAGTGGATTCAATGTGTTTGACTAGTTGTTGTTGATGTGACTTTGGTTGGTTTGGATTATTTATGGTAAAACCTACTGCAAGCCTGGCGGAACCCTGGGGTACACGGGCGGAACCCATCTGAGGGTTCCACCGTATCCGCCAAACCTGCTGGTTGTTTTACTATAAATACCAAGCCACTTGTTTGTTTTGGTAATCACTTTAGGACATATATTTTCACATACTCTCTCAACTAACTCAGTAAAATTTGACTTGTGTGATCCTCTTATGTAGCAAGGGAATTCACAAGATCATTCAAGAAGTTACAAGCTTCAACTCTAAAGTTGCAAGACTTGTTATCTTTGTAATGTATAAGCTTTGGTAGTTTATACTTCATTTTTATCATGTGTGTAGAAGTGATCGGTTAGTATTTTAGGCCTCAAAATACATAGTGTGTCGGGAGTTATTGTACCCTTGTAAAAGAACTAACGGGAGTGGTTATACCCTTGGTAAAGAACTCGACATCTAGCTTAGTATCGGTAAAAGTGTAAGCGACGATGGGAGTGGTTGTACCCTTGGTAAAGAACTCGACATCTAGCTTAGTGTCGGTAAAAGTATAAGCGACGATGGGAGTGGTTATACCCTTGTAAAAGAACTCGACATCTAGCTTAGTGTCGGTAAAAGTGTAAGCGATGTTGTAAAGGTTTCTCCACCGAGAAAGGAGCTTGTTGATTAGTGCTTATAACTCTCGAGTTGGAAACTCGGGGCGTGGATGTAGGGCAAGGAAAAAGAGTCCTTGTAGCCGAACCACGATAAACTATCGTGTTGTGGTTTGATCGTTTCTTTCTTTGTCTTTGCTTATTACATATTGTCTTTAGTTAGAATTGTTATTCACACGCAAAGCTTTTCAAAGAATTAAACAAGTTAAGTTGTGTTTATATCTTTAAACAAACGTAAAGTTTTTAAAGGATAATCAAGTTAAAAAGCGGTAAACTATTCAACCCCCCTTCTAGTTTTCCACATGTTATTAGCTAAAACAAAATCTACTATAGCAAATGTATACAGTTGTATACCGTGAATCTTTAATACTCGTTTGCTCCAAAATACTCGTTGGTTTCTTAAATCTCTCGAGAATACTAAAGCAAAAGTAATATCAACTAAGTAGTGAATATATGTTTACACTAATTTTTTTATTAATACATAAAACACAATATTTAAGTCTACAATTTTCTCAAGATCTTAAAAGAACATAAAGTAAGCTTTTGTAAAAGCGTATCTTGAATCTTATCATTTAGTAATGAATATAGGTTTTAAAGTATTTTGGGAGATAGATTACTTTGCAAAAACTTGTTTTATATAGGTAGTAGATTGTAGAAAAAAAAGATAATTTTATAACAAGAAAATTTTCATGTAGTTTCTCGAAAATAACTATGTTTAAAATCATATAGTGCTGATTATCAATATTTGTTTACAAAAATTGTCAACAAGAATATATTTTTGATTAATTATTTCATGGATTGTAAAATATTAAGTTACCAACTTGTCTTACTTTTGGCTCCTTTGTACAATTTTTGGTGCCATGTTGCGTTTTGATTTTGTGGCTGTGTATTTGTTCCGTGTTGGCTCACAATTTGAGAGGCCATTTTTGTTGCAATATTCGTTGTTTCAAAAGCTTTGATATAATTGGTATTGATTTTAAAAAACATAACGATGATATACCATGCTATCTTTATAGAGTCATGCAACCAACAAGTTATGGATGCAGGGGCGGAGCTAGAAAAAAAATTCGAGAGGGGATAATTTTTTTTACGGCATATAAAATTAAAGTTATTCGACACGGAAAAGTCTATTTGTAAAAGGATCTTTTCGGGTCGGGTCAGGCCAATGTGTCATTTTAAATCCTATAGTCAAACATATAATACAGATAAAAACATCATAAACAAACATATATTCAGAAAATTGTTAAATCAACGTAGACAAAGTGACTGATGAGTGTGTAAATACTCATCATTTTTGTCTTATCTGAACTGCAAAAACAGTCAAAAACACTCAAATATGCATCAAAATGCTGAAAATATCCCAGGATTGTGTTTTATATGTTTCAGATGCAAAATGATTAAAAACAAATGAAAAACGAACAAAGTTTGCATAATTGGCAGTTTTAGTCCCTCAACTTTCACAACTTGTCAAAATTAGTCCCTGAGCATTTGTTTTGTAAGAAAAGTCACCAAAGGTCTTTTTGAAATCACAAGTTGTCATAATTAGTCCTTTGGTGAAAATTTTCAAAAATTTACAAGTTTAATCCCTGAACTTTTCAAAGTTGTCAAAAATAGTCCTTGGGATTAAAATTTTGGAAAATTACAACAATAGTCCTTGTGTTATTGAACTTTGGCAAATATGGTACTTGAAGTTTGGAGAAATTACATGTTTTGTCCCTGAAGTTTCACAAGTTGGCAGAAATGGTCCCTGGTGATTAAATTTGAGAAATATGCAACAAGGGTCCTCACATTATTCACAGTTGGCAGGTTAAACCCTTTTCATAACTTTGGGAAAGTGCCATGTTCTGACCCTCAAATTTTCAGGAAATACAAATTTGGTCATTGTGTTATTTATACTACAAGCCAAACGGACCAAGTTATATTAAACCCAAAAAATCCAAATCTGGTCCAAACATAAAAACACCCCAACACCCTCACCCATGCCCATCCTTCCCTAAGCCCAAGCCCCACCCCGTTTTATTAATAAAATCAGGGTCAACGCCCAGTTTTACCAACCCCAAAACCACTTCCCTCCCACTTCAAAACCACCCCCCCCCCCCCCACCTCAAAACTGCCTCTGCAAAACCACACCCACTTGCCATCACATCCCACCGCCCAAACCATCCCATCTACCTAACAAAACAACAACCATAAATGCACTACCCCCTTGCATATCTACAGTCCAATTGGGAGTATTTTAATTTGGCGCCAAAATGATTTAAACGGCCAAAATCACTTCTACAAATCCAATGGCTCTGGTTAGTGCTGGGAAAGATCAAGTGGGAACCACAAGACTCAATTCTCACTTATAAAAGGGCAATGGAAGCAAGGAAGCATGTATGTAGTTTTCTTAGTGTAATTTTAAAATCGTTCTCTTGTAATATCTGTTTTTTTATTGTAAAACTCAGTCAAGAAATGTTGTAATATCATTTTCTAATGTAATTTAAGCCTTAAGCAATATCAATTTCAAGTCTTTTATCCATTTTCAGTTTATGCACTTTTAAATTTCAAAAATCTAATTTAGCTTTATTAGTGTTAGTACTTATTGATTGGGACTCAGTAGTTTATGTAACCTCCTATATAGCTTGTGTAAGCTATTAGAAACTTTAAAAATAGCTTAGGATATCAAAATCAAAAATAAACAAAAAATCAAGAAAAATAGTGAGAAAATAAAAAAAAAAAAAAAAAAAAAAAAAAAAAAAAAAAAAAAAAAACATCAAAAGAGAAGAAGAAACAAGCAAGAAGAATGGTTGATTTTGGATGGCTTGGGTTTTAGTGGTTTGTGGAAATCTTTAGGTTTGGAGTTTGGTCCTTGGTTCACACTACATTGGCAGGAAGGCAAATTCTAAGCTCAAATTTCATTTTGGCATCTCACTGTGTGATTGCTTAAATAGTTTTTGTTCTCTGTGTTTCTGGATTTGTTTTGTGTTCCTAAGTAATAAAATTGCTTAATAATTAATGCTTGTTAGATAGGATTCATAGTTGCTCCAATATCGTTGTCACCATCTAATTAGCATAATCTATGTTTTTGAGTTATTGTTGTTATTATCTGTGTTTCTAAGCATCTAATAGCTCATTGCATCATATTAGAACCCTTTGGATTTGTCTCATGCCCTGAATCAGTGTAATACTTTGAAAATCATAAAACTAGTTTAGTGAAGGGACTATTTGGATTTGCTGCATTAGTGGTGTACTTGGGAGTTTTGTTTGTTGTTTTCTGTTCTTACATGCTTCATTAGGTTGTATTGGGTCAATTAAATCATAAAATCCAGTGCTTGTTTGTAGGAAAGTCAAAATCACTTGTAATCTCTTCTAGTTAGTTCACTGTTAGGAATGTTAGTATAGGATCTCATCAAATCTACTCATTAGTTGTTAAGTTAGTATAAATTAGTTGCATTATAACTTATAACAACATATTTAGTAACCTAGGATCATTGTAAGTTTAGATTAGTCAACTTTAGATAAAAAGTTAAAATGTCAAAAAAATTGCATAGTGTGAAGAATCTCATTTTTTGTGAGATTTTTCATGATTATTGTGATAGGATTTGGACCTTGAAATTTTTAGAAATCAAAATATACCACCTAAGCTACAATAATCTATAGACAGCTTATTTTTGTGATTTTTTATGTGGAGTATGCATAAGCTGTTGGGAATTATATTAACAGTTACCACGGCTAAGTATGAAGATTACAACTGCTGAAGAATGCACTAGCAGTGGAAACTCATTACCACTGCTAGTACATATTATTACCACTACTGTTAGGATAACTATTAGGAAACATGTAAAGATAAATATAGAATAGATCTTGTGTATATCTTATTCTATTAGAGTTATACGTATCTTGTAGAAGAGGACTCCTTGTGCTATAAAAAGAGGTCCTAGGTTAAGGTTAGATATACGTTTTTCTTAGAGCTTCAAGGTTGTAACCCTAGTGATACAAAGATCACTCGTATTATTATTATTAATAATATTGGAGCTAACCGTTTGATACATACATTATTTTCATTCATATACAACTGTTTCATTCACAATCAAACTTCTAAGTGTTACTAAGTAGATTCCGCATACTTAGTGATATAACTCAAAGTATCATTCTAACACAGATCAAGGTGTTTTAGATCTATCATAAGCTTATTTGAGGGAGCAGGGTACAAGACCTACCCTGCACCAGGGCCATTGGCCTAGATTCTTGGGCTCATTGTGACCTCTCCTGTGGACCCCACACTTGGCTTTTTGCATTCTTAGGTAGCTTATCAGTAGAGTTTTCCATTCCTTGGCTTATTTTAGGGCTCAGCTTAATTTCCCCTAGCTTAATTGGCCTTTCTTATTGACCTGTCCACAAATAGCATACTGAACATTCAGTATTTGTGACCAAGTTCAAAGGTTCACCAAGTTCTCAATAATAAGCCATAAGCCCAGCTTATTGGCTTATTTTGAAGTTTACCAGGTCAACTTTGAGGGTCAACTTTCTCTTTGGACTTCCATTCACCTCTGTGGACCCCACAGAGGTCCAAAGGTCCCTAATTTGGCCTATTTGAAACTTATGCATTGCCAAAAGTGCTTATTTTGATTCCTGGCTTATTTCCCTGTGCTTATTCAATCATTTGAGCTCATTTGTCTGTGTTTAAGTTGCTTATAGCTTATTAAGTAGCTTATAGTTCATTTGTAGCTTTTTGGTTCACAAAATCCAATCTCACAGGCTTATTAGGACTTCATGTCCTCACTTTGGCTTTTCAAACAGCTTATTTATAAGCTCTGACCAAAGTGCTTTTGTAAAAAGTTCTTAATTCCAATATTTAAAGTAGTGTGTAAAAGAAAACCAAAGAAAAACCAAAAATAAAAAAGTGATAGCTTCTATTTAATAGAATTTATTTTTTTTTTTAAATCTTCTTTCAGCTTATTATTAAGCACTTTTTCAATTGTATATTTTCATTAGATTTCTTTTATATTAAAGTATTTTTAGGATTTTTTCCAGATTTTTCTCTTTTCATTTAATAATTATTATAATTAATATTAGTTTAAATAATAATTAAGTAATATTAGTATAATAAATAGTTTTATTAATTTTTTCTTTAACAACAGTACATTTTTATATTTTTCCTAGGATTTATATATCATAAAATAATTTTAGGAAATTTTTCATAATTTTCACTGTTCATTTTCTATTTTTCTTAATTAATTTAGTTTAAATAGTTTTAAATTAATAATTAGTAAATTAGTTTAAAAAATAATTTTTATAATCTTTCTATAATTTTCTAGGATTCCTAAGATGGTTAATTAGTTTTAAAAATTTTCTCATAATTTTCCAAGTCATTTTAGTATTTTTAGTAATTTAAATTAGTTTAATTAGTTTAATTAATATAATTAGTAATTAATTAATATAAAATCCACAAAAAGACAAAAAAATATATATATTTTTAGTTTCTAAATTTGTTTTAAGTCATTTTCGATTTTTAAAAATTAAATTTGCAACTTTCTAGCCTAATTTTGTACTATAAAGCTTTTTATTATAAGTTAAATAGTTTTAATTAAATAATTAAATAGTTTTTATTTAAATAACTAATATTTAAATAATAAAATAATCAAAAAAATATTTTTCTTTTTAAATTAATTTTCTTTTAATATTAAGTTTATAAAAGTTTCATTTTCACCCCCTATAATTGTAAATTGTTTAAATCTCACCTTTTCTTCTGTTTGTAAACGTTTCTGACTGTTAAGTTGTTTACGTTTGTTTAAATCTGTAATCCTGTAATTATTTATACTGTTTCATTATCTTAATACCAAATAATCAGTAGTGTAAATCAATCCAAATCATTATCTGGTTACTTTCCCAATCACTGATTCCCATAAACATTTTCAAAGTACAATTTCAATCTCGTTGGGACTTAACGACCCGGGGATTTCCCTGTACTTCCATGGATATTATATCTTTCACTTTCTCTCTCATAGCTTGACTTTGTTGACCAAGAACCCTTGGTTGACTTAGCTGACTATTTGGAGCGAGTCAAATTTTGGCGCTGCTGCCGGGGAGGCTGTTGCGTGTTTCAAAACGTTTTAGGCTTAGTGATTTTTCAAAACCCTCCTTGTACAAATTTCACCACTTTGTAAAAAGTTTTTGTAAAAATCTTAATCATATCAAAAAGTTCATTAACACTTTTCCTAAAGTGTTAAAAACACCAAAAAAAATCATAAACAACAAAACAAATCGTGAAGTTAAATTACTTTGGTTTCTTTAAGATTACAACCTACACAGGTGGAATACGGAAGTTTTGACATTAAATTGCGAACTGAAGAGAGATCCATTCTTCTCTCCCGCCACCCTGTGATTAATTTTAAAGAAAACGATTTCGGTTAACGAATCAATACCAAAAATATTTTCGAAAAGTTTTTTGCACACACACCCAAAAAACCCAAAAACATTCGTCTTTTTCTTGTGAATAATAATTACATAAAATATTACCACCGCAAACCAAGGCAGAACACCTACCAACTGGGGGTGTGAACATTAATAAGTTCCCAAACAAAAGATTAAAACTTGTCATTGTATCCTTGTGAGTGGTGTACCTTTTCTAAAGAAGCCATTCATTTGAGATTATTGGTTTAAGTTTACTGTGGTTTTGCCTCGATCTTGTTTTGACAAATTGTTTTTAGTGCATGCGCACTCGTTCACAAGCAAAGCGTAAAAGTCAGAAAAACGTACCCGAGTTACGTACGGTTATTGAAGAACCCAAAACAGAAATGGACGACGGGCCCCCACCACCACCTGACCCTCCCAAGGATGAAACAGCTCCCGATCTCCGAACGATGGAGGAGTTGTGTCAGCCTACCATGCAAGGGAGAGGTGGACCTATTGCCCCTCTCAACATCACGGCTATGGATTTTGGACTCAAACATCACATGATCCAGCAAGTCTAGAATTCATGCCAATTTCACGGTTTACCTGGTGACGATGCCAACAAGCATCTTGACAAATACCTTACCGTCACCCAAAGCAAGAAACAGAATGGTGTCTCCAATGATGCCCTTCGTCTATATCTCTTCCCCTATTCTCTCACCCATCATGACACTGCTTGGTTTGACCGACTCCCCAAGAATTCAATTCATAACTTTGATGAAATGGTAACCAAGTTTTTAGCAAAATATTTTCCACCTTCCATGGTTACCAAGTTACGTAACGATATCAGCAACTTCCGTCAGCGTCCTGATGAGTCTTTGTTTGAGGCTTGGGAACGCTACAAGCTCGCAATTGACCGGTGCCATAACCACAATATGTTACAAGTTACCATAATAGATACCTTCTATAATGGTCTAACACTGAGGCACCGAGATATTCTCAATGTTGCTGCTGGTGGGACCTTTATGAAAAGACGTCCCGAAGAGTGCTATGATCTGATTGAAAACATGACCGCCCACCATAACTTTTGGGATTCCTCTGCGGAGAGGGATGAGTCATGTAAATCTGTCACTCCTTCATCTCCTGACATTGCGGCTCTCACTAAAAAGATGGACGATTTCGCTACGGCTATGTTGAGGATGAACCAAACCATCCAAAATCAACAAGTGAAAGCCGTTGTCCGAAGTTGTGAAACTTGTGGGGGCCCACATCTTTATTTCGAGTGTCCAGCCACTGCTGGTTACCTTCAAGAGAACGTTTATGCTGCTCAAGGTTCCTACAATATGGGGGTAACTCTTACCAACCACAGGGGGACCGTAATCTCTTAAGCTATCGTTCCAACAATTTTCTCGGGCCACCCGGTTTCAATCAAAATCAAAATCGTAACCCGAATCAAAATCAGAATCGAGGAGATTTTAACCAAGGTCAAAACCCGAATTTCCAAAATCAGAACCAAAATCAAGGTCATTTTAATCAAAACAATTTTCAAAATGGCAATCAAAACCAAGGTTTTCAAGGAAATTTTCAAAGAAATCAAGGTCAAGGGAATTACAATCAGGGTAATTTCAATCAGGGAAACAATTTTCAGGGTAACAACAACCAAAACCAAGGAAATTTTCAAAACAACCGTGTTCAAAATTTTCCTAACCAAAATCAAACTGTTGTTCAAACTCAGTCTTCCTCCGATGAAGTGTTAAAACAATTCAGGAAAGCACAAGAGGAAACAAATTGGTTACTGGTCAGCAAGATCTCTGAACTTCAGAAGTCTTTAAATGATCGACCCTCGGGCTCAGGTACACTACCGAGCAACACGATCGGTAACTCGAGGGGCGATGTTAAGGCGATCACTACCCGAAGTGGAGTTTCATACAATGGACCCATGATTCCTTCTACCTCTTCTTCTCTTCCTACCAAGGTAGCGGAACGTGAACCTGAGGCACTATGGACATGGTACTTCCTACTAATAACGGAGGTACCGACGATGTCCATCCTCAAGTTGTGCCGGTCCCGACCCCCAAGTCGAAAGTTGTGTTTGAAACTCAGGAAATTCCCACAAATAATCCCAAGCCTTCGATTCCATATCCTTCACGTTTAACTGATCAAAAGCTCCGCGAAAAAGTAAATCATCAAATGGAAAAATTCTACCAAAATTTTCAAGAATTACATTTTGATATCAGCTTCGCGGATGCTCTTCTTCTGATGCCCAAATTTGCATCAACAATCAAGAGTTTGTTAAGTAACAAGGAAAAACTCTGTGAGATGGCTAAAACTCCACTGAACGAACACTGCTCAGCAGTTCTCTTGAAAAAGTTTCCCGAAAAGCTTGGAGATCCTGGAAAATTTCTCATTCCTTGCATTTTCCCGGGGATGGTTGAATGCTTTGCCTTGGCCGATCTTGGTGCAAGCATCAACCTAATGCCTCACTCAGTCTGGAAGAAACTCTCTCTTCCGGAGCTCACTCCTACCTGCATGACTCTCGAGCTTGCAGATCGTACTATATCTCGACCCATCGGCATTGCCGAGGACATATTCGTGAAAGTAGGAAAGTTCCATTTCCCTGCAGATTTTGTGATTGTTGATTTCGATGCTGACCCGAGGGTTCCTCTCATTCTCGAGAGGGGATTCCTAAGAACGGGTCGTGCTCTAATCGATGTTTTCGAACAAGAAATCACTTTATGTGTTGGTAATGAAGCCATCACATTCAACCTTGATCAAACTTCGAGATACTCCTCCAACTATGACTCTGAATCGGTTAACCGAATTGACATCATCGATGTTGCTTCAGAGGAGTACAAGAGGTTCTCGGTTTCTCTCCGAGTGGCAGTACCACTCTTTCTTGTGAGCCTATCATATCCAAATCTTCCCCTTCTCTCACTCTGTTTGAGGGAAGTGACTTCCTTTTGGAAGAAGTCGAGGCTTTTCTTGCTCAGGATAGTTCGATTTCAAATGAAGTGGATGAAAACTATATTGATCCCGAGGGGGATATTCTTCTGCTTGAAAGATTGTTAAATGACGATCCTTCACCCTCTCCTTCTCCAAAAGAACTTCATAAGGCGGAAATAAAATCTATTGAAAAATCTGATGAATTTCCTGAGGTCGAACTTAAGGACTTACCTCCTCATCTCGAGTATCCATATTTGGAGGGTGATGATAAATTACCTGTCATTATTGCTAAAGACTTGAATGATGAGGAGAAAATTGCGCTCATAAAGGTTCTAAAGTCACACAAGCAAGCAATTGCTTGGAAACTCTCCGACATTAAGGGTATTAACCCGGACTTTTGTACACACAAAATCTTGATGGAGGATGACTTTAAACCCGCAGTTCAACATCAAAGAAGGGTCAATCCTAAAATCCACGAAGTTATCAAACAAGAAGTTCTCAAACTTCTTGATGCTGGATTAATTTACCCTATCTCTGATAGTCCTTGGGTGAGTCCCATTCATTGTGTTCCTAAGAAGGGTGGCATAACTGTTGTCACGAATGAGGAAAATGAGTTGATTCCAACTCGATTGGTTACGGGTTGGCGTGTGTGCATAGATTATAGAAAATTAAACGAAGCCATCCGCAAATACCATTTCCTTCTACCCTTCATGGACCAAATGCTCGAGAGATTAACAGGGAATGAATACTACTGTTTCCTCGATGGTTTCTCGGGTTATTTCCAGATCCCCATTGATCCACAGGATCAAGAGAAAACTATCTTCACATGCCTTTATGGAACCTTTGCCTACCGTCGTATGCCATTCGGCTTATGCAACGCTCCTGGCACATTCCAAAGGTGCATGATGTCCATATTTTTCGACATGATCGGGAAAACCATGGAGGTGTTTATGGATGACTTCTCGGTCATTGGGGATTCATTCCAATCTTGTCTCTCCCACTTGGAAAATATGCTAAAACGTTGTGAAGACACAAACTTGTGTCTCAACTGGGAGAAAAACCATTTTATGGTTAAAGAGGGCATTGTCCTTGGCCATAAAATTTCAAAAAACGGGATTGAGGTTGAGAAAGCCAAAATTGATGTCATCGCTAAATTACCTCATCCCACTACCGTCAAAGGTATTAGGAGTTTTTTGGGTCACGCCGGTTTTTATCGTAGATTTATTCAAGATTTCTCCAAAATCGCCCGGCCTATGACCCATCTCCTCGAGAAGGATGCTCCTTTTATCTTCTCACCGGAGTGCATTGAAGCTTTTGAAACATTGAAGAAAAAGCTTATGGAAGCACCCATCTTAGTTGCCCTCGACTGGGACCTACCTTTTGAGCTTATGTGCGATGCTAGTGATTTTGCCATAGGTGCGGTCTTGGGGCAATGAAAAGAAAAATACTTTCAGCCTATACACTATGCAAGAAAAACAATGACCAAGGCTCAAAGTCATTACACCACCACGGAAAAAGAATTACTCGCAGTGGTGTATGCCTTTGAAAAGTTTCGGCCGTATTTGATATTGACGAAATGCATAGTATATACGGATCACTCGGCTTTGAAGTACCTCTTTGCAAAACAAGATGCAAAGCAGAGATTACTCCGTTGGGTTCTCCTCCTGCAAGAATTTGATATCATAATACGTGATAAAAAAGGAGTCGAGAACCTGGCTGCTGATCATCTCTCCCGATTAGAAAACCCTCACCAGGATGTGTCCGAGAAACAGGAAATAAATGAAACATTTCCTTTCGAGACACTAAATGTGGTTTCCTTTCATGGTGATTCTACTACCCCATGGTTTGCCGACTTTGCAAACTACCATGCGGGTAACTTCATTGTGAAAGGGATGTCGTCCCAACAGAAAAACAAATTCTTCAAAGATGTTAAACATTACTTCTGGGACGACCCCTACTTGTTCAAAATCTATGCGGATTAAGTCATCCGGCGATGTGTTTACGGACAGGAAGCCAATGATATTCTCAAGGCTTGCCCTGCTGGACCCACTGGGGGACATCATAGTCCAAACTACACCGCTAAAAAGGTGTTTGACTCCGGTTTTTATTGGCCCACAATCTATAAGGATGCCCACGACTTAGTCAAAACTTGTGATGCTTGCCAGCGTCACGAGAATATTACACAAAAGAACGAAATGCCACAAAATGTCATTCAAGTTTGTGAAATCTTTGACGTCTCGGGCATTGATTTTATGGGGCCATTCCTATCTTCTCATGGAAACAAGTACATACTCGTGGCTGTTGACTATTTGTCAAAATGGGTTGAGGCAAAAGCCTTACCCACCAACGATGCCCGAGTTGTCGTGAAATTTTTGAAATCCCTCTTTGCTCGTTTTGGAACTCCCCGTGCTATCATTAGTGATCACGGTACGCACTTTTGCAATGATCAATTCGCAAAAGTCATGCTTAAGTACGGTGTCACTCACCGTCTTTCCACCGCATATCACCCACAAACTAGTGGGCAAGTGGAAGTTTTTAACCGTGGTATAAAACAGATTCTGGAGAGGACCGTAGGTGAAAACCGTGCCTCTTGGTTGGATAAACTAGATGATGCACTTTGGGCCTTCCGTACAGCTTACAAAACACCCATCGGGTGTACTCCTTACAAGCTTGTATACGAGAAGGCGTGTCATTTACTGATCGAGCTTGAGCACAAAGCCTATTGGGCCTTGAAACATGCCAACTACGACCTTCATAAAGCGGGTGATCACCGTAAAGTTCAACTCAATGAATTAACGGAACTTCGTGATCAGGCCTACGAGAACTCTTTAATCTACAAAAAAAAGACAAAGAAGATCCATGACTCAAAGATTAAGAACCGCGTTTTCAACGTCGGTGACGAGTCCTTCTTTTCAATTCAAGGTTAAAGATCTTCTCGGGCAAACTAAAAACCCGTTGGACTGGACCATTCACTATTGCAAAGGTTTACCCATATGGGACTGTTGAGTTATCTCAACCCGACGGTCCTAACTTCAAAGTGAACGGTCATCGGTTGAAATACTACTTTGGAGAGGACATACCACCCATGGTTGTCCCGGATCTCCAAACTTTCCCCATGGACCAATGAATTCGGGGATCGAGTCAAGCTAGTGACTCGGTGAACAAAAATTAGCACAACATGGGTTTTTCACCCATATCTCTGACTTCTTTCTCTTTTCTAAAACCTAAGTGTGGGGGAGTTGCTCATGCTGCCATGTATATAAGTTTCAAAAAAAAATGTTGTTCCCACACTTGCCCAAATCTAAAACTTTTTCAAATCCAAAACTTTTCAAAATATCGGCATAGTAGCCGGTACTTTGAATATTGAGGGCAATATTCAATTCTAGTGTTGGGGGGGGGGGGGGGAATTCTGACGAATTTGATCACATCTTGTACCTTATAGTGCCATAATACCCCCGTTTTGGCCAAATTTTTTTTAGTGGAAGTGCTTTGCACTAAACACAACAAATGGTAATCAGTCCACCATGTCTAAATCACATAAGGACTGGCTAATCCAAGAGCAAATGGCTCTTGGTAAAGATATCTCAAAACCGTTGATGGCTGACAATTTGCCAAAAATTGTATGGGATTCAACTCACCATATCTTTAATCGTGAAGAGTTGGCTAGTCCAGAAGTAAACGGCTTTTGGTAAAGACAAATCAAATCCGTTGACAGCTGATGGTTTGCTCAAAATTATTTGGTTAAAATCATTTGGTTATCAGTGTACCAAAGTATCACATACTAAAACATTTGGCTACTCCAGAAGTAATGGCTTTTGGTAAAGAGACATCAAATCCATTAAGTTTTCATAAAAGATTGCTAAGGACTAGCAATATTTTAGCAATATTTGATGAGCTTTTGGTAAAGAGACATCAAACATTTGGATCCCGCGGGTAAACGCTCAAGCCATTGACTAGCTTGATCCCGTAGAGAGAATTGGAATAGGCGTAATCGGGTTGTCTCTCTAGTTTCAACATCTAAGTCTATGGAATCTACGATTTTAAGGAAGTCCTTAAGATGTTGGTTTGGATCTTCGGAATGAAGTCCATGGAATGCACATCCACTTTGCACCAACCGGATGGTGTCGGATCGCAAGGGGGTCACATTGGCTCCGGTGAGCTCAATGGTGTTTCGGTAGCCTTGGTGGCTGGGTCGGGAATACTCTCCTAAGGTTCGGGGCCTAAGAGGTTCTAGTGGTGGGTTTTGTTGTGGTGGGATGACGGGTTCAAAGATGTTCCCGTTGTCCATGATGTCGGGTGGTGAAGAGTTACGAACAAAAACACAAAGAAATAAGATAGACTAAAGAAAACCTAAAAATAAAAATAAAATCTTACTAGAAAGGAATCTAGCAAGTAGACCTAATAAAAAGAAATTCTAACCTAGATAATAACTATTCCCCAGGCTGCGGTGCCAAAAACTTGATACGTGGGAATCGCACCAGGCTTTACCTCTCAAGGGATCTTGAGAAGCTTACAACCCCCACCAGGCAGTGTACCTGATCTTTGTAGTATAGTATAGTGACAAGTATCGGGGGATTGATCGTTCAGCTAGGAATAGTGTCGCTAGGATTAGAAAACCTAAATACTAGTTCTAAAGATGAGGGATGATTATTTTTGTATTTTTATATTTTTTTAGAAAGCAAGTAAAAATCTCGGGTTTGAAGGATTTGGGTGGAATTAGTTGGTAGTCAACTAACCCAATACTAAAGATGCAATCAAAATAAAATACTTGAAATGAAAATAAACTAAATTTACTAAGGTTGTGAGCAATAAGTGGAGAAAATGTATTTACTTAGACTTCACTACTCCCTAGATATCTTTTACACGTTAATTACTTGTTATAGTTGCGTGGATGACGGATTGTATTCCTTAATACCATTCATGGGGTGGCGCACTTAATTTCCCAATCCTATGAGTGCCTACGTAACTCCTATGTCGAGCCGGCTAAGAAGCTCCTAACATGGGATCATTAGAATTTACTCATGCATTAAATACAACCAATAAAACCTAGTGCACGTCAGTTCATGTTTCCTAAGACGTTCAAGCATGTTACCATTTGGAGATCTGCCAGTTTTCTTAAGCCTAACATCGAAATCATTCATCCAATACAACCATAAACAAGTAATCAACACATAATTAACATCTAGGTTTCATTAGATCCAAGCAAACACAAGATAGATCTAGCCTAGCATGATGGAATTAAGACAAGAACAAGATATAGACAACCAACACATAGACATATTGATTGAATTAAAAGAATACTTATCTCAATTACACATGAAAGGGATCAAGGGCTAAGAACCCTTGAAAAACATGTAAAATTCGTACCAAGTTCGTACTTAGGGTTTCTCTAAAACTTCTCTCTTTTTAATGTGAAAATTAGAAAACTATATATATGAAATAGGGTCTGACGGCGTCAAGAACAAATTCGTGACGCCATCATCTCGCCGCCAAAATACTTCTCGGACTGCCTTGATCTACTTTTGACGCCGTCATGTGTTATGCATTTCCAGGCCGTCATGCATTTTACTCTTGACGCCCTACTTCGTGACGCCGTCAATTCTGTACTGGGTCGTCATGGAAATTACTCTTGACGCCGTCAGAAATTCATTCTTGACGCCGTCACCTACTGTTCCCAGCAAGGAAAATTAAGACTTTGGCATTTTCTTCACTTTTATGCTCCAAAAACGTCCGAATTGCTTCCTTTTCCAGATTTCTCTCCCAAAGTACCTAAAATCACAAAAGGAACGATTTAGGGTAATATTTGATCAAATAAAGTCAATTCCGGGCTTAAATGACCCCCTAAAAGTGGTTCATTTTTCGCCTCATCACCTAGGATCAGTGTAAGTTCAAATTAGTCAACTTTAGATAAAAAGTTAAAAAGTCAAAAAAATTGCATAGTGTGCAGAATCTCATTTTTTGTGAGATTTTTCATGATTTTTGTGATAGGATTTGGACCTTGAAATTTTTAGAAATCAAAATATACCACCTAAGATACAATAATCTATAGACAGCTTATTTTTGTGATTTTTTATGTAGAGTATGCATAAGCTTATTTAAGGGATCAGGGTGCAAGACCTCCCCTGCACCAGGGCCAATAGCCTAGATTCTTGGGCTCATTGTGACCTCTCATGTAGACCCCACACTTGGCTTTTGCATTCTTAGGTAGCTTATCAGTAGATTTTTCCATTCCTTGGCTTATTTTAGGGCTCAGCTTATTTGCCCCTAGCTTAATTGGCCTTTCTTATTGACCTGTCCACAAATAGCATACTGAGCATTCAGTATTTGTGACCAAGTTCAAGGGTTCACCAAGTTCTCAATAATAAGCCATAAGCCCAGCTTATTGGCTTATTTTGAAGTTGACCAGGTCAACTTTGAGGGTCAACTTTCTCTTTGGACTTCCATTCACCTCTGTGGACCCCACAGAGGTCCAAAGGTCCCTAATTTGGCCTATTTGAAACTTATGCATTGCTCAAAGTTCTTATTTTGATTCCTGTCTTATTTCCCTGTGCTTATTCAATCATTTGAGCTCATTTGTCTGTGTTTAAGTTGCTTATAGCTTATTCAGTAGCTTATAGTTCATTTGTAGCTTTTTGGTTCACAAAATCCAATCTCACAGGCTTATTAGGACTTCCTGTCCTCACTTTGGCTTTTCAAACAGCTTATTTATAAGCTCTGACCAAAGTGCTTTTGTAAAAAGTTCTTAATTCCAATATTTAAAGTAGCGTGTAAAAGAAAACCAAAAATAAAAAAGTGATAGCTTCTATTTAATAGAATTTTTTTTAAATCTTCTTTCAGCTTATTATTAAGCACTTTTTCAATTTTATATTTTTCTTAGATTTCTTTTATATTAAAGTATTTTTAGGAATTTTTCCAGATTTTTCTCTTTTCATATAATAATTATTATAATTAATATTAGTTTAAATAATAATTAAGTAATATTAGAATAATAAATAGTTTTATTAATTTTTTCTTTAACAACAATACTTTTTTATATTTTTCCTAAGATTTATATATCATAAAATAATTTTAGGAAATTTTTCATGACTTTCACTGTTCATTTTCTATTTTTCTTAATTAATTTAGTTTAAATAGTTTTTAATTAATAATTAGTAAATTAGTTAAAATAATTTTTATAATCTTTTTATAATTTTCAAGGATTTCTGAGATGGTTAATTAGTTTTACAAATTTTATCATAATTTTCCAAGTCATTTTAATATTTTTAGTAATTTAAATTAGTTTAATTAATATAATTAGTAATGAATTAATATTAAATCCACAAAAAGAAAAAAAATATATTTTTAGTTTCTAAATTTTTTTTAAGTCATTTTAGATTTTAAAAAATTAAATTTGCAATTTTCTAGCCTAATTTTGTACTATAAAGCTTTTTATTATAAGTTAAATAGTTTTAATTAAATAATTAAATAGTTTTTATTTAAATAATTAATATTTAAATAATAAAATAATTAAAAAAATATGTTTCTTTTTAATTTAATTTTCTTTTAATATTAAGTTTATAAAAGTTTCATTTTCACCCCCTGTAGTTGTAAATTGTTTAAATCTCACCTTTTCTTCTGTCTGTAAACGTTTCTGATTGTTAAGTTGTTTACGTTTGTTTAAATATGTAATCCTGTAATTATTTATACTGTTTCATTATCTTAATACTAAGCAATCAATAGTGTAAATCAATCCAAATCATTATTTGGTTACTTTCCCAATCACTGATTCCCATAAACGTTTTCAAAGCACAATTTCAATCTCGTTGGGACTTAACGACCCGGGGATATCCCTGTACTTCCACGGATATTATTTCTTGCACTTTCTCTCTCATAGCTTGACTTTGTTGACCAAGAACCCTTGGTTGACTTAGTTGACTATTTGGAGCGAGTCAATGATAAACAAAGGTTTTATAGTGAAAAGGTTACCCCTAACGCTGGGAGGTGAGCCATCGGCAAGCAACCCTCACGCGAAAAAAGCCAGTGGGCCACCTTCGCGAGTGATCGACAAGAGAGAAAAAGGAGTGGGCAAAGAGATTGTTCACGTTTCAATTTTTATGAAATTGTGCGCCCAATAAAATAAGAACTGCTATGTTTTATTAATTAAAAAAAATAAATAAAAAATCAATACCCTATTTTTTACCTATAAATACCCCATAAGATTTCACAATTTTCAAATACAAATTCTAATCTCCTTTACTGAATACATCCCTACTCAAACAAAATTTATTATAAAAGATATAAATTCCGAAACAATAGTGTTCGACAAAGAGGGAGAACAATAAGTTATTAGTTGACAAATGACATTTTTCAGCAAAGCGTTGTCGTTTATTTTTAATAGATGAAAACCAAAATGATCGAATAGTACAAAAGTAAACCGAGATCATTCTGGTGTTCATGATTGTTTAGTCGAGGCTGTGCGAATCCGATGTTTTCAGAAGAAACTTTCAAGGAGATGTTCCGAATGAGTCGAAGGCTATTCACATGGATAGTTGAAGAAATACGTCTTCATAATAATCCATTCTTTGCTAATGCCACTGACGCCGTCAGAAGACCAAGCATTTCCCCGTTGATAGAAGTGCACCTCCACAATTCGTCAATTGGCATATGGCACCGTTCCTGAAGCCCTTGATGAATATTTACAAATGGGCGAAGAAACTTCTCGTCAATGCCTTGACAAATTTTGTACGTCTGTTATGGAAATTTTTGGACCAGAGTTTTTGCGGAAACCTACTATAACCGATCTTGAAAAGCTATATGCGTTTCATGAAGAAAAACGCAGGTTTCCCGGGAATGTTAGAAAGCCTTGATTGTACAGATTGGCCGTGGAATGGTTGTCCAATAGCACATAAAGGGCAATTTTTTATACGCGATCATGGTTCGACTCCATTCATTTTGCTAGAAGTTGTTGCGTCACAAGACTTATGGATATGACATACTTTTTTTGGTGTTTCTGGGGCAAACAACGACATCAACGTTATACATCAATCACATATATTCAATGATCTGAAAGAAAGAAAAGCACCAGAGATTCCATTTGTAGTTAACGGCGTAACATACCCATTCGATATTATCTAACTGACGGAATATATCCGAAATGGGCAACTTCGGTTAAGATGATATTAGAACCAGGGGTTGATGAAATCAAGTGACTTTGTTATAAGGAAATGCAAGAATTGACAAGGAAAGATGTCGAACAAGCATTTGGTGTTCGAAAGTCGAAATAGGGTATATTGAACTATCCCGCATGACAGTTTCGTCAAGATAGAATAAGTAACATGATGTATACAATGATCATATTACATAATATGAGTATAAAAGACCAAGGTATGACGATATCTCCAAATTGGTATCCGGAGGAAGCACATCAACCGGACGATCCCGTACGATCCCAAGAAGATAAGCGTAGAATTATCGGATATATCAAATCGGCACAAATGCATCAAAACCTTCATGCCAATTTGACTGAACACCTTTCTCGTAATGTTTAGTTTTAGTTTTTAATATTTATGATGTTTTTAGTTTACGTGTTTAATTTCCGTATTGTATTTTTAATTCCGTATGTTTTACGTTTGTAATTTATGTAATACTAGTTTTATTTATAAATAAATTAAAAAAAAAATTGTTGAAAGGTGGAGTGGTGTGAGATGGTTGGGAGTGAAAAGTGAAATGGTGGTGAATGAGAGAGAAAACAGATGTGACGCTGAGGTGGAAGGTGAAATGGTGTGAGGGTTGAGGTAGTCTAATAAGGCTGGGCACAAGAATGGAAAAAGCAATCGGTCGACCGATTAGAAATGAAGGCCGCCCTTGATGTGCAATGAAGGTCGAGTGATGGTCTCGGTACATTTCGGTCGAGATCAAGGCTGATGTTGTGGGTTTGTTTTGTGTGTGTTTGTACGTGTTTAAATTAAATTAAAATGTATTTTGGCGGGATATGTTTTTTTTTTTTAGTGTAGGTCATTTTGATGTGATAAAAAGTCGTTTGTATATCGTCGAAGAGAGATAGCTAATGTCACACTCAAAATATAAACATGACCCATGAGTGAATAGTGATCTAAGTACAAACCGGAAGGAGAAAAAAGGTGAAAAACTCAAAGAAACAAAATACAATCACCATCGAGTAAAAAGCGTGTTGGAGTTAACCAATACGCTTAAGCAAAAACAAACCAAGTCAGTCCTCTTTAATCAATCAAATCCCATTCATTCATTATTCACTTCTCTCATCCAATCCATTTCTCCCTTGATTCATTTCCAATCACTTTCTTGTTAAATTATCCCAAAAAGGTATAATTTCATCATAATTATTATCATTTGTTACTTTGACTTTTCTATTGTATTAATTTGTTGTTTTGATCGGATCAGATTAGATCAAGATGTTTCAAAGGATGTTTGGCAAACCTAAGCAAGAATCTAACGCTGTTGTTACTTTAGACAAATTAAACGAGGTACCCTTTTCTTTATTATCTGTTTTTTTCCTGTTGGTTGTGAAAAAAACGTTTTTTTTAAGGTTTTGGTTATTGGGTTTTATAAAAATTGGATTTTTAACTAGTTTAATGTTTTTACTTTTTAGGGTGTTTGGGATTGCGTTTTAGTAACAGTGGTTATATGTTTATTGCGTTTTGGTTGGCAAATAAGTAGTTTTGACTTACTTGATTATTTGAAGGTGAAATTAGCGGATTTGAACAGCCAGAATGGAAGTTGTTTATTTGAATGAGCTAATATGATTAAGCAATAAGGCGACAATCGTTTATAATAAGCAATTGCTTATTAGTATATGTATCTGCTTGTCGCTTTATTGTATAGGGTTGTTTCAAATATGCAACTTCCAACATGGTTATTCAAAACTGCTGTTGCTCCCTTTGAATAATCAAGCAAGCAATTTGGATGAGCGTTTTCTAATTTCTCTTCAAACTGCTTACCGGCTATATCAAAACGCAATTCATAAGTGGGTTTAATAATCTATCCCAAATACAATCTTAATTCGTGTTTTTTCTTTGGATTACATAAATCAGTTATTTGTATTGGACATCTAATTGGTTGCCGAGTATTCCATTGGGCATCTTTGCGTTGCTATTTGATGTTATGGAAATGAAGCAAACAATTTAAAATTATACTGATGAAACGTACTTAGCTTCTTGTTACTGTTAAAATTTTGATAGTCATCCTCAAGCATATACATTTTAAATATTTATTTTTATCAGCGTTTTACATATATGCTTATTTAAATATTTTATGGCACATTTTTTCTACTCTAAATATATTTAGCATCCACAATGGGTCAAGTGGTTCAAAGCTTTTCACTATTCTAAAAGTCTTTTAAAAGGGTTTTTTGCATTGCAACCAAAGCTTTTTGAAAAGCTTTCCTACAAAGACTTGGTAAAGTTCAAGTCTTTCCTCAAAGCTTTGGCCATTAAATGTCTTATACATTAAATGCATCAAGTCTTAAAGACTTGATGCATTGTAATAAAGTATGATCTTCTTTGCTATTTACTCTATTTGTTTATAGTAATAAACTTGAAGCTTTGCTTGTGTTTACTTGACCGTAGAATCTTTGTAATGACATGTATCGTCTGTTATTCCATTTTTTGAAAATTTTATAATCTGTGCAGACGCTTGAAATGCTAGAGAAGAAAGAAAAAGTACTTCTGAAGAAAGCTTCTGCAGAGGTTGAAAAGGCAAAGGAATACACTAGAGCGAAAAATAAAAGATGTATGATTTCTAATTTAAATGCTATATGTCACACATGCTTGCAAATTGAACTTGTTATGTGACTTGAGTTATAATTTACTTGTGTAGTTTTCCTTCTGTCTACCTTATGACATATGCTAACATTTGCAGCTTATAAATATTCGATAGTAATTTGAGAACCCCTTTGACCTTGTATCATTTCCATCTATTATTGTTCACCACCACACTCTAAAACAGTCATGAAAAACGTGCTTTTATGGAACATAAATTGAAAACCAAGTAGTTATATCTTTTCACAAGAACCAAGAGAAGCAATATGTGCAGTGAAAGTAGTACAAAAATTTTGTAACTAGTCTGTGACATGAGATACACTAGACAGAATGGACAACATAGATACTATATGTGTGTTTATGTTATATGGTAGTTATGTGATAATATTTGGCATTGGTCATATTTAGGAGTTTCAGAATATGGCTTTGACTGTTTACATAGAACCGTATATCCGTGTATAATGGATGTGGATCAGCCAGCAAAGGCAGCAATTACCTGTTTTCACCACTATATTTATGCGTACACATACATATATAGAGTTGTATGCCTATGCATATGTATGTACATGATATTAAGTACACGTGTTTATATGTGAGAGTATATGTATGGGTAGACCTCGGTATACATATATGGATATGTATGCATAAACAAACACACATCATATCTTTCATACATTCTTTCCCATAGGGATATTCTTATATCGAGTGCTGGATGAGAAATCCTAACAGGGGTATGCACTATCTAATAGGGATTATTATTTATATGGTCATTCCAATTACTATTTTTAGATTTTCATATTCATAGCATTCAGGTTGAGTTTTCTTCTTCCTATTCAGCCTCCTTTAAGTTTTCTGTGAGTAGTTACTGAGTTAGTGCTATTAATTCGCTTCAAATAGAGCTTATCTCGCCGCGCACACTATTTATTTACTTTTATTAGAGTGCATAAAGTTCACACATTAATAGGCAAAGTAACATAAACAAGCAACAACAACAACTATAATTTTATATCTTGAGCAATTCCCATAATGTAAGATTATGTCAGTTAGTTACTAACTTACTATATATAAGTCCTAAAAAGCAAACCTACAGTTCAATCAAAACCTCTAATCTTTGAAAGAAAACAAAATATCGTATCCGTCTATATACATTTGAGAAAGAATCATATTCATACTTTCATATTTAACAATAGCATTAAAAATCTACATTCAATTGCTCAGAAACCAAATAAACAAAATCATGAAAACAAGCGCTACACCGTATCATATATTACAAATAAAGGAGTGATAAAATATTAATGAATATCTATAACTTGTATAATTCTGAAGTTCCAACATCGTAACAAAAACTGATGTTGAATGAGTTAATCTAATACTCTATCAAATGAGGTTAGTCTAGATCATCTTTCACATACCAAAGATAGATGAAGAGAGAAGGAGAAACACAGAGTCAAAGACAACATCAGGCAGGTGACTTATTAATTGGTGAAATCTGGTGGAGCCTCTGGTTCCACTCCACACCTATAGTAAGAATTACCTTTTGGCTTTGGTACAATCTTTTCCACAATTTCTTCGTTTGCTTCCATCTTGCTCGCCTCCATTTCCACTTTTGTCTCAAACTTCATTTTATAGGCATCCTGACCAGATCTCATGGTGACTCAGTTACCGCCTCTGTTTCTCCCTCTACGCTCTCAGGTTTTGGTAATCTAAACCTTATTTTAATAGATTATTGCATTACCTTATAACTATCACTTTTTGTTATAAAGTGAAAATATTCTATCTAAATATTAATTTATAGATAGATAGTTATCCTGTAATTTCTTTTTTCATTTACGTATAATGTTAACGTACGTTGCAATAATTTTAATTTCTTATTTTTCAATATTTTGTTCTGTTTATGTTAACAACGTGTGATTTGTGAATGTGTTATTGACCTATTGAGGTATAGAAGTGTTTCTTTTTTTATTACTATGTGGATGAGCATGCGGATTTTCGTTATGTAGGGATTAGGGACTTTGATGTTTAGGGCTTATATATTAACTAAACAACGTAATATTATAATATATTTTGGCAATTACTGAAAAAATAGAATTTAAATGTTATATATAATTAGGTATATGCTTGTGTTAGTTTGACGTATTAGTTGTTTTTCTTTGTAACTTAATGGAAGTGGAACATAATTTCTTCATCTATTATATTAGTCAATTACAATGAACTTTTGTGTGCGAGTGGTGCCCAAATAGAATCCGTTTGAATCAACCCAGTTGCATTGCATTAGTTTAATGACTTTAATCAGGTAGTTGCATCAAATCAGTCTAATTTAGGTAGCCTGAAAAATGAACCAAAGTCAAATAACCCGAATCCAAGAAGGCGAGAACCAATCTAAACCCGAATGGTTCTAACGTGAACATTTATAAATTTGGGTGAGTGCTTTAAGGTGTTTGTATGTACACACATGTGTATAATAGTTCACGCATACATACATTCAACTAACTTTGTGCTACAAGCTATTCGACTGATAACTTTACTTGTCCAAGACTGTAATATGGTAATATAGGCATTTTATTGAAATTACACAAGTTTATCATCAAGTCATTCAATTAGAATATCTGCCAATTTCTTTCCTTTTCTTTTATACACGAGTCATTTCTCTTAAGCTTCTTCTATTCTATATTTTCCTTTTGTAGAATGTCACTTTTCAACAAACCTGAAAGTTTAAAACAGTACTTTCGTGTTGTCGGAGAAGTTAAACTATACTAAGTTTCTGTTTGTTTTTTGCATATGGAAATATTCAGCGGCAATACAGTGCTTAAAGCGAAAAAGACTTTATGAGCAGCAAATTGAACAACTTGGCAATTTTCAATTGCGTATCCACGATCAGGTATATATATTAAAAACACTAGAAATTATTGATTTTGTTTTAATTGTATAAGCAGTTATACTAGGTTACTAACATGTCAATATCTTTCTCTCGGTACTAGATGATAATGCTTGAAGGTGCAAAAGCTACCACAGAGACTGTGGATGCCTTGAGAACTGGAGCTCAAGCAATGAAGGCAATGCAAAAGGCTGTGTAAGTTATACATATTATTATATTGCACATTTGCACGGTGCATTTTTTTTTTTTTTCCTTACGTAATCAAACTTTTCTGTAAAAAGAGGTGGAAATTTGGGCGGGATGGGTATTAGTGTGTCATATATGACCCGAAACACATCTTTTCCAAAAAATAGAAATGCTTTTACGGATATTAATGATTCATATATCGCCGCAAAATTATTTCAGTGATAATCAAAATTTAATCTGAATAGGTTTTAGGCTTTAAAAGGGTCGAACTTGCCACCTGTAAGTTAGTCTTTCGAGAAGCAAGTGATGCATTCTTGTAGGTATTTGATGAGTACAACCCAATTCAGTTGATCATGGTAACTGTATTTATAAGGTGAAACAATGGATAATTGTTAGATTCATATGATATATGCTTTTGGCTTATGATTTAATTGTACTTTTGAGATACAGGAATATTGATGATGTGGACAAGACAATGGACGAGATAAATGAGCAAACAGAGAACATGAAACAAATTGCAGACGCATTGGCAGCACCCATTGGCGCATCAGCTGATTTTGATGAGGCATGGACTCTTAACTTGTTTTATTCTGGCATAATTAGCTTAATTTCAGTCAGTTGAACCAACTTTTTACTTTTAAGTTGATGAATCATTTGATTGAGAAAACAAAACTCTGCCTTCACTAAAAATTACAAAATTATCTAACAAATTGATGTTCTGTATTAAAGAAAATTGATTTCTTTTAATCTAAGGTCAATATATAGACTGAAATGAACGACAACAAGAGCTAATATGCAGTTTATGATAACTTGTTTTTTGGATGAAAAATTTGCATTTTATATCCCAAATGGAAATTCTTGTGGGCAGGAGTAATTAAAAAGTAATAGGTTTGACCTCAGAAGTCAAGTTTACCATCTTATATTAACTATTTGGTTCTCTTTTAGTTGGTATTTGTTAACGAGTAGTAATTGTGAAATGTAGGATGAGCTGGAAGCTGAACTTGAGGAGTTGGAAGGAGCTGAGTTGGAGGAACAGCTTCTACAGCCACCTGCACAGCAACTGCCACAGTACGTGCCACCTGGAAGACAACCAACGCGTCCACCTCCCCGCAAGAACACTGCTGAGGAAGATGAGCTTGCTGAATTGCAGGCTGAAATGGCACTTTCCTAGGTCAGTTTCTTGTTTGGGACCTTCGTTTATTCATTATATACAACTTCTTTTGGAAAAGCTTTTTGCTGCATACATCTTTTTCCATGATGATTAAGACATCAAATACAAGTTGCATAACAGATGGAACTTTGCAGAATCAAATTAGAATATATAGAGTTGAAATTATATTGTTTGCGGGACCCACGGGGATTTAATACTTGATACTTCTTTATAAGTTTATATGAATCATGAAGACCTTTGTGCTTCAAATTTAGTTGCAGGATATTTCTGTATGTTCGAATAAGCATAACCTATATTATGGTCACTGTAGTTTATATTTCAACTACATTGTAACTGTAACTTGCATCTACTAACTATAGAGGTGGCAAATTGGGTTGCTTGGGCGGATTGGGTAACGGGACAAAATAGACAATTTTTTACTACTGGGTGGGATGACCCATTGTCCGTTAAATTATCTTTTCAACAGTTATTGCGTTACAAAACTGTTTCTTTTTAGCAACATATTCTTGGTTTTCCAATTAAAAGATTTAGTAGATTGTATTTGTATGCATTCAGTTTAGACGACTTTCAAACGTTCCCTTGTTAGCTAAACAGACCTATTATAAAAGTAAGTGGATTTCTATTTCACCTCTAACCAACAATCTGACTTCGTCATCAACAATCTATCCATCAAAAAGTAAATCAGCAGTTGCATAGTTAGCATCGTGTGTGGCATTATTTACCCTAAATTGCACCCAAAATAGAATTTGTTTAAGTGATTTGCATTGTGGTTTTCTTAAGTTAAACTATTTGGTCACCTTGATCTATTTGGAATGGTATGACAACTGTATTCAAATAATTCAAGCAATAAACCTTTTTTATCTCTACTTTTTTTTTTTTTTTTTTTTTTTTTTTTCATTTTAAAGTTAATAATTAGAGATAATCGTCTTATATAAGTTTACAACAATGAATCTTAATTTATCATATTTGTTGAAAAGTATGATGAATTTTAGATTTTGTATCTTACTTTTGACTTTATATTAGAACAAAACAAGTGGTGTTTCTAAACGTCATTTTTCCTTATGCAGTTTCAACTCCCAGTTGGAAGAATTTGTAAAGATCGAATATCCAAACAATGGAGCTGTGCGTATGTTTATTTATTCACATAAACGCGTATTGTTTTTGTGATAACATGATCAATGTCTTTATAATTAGGAACCAAAAAGGATTGCCGTTCCTTTTTTCTATTTTTCATCTGTTGGTGTGTGTCATATGGGAATTCTGGGTTGTACGATGTTGATGTTGGTAATTTGAGTTTTTGTTTTTGTTTTGTTTTTAATAGTAGAAAGTATAGTACTGTTACTAATATTTATGGTGATTCACATATAATATCTGTTTTCTAATAAAATGTTACAATAATTGCTAAACGGTGTCACAATGACGCCAACAACTTGTTCACTATCAATTGATGGTTAGCGCATGTAGAGCTGCCAATACAAATAGTGTGGGCATTTTAAGCTCTCTCAGTCGTGTTTAGTGTGTGTTATAGGTACGTGTACATAAGGTTTGACTGTTCTAGTCACAATGGGTGTATTGTAGAAACGGTTCTTTGTTTATGTATTTCGAGTTGTATATATATGTTAAAAATACATCCAAGACGTGTTAATAGCTAGAACTGTGATTTTCGGAATGTCATTGTTGCAAAAGTTGAAGGAAAGTTGATGGAAAAACTAAAAGAAGTGGTTTTTTCTGACGTGGAGATGATGTGGCAAGGAAAACCTCAACCACACCCTCCACCCTCATGTGTCATGTGTATGTATCACATGGCTAGATAAATTGTCAGGCGCAATGCTCGTGTATCGGTGTCTTTACTCTATGTTCACACTAAAGTGATATATGAATGGTCCATCAACCATGTTGTAGGTTCAAATCTCATCATTACATCCGAGAGATAATAGTTGTGAGATCGAAGGTGTAGGCAAGATGTTAACAATCTATATGTGTACTACATATAATGATCTTCTTTCACTAAATGCACCAAGGCATTCTAAGTAAAAAAATTAAAGAATACAATTAATCATGCAATGTCTACTAACAACTAATGCACAAACACATATATCAATTATGAGCCGTTTGGTTTAAGTATATGGGAATCAACCAATGACATTCATATCCATATAAGCAGTCGCGGACCCAGGACTTTTGAGGATGGGGGGCATTTTTTTTTTTTTTTTTTTTTTTTTTTTTTTTTTTTTTTCTTATAAAATTCGTGATGCACTTTTATTAAGATGGGGGCAATTTGATTTTGTAGTGGGGTGCACTTTAATAAAATGGTCCTAAAAAAATTTATTTTACACTAAAAAATTATATTTTTTGACGAACCATGAAGGGCACCGCTACCCCCTAACTACTATGTAGTTCCGCCCTTGTATATAAGATGTTTGGTTAGAGACTTGATATCAATGTATGATATCAACGATGATAGATTCATAGTATCATGGATGGGTGACTTTTCTCAACCATTCATGTAGAGTCCATCTACTATATATATATATATATATATATATATATATATATATATATATATATATATATATATATATATATATATATATATATATATATATATTACAATTAGATGAGCCCATTAAAAAGTGATACATTTACTTTAAACTTTATATCAAATAATAACAAAAGCAATGATACTTTTAATATGATACATCCTTGTAATTAAAATCACACCTATAGCGATTCCGAGTTGCATACCAAACGCACCCTTAAAATTAACGCTATTTTTAAAAATCACCCTCTCAATAAAAAATACAAATCATTAAACCCATTGTAAGACCTATATAAAACACATGATTTCTTGTTCTTAAAGCCTATTCATGAAGCATAAACCCACAATGGGCCAACAAGATACACACAAAGACAAATGAATAAATGAGAGTACTCTATTACGCCAATGAACCACATAAGAAAATGAAGAAAGGGTGTTATTTTACATAACTCCTTTGGCCAATCTTTTATCCTTCTTGGCCCACCTTTTTATTAGAGGATAAATAGGCTCAAGCCCGGTTTGTGGGCTTAGGGCATCTAGAGTTTTTTTATTTTATTTTATTTTATTTAAGTATTATTGTTATTAGAAGTGCAGGTCCCATTAGGTTTGTGGTTACTGAAGAGGTCTTACAATGGTGGAAGACGTTGGTCATGGGAAGCTCAGAAAAAAAGTGGAACAAGGATGGTGATCGTTATAAGCTTATCACTCAATATGAAAGATTCTTTATCAACAATTGTTATATTTTTCTTTAGCTTTATTATCAATGTTTACTTCTCCTCGAGCTTTTGTGATTTCGCCGCTCGGACTACAGTGGAGTATTAGAGGATAAATAGGCCCAAGTCCGGTTTGTGGGTTTAGGGAATCTAGGGTTTTCACCATTATAAATAATGGCCAATAATAAAATTATACCTACGGGGTTTACAATGTCTAACACTTTTACCCCATCTACAAAGAAAGTTTTTATCAGTTTTTGTTTCGTATTTTTATTCTTTTAATACCTTTTACTTGTCAAACTTTATATTTTTGTCATGTACTTTATGTTTCATAGTATTATAATTAAAAAAAATGCTAACCTCAAAAGTGACAATACATGTCAGGATTTGCATTAGATACATAGTTAGCTTATACGCATGGACTGCTCTTGTAATACTCGTATAGTTAACCTTGTATACGCCTATATATAGCCTCCCATGTCTCCCCATAGGGGGTGTGCTAGAGTATGTGTTAAGTTCATTTCATCAATAAAATATTTTTTCTTCACCCTCTCTCCATTTTCTCTCTCTAGAATAACTATGTATTTCATATGGTTTAATCACTTTGACCTCCCGATCTAGCTAGTTTCTTGATATTGGTTGACCTACAATAGGTATCAGCATTGATTGTTGGAGTGTTTGTTTTTCAAAAACGAGATCAAATATGGGATTTTTTATGGTTCGTGAGTTTTAGTGTAAAACCGAAGCATTTATTGAATAATCTTAAGTTTTTATGGATAAAGCATGAATCTTTGTTGCACAAACTATTTCTTATGGTCTTTGTCATGTTATTCATGGATTAGAAACGAAGATTCATGTAGAATATGAAGATTTGGTATAGTTTTTGAAGAAAACGCATGTTTTTATTCGGTTCTTAAAGGTTTTGATTCAATCTTGTGATGGTTTGGTGGTTGAGACGTGTTTAGATATGTTAAAGACAAATGCTTTGAAAGTTTTATGGTTCAAATCTTGCAAAAAATCATGTTTTTGGTTCGAATTTTAGTGTACGTATGCGAATTTCGGTTCTTGATGGTCAAATCTCGATCCTTAGGATGAATCTCGATCCGAACCGAAATTCTCCATATCTCAGACAATCTCGGTCTAACAAATGTGAATCTCGGTTATCCAATTCTCACCACAAATTTTGGTCCTCACTAAAAACCACCAAGATTCCACGTCCAAGTACCACCGAGATTCGTGTTGATTTCCACCGAGATTCCAAGTATAAAAGAAAACCGAGATTAGCACTTCACACCAAACGACATTAACAAACTAATTCCACTGAGATACTTTGAACAAGTACAACCGAGATTGTTCAAAACCCTAAACCACCGAGATTGTTCAAACCTTAATACCACCGAGATTCAAGCCCTAAAACCACCTAGATTCTAACCTTAAACCCATCGAGATTTAGGGTTTGTGAACAAAACTAAGAACTTTTCCAAGACTTAATCGAGAAAACCTACAAACCGTAAACCAAATTACATCCAAAACAAACACTTTAACATCTTCATCTGATCAATCCATAATCAAAATTCATTTCACACAACAAGGCTAGATTCAGTATTTTAACTACAAAGTGATTACGGGGTTATTCTTTATTACTTATTTGGGATTGTAGTGGCATTTCACGGGTGCGTTTACTTATTTATCTTAGAGTCAAGCTGGTAGGTTGGTTGGTTGTATGTCTCAAGATACTTGTTTGGGATTTTATTGATCATGAGTGAGACTTGGCTATCTAGTTATTTGTGTGAGATCTATAAACGCATAATTTGGCTCTTAATGAATCACAAGGTAGCTATCAGTTTAAGGAATTACGTTGTAGTCTTCAGTATCTCACATTGTTGATAGATCAAGAGGTTGTGTACTTACTGGGTAGTTAGTGACTCGTGTAGCTTCCACGCAAAGTCACCACACCATTCTTAGTCACACGATTAGTACAAGATTAAGTCACAAGTTTGGGTTATCTACTTCATTCTCAAATTCGTCATACTAGGTTTTCTCCATAAATGGTCACTAGTTAGCTGTTGAATTGATAAGGAGGTCTGGAAAGAGATAGATTTGAGGGAAAATGTAAATAGAGTAGTTGCTTATCGACATCTTCTCACAGGTTTGAGTTTGTGCATACAAGGATTTATGATGCTTCCAATTGATCTAGTTTTGGGGTGTACACAAATTTTGATGCTTCCGATAGATTCGTAAACATCGTGGGGGAGAATGTGTACTTGTAAAGGGATTTATCGGGTGAATGAACATTGGTTAGGTAGATTTGTGTTGGGTATAATCATTTCAACTTCCGTGGATTTGTTATTGTGAAGTGTTCAACAAAGTGAGAAAATGTGGTTGATATTATGTCCCTTAAACGAGCAAACATCATCATCAAGACAACAGATAAATGCACGATTCCATAACCAACAAAATAAAAACAAGGAAAGTTGATCACCTTGAGGTAAATCTTTTTGAAACCGAAATTCCTTTGTAGGGCTCCCGTTAACTAAAACCAAAGCAGTAAAAGAAACAAGGCATCCTATTATCCAATCTCTCTATTTACTTCTAAAACCAAATTATTGTAAACTCATGTCATGGAAATCCTACCGAACCGAATTGTATGTTTTTTCGAAATCAACTTTAAAAATCATAGACTTCTTGCTTTTCTGATTACACCATTCAGTCACCTCATTAAGGATCATAGGATCATCTAGAATTTGACGATAATGAATAAACGCGGTGTAGGACCCTAAGGTGATCAAGCTAACACACAAATAACCTAGAGTTAGAGGGAGAGAGGCGTTGGTGTAGAGAGAGAAAGAGAACAAGAGAGAAAATAATATTTTTTTATTAAACAAACACTCTCTCACACATGAACACCTACAAGCTCACCTCACAGATGAGACCTTAGTGAGCTATTTATACTTCTACAAGCCTCATTCATGGGCTTTAAGATGGGCTTATGTTGATGGACTTGGTATTACAAGGCTTTCTTACTAAACATAATATCTAATAACTTACTGTGGAAAACTAGAAGGGGAGTTCAATAGTTTACCGGTTTTAACTTGATTTTCTTTGAAAACTTTTACGTGTAATCGAAAACTAAAACTTACCAAACAATAAATAATATGCAAGAATAAAAGTAAAAAACGATCAAACCATAATACGAGTGTTTATCATGGTTCGGCTACAAGGACTCTTTTTCCTTGCCCTACTCTACGCCCCGAGTATCCAACTCGAGAGTCTCTTGCACTAGTCAACAAGCTCCTTTATTCGGTGGAGAAAACCTTACACGTCGCTTACGCACTATTTCTGACACTAAGCTAGATGTCGAGTTCTTTCACAAGGGTACAACCACTCCCGATAGTTCTTTTACAAGGGTACAACAACTCTCGATACTCTAAGTATGTTGAGGACTAAAATACTAACCGATCACTATAAATGGATACAATACAATGATGTATAAAATTTACTAGTTTACACTATGCTATGCTTGACAAGTCTTGCAACGTTGTGTTGAAACTTGTGAAGTCGTGATCTTCTTGCTACAAAGAAAGACTCACAAATATGAAATTGTACTGAGTTAGAAATGAAGTATATGCAGTATGTTATGATAGTAAGTGATAAGAAAAACTCAAAGAGTAGGTTTCTATTTATAGGCAAACTTCCAGACCAACCCACGGATACGGGGGAACCATTACTTTAGTTTCGTCCGTTATACCTGAGGGTTCCGCCAGAAGCTCTGACAGAATCCTGCACAAGATTTTACGTAATCTAACACAATATTCTCAAGATCTCTCAAAGTCAACTTTGAGATCTTGAGTATGAATCTATACAAAATAAAACATGTCTCTTACACACATGTTTCCTTAAAGGGATATGTGTGATGCAAGTAATGATGTAAGTATACATATGATTTCTAATTTTAGATATTCTTAAAAAGGAAAGTATACTTGTAAAAGAGTTTATGTATAGACTTAAAAATGTTTGTTTGAGATGTTTAGCAAGTGAATGATTTACCAAAAGGAGTTTGCTTGCTTATATCCTAATAAGACATACTATTTAGAAAACTTGCTAAATATACTTATAAGACATTTTTAACACATGTGCTTAAACTAAAGTATACTTGATTAGAAATCACTTTGTGAAAACACGTAAATGTAGTTTGGGTGATGTTAAGTAAAAGACTTTTAAACTATATTTACGATTTGCTAAAAATAAATTTTACCTTTTGTAGTTAACAAAACTAAGAAAGATCGTAAAATATAAATAATGTTTTTAGGCGATATTTGTATTAACAATCTCCCCCTTTTGTTGAAGACAAAACATAAATTTTATTTTTACGCAAATGGATAATTATAGATTTAGAGCCTTTTAAAAATTTATATTTAACATGATTATTTCAACTTTAGAGTATGACATTTTAAATGATGTACCAAAGTTGATTTGGTTAAATATATCTATCTCCCCCTTTTTGTCGAAACAAAAAGAAGAGTGGTGAAGCGGAAATGTATCATGCCATATACTCCCCCTTGGACAAAACTCCCCCTAAATTGAGTGCCAGGAGAGGATACATGGATTTTGGTCCTACAAGACAAAGTTAGTTTGTTGTAGAAATAAGTATGAGAACATAATACTAATTAGCATATAAGAGAATAAGCATTCATCTCACAACAACAATCATTAAGTAAATAAACAACCAAAAGAGAACGACCAATGAAGTATAGAAGTAGAATCATTAATTTTCAAGTAAAATTTCAATTTGACTTTAAAAAGTCAAACTTAAAGACTTGAAAAAGTCTACTATGGATACAAAGTGGAATTAAAAAGACAACTATTTTTAAAAGGAAAGAGTCCGAGGTGAGATTCTACAATTATTTGAACTTCCTACTGAGGCTCTAAGCTTGAGGCACGTGAGAGATGGCGTTTAGACGCTCCAAAATGTGGTTGTGGATAAACCGCATTTCATCTTGAAGCTCATGTACCAAGATGTTGCATCTCTCACTAATATGAGCGGTTCTTTCGTACATGATGCAATCATGGCGAAGAGGTGGTAGTTGTGGAACTTGGTTTGTTGTTGGTGGATCATTGGTGGTGGACGGAGCATTGGTTGTAGCGGAAGCAAAGGTAGATGGTTGAGAGGTGTTTTGGTTTCCTACAATTGATGAGTACATTTCAGTTTAGAAATCCATGGCTTGGGTGAGATGAGAATCAATCATGTGTTTGAAAGCATAAAGGCTTTCCAAGCGGGTGTTGAGTTCTTCATGATTTTTTGGAGATTTAGTCCACAAAGATGCTTCTATTTCCTCATAAGTAGGAAATATGGACTCAAATTGTTGAAAAAATTCTTGAGGTGGTTCTTGTTGTTGGCCATGATGATGAAAGCTTGGTTCTCCATAAAGAGGACCATGGATGTCTTTGTAAATGGGATGGAACAACAATGGTTGTGATTGTGGACGAACTTGATCTTGAGGAAAGATAGATGGTCTAGCATGTTTGTAAGCCAAACGCTCTATTAATGATGGTTGATGAGATTTTTCATCCAATGGTTCACTTGGTTGAAACTGTGGTTGTTGTTGAGTTTCCATTTGATCAATAGTGTCAAAAAGTGGCAATGGTGGTGGATTTGATGATCTAGGTGGTAGGTCTTCTAAATTTTCCATAAATGGATGTGGTGATGTTGGTGGTGTCTTGAAAAGTTCCATTGGTGTCAATTTTGGTGATTGAGGTGATGGAGTTTTTGAAAGTTGACTTGGTGCCGAAGGTGGTGTTGGATCACTTGGTGTTATAGTTGGTGGAGGAGTGGTGATTATGTTAGCATTGCAAGGTTTTGGAGATGGTGTTGGAGTAGCAAGGTTTAGAAATTGGTGTTTGGATTATAAGTTTGAGAGAGGTGATGGTGATGGTGTGAATTTGATGTGTGAATGTTGGTTAATTTATAGGAAAAACATGGTTGGAAATTGGTGTTTGGATTTGATGTTGATCCATACATTTTTGAAGGTTCCTAATCATTTGGAAGAGTTCTAATAAGTTGTCAAATCATTGGAAGTCAATCCAATGGAGTTGGATGGAGTGAAAGACTAAGTGGAGAAGTAAATGCTATGTGATCATGGAGGTTACATGTTGTCAGGTTGTTCCACGGATTTGGAGGAACCAAAGGAAAGGTTCCTTCCTTGTATCAGAAAGGTTCCTTAGGTTAGTTTAGCCAAATTTGAAATTCTGGCGGGAATGATGATCCTATTGTTTAAAGTGTGCTAAGAGAGCTCTAGAATTATTAATAAATTAACTAGCATGTAGGAAGCAAGTTTGGAACCTAAGGATTACTAGAAAAATTCAAAAAATTCAAAGATGAAATTTTGCTGTAGGACTGGAGGAACCAAACGATAACACGGGCGGAACCAAGTTTTGGGTTCCGCCGTATCCGTTGGAAAAACTTGGCGGAACCAAGTTTCTGAACGAACGGAACCAAAAATTGGGTTCCGTCGTTTCCGTGAAGGCTCAGAATTGAGACAAAGCAGTTTTTACGGCTTCGTGTTATTTCCGAATTCCAAAATTTTTCCGAAAACTTAAGTAATCAATTTTTTGTAGTTAGAAGATACAAAAATTATAGGTAGAAACATGCTTACCTATAGAGTTTACGAGAGCGATTCTAGCATTCATATTTTAAGCCAAAAAGTGAAAATGGCATAGTACTAAAGAGTTATCCCCTGCAAATGTTGTTAGTACACACATAATCCACAGACATAATATCATCCTACAACATCATAAAAACATAACATAACATTGTTTTAATGACCAAATTGTTTAAATGCACCCTTATGCCAAACACCCTCTTAACGTTCTCACTTCTTGTTCACCTTCTTGTAGATCTTCCCAAGGTATCTTCCAAAGCATTTCCACATCCCTTTGGTTTGCTTGAACTCCTCTGACTCATTCGGTATTGATGGAAGTTGTGAGAGGTATTCAAGAGGTGGGAGCCTAGATTTGGGTAAATTGTCGTCTTCACTCATGGATGATGATGATGAGGAGGAAGAGGTAGGAGGGTAAGGACGTTTACCTTAAGCTTTATAGACTCTCTCATCACTTAATGCCACAAAGGTGTGAGGAATAAGAGGATAATCTAGGCGACGACCTCTAGGAGTTGGAGGAATGGAATCACAAAACCTAAAGAGACGGGTGAGAAGCATCCCATATGGAAGAGCGGTGGTACCTTGGACCGAGATGTTTGCCATCCTTTTGGCAATGTAGTAAGCTAAGTTGAAAGTTTGGCGGGTGGATACACTATAGAGCATGTAGGAGAGACAAGTGTTGATATGGTCCCTATTTCCTAAAGTACTAATCACATTGGCCCTAATGATCTCCTGCCATTTCAAGAATTGTGGTTTCAACTCATTAAGCTCCATTCCAAATGGATCTTTTGCAACTTCCTCTCCTCCTCGGGTTCTCCTAGTATGAGATGCCCTAACAAAAAGGTGGTCACGAATTTCTTCTTTGCTCACTATAGGGTTATCATAAGGATGAATACGGTCATGGATTGAGTCAAGAGTTGAAAGTGGCCATTTGTCGGTGTAAAGACATGTGCCCCTGATGAGGCAAAAAATGTAACGCTTTTAAGGGGTCATTTAAGCCCAAATTCGTGATTATTTGATCAAATATTACCCTAAATCGTTCCTTTTGTCATTTTAGGTACTTTTGGAGAGAAATCTGGAAAAGGAAGCATTTTGGACGTTTTTGGAGCATAAACGTGAAGAAAACGGCAAAGTCTCAATTTTCCTTGCTGGAACAGTACCTAACGGCGTCAAGACTCTCCACATGACGGCGTCAAGAGTTACAAAAGAGGTGGATGTCAAAAATACACGTGACGATCCAGAGAGTTTTTAAGCCTAGGACCTGACGGCGTTACCCAAGGCCGTCAGGGTCCAAACACTAGTGACGGCCCAGAGCACAACTACACACGACGGCGTCACAAATAGATCTAGGCAATACGATTTTATTATGGCGGCGAGTTGACGGCGTCACAGGCTAACACATGACGCCGTCACGAGGTGTAATCTATATATAGTTTTCCAAATTTCATTCATTAGTGTGCAACTTTGAGGGAATAAACCCTAGTCCGAATTTTATCAGCTTTTCAATGGTTTCAACCCCTTGAATCTTTCATGTTCAATTAAAGATAAGTATCCCTTAAAATCATTCAATATGTCTATGTGTTGTTTGATTATATCTTACGCTTGTCTTCTATTTAACATGCTAGGCTAGATTTTTCTTGTGTTTGCTTAGATGTAGTGAAACCTAGATGTTGATTATGGGTTGATTGTTTGTTTATAATTGTTACGGATGATTGTATTTGATGTTAGGCTTAAGAAAACTGGCAGACTTCCATTGGTAACTTGCTTGAACGTCTTAAGAAGCATGATCGGAGGTGTACTACGATTTTTGGTTGTATTTAATGCGTAGGAGAATTCTAATGATCCCATGTAGGAGCTTCTAACGGCTCGACATAGGAGTGAAGTAGGATCCTATAGAGTTAGGGAATATTGTACACGGCCCTACGACTAGTATTAAGGGATATGACCCGTCATCCATGCAATTGTAACAAATTAATCAACCTGTAAAAGATATCTAGGGAGTAATGAAATCTAAGTAAACACAACTTTCCTCATTATTGTTTCACCACATTAATATAATAGTTATATTTTCATTTATTTTATTTTATTTTGATTGCATCTTTAGATTAATTGGGTTAGTTGGCTAGCAACTAATTCCGCCCACTCCTTCAAAACCTGAGATTTTTTACTTATTTTTATAAAAATATAAAAATACAAAAAGAATCATCCCTCACCTCTAGACCTAGTTTAGTAGACTTTCTAATCCTAGCGACACTATTCCTGAGTTGAACGATCAATCCCCCGGTACTTTCACTATACTATACTACAACGATCAGGTACACTGCCTGGTGGTGGTTGTAAGCTTCTCAAGATCCCTTGAGAGGTAAAACCTGTTGCGAGGGTGCGATCCCCACGTATCAAGTTTTTGGCGCCGCTGCCCGGGGAATAGTTATTGTCTAGGTTAGAATTTCTCTTTATTATGTCTACTTGCTAGATTCCTTTCTAGTAAGATTTTTATTTTTAATTTTTTAGGTCTTCTTTAGTCTATCTTTTCTTTGTGTCTTTTTTGTAAAAATCTTTCCATTGACTATTCCGTTAGGCATTATGGAGAACGCGAATCCACCATACTACCAACCACGTAATTCACCCACTCCAAATGACATCTTGATGTTTAAACAACATGAGGATGAACCTATCTATGATGCATGGGCTCGTTTTAAATATTTACTCCGAAAAGTCCCTCATCATAATTTCGATCTGTGGTCCCAAATTGAAATATTTTACCATCATGTCGACCACTATACCAAAATGGACATTGACCATGCCGCAGATGGGGACCTTTGGGGATTAAGTGCAAATGAAGCATGGGAAACCATAAAGAATTGTGCCATACTTGCCAAAAAAATGGACAACCTAACAAATGTTGTTACGGATCAATTGATAGCAAGTTTGAGGGAACAAGCAAGAAGTTTGTTTGGGGATAGATGAGATACCTAGGTGCACGGAGTGGTTTGATTTCACCATAATACAATATGAGCACATTAATAACCTTGATGTGAAGGAGGATTTAGCCGAACATGATCACATTGATAAAAAAGACCTAGGTTTTATGATCGATGATGATGAATATCAAGAAACACATGATGAATCTTTTGGGCAATTTGAATATGGCAGTCAGAATATTGAGGATGATCCTTATGATTCGGATATAGAAGTTGAGATGCTTAGAGAAGCACTTGAGATACTTGGGAAAATGTTAGGGTTGGATTATAATGAAACACATGTTGAGGATATAGGTGATCTTGACATAAGGAATGATGAAGTAAATAACATAAGCTCACTAAGTACCCCACAAGTCCTACCATCATTTGAGGAACACACACCGCCCGTGACTTACCCGGAAGAAGTAGAAGAGACTATAGGAACCCCAATAGAGGTAGAACCCTTGGATCAAGCACAACTAGAGAAAATAGGTTTTAACACTTGTAGTGATGACCTTTCTTTTATTCCTAAAGAAGTTCCTAGTTTTGATGAACCGGAACCTCAACCAAAACCATTACCTAATCTTCCATCGTTAGATGTGAATTTAGGAATTGAAAAAGGTCCCGATCCACCCATCAAACCGTATAGTACGAGTAGTTTTATGATAAAGGTAGTAGACTCTAAACCATGTGGAATGGAAGCCAATATAAGAGTGAACCATGATCTTACATACTTACATCACCCATTCATGACTGATCATAAGAAACATTATGGGTTTAAACCAGGTTTATTAGGTCAAGATGGATTCCCAACTAGGAGTCTCTCAAAGTTGATAGAAGATGATCCCTTTTTAGGAGAAAACTTCAACTCACCCATTGACCAAAGTGAACTAGGTAAGGTTATGATGATAGGAGCACACCCCTTTGAGCATATAATTCATTCACCGCTCTTTTCTCACGTGGCATACTTCCACCCTAAGGGTGTGTATCGCTACTTCCACCCGCACTTAATCCTAAATGTAGGGAAAACCTCCGTTATTTCCGTTAAATAAGGCTAGAGTCAGGCTCGTGACTCGAACAAAAACAAGCGCTTCTTGGGAGGCAACCCAAGCCCGTTTTATTTGTTTTTATTTGTTTGATTTTATTTGTTTCCGTATGCATGTTTTATTTTTATTGTTGGTAGATCATGTTTCAAACTAAAATTGTGAAAATGCTTTATTTTGTTGATTAACTTCGTCTTAACTTCATATAAAGGTATTTTGCAAAAGCTAAGTGTAAGGGGAAACCCCAAATTTGTTTCTAAGAACGAAATTGATCATGATTCGCCACAATAATAAATGAACATGTGTATTAGTAATTGTTAGAGTCAAATGCTTGTATCGAGTCATAATGATGTTTTGCGGGATTTTCCAGGAAGTAGGACATAAGTTTTTCCAAAAATTTTCCGGAAACTTAACGTAAAGATTTCTGCAGGTCACTTCTGACGGCGCAGGAGTTAACTCCTGACGGCGCCATGTGTAAAATTCTGGAAATTTTGTGAGTTTTGTTTTTCTAACAGAGACTTAAAGTTTTTGTTAATTCTTTAGTTTTATAAACTCCAGGAAATCTGCAAACATTCATTCCACAAGCATTATATCCCTTACATTCCTAGAAAACGATTTAAGATATATATGCTATTTTTCTAGGATTTGTTAGTATATATAGATTACCGCCGATTTTACGCGAGGTTTCCTTGTTTGTTTTCTCAGGTTTAACAGGTTATATATGACAAGAAGATGATTTATATTTCTGGAAGAGAAGCTTTGAATGTTCATTTTCTTGGAGGAAGATCTAACCTTGTTAACACACTATCCACACCGAACGAATCAGGGGAGTATTTGTTTTCATTCTTTTACCTATTTTACTTTTACATTCTTTAATTCAACATTGGGGATAATGTTCATCCTAAGTGTAAGGGGAGGGTAAATGATGATACCTTATAGGATACTATTGCACTTGAGTTTGTTTGTTCGATTGTAGGTGTGTAATAAAACTAAGAGAAATACTTGTTAGTGTAATTTTAGCGCCAAATTTAAAATTTTTTACAACATTTAGGAGTGAAACTTTAGCCTTAACAAGCGTCTCATGGATAGGAGTCATATGACTAGCACAAAACCGTACCATTCAGAAAAATTTTACACCCAAATATGTGAGGTTCGCCTTTAGATTTGATAGGAAAAGCATTCATTATTAGTGCTTATGAGTGTACCGGTAGCATTTAGATTCTAGAACTTGCGTTAGTGATGCATCCCGAGACCGCTAGTGAGACTACATTCATGTGGTAGGATTTACTACATGATAAGAGGCATTAGGATCACCCTTGTGTTTAAACCTGTATCATAATTACTTGACCATTTAAGTCATATTACTTGGCTAGTAAAGTCAATTAATTTTTCCCACACCTTAGCGTTGTACTCATTCTTAGTACACGAAACCCCTAGTACACCCCTCCGAGCCTATCTTTTCATTTCTAACTTTAAGCATCTTACTTAAAGGAAGAATTTGTTACAACCCACCCAAATGTGCAACCAAATCGCCTTAGCCTTCCGTGTATGCACTCATCTTTAGTGCATTATTATTATTTGTTTAAACCCTTAGTTAATTGTCTAATTGATTACATGGTTGCTAAGTCGAGTCATATCTTGTACATATTGTTTTGGGACGATTGGGACTCATGGGTAAAGTACTTGTGTTTTGGAGTAAGGGGGAAGAACACCAAATTATTACCCCCATATGTGCATTAATCTTAAAAGGTACTCCAAGTGTTTTGATTATCTTGATTCGAGTCATTAGAGTAGTTTATTGTAAAGTATGTAAAAATTCAAGTGTAAGGGGAATGTATATTCCCTATGATGTATTATTTCGGATGGTAGGGTAAGAATGTATGCAAAAAAAAAAAAAAAAAAGAAAAAAAAATCAAGAAAAAGAAAAAAAAAATAGAAAAAGAAAAGAGAAAAAACATACGGACTACCATCCTGTTTCATTTTATGTTTGTTTTATGTTTTTGTTATTTTTGATTCATTAGCTTAAGTCGAGTCTAGTCTTGGCTCAGCAACGCCATATTGTACATGTAATTAACCAAGATGACTAACTCGCCACCAGTAAATATTGCCTTGATCCAACAAAACCGTGTATTCCATATCCCTACACCTAACGTTATAACCCTTTAAAAGACCTCTTTGATATTTTTTCCTAGGTGCTTACGCCAAGTAGAGGAGGTTTGATCCTTTCCCAAGCGTATGGTAATCTATTTGCTATGACAGGTAGTGAGAGATGTTTTCCATTTCCTTATTGTGATATATACTTTGTAGAACCGTAGGGGGGGGGGGTGAATACGGTTTCTTAGGCTTTTTAGATGTTTAAAAACTTTGAGCCAAAAGAAAACTAAATGGTTGTATAATCAATCCAACAACCACTATCACAACCTAAGTATATAAAGCAAGTAAAGAACACAACGATATATACTGGTTCGGGATGGGGGGTTTATACCATCCGTACGTCCAGTTGCGAATCCGCGACAACGATCCTATTCACTAGTATAATCCTTTCGGTGGACTATAAACTGTTACAATTCACTCCACCAATATTCACCAATATTGATGCTCACAAAGAAGGAGTTACTCACCAATGGTATTCCGCCCTCGGAAACCACCCAAAAGAATCTCACGATTCGACTTTATCTAAGGATCACAAAGATCTCTACCAAGACTTCCACCCGGAAGTATCAAACCCCAACTAGATCCCCAATGATCTAGGCTTGGTCACCAAGACACAAGACTTCCCTTATAAACAATTGAATGAATGAATGAATGTTTGTTCAATCAAGTCCTAACCTAACCTAGAGACTCGATTGTAGTAGAAAGGGTAAAGATAAGAAGACCCTCAACACAATCACAAGAGTGGATTAGGTTCTTGTGACTCTTCCCTTGCAAAGGTATGTGTTCTTTCAAAGATGTTAGTATGAAAATCAAGAACACAAGATTATAGATAGAGAGATAGAGAGATTTGAGAGTGTTTAGAGAGAAAGAATCTAGAGAGAAAGAATAATGGCAAGAGGTGAGGAATACAATAGGCAAGGGTGGTATTTATAGGCCAAGAACCCAAACTTGGGAAATTTTACCGAGGCTGGCGCGTCAACGCGCGGGCAGTGCGCCAGGCGTCTGTAAGTTTTTCCCAAGTGTTGGGTGTTTGGATCTTATAACTACCTATCCTTGCTAAACCCCCAATTGTACTTCACACTAAACCTTAACATTAATCATTCTAAGGTTTACCAACTCAAATAGCCAATTTGGAAATCATTTGTGAAGTGCTTAAAGAGAAATCAAATTACCAAGGGTTTAAAGTGTAGATTGGGTAATTTGGAAGGGGTAGAAATGTATCTCCTCATATGGCATAGAAAAGAGAGAAAGAATATGCCAAAGAATATTCCAATGCTTGGGGGGAAGAATGAGATGGAGGGTTGAGATGAAATGGTTTGAATTGGATGGCTAGGATCAAAGGGAGCCTCCCTTGGTTTTCAAACAATTTGGCATGTGGAGAAATGTGGATGGATGAGATGATCTCATTAGAGATGGATGGCTAAGATCAAGTATGCCTAGGCTAAGGTTGAAGAGGATATTCTAAGGAATATGCTTTGCTTGGGGGGAAAGGAGAAATGGAGGGTTGAGATGGTTTTATTTGAAATGGACGGATGAGATCAAAGGGAGCCTCTTTTGCTTGGGGGAAAGGTTGGATCAATGGTTAGGATTGTTTTGGTTTGAATTCAATGGCTATGATCAAACACATGTGGTGGTATAGGGAAGAGGGATTGGATGGATGGTTGAGATGTGTTTGATTTGAATTCAATGGTTAGGATCAAGCCCATGTGGTGATATAGAGAAGAGATTGGATGGATGGTTGAGATGAGTTTGATTTGAATTCAATGGTTAGGATGGGAGGAGCCTCATTAGGGTTTCAAACAATTCCCCATGTGTTGAAAATAAAGGGTTGAGATGTGTTGTAAGGGAATGGATGGTTGAGATGTAGTGTGTAAGGGAATATGTAAGGGTGTAAGAGATTATGTAAGAGAATATTTGATTTGGATATGATTGGTTTTGTCTTATGCATAAATGGGATTAAGAGAGGATTAAGGCATAATCTAATTGTCATTAAGAAGAAAAGGTTTAGACCATTAAGATTATAAGTTGAGAAAATCATAGGTAACTTATAAGTTCAAGTAACACAACGTTGAGAATCCATAGTTTCATATCTCGTGACTTTCCACGACTCGAAATTCTCAACTAATACCTTGGTTCAAACAAGTAAAGTGCTTTGCCTTGATATAAAGCATAACCCAAGTGGGAAAGGATGCGTTTACGCAAAGTGACCTTTGACTTAGTTTGACCAATAAGGGAGTAAACCCGTTACGTAATTAGAGAGGACGTAAGCACGGGATATGAGCATATGAATGCTTCAACACGATGTTATGTGAAATATACAAGCTCCTTAAGTTTAGGAAATCCTTGGCTAGAGGCGATAGTTAGAAAACATGAGTTGGCGTTTTCCCGTAAATGGGTGTATTAAAAATGGGATTTCTCAAATCTCAAAACTCGTTTCGAGTGTTCTCAATTAAGCACATAACATATTCATACCTGTATTGAAAGATCCACATTTGTTGGGTAAGGGGAAAGCCGACTTTCAAAATTCACCCAGAACCATACAGACTCCTGGCGCGTCACCCGCGCGTTGACGCGCGGGCAGCGCGCCAGGAGCAGACATTGGCTCCGGTGATTTTGAGCTAACGTTTGGTATTTTATGTGTTTCGATGGTTTATTTGTCATCATTAAAACATAAAGAGATCTTGATCATGTTGCCTCAACATACTTTATTACACCCGAGAGATGTGAGTATCTAAACACTATTTGTGAGGTGCTAGTGTATGACCTCCGTGCTTGTCTTTGGTTTTTAGTGGAACGATTATTTGTTGTAATTGCTTTTATATTAGTGTTAAATGACCCATAAGTTGTATTTTAATTAGAATAAAAGCGCATTTGCTTGAGGACAAGTAAATCTCAAGTGTAAGGGTATTTTATGAGGCGAAAAGTGTACCGCTTTTAAGGGGTCATTTAAGCCTGAATTCGTGATTATTTGATCAAATATTTCCCTAAATCGTTCCTTTTGTCATTTTAGGTAGTTTTGGAGAGAAATCTGGAAAATGAAGCATTTTGGACGTTTTTGGAGCATAAAAGTGAAGAAAACGGCAAAGTCTCAATTTTCCGTGCTGAACAGTACCTGACGGCGTCAAGACTCTCCACATGACGGCGTCAAGAGTTACAAAAGAGGTGGATGTAGAAAATACACGTGATGATCCAGAGAGTTTTTAAGCCTAGGACCTGACGGTGTCACCCAAGGCCGTCAGGGTCCAAACACTAGTGACGGCCTAGAGCACAACTACACATGACGGCGTCACAAATAGATCTAGGCAATACGATTTTATTATGGCGGCGAGTTGACGGCATCACAGGCTAACACATGACGTCGTCACGAGGTGTAATCTATATATAGTTTTCCAAATTTCATTCATTAGTGTGCAACTTTGAGGGAATAAACCCTAGTCCGAATTTTATCAGCTTTTCAAGTGTTTCAACCCCTTGAATCTTTTGATGAGGCGAAAAATGAACCACCTTTAGGGGGTCATTTAAGCCCGGAATTGAATTTATTTGATCAAATATTGCCCTAAATCGTTCCTTTTGTGATTTTAGGTACTTTGGGAGAGAAATCTGGAAAAAGAAGCAATTCGGACGTTTTTGGAGCATAAAAGTGAAGAAAACGCCAAAGTCTTAATTTTCCTTGCTGGGAACAGTAGGTGACGGCGTCAAGAAGAAAATCTTGACGGCGTCAAGAGTAATTTCCATGACGATCCAGTACAGATTTGAAGGCGTCACAAGGTAGGGCGTCAAGAGGAAAATGCATGACGGCCTGGAAACACATAACACTTGACGGCGTCAGATCTGGATCAAGGCAGTCCGAGGAGTATTTTGGCGGCGAGATGACGGCGTCACAAATTTTGTCTTGACGCCGTCAGACCCTATTTCCTATATATAGTTTTCTAATTTTCACATTAAAAAGAGAGAAGTTTTTGAGAAACCCTAAGGCCGAACTTGGCACGAATTTTACAGGTTTTTCAAGGGTTCTTAGCCCTTGATACCTTTCATGTGTAATTAAGATAAGTGTTCTTTTAATTCAATCAATATGTCTATGTGTTGGTTGTCTATATCTTGTTCTTGTCTTAATTCCATCATGTTAGGCTAGATCTATCTTGTGTTTGCTTGGATCTAATGAAACCTAGATGTTAATTATGTGTTGATTACTTGTTTATGGTTGTATTGGATGAATGATTTCGATGTTAGGCTTAAGAAAACTGGCAGATCTCCAATTGGTAATGTGCTTGAACGTCTTAGGAAACATGAACTGACGTGCACTAGGTTTTATTGATTGTATTTAATGCATGAGTAAATTCTAATGATCCCATGTTAGGAGCTTCTTAGCCGGCTCGACATAGGAGTGAAGTAGGCACTCATAGGATTGGGGAATTAAGTGCGCCACCCCATGAATGGTATTAAGGAATACAATCCGTCATCCACGCAACTATAACAAGTAATTAACGTGTAAAAGATATCTAGGGAGTAGTGAAATCTAAGTAAACACAACTTCTCCACTTATTGCTCACAACCTTAGTATAATTTAGTTTATTTTCATTTTTAGTATTTTATTTTGATTGCATCTTTAGTATTGGGTTAGTTGATTAGCAACTAATTCCGCCCAAATCCTTCAAACCCGAGATTTTTGCTTGCTGTCTAAAAAATATAAAAATACAAAAATAATCATCCATCACCTTTAGAACTAGTATTTAGGTTTTCTAATCCTAGCGACACTATTCCTAGCTGAACGATCAATCCCCCGGTACTTGTCACTATACTATACTACAACGATCAGGTACACTGCCTGGTGGGGGTTGTAAGCTTCTCAAGATCCCTTGAGAGGTAAAGCATGGTGCGATTCCCACGTATCATCTTTCATGTTCAATTAAAGATAAGTATCCCTTCAAATCATTCAATATGTCTATGTGTTGTTTGATTATATCTTACGCTTGTCTTCTATTTAACATGCTAGGCTAGATTTTTCTTGTGTTTGCTTAGATGTAGTGAAACCTAGATGTTGATTATGGGTTGATTGTTTGTTTATAATTGTTATGGATGATTGTATTCGATGTTAGGCTTAAGAAAACTGGCAGACTTCCATTGGTAACTTGCTTGAACGTCTTAAGAAACATGATCGGAGGTGTACTACGATTTTTGGTTGTATTTAATGCATAGGAAAATTCTAATGATCCCATGTTAGGAGCTTCTAACGGCTCGACATAGGAGTGAAGTAGGATCCTATAGAGTTAGGGAATATTGTACACGGCCCTATGACTAGTATTAAGGAATATGACCTGTCATCCATGCAATTGTAACAAATTAATCAACCAGTAAAAGATATCTAGGGAGTAATGAAATCTAAGTAAACACAACTTTCCTCATTATTGTTTCACCACATTAATATAATAGTTGTATTTTCATTTCTTTTATTTTATTTTGATTGCATCTTTAGATTAATTGGGTTAGTTGGCTAGCAACTAATTCCGCCCACTCCTTCAAAACCCGAGATTTTTTACTTGTTTTTATAAACATATAAAAATACAAAAAGAATCATCCCTCACCTCTAGACCTAGTTTAGTAGACTTTCTAATCCTAGCGACACTATTCTTGAGTTGAACGATCAATCCCCCGGTACTTGTCACTATACTATACTACAACGATCATGTACACTGCCTGGTGGGGGTTGTAAGCTTCTCAAGATCCCTTGAGAGGTAAAACCTGTTGCGAGGGTGCGATCCCCACGTATCAGCCCCTATTAGGAACACGGTGCACTTAAGCAAATTGATCTAAGGTGATTTCAAAGTCATTTTTGTTGATTTAAAAGTTTAATGACATGAGACCTTCATCGTCCGTGCTAAGGGTCATGGAAGCATAGAATTCTAGGATGAAACGAGGACAAATTGGCTCATCTATGTCTAAGAGGCAATCGAAGTTGATAAAAGAGATTTCTTCCCTAATGTTGGTTCCGGCAAGGAAAGTAGGGTCAATGGTTCTACCCTCATGAACATAACGCTTCTCAAGGTTCTTAAAGATTTCTACTTGTGTTGTGGTTAGCCCTTTGGTCTTGTGGTGTTTGGGTAGGTATTTGGTGTTGTCTTTGTGGTCATAGAAGGTTGCGGGAGGCATGATGAACCTAGAAACATAATTTTCACATTTTAGTTTATGTAAATAATGGTTTAAGTGTAAAAATTCTAGTGTGTGCCTATATGAAAACAATATGGAGTTGTGATTATCTCGACTCATTTTAATGCTTAAAATGGTTTTACTTATGTAAATTTTGTGTAAATTTTGAGATAATCCAAATGCTCCTAGTTCAATGTAGCTACGGTTGAATGTACCCGAAAATACATATTAGTTATGTATTCCCTTTAGCATTCAAGAGACATAATGCGAGTGATGTTTTAAACATAATGTTTTTATTTTGTATTATCAATGAAAAAATATTTTTCCTAAATGTGAGAAGATTTTTCAAAATTTTGACATGGGGTGTTTGGTATAATGTGATAATGTCTTACAAGATGCAATTCCTAACTAATGGAAAACACAATTAGTTTTGTTTATGACAAATGCACTTCATGATTTCCTAAGTTGATGCATAACCCCAAGTTTTTAGTTTTTGTGCATAAATAGAATTTCCTAGACACAGATCAGGAGAGTAATTGTGTTTAGAATACTTACAATGATGTTAGGAATGAAGAGTGGCTGAGTAAGAACCCTAATTTTCGTGTGAGAATGGATATGGAGGTGAATAGTAACTATTTTTGGTGAGTGGTATAGAGTATGGGACTTTATGGTTTAATATATAAAAAGGGAACCCGTGCAGGCGTCTGACGGATTGGACGGAACCAAACAGAGGGATCCGCCCTTTGTTTTTCTTGGTTCTGCCAGTCCTGCAGACATATAAACAAGTATTTTTGTTTTGGATTTCTACGATTTTATTTAATGTTTAAACTATGAAGTAGGTTCCATAAGTCCTAGTCCTAGTCTAAGAAGATTAAATGGTTCACGTTTAAGGGGTTTTGTAAGAATATCGGCAATGTTGTCTTTGGAGGATACTTTCTCGATGGAGATGTTTCCTTTTTGAACATTGTCACGAAGGAAATGATGACGGATTTCTATATGTTTGGTACGAGCATGTTGGACTAGATTTTTACTCAGGTCGATGGCTCCTTTGTTGTCGAAAAGGATAGATATGTCTTTAATAATAATTCCATAGTCCACGAGCGCTTACTTTATCCAAAGAGCTTGTTGACATGCTTTTCCGGCCGATACGTATTCGGCTTCAGTTGTTTAGATTGCGAGGGCCGTTTGCTTCTTGGAGAACCATGAGGTGAGACAGTGTCCAACAAAAGTACAAATACCACTTGTACTTTTTCTATCAACATAGTCACCGGCATGATCCGAGTCGGCATACACTATGGTTTCTACACCCGTTCCTTTGGGATACCACAATCCTAGATGTGTAGTGCCTTTGATGTACCTAAAAATTCTTTTTACGGCTTCAAGATGTATTGTTTTGGGATCTTCTTGAAAACGAGCACATAGACAAACGCTAAACATAATGTCGGGTCTACTAGCCGTGAGATAAAGTAGACTACCAATCATACCCCTATATTTAGTGTTATCTACGGATTCACTTTCCTCATCCTTTGTGAGTTTGGTTTCCGAGGACATAGGCGTTTTGATAGGTTTTGAATCTTCTAGACCAAATTTCTTAAGCATGTCTTTTATGTATTTAGATTGGTTAAAGAATATCCCATCTTCTAATTGTTTAATTTGAAATCCTAAGAAAAAGTTGAGTTCTCCCATCATACTCATCTCAAACTCGTCATGCATGATTTTAGATAAATCATTGCATAGCTCTTGACAAGTTGATCCGAATATTATGTCATCAACATAAATTTGAACTATGATAATGTGTGATTCTTTCTTCTTAGTGAAGAGAGTGTTGTCAACTAGGCCCATGGTTTACTTATGGTCAACTAGGAAGGTTTTAAGTCGATCATACCATGCTTTTGGAGCTTGCTTAAGTCCGTATAAAGCCTCTTTAAGTTTGTAAATGTGATTAGGTTTTTCAAAGTCGGTAAAGCCCGGTGGTTGAGCAACATAAACTTCTTCATTAATAAAACCATTTAAGAATGCACTTTCGACGTCCATTTGAAAAGGTTTAAAGTCATGTGAGCATGCATATGCAAGTAAGATTCTAATTGACTCGAGCCTAGCAACCAAAGCAAAAGTTTCATCATAGTCAATGCCTTCTTGTTGATTATAACCTTGTACTACTAGCCTAGCTTTGTTTCTAGACACAACACCATTTTCATCCATTTTATTTTGAAAGACCCATTTTGTTCCAATTATAGTTTGATTCTTTGGTTGAGGAACTAGTGACCAAACATCATTTCTAATAAATTGGTTCAATTCTTCTTGCATAGCTATTACCCAAGATTCATCACTTATAGCTTCATTTATATTTTTAGGTCAATGGTTTATATAAAACAAAAATAGTTACTTTCATTTTGAGATTTTGATCTTAAGGTTCTTTCGTTAAGTTTACTAATGACACTATCTAATGGATGACTTTTAGACTCTTTAACATTGACTATTTCTCTATTTAATAGTTCATCTTCCTTGTCGTTTTCTAAATCAATTTGATTAACAACTTGACTTTTAACTAAGTCATCATCTACCAAAGGTGATGTCTTAGAGGGAGGTGGACTTTCGTCGAATATTACGTTCAACGATTCCTCGACTCTCAATGTTTCTTTATTTAGAACAATATAAGCTTTGCTATTTTGTGAATATCCAAGGAATACACCTTCATAAGACTTTGGGTCAAATTTAGTGAGATAATCCTTGGTGTTTAGTATAAAGCATTTACTCCCAAATACTTTAAAGTATCCTAATGTTGGCTTTTTACCTCTATATAATTCATATGGAGTTTTATCTAAAAATGGTCTAATTAGGACTCGGTTTAAGATATAAGTTGATGTGTCGACGGCATTACACCAAACTTTTGTGGAATATTTTGTTCGTTAAGCATGCTTCTACTCATCTCTTGAAGTGTCCGGTTTTTACATTCTACTATACCATTAGATTAAGGAGTGTGAGGAGCCGATAAATTATGTGTTATACCATTTTTGTTACAAAATTCACCAAATTGTATTTCGTTATCAAATTCCCGACCATGATCCGTTCTAATAGACACAATGCAATTTCCCACTTGATTTTTAATTTTCTTACTAAGAATTTCAAATTGTTCGAAAGCTTCATTTTTACTTTTCAAAAATCTTGTCCATGTATAATGTGAATAATCATCCATTATGACCAAAGTGTAGAAGTTGCCTCCATAACTTTGAATAGCGGATGGACCGAACAAATCCATATACAAAAGTTCTAGACACCTAGATGTAGACACCATATTTTTAGCCTTATGGCTACAATGAACTTGTTTACCAATTTTGTAAGCATCACAAAAGTGTTGGTCGTATTTCAGCTTGGGTAGGTTTCTAACTAATTCCTTAGAGGATAGGGATTGAATAAGTCTCATATTAGCGTGACCTAAGCGTCTATGCCAAAGAGTTTAGGACTCATCTAATGAGGTAAGGCAAAGTTTATCTCTAGAAGATTTATCAATTTTCATGGCATATGCGTTGTTCTTAAGAACTCCTTTAGCTATTGTTATACCATCTTTTAGTATCTTACTTTCGTTTTCACTAAAAAGGACTTTATACTTTTTACGGCAAAATTGGCTAATACTAAGAAGATTAAATCCTAAGTTATCAACATGAGCAACATCATCAATAGATAGAGAGTCATGAGAGATAGTACCTTTTCCGATGATTTTACTTTTAAGCGTGCTACCAAAAGTAACGTTACCCCCGTCATAGACTTGATATGTTGAGAAAAGACTTTTGTTCCCCGTCATGTGTCTTGAGCAACCGCTATCTTTGATCCATTCACCCGGTTCCAAACACACTTTTAAGCAAACCTATTTTATAACACGCATTCAAACATTTGGTCCCCAATATTTCATGGGTCCATTTTGGTTAATCATGTCATTACCTTGATTCATGTAAGGAAATGGTGGATATGGGTTCCAAGACATATAGTTTGGAACTTGATGTTGTCTAGGTATGTTTTGACCCCAGCTATGTTGAAAGTAGGGTTGTGTGTTGTAGTTGCTCTTTGGAAAGGGGCGTTTGGATATAGGCATTTAAGGTCTTGGTTGAGTAGTTCTAGTTCTAAATTCATTTTTAGCAAGTCCTACTCCTATTTTAATGGCTGGTTTAAGTTTAGTTTCAGTTGAACTAGTGTTGGAATGCTTTGTAACTTTAACAAATTCATTACGGTCAGTCATTAAAGTGTTCTGTTCTGCAGCAGTCTCCACGGAACCAATGGGTTCAACTGCGGAACCAAATTTTTGGTTCCGTAAGTTCCGTGGGTCACTGCTGTAGTTTTGTCATTTTCTTGTACTTTTTCGCCTTGTTTCTTTAAACTACGTATTGACCCTGATTTCATGAATCCTAACCTTGTTCTATCAAAATGTGATTTTTGGAGTTTCATTATTTCATCCGCACAACAAATACTTTTATCAAACTTCTTAAACTTTGAGTTTTGTTTAACAAGATTATCTTGTGTGATTTTAAGCTTCTCAATTTCAAGTTTGAACTCTTGACATGATTTGCAAGTTGTGTCAACATTTTTACTCTTTTCCAAACGTTTAGCTTTTTCTTTTAATTCATAAACTTCGTTCTAAAAATTCCTTTTTAGTCTTTAAAAAATTGTTTTTGTTTATGATTTTTAAGCTTAACTCACAAAGTTTGTTGTATTGTTGTTGTAGTGTGTCATCATCAATAGAAGAGTAAGATGAATCGGAATGTACCTCATTTGAGCCTTGAGCCATAAGAGCTACTTCGTCATTTGTCGGCTCTTCATCATCATTCTCACTATCACTCCAAGCACCACTCACAAAAGCACTTTGAGTTTTGCTTTTGGGTGGTTTTGGACATTCTCCTATTAAGTGACTTGTATCTCCGCATCTAAAACATTTTCTTTCATTCTTGACTTTCTTTATATCCCGATCTTTTCGTGAAGACTTCTTTTCATCTTTAGGTTGCCTTACAAACTTTCCTCGTCTTCTAAAGAACTTCTTGAAGTCTTTAACCACCATGGCATATTCTTCATCTTCACTATCCGAACTTGATTCCTCATCGTCACTTGATTCTATTCTAGCTTTTAAGGCAATAGATTTCACTTTTTCTTTCTTGCCTCTAACTATCTCTGAATCTTTTTCCATTACCATTTCGTGAACTTTAAGGTTTCCAATAAGCTCGTCAAGTGCCATGCTTGAAAGATCCTTAGATTCTTCAATAGCCGTTACTTTTGCTCTCCACTTAGGATGGAGTGCTCTAAGGAATCTCCCGACAAAATTCTTGCTACAAAAAGATTCATCAAGTGCATTAAGTGAAGTAATAATAGTGTTAAATCTAGCAAATGCACTATCAATAGTTTCATCTTCGGGAATAGAAAATTTTTCATATTGTTGGACAAGAAGATCAATTTTGTTATCCTTAACTTGTGGATTTCTTTGATGAGTAGTTATTAAAGATTGCCAAATTTCTTTAGCGGTTTTGCGCATAAAAACTCTTTCATACTCTTTCTTTGGTAAGGCATTATAAAGCATCATTTTTGCTTCATTATTTTTGGCAATTAGTTTCTTTTGATTATCACTATGTTTAGTGAGTGAACTAACCTCATCCCGACCACTTCCAGTAGCCTTATGATCACCTTCAATAATAATATACCATAGATCTATGTCCTTTGATTTTATGTAAGTTTCAAAACGGTTTTTCCAATATATAAAACCACTTGATTCAAATAGTGGTGGTCTTTGCATAGATTGCCCTTCTTTGAAGTTTTCAAAATCCATGGATCGTTCCAAGTTTTAAGATACAATATATTTTAAAATCTTGAGTAATGTAGCTCTTGATGCCAATTGTGGAAAACTAGAAGGGGGGTTGAATAGTTTACCGGTTTTAACTTGATTTTCTTTGAAAACTTTTACGTGTAATCGATAACTAAAACTTACCAAACAATAAATAATATGCAAGAATAAAAGTAAGAAACGATCAAACCATAACACGAGTGTTTATCGTGGTTCGGCTACAAGGACTCTTTTTCCTTGCCCTACTCCACGCCCCAAGTATCCAACTTGAGAGTTTCTTGCACTAGTCAACAAGCTCCTTTATCCGTCAGAGAAAACCTTACACGTCGCTTACACATTATTTCCGACACTAAGCTAGATGTTAAGTTCTTTCACAAGGGTACAACCACTCCCGATAGTTCTTTTACAAGGGTACAATAACTCCCGATACTCTAAGTATTTTGAGGACTAAAATAATAACCGATCACTATAAATGGATACAATACAATGATGTATAAACTTTACTAGTTTACACTATGCTATGCTTGACAAGTCTTGCAACGTTGTGTTGAAGCTTGTGAAGTCGTGATCTTCTTGCTACAAAGAAAGACTCACAAATATGAAATTGTACTGAGTTAGAAATGAAGTATATGCAGTATGTTATGATTGTAAGTGATAAGAAAAACTCAAAGAGTGGGTTGCTATTTATAGGCAAACTTCTAGACCAACCCACGGATACAGCGGAACCATTACTTTGGTTCCGTCCATTATACCTGAGGGTTCTGCCAGAAGCTCTGACAGAATCCTGCACAAGATTTTACATAATCTAACACAATATTCTCAAGATCTCTCAAAGTCAACTTTGAGATCTTGAGTATGAATCTATACAAAATAAAACATGTCTCTTACACACATGTTTCCTTGAAGGGACATGTGTGATGCAAGTAATGATGTAAGTATACATATGATTTCTAATTTTAGATATTCTTGAAAAGGAAAGCATACTTGTAAAAGAGTTTATGTGTAGACTTAAAAATGTTTGTTTGAGATGTTTAGCAAGTGAATGATTTACCAAAAGGAGTTTGCTTGCTTATATCCTAATAAGACATACTATTTAGAAAACTTGCTAAATATACTTATAAGACATTTTTAACACATGTACTTAAACTAAAGCATACTTGATTAGAAATCACTTTGTGAAAACATGTAAATGTAGTTTGGGTGATGTTAAGTAAAAGACTTTTAAACTATATTTACGATTTGCTAAAAATAAACTTTACCTTTTGTAGTTAACAAAACTAAGAAAGATCGTAAAATTTAAATAACGTTTTTAGGCGATATTTAACACTTACGAAGTCCAAAGCCCGATAACTAAACTATTACAATACTTATTGACTCGATAATGATCGGCACTTCTATTTCTAACAATCTCCCTTCAATTGTAGGACCCTAAAGTGATCAAACTAACACACAAATAACCGAGAGAGAGAGAGAGAGAGAGAGAGAGAGAGAGAGAGAGAGAGAGAGAGAGAGAGAAATAATCTTCTATTAGAACACACACTCTTTCACACATAAACACCCACAAGCTCACCTCACAAATAAGACCTTAGTGAGATATTTATACTTCTACAAGCCTCATTCATGGGCTTTAAGATGGGCTTGTGTTTAATGGACTTGTTATTACAAGGCTTTCTTACTAAACATAATATCTAAAAACTTACCAAGTCCGAAGCCCGATAACTAAACTATTACAATACTTTTTGACTCGGCAATGATCGTCACTTCTATTTTTAACAATCTCCCCCTAAGGGTCGATCATTGAGATCTCTCTTTGATTACATTAATGATCAACACTTCTAATGTTAACACGCGGATTTCTCCTTACTAATCAAACTACCCATCACATGCTTAGTTTATTAGCAATACTTTTGTGTTTTTCTTAATATTTACAAGTTATATTGGACAAAGAGCACATCACATGATTATATCACATGTTTCTTGGATGAGGATTTAACCGTACTTCCATCTTTGATCATACCAAGCACACTAAGGACTACTAGTTTCTTTCATCTCTTTATATTTTTCTTTTACTGTTTTTGGTACTTTTAGAACATTAGGAACAATGTTCAATTTAAGTGAAGGAAGAGTAAAATGGGACACCTTAGAAACTAGTCTTGCATTTGTTGTTTGTCTTGTCCTTATAAATATTGTATAATAAACCGAAAGGAGAACTAGTAAAGGTAATTTTAGCACCAATTTTTTATGGCATTTACTAGTAACACTGGTTTCAAGAGTCTCATTGGAGAGAAATTATAAGTTAACACAAAAATCCTTCCACCCAAATACCACCCCTAAAATGTGAGGACGCCTTAATTAGCATTCATTATTAATGCTTGAGTGTACCGGTAGTGTATTAGGTTCTAGAACTTGATTTTGTGATGCATCCCGAGACTGCTAGTGAGATCACATTTGTACAATTAGGTTTACTAAGTGATAAGAAGCATTAGGATTAATTTGGTTTTTAGCCTTCGTTTATTATAATCACGTTAACCTTATTAGTAAAGTAATTGACCTTACACCCTTGCTATGCATTCATCTTTAGTGCAAGATACCCCAATGAAACCCTCTGACTTTCATTTCTTATTTACACTCCACTCCAAAAATATACACCCAAATCGTCTTAGCCTCCTACTTGTGCACTCATTTTTAGTGTATATAGCCCTTATAAATTATTAACCCTTAGTTAATTATCTACTTAATTACATGGTTGTTAAGTTGAGTCATATCTTGTGTATACAGTTTTGAGATTGTTGGGTAAGATTTCAACACAAGTGTCTCTGACAAGTATTTAAACATAAAATAGCCTAATTTATTCAGTCTCTAATAAGGATCAAAGAGTAAAGCACTCACTGATGGTTATTAGAAGGTGTTACTCCCTAATGGTTATCAAAGGGTGTAACTCACTAATAAAAGAAATCAGTGAAAGTTGTATAAAGCTCAATCAACAACCAAGCTTCAGGGAAATCCAGGACCATCTGAAGAATCACTTTGCAAGCTGATACAGTATCAGTGAGTAAAGTACAAGGAGCTAAAAACAACACTAGAGTCACTGAGGTCTGACAAATATCTCTCTGACCCTGAAGACTTAACTCTGAAGAGCAACTTAGTCTCTAAAGTATGGGCGGGAAACTTCTTGGGAAGATAAATGAAAGGACTTATCAAAAGACGAGAAAGTAACATTTGGTACAAGTAGTTGTCAGCACTAGTAAACCAAAAGCATGCTTAACATAGCATACTAAGCACGTGCTATCTATTTGCAAGTTGGCAAGCTACTATACCATGTGCATCCACAATATTTCCCTCACTACATATTCGGAAGGTTGTAACCGAGATAAGTGATATCTTAAACAAACACATAAAGTAATACTTAGTATTATAGTTGATAGGATCCTCCTCTCTTAGAAACGAAAAAAGCAAAGCTAGATGCCTCTTGTTATTCTAATAGAAGCGTTTCATTTGTCATCAACCAGAATAGTGTACCGTAAGCTATTCCATGTAAATCTTTGATTTATTTCTAATATTTATAAACGTTAAAATATACAAATGGTGTTATGGTGGCTTTGGGTGAACTTGTTGTTATTCTTATTATTAGTAGTAAGGCATTGTCATTTACTCAAACTGCATGGACTAACAGAGATGATTGGGACTCATGGTAATATTTTTATTTTTGGAGTAATGGGAAAGAACGTCAAATTATTACCCCAATACATACATTGATATTTAAGTACTCCACGTGTATTGATCCACTTAATAAGGTTCGTTATTTAATATGTTCAAGTTAAATTATTAAGTGATTCATGATATGTTATTTTAAAGTAGATCAAAACGATGTCAGGGCAAAAGTGTATGTAAGAAATAATATATATATATATATATATATATATATATATATATATATATATATATATATATATATATATATATATATATATCTATATATATATATATATATATATATATATATATATATATATATATATATATATATATATATATATATATATATATTGATACGTGGAAATTGCGCCCTCGCAACAGGTTTTACCTCTCAAGGGATCTCGAGAAGCTTACAACCCCCACCAGGCAGTGTACCTGATCGTTGTGGTATAGTATAATGACAAGTATCGGGGGATTGATCGTTCAACTCAGGAATAGTGTCGCTATGATTAGAAAGCCTACTAAACTAGGTCTAGAGGTGAAGGATGATTCTCTTTGTATTTTTATATTTTATAGAAAGCAAGTAAAATCTCAGGTTTTAAAGGAGTGGGCGGAATTAGTTGCTAGCCAACTAACCCAATTAACTACAGATGCAATCAAAATTAAATAAAATAAATGAAAATAAAACTATTATACTAATGTGGTGGAAACAATAATAAGAGAAGTTGTGTTTACTTAGATTTCATTACTCCCTAGATATCTTTTACAGGTTGATTAGCTTGTTACAATTGCATGGATGACGGGTTATATTTCTTAATACTAGTCGTATGGAATATTCCCTAACTCTACTTCACTCCTATGTTGAGCCGTTAGAAGCTCCTAACATGGGATCATTAGAATTCTCTTATGCATTAAATACAACCAAAAATCGTAGTACACCTCCGATCATGTTTCTTAAGACGTTCAAGCAAGTTACCAATGGAAGTCTGCCAGTTTTCTTAAGCCTAACATCGAATACAATCATCCGTAACAATTATAAACAAACAATCAACCTATAATCAACATCTAGGTTTCACTACATCTAAGCAAACACAATAAAAATCTAGCCTAACATGTTAAAGAGAAGACAAGTGTAAGATATAATCACACAACACATAGACATATTGAATGATTTGAATAAGTACTTATCTTCAATTGAACATGGAAGAATCAAGGGGTTGAAACCCTTGAAAAAGCTGTAAAATTCGTCTTAGGGTTTATGCCCTAATATCCCATACAAAGTTCCACCCTAATGAATGAAAATTAGAAAACTATATATTGATTTTACACCTTGACAGCGTCACGTTATAGCTTGTGACACCGTCAACTCGCCGCCATGATGAAATTCGTATTGCCTAGATCCATTCCTGACGCCGTCATGTGTAAATGAGCTCTGGGCCGTCACGTGTATTTGGACCCTGACGGCCTTGGTGACGCCGTCAGGCAAATATGCCTAAAAACTTTCTGGATCATCACGTTATAATTTCCACATCCACCTCTTTTGCCACTCTTGACGCCGTCACTTGTAGAATCTTGATGCCGTCAGGTACTGTTCCCAGCAAGGAAATTTGAGACTTAGCCGTTTTCTTCACTTTTATGCTCCAAAAAAGTCTAAAATGCTTCCTTTTCCAGATTTCTTCTCAAAAGTACCTAAAATGACAAAAGGAACGATTTAGGGCAATAATTGATCAAATAATCTCGAATTCGGGCTTAAATGACCCCTTAAAAGCGGTACACCTTTCGCCTCATCAAATACCCTTACACTTGAGATTTGCTTGTCCTCAAGCAAATGCGCTTTTATTCTAATCAAAATACAAGTTAGGGGCCATTTAACACTAATATAAAAGTAATTACAACAAATAATCGTTCCACTAAAAACCAAAAACAAGCACGGAGGTCATACACTAGCACCTTACAAATAGTGTTTAGATACTCACATCTCTCGGGTGTAATAAAGTATATATCACAATATGGAAATGGAAAACATCTCTCACTACCTGTCATAGCAAATAGATTACCATAGGCTTGGGAAATGATCAAACCTCCACCACTTGGCGTAAGCACCTAGTATAAACTATCAAAGAGGTCTTTTAATGGGTTATAACGTTAGGTGTAGGGATATGGAAAACACGGTTTTGTTGGATAAAGGCAATATTTACTGGTGGCGAGTTAATCATCTTGGTTGATTACATGTACAATATGGCGTTGCTAAGCCAAGACCAGACTCGACTTAAGCTAATGAATCAAAAATAACAAAAACATAAAACAAACATAGAATGAAACGGGATGGTAGTCCGTATGTTTTTCTCTTTTTCTTTTTTTCTATTTTTTTTTCTTTTTCTTTCTTTTCTATTTTTTTTTTTTTTTTTTTTTTTTTGATTTCATACACTCTTGCCCTACCATACAAAATAATACATCATTGGGAATGGACATTCCCCTTACACTTGAATTTTTACAAACTTTACAATAAACTACTCTAATAACTCGAATCAAGATAATCAAAACACTTGGAGTACTTTTTAAGATTAATGCACATATGAGGGTAATATATGATGTTTTTCCCCATTACTCCAAAACACAAGTACTTTACCCATGAGTCCCAATCGTCCCAAAACAATATGTACAAGATATGACTCGACTTATCAACCATGTAATCAATTAGATAATTAACTAAGGGTTTAAACATATAACAATAATGCACTAAAGATGAGTGCATACACGGAAGGCTAAGGCGATTTGGTTGTACATTTGGGTGGGTTGCAACAAATTCTTCCTTTAAGTAAGATGCTTAAAGTTAGAAACGAAAAGATAGGCTCGGAGGGGTGTACTAGGGGTATTGTGTACTAAAAATGAGTACAACGCTAACGTGTGGGAAAATTAGTTGACTTTACTAGTCAAGTAATATGATGTAACACCCCCAATTCATGATGCAGCGGAATTCAACTTGGGTGTTACTCGATGGCACAACAGTCATAATAATAGAAAACAATCTCTAAACGAATCGTATTAAAAAGAGTTGTCATTCATATTTATTCAAATATATCAGAGTTTACATAGTAAGGTCCCAAAAGGTTCCATTGTTTCAAAACACATCAATATAAAGTCTATGATGTTTTTATCGAATGACATAATAGTTTATAGCCTTCTTCCTTCGGTACGTGCCCTTCCCGCTCCATTCTTGATTATCACGGACTTGAAATACATGCTTAAGAGGTCAACACAAAGGTTGAGTGAAATTCATAGAGTTTGTTTAACGGTTGAACACAATATGTTGGTAGTAATGAGTTAATTAGACTCATACTCATGTTAGAAAACAAAACAGTTATTATTATATACTAAGCTCATACAACCAATACGTTAACGGGTACCAATATCAATCGGCGGTTATGTTGCCCCGGTAAGTACTTTGCCGTCATACTTAATGTTCAAATATAGTGCATTCGTTTGAACTAATCTGCTCAAACAAATGGGATTCGTCAATCCCAATAGGCCTATTCACAATACTCGCGCTCACTAATTCTAGTGATTAAATGGTTCATGATAGGGGCCTAGGATTGGCAAGGTAGGTACTTAGTAATAATAAAACAATCAGGCAGCATACAGTTTCAAAGCATTGTGTTCGGTTTAAAAGTAGCATGTATTCCCCCCAAGGGTTTGTAAAACATTGAAGTAATGTAAAGCGGGGCTATGAACTCACCTTAAGTAGGATAGCAAGTAATGAAGGTGATGATTGGATCGTGTAGGTTTCTATGAGCAACCTAGAATAGAATGTTGCGACTTAGGATCTGAGTAAAGAATATAACGGAGTGCCTATATATATATCTTGCATTTATAGTCCATGATGTGGTATGATGTATATTTGTAAGTCTTTGAAAGAAAAATTCATGAAACATGTATGTTTTGGTATATCGTTTACTACCGTTCGGGCCGACATAATTCAGAAGTCATGTTAGTAAGTGTTCGAGGAGCCAGGACACTTTAACTCGTAAATCCACAACTCATCTCGACGGCTTACATAATGCACTCCTCACATGAGGCTCCCTACTATTGTAGTAGTTGATAAAATATATAGATATAGGTTTTGATCCGAAAAGTTACATGTCCGATATTTGTATAAACTTAGGAAAGTTTATTTGTACATGAAGATTGTTATTAGGGGTAGTTTCATTAGTCTTGAATGACCATGTTCTCTTGGTAAAATCTCATGGTTTCCTTTTAAGTGAAGTAGATCCAAATTGCTTGTTCAAGTTATCGCCTAATTCATTGTTTCATGTTTACGCCTATGTAAGTTGGTATGGTCATTTCGTCATGGCCTAGCCATGACCTTTGGTCCCTGTTCCAAGGTCATGAGACACAACCTTGGCTCTAGCCATGGTGGTGGTCTTGTTTATAGGTCATAATAACTCTTGTTCCTTTGAAAGTATAACAATAGTATAGTGACTTAAAATATGTAAATAGCTGTTAAGAAACTGAGGAATATCTCACTCAGAAGGCGTTTTCAAGGCTCGAGCCTCTTTGTTCCTGAATGAAAACGTGATTCCGGACAACTTTCGTGTTTTAACTTTTTCATGAATCGGACCAGAAAGGCCTCTTTTTGCGTGTTTTAGGTTCTGTCACAGAAACATTTAGGCAGTTTTGCCGGAAATCTTGGTAACTTCAAATCGCCATAACTTTTGACTCGTTTACTCTTTTTAGGTGGTTCAAATTGCTATGGTTTCCTTGTTAAGTCCTCTAATGTAATATGTAATAATCCAATAACATAATTTTTCCATTTTGATCAGGTTATACCAAGAAATTCACTAGTTTGTTTGTTTTAGTAACTTAACTTAACAATCAAGTACAACAACATGTTTTAGTCATTTTTATACACCATGGACATTCATACAAGATATAATATAGCAAGAATAACATGTAAATGATATGAACATGAGAAATTAACAAGAAGCATGTTAGGTTTAGGCTTACAACTTTTGGCTTTCTAATTAAAGAAAGGAGTAACAAGTAAGGAAATGGACTTTGATAGACTTGCTTCAACCCTTTTCACTTCATGCAACCTTTCTACCCTTGGTATTCTTGAAAGATGTAATGAAAGTTGAGGTGAATTGAGTGGATTTAAACTCAAGAGCAATCACCAAGTATATTAGGGTTTGGAAGAGTTTTGGTAACTTATGATCAAACTAGGGTTTCTACTTGAACTTGCACTTGATCCTTGCTATAACTTTGAAAGAAAATAAGCTAAGTGTGAAGTGTTGTGGTGTGTGTTGATGGCCGGCCAAAGGAACAAGGGGGGAGGGGTATTTATACTCTCATGAGGAGGTTAGTTTACTAGGATATTTTTGCCAAAAGAACACATGTAACCATCCAAGACAACAAGACACAAGATCAAGCCACACAAGGGTGTGACTCCCCCCCCCCCCATTTGGTGGTTCACAAGGGATAAGGGGGGTGAGGTGGCTTGGTCTTGATAATATCTAGATATTAGGATGAAACTTGACTCCGGGAAATGCCAACCGTAACTGATTAGGCCTTAAAACGTAAAACCGGGTGTCGTAAAATTATGAAACTTTAAAGTATTGTTAGACATGTCCATATGTCCCATAATAAAATATAAAATGAGTGGTAGGTGTCATTTGGTTGGTAAAACCCTGCTAAAAGCTGGAAACACGGGTCTAAACGCGTAATACGTAAAATGTACGAATATTGCGTAAAATTGAGAAAAGTAAAATGTTACTTTTCTAATATGATAAAAATGATTTAAAATGATTTATAATGTCTAGACTGGGCTCAGTCTAGTGTCGGTTGGTATTAAATATCTTTTAGACATCAAATCGTAAGCCTAAAAATCACGAAATGACTTATAACTTCAAGGGATGATTTTTAGTCAATGGAGGAGGGAAAAATATGTTGACTTATTTTAATAAGTTGAAAGCTCAAATCATCTTAGAAATGCGGTGCAGGTATAGGCTAGGTTACGGCTGAGTAAAAACGCCTAAAACTGAAATTTCCAGTTTTTCACGGCCGAAGTTTATTTTGGTCATGTTTTTCTCAGTCATGATTTATTCTCAAATAAATCATGAGTGTGTCAAACATTTTTCTGATACTGGGAAAATTAACGCGACCGAATTTCGTTGTGCGTAGAATTTCTGATTGCCGTTTTACCCTAAAACGTGTAATTCTGTGTAATTCCTTAATAACTTTCACGAAAATGATCTGACGAGTGTCAAACATTTAATTTGCCATGGAAATGATTTATCACTCGAGAATATGAAATAAAAATCAACTTTCGGGAAAATTTCAGAAAGAAATGAATAGTAACATGAATAGTAAAATTTTTCGAAAATAGAAATTAACCTGAAATTGCGAATTGTTACATATGACTTAAATGGTCAAGTAATTATGATATTGGTTTAAACACAAGGGTGATCCTAATGCCTCTTATCCTGTAGTAAATCCTACTACACGAATGTAGTCTCATTAGCGGTCTCGGGATATATCACTAACGCAAGTTCTAGAATCTAAATGCTACCGGTACACTCATAAGCACTAATAATAAATGTTTTTCCTATCAAATCTAAAGGCGAACCTCACATATTTGGGTGGAAAATTTTTCTGAATGGTACGGTTTTGTGCTAGTCATACAACTCCTATCCATGAGACGCTTGCTGATACGTGTAGTATAGTATAGTGACAAGTACCGGGGGATTGATCGTTCAACTCAGGAATAGTGTCGCTAGGATTAGAAAGCCTAAAAAATAGGTTTAGAGGTGAGGGATGATTCTTTTTATATTTTTATATTTTATAAAAGCAATTAAAATCTTGGGTTTTGAAGGAGTGGGCGAAATTAGTTGCTAGCCAACTAACCCAAATAACTACAAATGCAATCAAAATAAAATAAAGAAATGAAAATGAAACTAATTATACCAGTGTGGTGTAAACAATGATGGGAAAAGTTGTGTTTACTTAGGTTTCATTACTCCCTAGATATCTTTTACAGGTTAATAGCTTGTTACAATTGCATGGATGACGGGTCATATTCCTTAATACTAGTCGTAGGACCGTGTACAATATTCCCTAACTCTATAGGATCCTACTTCACTCCTATGTCGAGCCGTTAGAAGCTCCTAACATGGGATCATTAGAATTCTCCTACGCATTAAATACAACCAAAAATTGTAGTACACCTCCGATCATGTTTCTTAAGATGTTCAAGCAAGTTACCAATGGAAGTCTGCCAGTTTCTTAAGCCTAACATCGAATACAATCATCCGTAACAACTATAAACAAACAATCAACCCATAATTAACATCTAGGTTTCACTACATCTAAGCAAACACAAAGGAAATCTAGCCAAGCATGTTAAATAGAAGACAAGCGTAAGATATAATCAAACAACACATAGACATATTGATTGATTTGAAAGGGTACTTATCTTTAAATGAACATGAAAGATTCAAAGGTTTGAAACCCTTGAAAAAGCTGGAAAATTCGACCTAGGGTTTTTCCCTCAAAGTTGCACCCTCAAAGTTACACACAAATGAATGAAATTTGGAAAACTATATATAGATTACAATGGGTGACGGCGTCAGGTGTAAATTTCTTCTGGGCCGTCACTAATACTTGGACCATGACGGCCTTGGGTGACGCCATCATGTCCTATAGTTAAAAATCCTCTGGATCGTCATGTGTATTTTCCACATCCACCTCTTTTGAAACTCTTGACGCCGTCATTAAGGAAGTTGTGACGCCGTCAGGTACTGTTCCCAGCAAGGAAAATTAAGACTTTACCGTTTTCTTCACTTTTATGCTCCAAAAATGTCCAAAATGCTTCATTTTCCAGATTTCTCTCCAAAAGTACCTAAAATGACAAAAGGAACGATTTAAGGCAATATTTGATCAAATAATCATGAATCCGGGCTTAAATGACCCCCTAAAAATGGTTCATTTTTCGCCTCATCAAATACCCTTACACTTGAGATTTGCTTGTCCTCAAGCAAATGCGCTTTTATTCTAATCAAAATACAAGTTAGGGGTCATTTAACACTAATATAAAAGTAATTACAACAAATAATCGTTCCACTAAAGACCAAAGACAAGCACGGAGATCATACACTAGCACCTCACAAATAGTGTTTAGATACTCACATCTCTCAGGTGTAATAAAGTATATATCACAATATGGAAATGGAAAACATCTCTCACTACCTGTCATAGCAAAATAGATTATCATAGGCTTGGGAAAGGATCAAACCTCTACCACTTGGCGTAAGCACCTAGGATAAACTATCAAAGAGGTGTTTCAAAGGGTTATAACGTTAGTGTGTAGGGATATGGAATACACGGTTTTGTTGGATAAAGACAATATTTACTGGTGGCGAGTTAATTATCTTGGTAAATTATATGTACAATATGGCGTTGCTAAGCCAAGACTAGACTCGACTTAAGCTAATGAACAAAAAACATAAAATAAACATAGAATAAAACGGGATGGTAGTCCGTATGAACAAAAAACATAAAATAAACATAGAATAAAACACTCTTACCCTACTATCCAAAATAATACATCATAGGGAATATACATTCCCCTTACACTTGAATTTTTAAATACTTTACAATAAACTACTCTAATGACTCGAATCAAGATAATCAAAACACTTGGAGTACTTTTAAGTTTAACGCACATATGGGGGTAATAATATGATGTTCTTCCCCATTACTCCATAACACAAGTACTTTACCCATGAGTCCGAATCGTCCCAAAATAATATGTACAAGATATGACTCGACTTAGCAACCATGTAATCAATTAGATAATTAACTAAGGGTTTAAACATATAACAATAATGCACTAAAGATGAGTGCATACACGGAAGGCTAAGGCGATTTGGTTGCACATTTGGGTAGGTTGTAACAAATTCTTCCTTTAAGTAAGATGCTTAAAGTTAGAAACGAAAAGATAGACTCGGAGGGGTGTACTAGGGGTTTCGTGTACTAAAAGTGAGTACAACGCAAAGGTGTGGGAAAAATTAATTGACTTTACTAGCCAAGTAATATGACTTAAATGGTCAAGTAATTATGATACGGGTTTAACACAAGGGTGATCCTAATGCCTCTTATCATGTAGTAAATCCTACTACACGAATGTAGTCTCACTAGCGGTCTCAGGATGCATCACTAACGCAAGTTCTAGAATCTAAATGCTACCGGTACACTCATAAGTACTAATAATGAATGCTTTTCCTATCAAATCTAAAGGCGAACCTCACATATTTGGGTGGAAATTTTTCTAAATGGTACGGTTTTGTGCTAGTCATACAACTCCTATCCACGAGACGCTTGCTAAGGCTAAAGTTTCACTCCTAAATGCTATAAAAAAATTTAAATTTGGCGCTAAAATTACACTAACAAGTATTTCTCTTAGTTTTATTACACACCTACCATCAAACAAACAAACTCAAGTACAATTGTATCCTATAAGGTATCATCATTTACCCTCCTCTTACACTTAGGATAAACATTGTCCCCAATGTTCAATTAAAGGTTGTAAAAGTGAAATAGGTAAAAGAATGAAAGCAAACACTCCCCTGATTCGTTTGGTGTGGATAGTGTGTCAACAAGGTTAGATCTTCCTCCAAGAAAATGAACATTCAAAGCTTCCCTTCCAGAAAATAAATCATCTTCTTGTCATATATAACCTATTAAACCTGAGAAAACAAACAAGGCAACCTCGCGTAAAATCGGTGGCAATCTATATATACTAACAAATCATAGAAAACAATGTAAGATATAATGCTTGTGGAATGAATGTTTGCAGATTTCCTGGAGTTTATAAAACTAAAGAATTAACAAAAACTTTGAAGACTCTGTTAGAAAAACAAAACTCGCAAAATTTCCAGAATTTTACACTTGACGCCGTCAGGAGTTAACTCCTGACGCCGTCAGAAGTGACCTGCAGAAATCTTTGCGTTAAGTTTCCAGAAAATTTCTGGAAAAACGTATGTCCTACTTCCTGGAAAATCCTGCAAAACATCATTATGACTCGATACAAGCATTTGTATCTAACAAATACTAATATACATGTTCATTTAATATTGTGGAGAATCATGATCAATTTCGTTCTTAAAAACAAATTTGGGGTTTCCCCTTACACTTAGCTTTTTCAAAATACCTTTATATGAAGTTAAGAGGAAGTTAAACAACAAAATAAAGCATTTTCACAATTTTAGTTTGAAACGTGATCTACCAACAATAAAAATAAAGCATGCATACGGAAGCAAATAACAATCAAACAAATAAAAATCACACAAACATTGGTTGCCTCCCAAGAAGCGTTTTTCTTTATTTTACGAGTCTTGTAGCTAGACTCAAGGTCATGGGCAATTACGTGACCTCATCTCTCGAGATGACGTATCCCATATAATTATGATCCTCACTATTGTGGTGGTGATGTTTCAATCGATTGACACTCGCAGTCACCTCCCCTCCTCCTTTACTGCTCAAGGTAGCTATCCCATCTTGGCGTATGCTTTCAAATGTGATTGGTCCATACCACCAGGGACTTGGCTTATCGGGGGGTACTGTTATCTCTGAGTGTCTTAAGAGTACCAGGTCTCCTTTTGCGAATGGTGCATGATTCTCCGTCGGTTGACTACATTCAAACTTGACATGAATTTTATTGCAGCTTTTGCCTCTCTCAGGCTTAGTTTCTTTGATCCTTGTTTCCCACGCAAGAATTTTTTCTTGAACTTGATTAGGCGATGTGTCAATATTGTTTTCGAGCTTTCTTCTCATCCGGCTTTCTTGCACATATCGTGGGGTCATAGGAAAGGTAATTTTTCTTTTTCCTGACTTAAGTTCAATTTCCCTTTTTTCATACCTAATGACAGCTCTAGCGGTGGTGAGGAATGGTGCTCCAAGGATTATTGGCATGCACCCATCTCCTTTATCATCGATGATCATGAAATCGACGGGATACATGAATCCTGCACCAGTACATCCTCTGCAATCCCCAAAGGGTATACATAAGAGTGACCAGCGAAAGACAGCCTAACACAGGTAGTGGCCGGCATTTCTGTGGTTAGTTGGGTGTAAATAGTTAGGGGCATAAGATTTACTTCCAATCCTTGATCGGCGAAAGCATCCAGATATTGCAAATTCCCAATGCTGGCTGGAATCTCAAAGTTCCCACAAGCCATATGCTTAGTAGCCACTTTTTGTATTAGTAGCTTCTCGAATACCGGTCCCCCAGGCAATGTATCATACTCATCCTTCGCCTTTTTCTCCTTCTTTGAAACCCGTTTGGAGGATTAGTTACGTCCATCACCCTTCATCCAATTTGTTATGGTGTTCTCGTTTATATCATGTTTCAGGTAGTAACCTAGTGATTGGGATTTTGGCGGTTCCTCGATGGTTTGTTAACCAGGGGTTTCCTTTTCCTCATTATCCTCGTGGATAATTGTGATAGAATTAATAAATCGGGTAGTGGGGGTAACGCTTTCTTTTCTTAGTAGCATCATTTCTGGGGTCTTTTGGCTTGCGTATTCCTCCACTAGGCTCATCATCTCTTGCATTTCCTCCTTTTGTTTATAAACAGCTTCCTTGAATTTAGCAAGCCGCTCAGAATGGATTGCCATGTACTCTCTAATACGAGCTTCGAATTCCGGGCTAAGGCTTTGAGGAGGTGAATAAGGTGGAGTATAATTTTGAAAGGCTTTGACATTCTCTCTAGAGGGTGACTCAGACAACGGTGCCGGGTTCGTATTTGAGACCGAATTGACCGTTGTCCGTCTAGGACCTAAGGGTCTCTTTTGTTTTTCCATGAGATAGTCAACCTTTGTCTCAAGTTTGCAAAGGAGTTCTTCGGAGATTTGATTGGTTTCCCCAGGCGTCGAGATTGCGTTGATAGCCGAGTTTATAACATGAGTAACTTCCCATAACTCTTGATTGTCGAAGGCAAGCTCATCAATAATCTCCCAAGATTCCTCGGCGTTTCTATCACGCAACCTGCCTCCGGCGGCTCGATCAATGGTACGTTTGGTGTGAAAGTCGACATGGTCATAGAAGATTTGAACTAATAGCCAGAGATTTATACCGTGATGAGGGACTTTTTGGAGTAAGTCCTTGAAACGAGTCCATGCTTCATAGAAGGTTTCACCTTGACGTTGTTGGAACATCAAGATATCATTTCTAAGCATCGCAGTTTTCCTCGATGGGAAAAATTGAGCAAGGAATCGAGTGGTGAGATCATCCCATGAGGTGATGGATCCCGCTGGTAAACGTTCAAGCCATTGACTAGCTTGATCACGTAGAGAGAATTTGAATAGGCGTAATCGGGTTGACTCTTTCGTTGTAACATCAAGGTCTATAGAATCTACGATTTTAAGGAAATCCTTGAGATGTTGGTTAGGATCTTCGGAACGAAGTCCATGGAATGCACATCCGCTTTGCACCAACCAGATGCTGTCGGATCGCAACGGGGACACATTGGCTCCTTGAGTGAGCTCAATAGTGTTTCGATAGCCTTGGTGGCTAGGACAGGAATCGCACCAGGCTTTACCTCTCGAGGGATCTCAAGAAGCTTACAACCCCCACCTGGCAGTGTAAATGATCGTTGTAGTATAGTATAGTGACAAGTACCGGGGGATTGATCGTTCAACTCAGGAATAGTGTCGCTAGGATTAGAAAGCCTAAAAACTAGGTCTAGAGGTGAGGGATGATTCTTTTTACATTTTTATATTTTATAAAAGCAATTAAAATCTCGGGTTTTGAAAGAGTGGGCGGAATTAGTTGCTAGCCAAGTAACCCAAATAACTACAAATGCAATCAAAATAAAATAAAGAAATGAAAATGAAACTAATTATACCAGTGTGGTGTAAACAATGATGGGAAAAGTTGTGTTTACTTAGGTTTCATTACTCCCTAGATATCTTTTACAGGTTAATAGCTTGTTCCAATTGCATGGATGACGGGTCATATTCCATAATATTAGTCGTAGGGCCGTGTACAATATTCCCTAACTCTATAGGATCCTACTTCACTCCTATGTCGAGCCGTTAGAAGCTCCTAATATGGGATCATTAGAATTCTCCTACGCATTAAATACAACCAAAAATTGTAGTACACCTCCGATCATGTTTCTTAAGACGTTCAAGCAAGTTACCAATGAAAGTTTGCCAGTTTTCTTAAGCCTAATATCGAATACAATCATCCGTAACAACTATAAACAAACAATCAACCCATAATTAACATCTAGGTTTCACTACATCTAAGCAAACACAAAGGAAATCTAGCCAAGCATGTTAAATAGAAGACAAGCGTAAGATATAATCAAACAACACATAGACATATTGATTGATTTGAAAGAGTACTTATCTCTAAATGAACATGAAAGATTCAAAGGGTTGAAACCCTTGAAAAAGCTGGAAAATTCGACCTAGGGTTTTTCCCTCAAAGTTGCACCCTCAAAGTTACACACTAATGAATGAAATTTGGAAAACTATATATAGATTACAATGGGTGACGGCGTCATGTGTAAATTTCTTATGGGCCGTCACTAATACTTGGACCATGACGGCCTTGGGTGACGCCGTCATGTCCTATAGTTAAAAATCCTCTGGATCGTCACTTGTATTTTCCACATCTACCTCTTTTGTAACTCTTGATGCCGTCATTAAGGAAGTTGTGACGCCGTCAAGTACTGTTCCCAGCAAGGAAAATTAAGACTTTGCCGTTTTCTTCACTTTTATGCTTCAAAAACGTCCAAAATGCTTCCTTTTCCAGATTTCTCTCCAAAAGTACCTAAAACGACAAAAGGAACGATTTAGGGCAATATTTGATCAAATAATCACGAATCCGAGCTTAAATGACCCCTTAAAAACGGTTCATTTTTCGCCTCATCACTTGCTAAGGCTAAAGTTTCACTCCTAAATGTTGAAAAAAAATTTAAATTTGGCGCTAAAATTACACTAACAAGTATTTCTCTTAGTTTTATTACACACCTACCATCAAACAAACAAACTCAAGTGCAATTGTATCCTATAAGGTATCATCATTTACCCTCCCCTTACACTTAGGATGAACATTGTCCCCAATGTTCAATTAAAGGATGTAAAAGTAAAATAGGTAAAAGAATGAAAACAAATACTCCCCTGATTCGTTCGGTGTAGATAGTGTGTTAACAAGGTTAGATCTTCCTCCAAGAAAATGAACGTTTAAAGCTTCCCTTCCAGAAATATAAATCATCTTCTTGTCATATATAACCTGTTAAACCTGAGAAAACAATCAAGGCAACCTCGCGTAAAATCGGCGGCAATATATATATACTAACAAATCCTAGAAAGCGAGTTAAGATATAATGCTTGTGGAATGAATGTTTGCAGATTTCCTGTAGTTTATAAAACTAAGGAATCAACAAAAACTTTTAAGACTCAGATAGAAAAACAAAACTCGCAAAATTTCCAGAATTTTACACGTGACGTCGTCAGGTGTTAAACCCTAACGCCGTCAGAAGTGACCTGCAGAAATCTTTATGTTAAGTTTCCAGAAAATTTCTAGAAAAACTTATGTCCTACTTCCTGGAAAATCCTGCAAAACATCATTATGACTCGATACAAGCATTTGACTCTAACAAATACTAGTATACATGTTCATTTAATATTGTGGCGAATCAAGATCATTTTTGTTCTTAGAAACAAATTTGGGGTTTCTCCTTACATTTAGCTTTTGCAAAATACCTTTATATGTAATTAAGACGAAGTTAAAAACAAAATAAAGCATTTTCACAATTTATATTGAAACATGAACCACAAACAATAAAAATAAAACATGCATACGGAAACAAATAAAATTAAACAAACAAATAAAAACAAATAAAAACACAGAACATGGGTTGCCTCCCAAGAAGCGCTTGTTTTTGTTCGAGTCACGAGCCTAACTCTACCCTTATTTCATGGATAAAGGTGAGGTTTTCCCTACACTTAGGATTAAGTGCGGGTGATAGTAGCGATACACACAATCTCGATGGAAGTATGCCACGTGAGGAAAGAGTGGTGGATGAATTATATGCTCAAAGGGCTGTGCTCCTATCATCATAACCTTACCTAATTCAATCGGGTTAATGGGTGGATTAAGATTTTCTCCTAGAAAGGGATCATTTTCTATCAACTTCGAAAGACTCCTAGCTGGGGATCCATCTTGACCTAATAAACCCGGTTTAAACCCATAATGTTTCTTGTGATCAATAATAAATGGGTGATGTAAGCATGTAAGGTCATTTTCCACTCCTATATTGGCTTCCTCTCTACAAGGCTTAGAGTCCACTACCTTTGCCCTAAGACTACCCGGACTATATGGTTTGATGGGTGGATCGGGACCTATTTCAATTCCTAAATTTTCATCCAAGGATGGAAGATTAGATAACGGTTTTGGTTGAGGCTCCGGTTCATCAAAACTAGAAACTTCCCTAGTGTCACAACTCGTAATTTCTGGTCCTTTTTCAAACGTCAAAATTTCATTATTCATCAGTTACTATTCATCATTTACTATTCACCGATCACTATTCATCATTTTACTATTCATCGTTTTCGGAGTTAGTTTGAGATTCCGAGAAGCGTTCGAAAATTTTACTATTCACAAAACACTATTCATTCCCCGGAAAGAAATCACTATTCACGATTGTCGTTCATCACTTCGTAAATCTAGTTTATGGGTATTTAAATTCGCGTAACCGGATTGGTTTAGCTGCGAATTCACGCATCATCAGTAGGGACACGTCATATAGACTGAAGTAGTCTACATATCATCAGTAACGTCAACAACACTTTAGATCATTCTCGGATATGCATTATTTCAATTTACGTATGCTTAATTTGTAATTAACGTTACCACTCAGTTTTACTACTAACATATTTTAATACTCATTATTATAATATAAAATTTATATTATCAATTTACCCGGTATTTCGAGACCTGTTGCTATATTTTTTGGTATACGCTGATAAATTACGTCGGATCACGATATCTCAACACGACAATTATTTTAACACCCGATTCTCATCAGGAATATAATTTTATAATATTTACAACATCGTCACATTTTATTTGGTACCGTTAAAATTCATTTCTAGCAAACTCGGTACCTGGTATCCCCTAAAACTAATAATATCTAACCTAGACTACACAATATCTCATTCAATCTTGCAAAGGTCCTACAAATCTCTTACATTATCTACACCCCCCATTCCAATCATCTTACATCTTGAAAATATACACTAACTCTCATTAATGTTAGTCCTTTATGTCTAGACCAAAATAATGCATCAAGACATTTAGATATTTTCATTCATTTGCACATGTACTAAAAAGATAAACTAGCAAAAGCTCTCATCTTTTCCTTCTCTCTACAAAATTCAGCCAACAATAGATCAAGAAGAAGAAATGATTTTTTTTCAAGATTCAAGTGTTTATCAAGCCTTAGTATTGATCTAGTTAGGATTTTGAAATAAAAATCCCTAGGTTATTTACATATTTTCATCCAAATCACCTCAAATCTTCAAGTAAGCTTCAAGTAAACTTTTTAATCTTTTCATACTTCCATTTGATGTATTTTCAAGTCATAGTAGTAGATCATGCAAATATATATGTTATATATACCACTTTATACAATAATACTCTTTAATCTTAGATCTATAATTTTTATTAGTAACTTCAAGAGATCCACCAAGATTGGTGAGTTTTAGGACCCCATGACACCCTAAGAAGGTGTATGGTAGGATTGAGTACTTGTAGAGTTGATTTGAAGTAGTTTGATTAAGTTTTGACAAGGATTTGAAACTAGAAAAGTAGTTTTTGACAACTTTAAAAAGGTTCTGTCCATTTTTGCCAAATACAGAAAACCCAGGGGCTGGGACGAAATTTTGGTTTTCATATTTAGATAATACTTTCAAAAACGAAACCGTAGCCGCTGGAATCGCTAAAAGATCATTTACGACGAGAAAGTTATGCTAAAAACAAGTTAACGACGAAAACTATATTTTCAAAAAAAATCATTGCTGTCTCAGTTTTTCATGGACTGTTTTGAGGTGTAAAACTTAATCTAGCCATCCCGACTTATAAAAAATATGTTAATATGTTGTCCCACGATTCCGGGGATATAAAGAACGCAGAAAACAAGCTCATAACGACCAATATATACACGTTTGAAACCCGACGAAACTTCATTTATTTTGACAGCTTCTAATAGCAAATTATTTCTAAGTATAGAAAGACAGTTTTTGTAATACGTCATGTTGAGAGCCATTTTTCTCATTGATCGAGACCCGTATGGTTAAAAGTTAAATGATACGACTTCTAGACATTGTTGCAAGGTTTTCAAAAACACCGAGTTTCATCACTAACACTTAACGTACAATATTTCGCGACTAGTTTTGCGAGGCCATTTTAGGCATATTTTCAAGTAATGAAAATGTTATATACTTTTTTTTGCGACGAAAACATTATATTTACCGATAAAACACCAAACTAGGATCGTGGAGTACCGTTTCAACCTATTTACATGAAGAGTGATTATTAACTTAACGAGACGTCAAAAATGTATTTTTCGACGATAAACATTATTTTCAAATTTCACGAGTGGTATCGATAACATACGTATTTGCATGTGTAGCATCATTTCATTGCTTACATTAGATCATATCATTCATATTAGGTTGCGGTTAGAGATCGTGCCTTATTTCAGTGTATCCACTTTTGTCATCATAGCGATCGCACCAGGTGAGTCATAGCCCCTACTCTTTCAATTGTTTTGGTAAACTCTTTGGGGGAGAATACATGCTCGTTTTTATCTAAATGTATACTTGATTTAATTGATTATGCTACATGTTTAGTCAAACATTTATTTGTTCCAGTTATGAATTCGTTACTCAATCGAATGTAGTGTATATTCATTTGCATCACACTTAATCCTTTTTACCTTTGGACCCAAGCCTTTTCCACAATTATGCACACTTAACCGAATGAACCGGCTTTACCACTATGTACATACATGATTGAATGAACGGGTCACATAACCGAATGTACGGGTCACATAACCGAATGTACGGGTCACATAACTGAATGAATTGGTCACGTAGCCAAATGTATTGGTCGAATTTCACTTATCTTTGAATCTTGGTCCACATATTACTTTTGTTTACACAAATCAAAACATATTTGGCAGTGGGTTGTGAACACACAGGTTGTAAGTCTTGTATGGGCGGGACTTGGAACTGAGTGGATTTAAGATGCCTTTGCTGGGAAGTCTTCATTTAAATGCAATGTATTTCATTTTTCACTGAACTCTATGAACTCACCAACCTCGTGTTGACACTTTAGCATGTATTTTCAGGTATTAAGCAATGGCACGCTACTGGAGGTCTTGGCAGGGCATGGCATGGTCATAGAAGACTCTGATATTCATTTGGGGACCGTTTTAAACTATTTAAAGGGCCTAATTCCGCACTACTTTTAACAATGTAAACTCAATGCTTTTGGTTAAACGATTTTATTCTAAATGATTGAAGTGAAAACCATTTTGTACTTATTTTGTGATATCAATTGAGTTACACCCCAGCTACGTGTAAGCTTCCGCTAGACCCGATTTTGGGGGTGTGACACCTAGAACTAAGAGTAAGGCTATCATTATAAGTATTCAAACCTATATCCTCTAGTTGTATTTGGTTCAAAGGTTCTACCTCAATTGGGATTCCTATAGTCTCTTCTACTTCTTCCGGGTAAGTCACGGGCGGTGTGTGTGCCTCAAATGATGGTGGGACTTGTGGGGTACTTAGTGAGCTTATGTTATTTACTTCATCATTCCTTGTGTTAAGATCACCTATATCCTCAACATGTGTTTCATTATAATCTAACCCTAACATTTTCCCAAGTATCTCAAGTGTTTTTCTAGGCATCTCAACTTCTATATCCGAATCATAAGGATCATCCTCAATATTCTGACTGCTATATTCAAATTGCCCAAAAGATTCATCATGTGTTTCTTGAGATTCATCATCACCGATCATAAAACCTAGGTCTTTTTTATCAATGTCATCATGTTCGGCTAAATCCTCCATCACATCAAGGTCACCTATGTGTTCATCCTGTATTGTCGTAAAATCAAACTACCCCGTGCACCTAGGTATCTCAACTATAGGCTTATTATCCCCAAACAAACTTCTTGCTTGTTCCATTAAACTTGCTATCAATTGATCCGTAACAACATTTGTTGGGTTGTCCAACTTCTTAGTGAGTATGGCACAATTCTCTATGGCTTTACATGCTTCATCGGCACTTAATCCCCAAAGGTCCCCATCTGCGGTATGGTCAATGTCCATTTTGGTGTAGTCGTTGACACGATGGTAAAATATTTCAATTTGGGACCATAGATCGAAACTATGATGAGGGACTTTTCGGAGTAAATATTTAAAACGAGCCCATGCATCATAGATAGGTTCATCTTCATGTTGTTTAAACATCAATATGTCATTTGGAGTGGGTGAATTTTGTGGTTGGTAGTATGGTGGATTCGCGTTCTCCATAATGGCTAACGGAATAGTCAATGGAAAGGTTATTACAAACAAAGACACAAAGAAAAGATAGACTAAAGAAACCTAAAAAATAAAAATAAAAATCTTACTAGAAAGGAATCTAGTAAGTAGATCTAATAAAAAGAAATTCTAACCTAGACAATAACTATTCCCCGGAGTGGCGCCAAAAACTTGATACGTGGGAATTGCGCCCTCGCAACAGGTTTTACCTCTCAAGGGATCTCGAGAAGCTTACAACCCCCACCAGGCAGTGTACATGATCGTTGTAGTATAGTATAGTGACAAGTACCGGGGGATTGATCGTTCAACTCAGGAATAGTGTCGCTAGGATTATAAAGCCTACTAAACTAGGTCTAGAGGTGAGGGATGATTCTTTTTGTATTTTTATATTTTATAGAAAGCAAGTAAAATCTCAGGTTTTGAAAGAGTGGGCGGAATTAGTTGCTAGCCAACTAACCCAATTAACTACAGATGCAATCAAAATTAAATAAAAGAAATGAAAATAAAACTATTATACTAATGTGGTGGAAACAATAATGAGAGAAGTTGTGTTTACTCAGATTTCATTACTCCCTAGATACCTTTTACAGGTTGATTAGCTTGTTACAATTGCATGGACGACGGGTTATATTCCTTAATACTAGTCGTAGGGCCGTGTACAATATTCCATAACTCTATAAGATCCTACTTCACTCCTATGTCGAGCCGTTAGAAGCTCCTAACATGGGATCATTATAATTCTCTTATGCATTAAATACAACCAAAAATCGTAGTACACCTCCGATCATGTTTCTTAAGACGTTCAAGCAAGTTACCAATGGAATTCTGCCAGTTTTCTTATGCCTAACATCGAATACAATCATCCATAACAATTATAAACAAACAATCAACCCATAATCAACATCTAGGTTTCACTACATCTAAGCAAACACAATAAAAATCTAGCCTAACATGTTAAAGAGAAGACAAGTGTAAGATATATTTACACAACACATAGACATATTGAATGATTTGAATAAGTACTTATCTTCAAATGAACATGGAAGAATCAAGGGGTTAAAACCCTTGAAAAAGCTGTAAAATTCGTCTTAGGGTTTATGCCCTAATATCCCACACAAAGTTCCACCCTAATGAATGAAAATTAGAAAACTATATACATATTTTACACCTTGACGGCGTCACGTTATAGCTTGTGACGCCGTCAACTCGCCGCCATGATAAAATTCGTATTACCTAGATCCATTCCTGACGCCGTCATGTGTAAATGAGCTCTGGGCCGTCACGTGTATTTGGACCCTGACGGCCTTGGTGACGCCGTCAGGCCAATATGCCTAAAAACTTTCTGGATCGTCACGTTATAATTTCCACATCCACCTCTTTTGCCACTCTTGACGCCGTTACTTGTAGAATCTTGACGCCGTCAGGTACTGTTCCCAGCAAGGAAATTTGAGACTTAGCCGTTTTCTTCACTTTTATGCTCCAAAAACGTCCAAAATGCTTCCTTTTCCAGATTTCTTCTCAAAAGTACCTAAAATGACAAAAGGATTGATTTAGGGCAATAATTGATCAAATAATCTCGAATTCGGGCTTAAATGACCCCTTAAAAGCGGTACACTTTTCGCCTCATCATATATATATATATATATATATATATATATATATATATATATATATATATATATAGAGAGAGAGAGAGAGAGAGAGAGAGAGAGAGAGAGAGAAAAGAAAGAAAGAAAAAACATACGGACTGCCATCCTGCTTATGTTTAAGTCAAGAAAGAGTCGAGAAAAGAAAAGAAAAGAAAGAGTCTGAATTAGTGTTTTCACTTTGTATATGTAATTGACTTAGATAATTAGCTTACCACCAGTAAATATTCCCCTTATCCTTTAACTGTTATTCCTTTACCCGACACATAATGTTACAACCTTTGTAAATACCTCTTTGATAGTAAATTCTAGGTGCTTACGCCAAAGTGATGGAGGTTTGATCATTTATCAAGCCTATGGTAACCTTTACATTATGTCTGGGTAGTGAGTGATTATTTCGTTTCCATTTCCATATCTATTTATCATCATATACACCAGGAGATTGAGCGTATCCAAACACCAATTGTGAGGTTCTAGTCTTATTTATTTCGTGCTTGATAGCCATTAAAGTGTATTGTCAAACGGGTTGTGCTATACACTATAGTTAAACGAATGTTAAATACCCCCTAACTTGTAATTTAATTAGGATAAAATCACATTTACTTGAGGACAAGCAAATCCCAAGTTTAAGGATATTTGATGACGTGTAATTTCATACGGTTTTTAGGGATCACTTAGCCCTTGAACTCGTACATATTTGATCATATATTGTTTTAAATTGCTTATATTTGAATTTTAGGTATTTGGAAGAACATATACTGGAAAAGTACAAGTGTAGAGACCGGAAACCGTGACGCCGTCACTAGGAAGTGATAGGTCAATGTGTAGAGACGACCTATGATGACGGCATCAAAACCATAAGGTGATGCCGTCAAAGTGCAGCGGTGGACAAAACGAAACTGTAAAAGGTGGCGAGCTGACAACGTCGCAATTACATAGTGACACCATCACAACTAAAAATCTATAAATATAAACGCTTAGTTTTCATTATCGTGTGTGTAACTTTGGAGGAACTTTCACCACCAAACCTTAATCGGTTTTTAGTAGTTTTGTAAGCCTTTTTAGCTATTGAAGACCTCATGTATTATTGAGATAAGTATTTTATTCAATCATACAATCATTTTTTTGCATATTTGTGTGACTTGCTTATTTGCTTTTCTTTATTACTATGCTAAGCTAAACTAATTAGTAGTTAATTAGGATTGCATGAAACCTAGTTGTTAATTACTTGTTTGCCATTGTTTGTCAATAGTGTGTACGTTAGGAGTTGGAAAGTGGCTAAAATCCTATATGGTTAGCTTGGACGTTCACTAAAACGTGGCCAATTAATGCTTATGTCTTAGGAATTAATCGAGAAGGGTATTTAGCGTGGATTAGTTATTGAGTGGGTTATTGACATTCAGATAGGCGTCGCTCACTTAGGCTAGTTCATAAACGTAGGACTGACCAACCCATAGTAGGTAATAAGGAATACTTTCGTGTCGGAAACCCATGTTTACCAATAAAAAATAAAAAATAAAAAATAATAATAAGGAATACTCCACATTACATTAGACAAATAAGTGATATTAGGTAAACATAGTGAGAAAATAACTAGGGAGTAATGAGATTCTAGGTAAACACATTTTTCCTCTTATAAGAAGTTCACTACCACTTTTCTTTTTCTTGTTATTTATTTTTATTGCATTCTACTTTAATTAGTAGTTTAAGTACCAACCTCTCTCAAAACCCCGGAATTTTACCTGCTTTCAATATAATATAAAAAGATTAACAATAATCTTCTTTTCACCCTTAGACTTAATTTGTCACACACTTTGAACCTACCTCATTATTCTCCTAGAGAACGATCAATCCCCCTAGTCTTGCCTATACTACACTACAACGATTAGGTACCTTTCTAGGAGGGTTGTAAAACTTGTGCACTGCAACCTGACGTATCAATTATCCCAAAGAGAATGAACAACCAAAGCATCCATCGTCTCCATTTTAGTTTCCTATAAAGAGAGAAAATTAATCTTATTTTGACTACATAACTCCTTCACCAATTTGGCCTTCGGTCCAAGACCTTGGATGTTTAAAGATAGACCACTAATTTATGGTTATTAACTCCTTGCCTTGATATCAAGTTCTCAATGTTTTTTTTCACAACCCTCCATAGAAAATCTCATTGCTTGCCCAATCTCCATGAACTCGTTCATTCTTTCAAGTAAAGATGATGTAATCCGTGGACATTGCCCCCTTGATAACGATGAATCAACAACACTATTACTCACAACATTATCCGAGCCATTTTTAAACTTATATTGATGGTTTTCCTCTATACTTCTAGCCTTTTCTTGAGGCATTGTACTGTTCTCATGTGGACATTCATTGCCATTCACCTCACTGTCTCGCTTTCCATTTTCTTTGTTTTCCTCCTCTACAATTTTGGTAAAACCCAAAGGTTTAGATGGATCATCACTTACCACCGCTCCTTATCCACCTATTGGTTTGCTTGTTTTAACAGACTGTAGATATTAAATGGATCATCAGACTTGTCTTCTGATAAGGATTTATTTGATACCGTTTTAAGGGGTCATTTAAGGCCAAAATCGTATTTATATAATCAAATATTGCCCTAAATTGTTTCTTTTTGCATTTTAGGTACTTGGGATGGAAAATCTGGAAATCGGCATGTTTTGGGCTTAAATCGACAAGAAAAGTGATGAAAACAACCAAGTCTCAAAATTTGTCAGGAAAGAAGTCCTGGAGGCGTCACATTCTACCAAGTAACTTCATCACTTGTTATGAAGATGGATTTTTGGTGGACAATTAACAAGTGACGCCTATGAAGAATCTAAAGACATTACTACCTGACGGCGTTAGGTGTATTTTGAAGACCAGAGTCACGTATAAAGTTAACAAGAGACGACCCAAAACATTTACAAAGGAACGGCATCAAGACATTCATGATGACGTTGGAGATAATAAGTGACGCCGCACAACGGCAACTTGCACAAGATGAAACCCTAATGACGGCGAGCTGACAGTGTCACAACCTATAAGGTGACGCCGTCAGAGTTGTAAAACCATATATATTTTCGTATGTTTTTCATAATTCATGTAACATCTTGGAGTGTCACTTAGGGAACGATTCTCTCAGCTTTTGTAAGGGTTTTACAACCCCCAAAACTCATGTTTCATTGAAGATAAGTTATCCTTTTGTTAATACAAATAGTGTCAAAAACGTCATTTCCATTTTTCAGTCTTTACATGTTATAATCACAAAATATAAAAACATTACCTAAAACTACGTTTAATTAGTTTTTATCGAGAAAACTCGTTTCGATGACGTCTCGACTACAATATCACTTCAGGTATGAACAAACAATCTACCAACTTAGTTAAGTGATTAAAGAATTCATTTTCCTCAAAACTTCACATTTTTATGTAACAAAATATTTTTACAAAAGTATTTTTGTAATTATAAAGAAATGTTTTAATAAGAAAATAAATTTGAATTTGAAATTCTCCAACAGCTAGTTTTCCCGCCTAAACCAGATAAATTTTTACCGCATCAAGACAAAATTAGGATCGTTTGTCGGGACGGTCCCGTAAACATGGCGATGGTCCTTTATATATACGTGACCGTCCAAGGTTTAAAGGACCGTCCCCCACTCCTCCTATTGATGTACGTGGGAATCGCACCAGGCTTTACCTCTCAAGGGATCTTGAGAAGCTTACAACCCCCACCAGGCAGTGTACCTGATCGTTGTAGTATAGTATAGTGACAAGTACCGGGGGATTAATCGTTCAGCTAGGAATAGTGTCGTTAGGATTAGAAAACCTAAATACTAGTTCTAAAGGTGAAGGATGATTATTTTTTTTTTTTTTTTTTTGTATTTTTATATTTTTTTAGAAAGCAAGTAAAAATCTCGGGTTTGAAGGATTTGGGCGGAATTAGTTGCTAGTCAACTAACCCAATACTAAATATGCAATCAAAATAAAATACTAAAAATGAAAATAAACTAAATTATACTAAGGTTGTGAGCAATAAGTGGAGAAAATGTGTTTACTTAGATTTCACTACTCCCTAGACATCTTTTACACGTTAATTACTTGTTATAGTTGCATGGATGACGGATTGTATTCCTTAATACCATTCATGGGGTGGCGCACTTAACTCCCCAATCCTATGAGCTCTTATCTCCTCCTATGCCATGCCCAGCACAACCATAGGGATTATAAACAGTGGCTCATGCATTAAATACAACCAATAAAGACCTAGTGCACATTGGTTCATGTTTCCTAAGACGTTCAAGCATGTTACCATTTGGAGATCTGCCAGATTTCTTAAGCCTAACATCAAATTCATTCATCCAAAAACAACTATAAACAAGTAATCAACACATAATTAACATCTAGGTTTCATTAGATCCAAGCAAACACAAGATAGATCTAGCCTAGCATGATGAAATTAAGACAAGAACAAGATATAGACAACCAACACATAGACATATTGATTGAATTAAAAGAATACTTATCTCAATTACACATGAAAGGTATCAAGGGCTTAGAACCCTTGAAAAACCTGTAAAATTCGCACCAAGTTCGTACTTAGGATTTCTCCAAAACTTCTCTCTTTTTTAATGTGAAAATTAGAAAACTATATATAGGAAATAGGGTCTGACGGCGTTAAGACAAAGTTTGTGACGCCGTCACCTCGCCGCCAAAACTCTTCTCGGACTGCCTTGATCTACTTTTGACGCCGTCATGTGTTGTGCATTTCCAGGCCGTCATGCATTTTACTCTTGACGCTCTACTTCGTGACGCCGTCAAATCTGTACTGGATCGTCATGGAAATTGCTCTTGACGCCGTCAGGAATTCCTTCTTGACGCCGTCACCTACTGTTCCCAGCAAGGAAAATTAAGACTTTGGCATTTTCTTCACTTTTATGCTCCAAAAACGTCCGAATTGCTTCCTTTTCCAGATTTCACTCCCAAAGTACCTAAAATCACAAAAGGAACGATTTAGGGCAATATTTGATCAAATAAGTTCAATTCCGGGCTTAAATGACCCCCTAAAAGTGGTTCATTTTTCGCCTCATCACCTATGCCTATAAATATTGCACTATTCCCTGCAGAAAAACCACCTCTTGAGCACTAAAACTTTTTGTCTTCCAAAATCATTCTAAACTATATTCTTTGATCACATTAACGAGTTCTAAGTTGTTTACAAGTGATCACATCCATCCTTCCTCCAAGTGCAAGAGAAGAATGCTCATATTCGTCAAGAAACGAAGTATTGAAGAATAGTCATTCATCATGTAACCTTTGTTACGTTTCTCTTGTCAACCTCCATTCTTTGTATCTCAATTCTTGTGTAAGAACATACTTGTGTGCAAGCTCGAAATCGTGTATTGGGTTGATTCGGACTTGGTGATAGGTTCGAATTGTGTTGCGGTTTACACCGTGTGTGATATCGCGTGTGATATCGTGTAGATTGGTTCTAGCTAGGATTAGGACTCTACATTCCGCTTAGTGTCATTAATTGGTGTAAGCGTTGGTGTAAGGTTTGTTCCGCCATAAGGGAGCGTATTAACATAGTGTTTATGAAACTCTCAAGTGTGATACTTGAGGAGTGGAGCGGGGCGAAGAGTGAGCTTCGTAGCCAAACCACTGCAAATCTCCGTGTCCCGGTTTGATCGTGTCTTTCCCTCGTCTTTACTTACTTCTTTATTGTTGTGTTCATATATTGTTGTAGTGATATCACATAAAGTTCGAATCTAAAAGATTTTCAAAACAAACTTGAAAAATAATTTTTTGAAAACGAAATTAACGGTGAAACTATTCAACCCCCCTCTAGTTTCTACACTTTTAATCATTCAATATGTCTATGTGTTGTTTGATTACTTATTTCTCTTTTCTTCACTTTAACATGCTAGCTTAAGTTAATTAGTGTTTGCTTAGATCTAATGAAACCTAGTTATTGAATATTGATTTTTCGTCTCTTGTTTAATTGATTGCCTCACGTTAGGATAAGAAAACTGGCTAGTTTCTTATATGTGTTTGCTTGAACGTCTTATACAATGCAACCATAGAGTGTACTATTGGTTTTCTCGTTGTATTTATTGCGTGAATTGCGGCTTATAGATCCTAGAAAACTTAATAGACTTTAAGGGATTTAGGGGAGACTAAGGTTCATAGAGTTGGGGACTTCGGCACCTCCTCACGACCAATTTTAAGGAATACTACACTTCAATTATAACAAGGACGTGACAATTCGACAAATCAGTAGGAGATAAATAGAGAGTAAGGATATCTAAGTTAACACACTTTTCCTATCATAAGAAGTTACCAATTTACTTTTCTCGCATAATTAGTTTATTTTAGTTTTGGTTTAGTTAGCTAGTAGCTAAATCGCCCACTCTTCTAATCCCCGAGATTTTTACTTACTTTCATAAAATATAAAAACACAAAAATAATCATCCTTCACCTTTAGACCTAACGACACTATTCCCCTAGAGAACGATCAATCCCCCCGCGTCTTACCTATACTACACTACAACAATTAGGTACACTATTGTCTAGGAGGATCGTAAATCTACTTGTGAGGTTTACAACCGCCTCATATCATCTTCATTGTTATCAATTTTTTTTCCATATTCTCCATATTAGCACCTCTTTGCCTTTGCACTCTTAAACAACTATTTATATACGGCACACATTCTTCACTTTCTTCACAATCTGTATTTGATTCATTATCATCAACAATGAAGTCGGGATTCCAACCTATTATTTCACGCGCTCTAATCACCACACCTTACCTTTAGTGATAATTTTGAACGTTTCCATTATGAAATCTTCTAATTTGTCACCACACACTTCCTCTTTCGCCACAAATTGTTGTCATTAGGATCTTCCACGAATAATAACTCCCCCGTCTGCTTAATTTTCGCGAATGTTTTGAGAGTCCATGCAACAGATGGCAGTCCTTCCACATCCACCCACGTCACCCGTTCCTCCACCCTAAACTCATTTGTCCATGGTTGGATTACAGAAAACCATGACATCGCCTATGAAAGCTTATAGCTTGTAAAAGCTTTCATAAGTTTGTGTGAAAAACAAGTTTATTTTATAAGCTAGCTTATTATAGCTCAAGCCTTTATATGCCCATTGCTAAGAACAACCATGAACTGCATAAAATAAGTTTACTCAGTTTTGTTCTAATGCTAAAATCAAACCGAACCATAAACTTCGATCTTATAAAATACAAAAACAAAACTATCAATTTTTTAATCGGTTTCGATTTCTTGATTTTTCGGCACACAACCCTACAAAACATAACTTAGTAGCATATGGTTTTACATATAAATGATTGACCACACATAGTAGCGATGATAAATTTTTTTGTGTATTTTATTTCCTTTTTTTTATAATATATGGGTATAGAGTAAGTGAAAGTGAATAAAGGTTGTGGAATAAATTATAATTAAATATTTTAATTGTTAATTAATTACATTGCATTTTATAAATAAGAGTATTTTTGTCAAATATTAATGGATTGAGATCTTCTCAAGTTGATATGAACATAACCGGTAATATTTTGTCACAATCAAAAGAAAACTAGGTTTCTCAATAGAGCTCAATGTTATGTTTGTGAACGAACATTACCGATCATTTTAATATCAACTTGAAAGAATGCCAATCCAATATCAGTACTTAGTTTTTTAAATCTTTAAAACAAATGCGGGAGGCGTGGCCTCAAAGTTACGAAATACGCCAAAGCTTCGGCTGTAGGCGTGACGTGAGTTGAGGTGTGAAAAAGCGTGAAAAGGCGCGCAAAAGCGCAATGTATGGCAAGTTTTTTTAAACGTTTAGGTGATTTACTAATATTTGAGATAGATTTGAGCTTGCATTTACTAATTTTTATCACTCATATAATTATAAAATATGATATAAATCTATAAATGTTTTTTGACACTTTAATTCACGCCTTAAAAATAGTATGCCGCCAAGCCTCACATTAAGACTTAAAGCTTGGCAATGCCGTCACACGACGCCTCACCTTTATTTTTATATTTGTACCTCGTGTAGACAAGCTTGAACCTAAACGCAAGTACAATATCTGGTGCACAATGCACAATCATGTGTTTTTTTAGGAAGGCAAGATATTTTAGGAAAATATTCATAAGAAATGGTTTTTTAATGCATGAGATTGAGATGTGGAACCAGTGGACAACATCTCATGTCACAAACAAAACCAATTCTGTATATCATCTTCTTACAATTCTTCATCTTTTAATGCAAAATCATCATCACCATGGGTTTGGGTTTCAGGCTCAACTTGAAATGGGGTCTTACACTTCAACCTCGTATATCTTCCAACACTTCTTCCTTGCCATCTTCAACAACAACAACAACATGTGCATCATGTAAGTTCATTTTATCTTAAATTCTGAGTTGGGTTTATAATATTGTTTCATTTAGCTTAAGTTGTAGGGGGTGTTTTGTGACTCCTCGGTAGCACATATGACATATGAGTCCCTTATAAGCCTACTAGTATGGTTTATAGTTAGAACCTGAGTAGTCCATTGGTTTCGCCCTTTCGGGCTTTTCGGCTTTGGAGGGGCTTTACATAATTACATGGGCAGCATCAGGTTTCCAAAGTGATTAGTATTTGATATGGATTAATCTGAATAAGATAAGTAACTAACCATCTCCAAGGTGGGCCTAGTGGTAAGGTGTCCCCAAAGTCTAACAAGACACCAGGTTCAAACCAACATCTTGGGATGCATAGGCTCGACTTCCATGGGTAACATAAACAGGGATCCTTCTCCGTTTACCCGTTTGAATAAGATACTTAACTGTAAGCCTGTAGCAAAATAGGTTGTCGGTGATGACAGTTGTTTAAGTGTTCTGAAAAATATTACTATTTTAGGATTTAAACGAGAACCAGCTTTCTGCGGCTAGGCCGCTAATGCTATATTGATCGTTTGACCCCAAGATAGTTAAGTAGTTACCTAATCATTTCTTTATACCCACCTAGCATAAACTGATTATATGCTACTTCCTCTGTCCGAAATAATTGTCTCCTGACGATAGACAATAAACACAAAGTTTAGAAACATAATCATTATGGTCTACTTTTTGTGCAATGACGGTTTTACCATTAACCAATGAATTAAGTTTCTTTTAACTTTTGTGATAATCAAGTAGGGGTAATAAGATAAACTTTGATCAAAATTCTCTAGCTAGCCATATTTAGTAGCGAACTAATAGTTGAGACAGCCCGAAAAGAAAAGATGGACAAATAGATTGAAATGGAGGGAGTATTCAAAAACGTAATGTTGAGATAGTCACATTCAAAATGCAATCCGATCTGTCCGTTTAGTAGTTACTACTTATTAGCAACAAACACTTTAATTTATATGAATCAAGTCAAGTTTTAGCTCACATTAGTAATCAATGTTTTACACCAAGCAAAGTGATTCATGTCAAACTGAATTCGAACATACACTCATTAGCCAATCTATTGTCGGCCATGGACTATTTCTTTGGGATAAAGGGGCTAATATTCATATCAGTCATGATCTTGAAAGTTCATTTATTTGAGCTTGAAGTGATAATTCACTCTTTTTTCTATCTGCATCGTATTATAATCTGCAATGAACACTCAATCATCAATTTTGTTGGTACTTACTTTATTCTAAAACCTTTGAACTTGCTCAACAGTTAAAGTCAAGGACATCAATTATAACTTGGCAAGGGTATCTATCCCAATGGAAAGTGAGAATTCCTACAATGATCCTAGTGGCGTAAATCCTTGTTCTTCTATTTCACGGATCTTGGACACAGATTACTCGGAAACCAGCAACGTACAGGTTTCATTTTTAGTTTAGGTGACATAAGTTGACTTTATGGTCAAACCCTGTTATGTGTTAAAGTCTAAACCAATATCCACTTAGAAATTAATCAACTCCATAGTTTATCTGTAGCAACTTTGTGAAAATATATAGAACTTGGTGTAGAGTTTTCAAGTTGACTATAGTAAAATTTCATTTCAACATGTTTAATTCATAATGCTTATTTTAAGCCTTTGGTCTTTCAGAGAAGTGTTGGTTATTTGTTACAAGACGATATATTGACATTCCTTACAAGCTTACAAGCAAACAAGATATCACAATATAGGTTACTGTTGGAAAATCTTGTTGTTTTGGAAGATACGTTTGCTGACTCAGATGTGGTATCACTAGAGCGTAACATATTGGTTCAACTAGAAAAGATTGGTGCTTTAAAGTTTCTTCGTACATCTTTTTCGGAAATATCCAAATGCCCATTACCAGTTAGTTCTATAAATGAAGAAACAGTCAACAAGCCTATTGTGCATTCTACGAGAAAAGTTGAAAGAAAGTCACAGAGAGAACGTATGTCAAAAAAGGTTAATGGTGTTTGTACAGTAGAATTTCAACCGCAAGCAACTAACTATAAGAATTCAAGACGGGTCAACCTTTCCTCAAGAAGATCATCAAATACTAAGCGTGGAAGAGTTAAAATTACTAGGAATGAGGCAGAGCTATCACGAGGAGTTAAGGTCCTATTCAGTTCTCTACTTTGACCTCTTCCCCTATATGTTTCACTTTCTATTAGCCAATACATTACTTTAACTTGCATAATTTCTTATGTGGTTTAACGGTTATGCAGATGGTTGCTAATTTGGAGAGGATTAGGACAATGCTGGAAGAAGAAACGGGTTCCATGGTTAGTTTTAGTAGTTGGGCGGCAGCTGCTGGAGTTGACAGGAAAGAGTTGCTTGAAAACTTGCAATTTGGTTGGTGTTGCAGGGATGAGCTTCTGAGAAGTACAAGATCATTGGTTATATACCTTGCAAAGAACTACAATGGTCAAGGAATAGCCTTCAAAGATTTAATACAGGTTTTCTTTTACCGAAGCTTATATATTTCACGTTTGATTTGCTTTTATGGAAACAAATTTATTGTGCTACTTAGACTTGGCAGAAAGGGCGGGTTAGGTTCATAGTTGGGTTGCCCCAAACCATATTTTGTACAATGATTTTTTCAATTTTTCATGAATACGTAAGTGTGTTAAAGATGATTAGTACAAAACTTTATATCATTTCAGTGATGATATAGTTTTTAAGATATTGCTAGGAGGTTTATGCAATACAAGTATACACCCATACTTTGTGTGACTTTTGAACCTTTTGACCCATTTTTTCTTGTTTTCTTTTAAGCATTGTGTTGATACGTTTGACCTTCCGACCAAAATTGAATATAGGGGATGCGGGAGTGGTTATTTTGATGTCTTTTTTTCTTTGGAAAAATGGAGAATTGAAAATTCACAAAGTGCTAAAAAACTTGTACACAAATTTGCAGGCAGGAAATGTTGGTGTTCTTCAAGGAGCAGAAAGGTTTGACCGCAGTAGAGGATACAAATTTTCGACATATGTACAGTATTGGATAAAGAAATCATTGCTAATGCTACTATCCCGTCATGCTAGAGAGATACGAATTCCTGTATGTTCTTTCTATCTTCCCGGATGACTTCTTTTTCATGTTGTTTTCTTTTCATTCATCTGAATATATAAAGATCATGAGTGGGCAGTATAGTTTATACTGTAGCACACCCTATGCAATGAAAATTGGATGGGTTCGGCAGGTTGACCCGAAACCCTATTTTTCCAAAAAGTTTACTTTTATATATTACTAGTACTAATTTCTCAAATGTGATAAAAAGAATTTGTAAATTTTCAGTAGTAATAACTTCCTGAGTAAAATGTAGGAGGTATGCCTTAATAATAAACTGACTTTTTTTCCCGTTAGAATATAAATAGCCCAAATTGACCAGTTCACAGAAACTCTGTACACGGGTCAAAATTGCATCTCTGATTCTGATTATATTTTCTCTTCCTTTTTTTCTGAATTTCTGTAGTTTACAATGAGCACGGCTATAAGCAAGATACAAAAGGCTAGAAAAGCGTTAGATAAAGGTGATGGAAGATGCCCAGATGACTCTGAAATATCCAAATTCACAGGCTTTTCGTTGGCTAAGATTGAATCAGCTACCAAATGCCTTAGAGTTGTTGGTTCCATCAATCGCACTGTTGGGAATGGCATTGATGCCAAGTTTTGGGTACGTCTCCTGACTTGTTAATTCTGTAAAATAGAAAAGTAAGCTTCACGGTCTCTTGAAATAAACAACCTTCTTTACTGAAAAGTGAAATGATGAATAGTCTCAAAATGGCTTGATATCACAACAAGTAACTGCTTAAGTTTGATCAGTCCTACAAAAAATGTTATCGTTTAAACGATTACTTTTATTGCTTGTAGCTAGTACAAAGTAATCATCAATCATAAAGAAATAAAAGTTATTATTGTTTACCAAATATTAGTTATTGTTTATCACGACTGCATGGTTATTATTATTACTTGTATAATTTGGTTTATACCTGCTTGAACATTTATGTTTTTTATTCATCGTGCAGGAAGGTACACCTGATTTAACAATGATGACTCCAGAAGAAACTCTAATGAAGGAGTATATGATCAGTGAAATGTACAACAGAATGAATGATCTGGATGCGAAGGAGAGGACAGTGTTAATTTTAAGATTCGGGCTCAAAGGTTACCAACGCAAGACACTTGAGGAGATTGGGGGCTACTATGGTGTAAGCAAAGAATGGATCCGCCGAATAGAAACGAGAGCATTGACAAAACTTAAAATAGATGATGAAGAAACATTACAAAGTTTTAGACAATATTTGTACATAAGTATATGAAGAATAGCCAATTAAACATTCTCTTTGTAAAGTTGCAACAGTTAATAACTATTCTTTCTTTATAATTGCCCCTAAAGTACTAACGGACATGAATGCCTTTTCGAAGCTATATGATACCGTCAATTGTCAAATCTTCGTGACTAAAGGGCATTCTCGTCGTTTTTGGTACAATCAAAAAGGTTAGGTCGCCCCACGACGACTGGGGTACAATCGAATCCTTAGATTGAGTTTTTATCTCATCACAGTGGAATGACACAATATAACTCATTTGTAGTCGTGTAACGTTGGTGGACACTGGAGTCTATATCATTATTTAAACTTCAGTATGATGATATCTTTGTTTGTTATAATACAAAGTCAAGAACATTATTTGTAGTTGTACTTAAGTTTATGAAGGATAGTCCAGCTTTTGAACATTCTCACTGTAAATTTGCAACATCTATACTACATACAAAAAGAAAACACATTTGCTTAAAACTTAAAAATGAGTAATGTCATTAGACTAAAATATCTTTACTTATAAAAGGCAACGCAATCTATTAAATATTTGAATACTTAACCATTAAAATTGGGTAAAAGCTACAGATTACCAACGTACTTACGATTTTGTTCCGGATTGAAACATTTACTTTTTTATTACCAAAATGACCAATGAACTTGTTTATACGAGGGAATTGCAAAAATCGTCCCTAAACTTTGCCCAGATTGCAAGTATCGTCCCAACCATTTGGAAAGTGCAGATATCGTCCTTGTGGGAAAAGTTTTGGCAAAATTTCGTCCCTCATTTCTAACGACGTTATGTGGGGACTTGTTTGCACATCACGCGCCTTACACATGAGAGCTTTTTGGTCTTTTTACACCTGGTCCCCATTTATATTCCCCCAAAACAGATTCATTTGCACTTTTTCGTTGACTTAAACAAAACACCCAAATCCCTCAAACCCTAGAATAAAAATCACTCCTCAAATAATTTCTTTGAATGCAAATCTCATCCCCAAAGTTAATACCTCTCAAAACTTTCAATTATGGTAACTGGAATACAAGAATGGTACTTTAGAAATGAAGGGTCAACATTTAATCCGCATGAAATTTATGGTAAGAACATGTAATGGAACAGTGATGAAGTAGGTTAATCAATTTTGTTAATGTTGGTATTCTAATCCATTTTTTTTTTTTTTTCATGCAACAGCTGATCATCCAGAAGTTTTCTCAATGAAGGTGTTTCATGGTGGAACTTTCACACCATCACCTAATAGGAAGTACTTTGGGGGTAAGATACAATATGTAGACTTGTTAGATATAGAGTCGTTTAATGTGGATGTTTTACATTCTGTTGTGAAGATGCTCAAATATGATCCTAGGGAAATGATGTTCTATCACTTTAGGATACCTGACAAGACACTAGGCTGGGGTTTAAGGGCTTTGGCAAGTGATGATGATGTTATTAACCTTTCCCAATATGTTAAAGATAAAGAAAAGTGTGGTTGAAATTGAAGAGTTGGTGCAAGCTGGGAAATTGTCTAAAAAGGGTCAAACTGTGACATGTAGTGTTTGCAAGGCCAAAGGGCATAACAAAAGGAGTTGTATGGTTGGTAAGTCTGCAAGTTATGGTGGTCAAACAAGTGGAAGTCAAGCACAAACATCTCAACCAGTTGGAAGTCAAGCTCCAAGAGGAAGTCAAACTGCAAACACTCAACCAGGTGGAAGTCAGATTCCAATAAACAGGAGAATGACCAAGAAGGGTGCAAACAGAGTAGTCACACCCACCAAGTAGTTTATGTGTTATGATATTGTTCTAGACTTGTTTTAAACCTCTTATGTTTATGACTTTAGTACTCTTTTGGTATTTTTCTCTTTTGGTAGTGTAGTGTGAAACTATTATGGTAATCCTGCAAATTTTCAATCTAACAAGTGCACAACTTGTTACATGTATGGTATTGCCATTTCTAGTACTCTTTAACAAATGCAAATTTATGACTTATGTTGTTCCTTTTAGTGCATTCATTTTATGACTTGTATTGTATTGTTAAATGTACTCTTTAACAAGTGCATAACTTGTTACTCATACAATCTGCACTATAACCCCAAGGTATCACAACACTTGTAACAAACATGATAATGAGATTTCATTAAACATTAGCAAGCTTACATCCATAATCAGTTCACATTACATCCAAAATTATTGACCATTACATATTGGTCAATTTTTACTAAGCTTAAATCCATAACCAGTTAAAATTACATCCAAAATCATTGACCACAAGATACATAAAGGTCAATTTTTAGTTTCAACATACCACTAGAATATTACATCAAGAAAAGATAAACAAAAAGCCAACTGCAAACCAAACAAATCTTCAATCTTGAATTTGTTGCTGCCATTGCATCCATTGATTGTTGAAGAGCATTCCTTGACCTTAGTAACCCTGGGATGATCTGGATTGAACGAGCACACATAGGGGGATCAGCCCATGTAAAATACCCACAATTAACCTACAAACAAGTGTTAGTAACATCACTTAACCAAAAATGTTGTACAATCAATATGGATAAACTGACATTAAAGCTTACATTTGCAATTTGGGCACAACACAAAAAACGACGACCTGGGTTATGATCAATCCATGAAGTACGAAGGACAGCTTGGTTACCACAAAAACAATTCACCATATCAACTTAATTTTGTTAAAGAAATAAATTAGGGTTAAGGTTTACTTTAATATTATGCTTTGGGATTGATTTGGGGTTTTTTTTAATTTGGGTGGGATGTGGATGGGGTATTAAAAGGGAACGGTAGGGAATATAAATGGGGACCAGGTGTAAAAAGACCAAAAAGCCCTCGTGTGTAAGGCACGTGATATGCTAACCAGTCCCCACATAACGACGTTAGAAATGAGGGACAAAATTTTGCCCAAACTTTTCCCACAGGGACGATATCTGCACTTTCCAAATGGTTGGGACGATACTTGCAATCTGGGCAAAGTTTAGGGACGATTTTTGCAATTCCCTCTGTTTATAATGTGTTATTATCAACAAGGTAACCAAAATTAAAGATAATAATTTCCACATGGATTTATCAATTACACGTGTATTATTTATTGCCTACGTTTATCAATTGCGCCTACGTGTAACACCACTCCTCTTACCCCTTTTTTTAACCCAACTTCAAACATCGTTTATATAATAAAAGAATTACATTATTTTGGAGTGTTTTTGCAAAACTCTTCTCAATAGAAAAAAAATTGGTCCAATAGGAAAACTCAATTTTGCCACGTAAGCAAAATCAAGCAATATGATTGGTCAATAGAAAGTCAAAATTAAATTGATTTTGGTCAAACTTTAATAAATTTGGTAGAGAAATTTGGTTTAGAAAAAAACACATAAAAATATTTGTGGCAAATTTGTGAAAACAAAAACTTAAAAAAAGATGGAGTAATTAATAAAACTTTAGTGGTTAAATTTTACATAAATTATATAGAGTTAAGTGTAAAATTACAAGTTATATATTCTAATAACTTTATAAAAATAACAAATAACCTCTTACACTTTATACTCTATACTTTATAAGACGAACTTTATTTAAAATTGCATAAGTAATAGCATTTTTCAGACTTTTATCTATTAAAATTACAAATTTTATAAATATACGAATTAGTTTTAATATACGTTAAATATTTTTTAAAACTAATATTAGTTTTAGGCTTTCGTCCATTAAAATATTTTTTTTTTACTCTATACGTTAAATAAGGACTCATGTTACTTTATTTTAAAAGTTTAATTTATGCATACACAGACTTGAATATTAAATACGGCCAAACTATTGTTAACGGAATATGAATATCTGTAAACATTAATTAATGTGTATGAAAATAAATATATGCTATTGTACTTATAACAACGACTAATGAAATTCTTATTTAAAGTTTATATATGAATATCAAGAAAAACATTTTAAAAAACTTTACGGAGCATATTTTAACTTCACAAAGAGGACTTCCGTCAGTACAAAAGGTGTTCCGTGGATGGCGTATTGATATATCTTCTATTCGTGCTGGTTATGTACTACTAAACTCGCACATTTTGTACAACATGATATGAATAGTTAAAGTTAAACAACAACATCAACCTCAACCTCAACATCTATGTCAGTTAAACAAAGTTAAAATCGTTTAAGCAACAATTTTTTTTACAAAATGTTATTGTAATAGATATTAATACATAATAAAAAAATCCTGAACAAGTATTAGTTATACATATATCACAATTTTCACAGGTAAATTCTTATATACCCATATACTAAACTAAAATTTTAAGATAAATTCGATTTATGTGTAAATCTCGTGCGTGCACGGGACTTATAGCTAGTTTTTTATGAAAAAATCGTTGAAAAATCTAACCCTGAACTCTTCCTTAGAGCCTTGATTGTATTTAACAAAAAAAAATACTCGCACCTCACACCACCATATCTCCAAGAGTCTAACTCACACCCATTTCATATATAACCACTTCAAGAAAATACTTCCTCCGTCGCCACCATATCAGATCGGCCACAATCGTTTTGATACTTCCGACTGGCCAATCTATTTATAACGGTGGTACTGGTCGTGCTGTTGTTGGTAGCGAGAGGTTAAAGGCCCGTCAGAAGGAGTTGGTGGTGGGTGGATTCAGGGCGCGTCGGAAGGAGATGGTGGTGGTGGGTTTTCATCTTCAACCTGTTCATTTATAATATTTTGTGAAGATGATTTTAGATATATTTTTTTGAGATGAAATTAAGAATTATAATTTTGATAATGAAATCAGACAATGGTATATGGTTTGTTTTATGGGAATGCAGTCGATTTTGTTTTGGAGGTTGGTCACAAGTTGGACGGAGTAGTATGCTATGTGGACCATTTTTTGGCTTTTGTTTTCTGGTGAGGGCTTCAACGCAATAGTGACGGATAAGTTGTCGGAAAAAGTGGCGGTTACTTAAAATTTCGTGAAAAAAATTTGTGGTCACTGGAAATGTTGATGGAATAAAAGAGTGGTTGCAGAAAATAGAGGTCGAAGATGAGTCTTGATGACATTGGTAATAGGTCTTATCTATGTGGCATGCCACATCATAAAAAATCAAAGCAATATGTTAACTTTATCGGTCAAACCGGTTACAGGTTACCATATTACTCATAATAGAACAAATTTTAAAAGGTTATGGTTCATTTTGATAATAAAAAAATAAGAGTTTCAATCTGGAACAAAATTGTAAGTACCAGGGACGGAGCCAGTGGGGGGGCTGGCGGGTGCTCGGCCACCCCCAACCGGCCCAGCTAGTCCACCTCTTAGTTTGTGTTTATGATTGAAAAACATGCACTTCATAAGGTAATTCATGAGCTCAGTGGCGCAGCTTCATAGGGGCGGGGGGGGGGGGGGGGGGGGGGGGGGGGGGGGGGGCGGCCGACCCCCCGAAATTTTTTTGTGATGTAGGGGTATATAGTTTTCGTGTAGAAAAATTTCGGTATTTTCGGTTTCGCCCCCCCCAATTTAATTCGGTTTCGACCCCCCATAGTGTTAGGAAAAAAAAAATTTAGATCCCGACCCCCCACTCGAAAAATCCAAGCTTCGCCACTGCATGAGCTTATTATTAAGGGCTTAAAAAACAAGGTGTTGTTCTTTGATGAGGAAGCGACCAAGTGCAGCTATGTGGTTTATTTGTGGGCCCAAGGAATCTATTTACATGTGATGTTTTTGTGTATAGCCCTTTCAATATTAATAGTTGACGAATTAACCCCAATGTTTTATATGTTGTTCAAAATATTAAGTGTAAAATAAAACTATTAATGTGTGTTACTACGTACTCGTATTATATACTCCGTAATATATAATTACGGCCCCCTTTAACTCAAATTCCTGGCTCCGTCTCTGGTAAGTACGTTGGTAATCTGTAGCTTTTACCCTTAATTTTCTTCAGTTTCTCTTACTCGACACCCATATACAGCATAAGTAATTAACGCTACTATAAACCGTCACTACTCTGCGTGGGTAATCGCCTAGTTTAACTTAATAACTTTATTTTTGTTATCTTTGCCCCTACAAAGCTAGAGGACGAGAATGCCCTTCTCGTTGGAAAATATACAAAAATATCAAATCTTAGTTATTAAATTGCATTCTCGTCATCATTTGGTACAACCAAAACAATTAGGTAGTCCGACTAGTCCCCAACGAGTAACGGACAGTCAAACTCATGGATTGACATTTTCATTCCATCATTGGAATGGAAGGACAGTTACAATATAACTTTTGGAATGCAATGGAATGACATTTAAAAAAAATAGAGAAAAAAATGTAATTCTATCGTTTATGAACTAGGAGAATTTCTATAAGCTACAAAAGATAGGTTTATTAGTTTTAGTAAAATGATAAATTGTCTTTGAAGCTTATGACGCCTATATTTCTAAACTCTTTTAAATTTAGTAAGACAACTAGTTAGCCCTTAAACATAATAAACTTTATATTTCAACTCTTTACATAGTCCGTGTTATTTTATTTTTTTTAATTGTAAAAACATAATATTAAGTAGCACTATTATATTAGTGTTATGAAAGATAGTTGAAATCTTTATACAATAAAAGGAAACACCGGGTCACATATTTGAGAATATCAAATTGAACCGATAGGAGACATCTATTTTTTCATGCGGCAAAACTAAGGCTATGTTCCGGCAAAAGTAACTGTGAGCAGTAGCTATGAACTGTAGCCACAGCTCACTGCTCACCTCTCAAAGTTTCTTAAAAAAACATTGAAAAATTAAGCTTTTCTAAAAAATAGCAAAGCACACCGCTATTTTGCCAAACAAATAATAAAAGTCAAAAAGTTCATTGTTTTATCGCTTATCGCCCCAAAAAGCTTTGCGCCAAATATAGTCTAAGACTCTCGATTGCTCAATAAAAGTTAAAATTAAAATTTTTTTTTTCTGGTCAAAATTGAATCAGACTAATTTATATATATATATATATATATATATATATATATATATATATATATATATATATATATATATATATATATATATATATATATATATATAAACTGCTTATGGCCTTAGAAGCTCATTTTTATAAAAAAAAAAAATAATAAAATAAAAAAAAATAAAAATAAAATAAAATAAAATTACTTAAATGTAAAATAATTTTAGATTGTGATTGTTTAATAGACTTTATTATGAAGTCCAAAACTTAAAGAAATAGTTAATCCTAAATTCAATTTTATAAACTTAATTATAAAATATACTCAATTTTCATTATTTAAAAAAAAAAAAAAAAAAAAAAAAAAAAAAGTTCCCTGTGTACTTTAAACTGATAAAAATAAAACTTTATAATATTTTAAAGCAAAAATAAATAAATAAATAAAATCCTAAATTCAACTTTTTAATACTTTTTAATACCTGTTTTCTCTTTGGTAACCATAGTTTCAGACACTATAGTTTCGGACAGTATGGCCAACTAATCCCTAGATTTAAAACAGCCGCCACAAATAATCAATAAATCAAATCAAGTAAAGCTCTTCCGTTTCAAGAGGTTTGCGTGACCAACTCATGTGTAACACCCCCAAAATCATCATGTCAGCGGAAGACTTAAAATGTCAGCGGAAGACTTTTTGGGTGTTACTTCGAGGATCTTTGTCACAATCATAGAAAACGACATAAAAGTGACGCTTTAAAGTTTAATTCATTCAAAATACCAAATATTCGAGACATCAAGATGTTTCATAATTTAAACAACAAGTTTATTTGAAATATGTCAAAATGTTTATTTAAGCCCATGCCGGGTTACAAGCCCACTCCGTGCCTTCAAGTTCCTTCTTGTTTAGTTACCTGAGATAAACACATGCTAAAAAGTGTCAACACAAAGGTTGGTGAGTTCATAGAGTTTATAGTTTAGATTGTAAATCAGAAAAATGAGTGATTTCCTTATCAATTTAATACATTTCAATCCGTTGGTTTGCCCTTCACCGGGTCAACATCAAAAATAGTAATTGGTTTATAAATCCATATAATACGAGTTTCGAATCACAAGTTAAGAATGTATTGTAATCACATACAATCAATAAGTTTAAATCAATGTTCCTGTTATTGCCTTAAGCTCATGATACTCAACGATTAACAGCCAATCATAATCTCAAGTTATGACGGTAAGTAGTAGGCCCTCAAGATAGGTATTTGCCAATAACCTATTTATAAGAACAATAAAGTGCGCCTGGTGTTTTCTCCAACAACCAAACGAGGATTGTCAATCACTAATAGTACTATCCACATTTATTTACGTTCACCCTTCAAGTGATTAAGGTTCATGATCGAGGGACTTTCGGCAATAGTAACTTAAGCAAATAACATTGGCCTGACGGTATTTCAATACCCGGTATAAAGAATTGTGATCGAGTTTTAAGCATGTTTCTCCCCCACGGGAAAATAGTTAAAGAGTGAGCTATGAAATCATAGTAACATGTATATAGTTAACGAGTACTTATAAAAGTATAAAATAGTAATTAAGCATGTATCTCCCCCAAAAACGTTTATAAATCATTGTAAAACAAGTAAGAGTAGGGGCTATGACTCACCTTAGTGGTACAGTAGTAGTGGTAGTAACATAATCTCAACGATGCAAGGCAACGGCTTCACACACAACCTAAAAGATATGGTATGTTTTAGTTGATAGTCTAAATCTCGTTTTATCGCGAATATTTGTCATTCAGTTTGTTATTAAAACTCGTGTTCGTTTAAATGCTTGAAGTTCAAAAACAAAGTTATATATTTATATAACTTGTAAGTACATTGATGATCGATGAAAATTTTATATCAAGTCATAGTTTATTGAGTACGATGAAAGAAAACGTATATCTTAATGTCGTTAAGTATTTATAGTTCGCGAATCGAGTAACGTATGTTTAATAAATGTTTTATATTAAATATTAAATATAAAACATTTTATATTTCAGAAAATCCTTTAAGTTTCCAGAATTTTACATTTTTAACCCTAACGGTTAACTTTACACCGTTAGTCCAAAATTAACGATCGTTATAATTTAAGTTCCAATATCATCAATATTTACATTTTACAACTCCAAGTTTCAATATTTACTGTTTCTAACCTCAGAAAATTCAGATTTACAGTTTTAACCCAAAGTTTACAACTTTTGCATTTTTAGTCCCCGGTTATGAAAATTTTGCAAAGTTAGTCCAAATGTTACCAATTTCGAAACTTAGCATTTTAATCCTTTAATTAAGCTCAGAATAGCTTATGTAACTTATTTCAACAGCTCGTTAACTTATAAAGCTTGTTTTTCATTAATTGGGCCTTAACGAGACACTTTTAAAGGCCCGTTAAGGTTTTATGATCCAAAGGGCTTAAGAGGGGTTTGGGCCTGGTCTCGGGTTCATTTTTATGTTACAAAAACATTACAAAAGAGCTTTTACGATCAGCTTATCTAATAAGCTCAAAAACTGTTTAACGGGCTAATAAGCCCAAGTGTTATCTTATTTAGTTTTATAAAAACAGTTTTGGTAGGTTCAAAATGGGTCGAGCATACTGCTTATATAAGCTTATAGGTTCGAATAAAAAGTGTTTCCCAATTGTTTACCAAGGTGTCAACGAGGTCGAATCATAAAAATAGTAGGTTATGTGTCGAAATAATTATTTACGAGACCAAAGTAATCGGTTCAATTCATTTTCTGAAAATAGTTCCAAGGTTGAAAATATTCTAAGTGTTTTATTAAAATCGTGAAGGTCTAATGACTTTCAAAACGTGTTATATTTAATAGGTAAACATTATTTTTAGATCAAAAATATTATACCACTCGTTTGCTAGTATATTAAACATTTAGTATGTCGTATAAACTATATGTATTATGTTCATATATTATGAAATAAAGAGGCAAAGTAAATGTGCAAAAATGAAGTGAAAAATTAATAAATGGACTCCAAGTTCTTACCTCACCTCACGACGTAGTGTAAATACGTTTGTGTAAGTCGAGCTGGGTAATACGGGCTGTTTAGCTTGGTTCTCGTCACACCAAGGATCTAGGATGAGGAATAATGGTACTTGAAATTGCTTCGAGCTCCTTGTACACTTGACAAACGATTTGTCCCTTAATACTTCCTCCTTCGTTAAATTTCATGTAGTGTAATATGAATGTGTAATACTAACTGAGTTTGCATGGGAAAGCCTTTATAGTGAGTTCATGGAGTGTAGAGGCAAGGTAGGTTCATATGAGATGAAGGATAGGATATAAACGAATCTTGGCACCACCCATATTGGCCAATCGAAGTTTGACAAAGCCTAGATCATGTACGATTTTATTCCTGGCATTCCTGACATGTTACATGACGTGTATAGGTGTTTTGAAGGGATTGGGGAGCAAGGGTGGCTCGTAAGGGGGTTTGGGACACATTTGGTTATATCCATCAAAGGTGAGTTTCAAGGTTTGCTTGGGTCGTTTTTAGGGCAGTAGACGAATGAGGAAGGTTGTATCTTATACCATTCGTGTATCTCGGGCACTAGGTGAAACGAGTAGGGTAAAAATACGTAGGTGTTGTTTGTTGAAAACGCAAGATAAATGGGTGGTTTTTGGTGTGGGTCGCGGCTGGAAAACAAAAGGAGAAGAAAATAATTCAAACAAACACCCCTCGCTGGGCTGGCCTGGTGGGCTTATGTCGTGGATTGGGCCCAAAACAAAAAGAAAGGATTAAGCAGTCCGTTTAGTTTGGCTGTTTGGGTTTAAGTGTGGCCCTTTGGGTCACGTAGGCCTAATTCGTGAGTTTCGAGAGTCGGGTTATGTTCCAAAAATATTAGTGAGTAGTCTCGGGAATTTTCGTAGGCTCCGGGATGATATAAATAATGTACGTTAAATGTACGAAACGTATAGTTTTAATTATTAACGTTTAAAATATAAATATATTTATATTCGCGATATTAACTCTATCAAGGTTGTGTGTAAGCATCGTTCCTGGGTAAATGGTCAATCACAAATATCGTAGTGGTTCACTTAATATGTCATGCATAATAAATAAAAAAAAAAAAAAAAAAAAAAAATTGTTCCTCGTAAAATGGTTAATCTATTTTATGGTAACGTGTTAATCGTAGGAAAATTTTACGGGGTGTTATATTACCTACCCGTTAAACGGAATCCCGTCCCGGGATTCTAAGATAAGGTAGCCGTAAAGGTGAGTGGGAAAGGTGAACAAATAATGTATTTATTATTAGCTTCCTAATTGTACTTTCCAGCATAACGTATCTACTACTACATCAGCTTTTTACTTGATGATGACCAATCTTAGTATGATGTTGAATGAAAAACTTGGGGAAACTTTAGTCCAAAATTATAGTTGTTACTTGGCAGTATTATTTATGGTGTAAACAGTATTTTACCACAGTGGTGTACAGTACCCAACTCTTATTCTCTTTAAATATCCCACTTATATACTCCTTTTTACCTAACTTTTCTTTCTCACTTTATTCCTTTCGTCGACATGCCTCATTTCATCACCATCCTTGCAATTTTGTACACCATTGTTACCGCTATCTATCTAATGTATGTTTCGAACGAAGATCGTGTTATATTGGTTGGGATCTTAATGTTTCTTGCACCATTCGTGGTTCTAGCGATCTTCATTGACAAGTTTTGGAAGTGAAGAAATAGTGTTGTAGTGTAGTGGTAGGATTGTTGTAATAAGGTTCGTTGTGTTTCTATGTAATCTCTAGTGTATGAATAAAATCTTCTTTGTTTCCTAATGTCGTCGTTTATGTTAAATTTTCGTTTGCTTTTATTGCTTATAGATCATTAAATTTGCATTATGTGTTAAAACATTGGTTTGATCGTAGTTAGATTTGGTGAGTTTTAACAATTTTTGATCGAAAGTGTTAACAAAAGTTTGTTTGGTTTCGTGGGAAGTCGATTATAAGTACAAGTTTTTGCATCGTTGGATAGTTTGAAGTTCGTACAAAATGAGGTGATGATATCTTGACCGTCCTAAGATTGATTTAAGTGATAAAGGTTCGTTTTAGTTGATTCTTAGGTACATGATAATTTGAAATGTACAAAACATTTGTAGAGTGTTAAGAAAATGTTACGGAAAATGACTCGAAATTATTCGACATAAATTTGTTTGGGAAAATGATTTAATTTCTGGGATTCGAGCAATATTGGGCTCGAGTTATTGATCTAGTTTAAAATTCAACGAAGTGTTGGGTTATTGAAATACTGAGGCCCAAGTTGAGAGGGTGCGTTCCATTTGGTTTAAGCGAATATGAAAATGTTTATCGATACGTATATTATCATTTCATGTTATATCAGATCATGAGGTGACCTAATATTTGTTATATAATGTTTGAAAGTCCATAGGAATTTTATTTGATATGTTCAAAATTTCTTAAGGGTTAAGGGTATTATTCGTACGTGGTGTGTTTATGATTTAGTTGTAGTGTTACATGTTTAACATGATCTGTTTCTTGCCACTTGTGTTAAATTGTGAAAGCCAAGGTAGAATTTTCACCACGTATTCCAAGAATTTATTTATTTGTTTAATAGATGTAGGCTTTTGAAAGTTTTTACCGTTTGAATACAAACGGTTATATTAAATAAAATAATGGAGAATATATTTCAATCTTCTATAAATACTACTGGTACGTTTGTGTTATCTTCACACACACACACACAAAACAATCAATGGCTTGTAAGCTACCACACACCGCTGAACAAATCCAACAATATATCAAAGCAGAGACCGAAAATAGTGATGTGGATCGTAAAAATGCTATTTTGAGGGTCATTCTGGAGTTGGAGGTGGTGAAACAATCGAAACAACGGCTTAGAGAACGTTATGCAAAGTGTACGGATATATCGGATGATCGGAAACGTGTGATTGATACTTTCTTGCATGATGGGTATCGTAAGGATGCGGCTATTATTGAAACGTTATGGGTTTGTGTTCATCAGATAGAGGACCATAGCTCCAGCAAGATCTGTTGGAGTTTTAAAGAGAATGTTGAAGCGGCTAGGATTGAACAACAACAGCAATAGCAGCAACGTCAACAGCAACATCAACAACAACAGCAACTACAGCAACAGCAACAGCAACAGCAACAACAACAGCAACTACAGCAACAGCAACAACAACAGTTGCCTCATCTGGATCAATTCCAGCCAAGTTTTGAGGAAAATGTGGTGGTCGATGATGGTGGTTGGACTTCTGACATGGAGCGGGAGCTGAGTAGGTTGGAGGCTCAAATAGAAGAAGAGAGGTTGGCAAGCTTCGACCCTTATGATGATGGATATGATTCTAACAATTCTCAAACTTGGGATCACCCAGACTACCGCTGAAGTGTGATGTTAAATTTTTAGTATCGTTTGTAATGTTTTTATGTGTTTCAGTCAAGTTTAATAATAATATGTCGTTTGAATAAAATCCATTGTGAGCAAAATGAGGATGATAACTTATTTATTCTTCATGTTTTAAAAATTTACAAAAATCTGTGCGGGTAACCTACCCGTTAAACAAAAGAGTTTTGTTGATACAAATTTTTACAAGGAGAATAGTGTGGAGATAATTCTCGAATTATTTAGTTCTTGTGGATAGATATTAACTTGGGGAAAAGTGAATGCACATGGCAAGAATAGTGATTCATGGCAACATGTCTATATATTTCCTGATTTTTCTCTTTATCGTTCATTTTGTCTTCAAATAAAAATTTTAATATGTCTTATACTTATATTGTTCTCATAGTTGCGTATTTTGTTGTAACTTTCTTCCCGAAAGAAGATCTGGAGTCCTTGGATTGGATCATAGCATTTCTTATGCTAATCGTGGTTTTAGTCGTTAGTGTGGATGAAATATGGGGGTAAGAAATATTAAGAGTGTTGTTTTTTTTTTTTTTTTTTTTTTGAATTTGTAGCTTCGTGTACTAGGCATTAGCGTTTCATTGTGTGGTTTTTGTTATACAGGGTATTTGATGTATTACATCCAGTTGTGGTTCTTGCACTCGTAGGAGTGGTGGCATTCTTCATCAGCTTGGTGGATCAATCGTTTAGTGATGTTAAGGTTTACTTAGTGATTTTTGTGATGATAGCATTACCGATGCTAGTTATATCGTTGTGTATTAATATTCGCGGTTTCTAATGAGATTTAGGTTTTCTTGGTTTCATATGTCTGTTAACTCAGAAGTAATTAAACCTATTTATCTATATTTCGCTATTTACATAGAGAAGCGTCCCAAACTATGTAACTAAGGAAATATAAACTCATGGTTCAATGATTTACAATTTCTTGATTTGAACAAAAGGGCGTCCCAATCCATTCAAATTAAGACGTTGTAAATTATTTTAAGACAAAATAATTTATGTGTGGATTTGTCGTAAGCATCTATAAAGATGAAAGCGAGACAATTAAAGAGGATTTGCATAGTACTCAAAATAGTTGGGGGAGCATATAAATATATATATTAATATACTAGGGTGTAGTTGTACCATAAACTATTTAAAGTCACATAATCGTCGGGCGAAATAGAAATATGAAGACACGGTATTTGTAATAATCCCGATTAGTAAACATAGTTATTAGCATAATCGTAACACGTAAGCATATATCAAGTTATATAAGTAAGAAATAATGAGAAGTAACTTTTCTACCAGATGTTGGAATGTAGGCACGGAGGGCATGAAGTGGTATTTTGTAAAAATGGTCCAGTTAAAGTGTGGTTATAGTCCAATGTTTAAAAACATCTGGTTCTCTATAACCGTGGCTCTGAATACCAATCTGTAACACCCCCAAAATCATCATGTCAGCGGAAGACTTAAAATGTCAGCGGAAGACTTTTTGGGTGTTACTTCGAGGATCTTTGTCACAATCATAGAAAACGACATAAAAGTGACGCTTTAAAGTTTAATTCATTCAAAATACCAAATATTCGAGACATCAAGATGTTTCATAATTTAAACAACAAGTTTATTTGAAATATGTCAAAATGTTTATTTAAGCCCATGCCGGGTTACAAGCCCACTCCGTGCCTTCAAGTTCCTTCTTGTTTAGTTACCTGAGATAAACACATGCTAAAAAGTGTCAACACAAAGGTTGGTGAGTTCATAGAGTTTATAGTTTAGATTGTAAATCAGAAAAATGAGTGATTTCCTTATCAATTTAATACATTTCAATCCGTTGGTTTGCCCTTCACCGGGTCAACATCAAAAATAGTAATTGGTTTATAAATCCATATAATACGAGTTTCGAATCACAAGTTAAGAATGTATTGTAATCACATACAATCAATAAGTTTAAATCAATGTTCCTGTTATTGCCTTAAGCTCATGATACTCAACGATTAACAGCCAATCATAATCTCAAGTTATGACGGTAAGTAGTAGGCCCTCAAGATAGGTATTTGCCAATAACCTATTTATAAGAACAATAAAGTGCGCCTGGTGTTTTCTCCAACAACCAAACGAGGATTGTCAATCACTAATAGTACTATCCACATTTATTTACGTTCACCCTTCAAGTGATTAAGGTTCATGATCGAGGGACTTTCGGCAATAGTAACTTAAGCAAATAACATTGGCCTGACGGTATTTCAATACCCGGTATAAAGAATTGTGATCGAGTTTTAAGCATGTTTCTCCCCCACGGGAAAATAGTTAAAGAGTGAGCTATGAAATCATAGTAACATGTATATAGTTAACGAGTACTTATAAAAGTATAAAATAGTAATTAAGCATGTATCTCCCCCAAAAACGTTTATAAATCATTGTAAAACAAGTAAGAGTAGGGGCTATGACTCACCTTAGTGGTACAGTAGTAGTGGTAGTAACATAATCTCAACGATGCAAGGCAACGGCTTCACACACAACCTAAAAGATATGGTATGTTTTAGTTGATAGTCTAAATCTCGTTTTATCGCGAATATTTGTCATTCAGTTTGTTATTAAAACTCGTGTTCGTTTAAATGCTTGAAGTTCAAAAACAAAGTTATATATTTATATAACTTGTAAGTACATTGATGATCGATGAAAATTTTATATCAAGTCATAGTTTATTGAGTACGATGAAAGAAAACGTATATCTTAATGTCGTTAAGTATTTATAGTTCGCGAATCGAGTAACGTATGTTTAATAAATGTTTTATATTAAATATTAAATATAAAACATTTTATATTTCAGAAAATCCTTTAAGTTTCCAGAATTTTACATTTTTAACCCTAACGGTTAACTTTACACCGTTAGTCCAAAATTAACGATCGTTATAATTTAAGTTCCAATATCATCAATATTTACATTTTACAACTCCAAGTTTCAATATTTACTGTTTCTAACCTCAGAAAATTCAGATTTACAGTTTTAACCCAAAGTTTACAACTTTTGCATTTTTAGTCCCCGGTTATGAAAATTTTGCAAAGTTAGTCCAAATGTTACCAATTTCGAAACTTAGCATTTTAATCCTTTAATTAAGCTCAGAATAGCTTATGTAACTTATTTCAACAGCTCGTTAACTTATAAAGCTTGTTTTTCATTAATTGGGCCTTAACGAGACACTTTTAAAGGCCCGTTAAGGTTTTATGATCCAAAGGGCTTAAGAGGGGTTTGGGCCTGGTCTCGGGTTCATTTTTATGTTACAAAAACATTACAAAAGAGCTTTTACGATCAGCTTATCTAATAAGCTCAAAAACTGTTTAACGGGCTAATAAGCCCAAGTGTTATCTTATTTAGTTTTATAAAAACAGTTTTGGTAGGTTCAAAATGGGTCGAGCATACTGCTTATATAAGCTTATAGGTTCGAATAAAAAGTGTTTCCCAATTGTTTACCAAGGTGTCAACGAGGTCGAATCATAAAAATAGTAGGTTATGTGTCGAAATAATTATTTACGAGACCAAAGTAATCGGTTCAATTCATTTTCTGAAAATAGTTCCAAGGTTGAAAATATTCTAAGTGTTTTATTAAAATCGTGAAGGTCTAATGACTTTCAAAACGTGTTATATTTAATAGGTAAACATTATTTTTAGATCAAAAATATTATACCACTCGTTTGCTAGTATATTAAACATTTAGTATGTCGTATAAACTATATGTATTATGTTCATATATTATGAAATAAAGAGGCAAAGTAAATGTGCAAAAATGAAGTGAAAAATTAATAAATGGACTCCAAGTTCTTACCTCACCTCACGACGTAGTGTAAATACGTTTGTGTAAGTCGAGCTGGGTAATACGGGCTGTTTAGCTTGGTTCTCGTCACACCAAGGATCTAGGATGAGGAATAATGGTACTTGAAATTGCTTCGAGCTCCTTGTACACTTGACAAACGATTTGTCCCTTAATACTTCCTCCTTCGTTAAATTTCATGTAGTGTAATATGAATGTGTAATACTAACTGAGTTTGCATGGGAAAGCCTTTATAGTGAGTTCATGGAGTGTAGAGGCAAGGTAGGTTCATATGAGATGAAGGATAGGATATAAACGAATCTTGGCACCACCCATATTGGCCAATCGAAGTTTGACAAAGCCTAGATCATGTACGATTTTATTCCTGGCATTCCTGACATGTTACATGACGTGTATAGGTGTTTTGAAGGGATTGGGGAGCAAGGGTGGCTCGTAAGGGGGTTTGGGACACATTTGGTTATATCCATCAAAGGTGAGTTTCAAGGTTTGCTTGGGTCGTTTTTAGGGCAGTAGACGAATGAGGAAGGTTGTATCTTATACCATTCGTGTATCTCGGGCACTAGGTGAAACGAGTAGGGTAAAAATACGTAGGTGTTGTTTGTTGAAAACGCAAGATAAATGGGTGGTTTTTGGTGTGGGTCGCGGCTGGAAAACAAAAGGAGAAGAAAATAATTCAAACAAACACCCCTCGCTGGGCTGGCCTGGTGGGCTTATGTCGTGGATTGGGCCCAAAACAAAAAGAAAGGATTAAGCAGTCCGTTTAGTTTGGCTGTTTGGGTTTAAGTGTGGCCCTTTGGGTCACGTAGGCCTAATTCGTGAGTTTCGAGAGTCGGGTTATGTTCCAAAAATATTAGTGAGTAGTCTCGGGAATTTTCGTAGGCTCCGGGATGATATAAATAATGTACGTTAAATGTACGAAACGTATAGTTTTAATTATTAACGTTTAAAATATAAATATATTTATATTCGCGATATTAACTCTATCAAGGTTGTGTGTAAGCATCGTTCCTGGGTAAATGGTCAATCACAAATATCGTAGTGGTTCACTTAATATGTCATGCATAATAAATAAAAAAAAAAAAAAAAAAAAATTTTGTTCCTCGTAAAATGGTTAATCTATTTTATGGTAACGTGTTAATCGTAGGAAAATTTTACGGGGTGTTATATCATGATTGTTGCACCTAGCTAGAAATGGAACTTCAGATATATCACATTTTAGTGATAATAATCAAAAGCTTTTTACCGCTAAACCACCCGTGAATGATTTAACACTTTATATTGTATAACATAATATTACTATTAACATATTATATTTAGCGGTTAAAAAGCATAAAATATTTAGAAAATCAAACTCAATTATCAGGATTTATCTAGCAAGTGCCGTTAGACGGTAGTTAAACTGTATTTATTGAGCTCAATATTTAATAAAAAGAAAAAAAAAATAATAAAAGAAAATAGAAATAAGCATTTATAACTTAAAAGTTAATTTAGTGTAAAAAAAATAATTTGAAAAACTTAATATAGTTTTCTTTTGTAGTCACCTTAATCATTTCTTAAAAACACCCGTTAAACTAACAACCAAACACCCCCTTAAACAAAAGAAGCAGAGCAGTATAAGTAGTGATCAAACGTTAAACAAAAACCCAAAACCACAAACAAACCAATGAGGATAATGATGAAAGGTGGTGTTTGGAACAACTCAGAAGACGAGATTCTTAAAGCTGCTGTTGCTAAATATGGTAGTAAGAATTGGTCTCGTATTTCTTCATTACTTGTTCGTAAAAGTGCTAAACAATGCAAGGCTCGTTGGTACCAATGGCTTGACCCTCATATTAAAAAGGTATATATAAATTTCTTACATTGTGTTTTTTTAAGTACAGTAACTTTGTGATTTTGCTTGTGTGTAAAAGTTTTTATGGAAAGGAATGTGTTTGGGTATAGTTGTAGGTATTTGTCCAATTATCAGGTTTAGGGTATGTTTGGCAAAACTAGCAGTAGCGCGCCCACCGGTAGCCGTAAGTTAGCACTAGTTTGTTGTAATAAGTGTTTGGTAACGTAGTTGTTTGTTTGATAAAAGTGTTTGGGGCGTGTTTGTTTAAGCTTATTTGTGGCTTATGAGCTTATTTGTGTTTCGGCTTATATTTCATAAGCCCTGACTTTCCGGCTTATTTTGAGACTTGTGGGCTTATATAAGTTTATAATTATGATAAACTTATTTAAGTCCAAAAGTGTTAAAATAAGCCAGAAAATTGAAGCTTATATGAAATATAAACCGAAATCAAATAAGCTCATAAGCCCACATATAAGCTTAAACAAACACGCCTTGGTAATGTGGTTGTTTGTTTTATATAAGTGTTTCGTAACATGTCTGTATGTTTTATAAAAATGTTTGGTAACGTATGTGTTTGTTTTATAAAAGTGTTTGGTTGTTTGTTTTATATAAGTGTTTGGTAATGTAGTTGTTTGTTTTATATAAGTGTTTGGTAACGTAGTTGTTTATTTTATATAAGTGTTTGGTGTGTTCGGTAGCGTAGCTGTATTGTAAAATGACATAAAACCTAAACGCTTCTTCAGGTAGCGTTGTTTTTAAGATATGCAAAATGCTAAACGCTGGCTCCTTGCCAAATGAGCTTTCAGTTTTAAATGCTAAATGCAAGTTCATTGCCAAACACACCCTTAAGGCTGTGTTTTGCTACGAAAGCTTAGTAGCGTATAGTTTTTAATGTTTTTGATATAAGGCTTGTTTGGCAACGAGCATTTAGCTTTTTTATTTTGTTTAAATGGTCCTATTTGAAATGCTAATAAAAGAAATTGTTCTATACAACCATGTTACCAAACGCTTATATAAAACAAACAGCTCTGCTAGTTTACCAAACATAGCCTTAGCCTATCTGACTATTTTGAGGTAAAACAGATTATTTCGAAGTGTTTATTCAAGTTGAAATTAACATTACATTTTTACTAATATAATTATCCCAAAACCTTCTATAAATGGATTTCGTTAAATTTTCTAACAAATACTTTTTTTTCAAGTATTAAAGTTTTTTTTTCAGAATAAGCAAATCCAACCACAATTTTAAAGCAGCTTATAAGTAAACAGAAGCCTAATCAGGATAAATAAGCAATCCCAAACACCCCTTAGTAAAATAAATGGCTATACATGTTTCTTACAATTAATATGAGCTTTGACTTATCATAAAAAGAGAGTTCTGTGTAAGTAAATGATGGGATTTGTTATGTGTCATTACTCATTAGGTATGGCTCTAGCATATAAGCTGAAATAGAAAAGATTGGTTATGGGTTCTTTCATGTAAGCTGAAAATTATATCTGCAAGGTTCTGTTACAATAAGTGTCATGGACTTGTTAGGAGAAACTTGGTATTTTGTTAGATAGCGGAAAAGGACATGCACCAAGGTCATGTTCTTTCATTCTTGCATAATAATTTCCACCAGATGGATGAATTAGGGCTGATTTAGATTTACAGACATGCTTGAAGATATGTTATAGTAATCTGCAAGTGTGCAGCCTTTATTACAATGTTGTCGGTTAACTTCCAATTTGATTTTTAATGTTCATGTGGATACTATACCGAATTTCTTTAAGCTTGCTTGACCCTTGTAATCTGCTTTTGTATAAATATTAGAAACTTCATAAGTGACCAGATGCGTAAGAAATATACCTAAAATGTTGTCTAGGAATACCATGCTTACCCATGATGAGAAATCTTTTCAAGGGCGAATCTTAATTTCACATAATTCATGCTTATTATTTGTTTTTATTAGCTAAAGTCGCATGTTGCTTGTTTGTCATATCAAAAGTATGAGTTTAACTGTCAACTATCTAATATTTATGAAAAAATTTTGATCAAGTTTGTTTCTTCTTCTTTTAACTTTTGTAATTTTGCGCTACATTTTACTTGCCAAATTTAGGAAATGATATGCATATCAGTGTTTAGGATTAGTGGTATTATGATTGAACTATATGCTATGAGCCTATGAGCTTTATTTCTTCATCTGTTTACATCTATTCTCTCGTTTATCATTTTAAAATTTTGAAGTTTTTTACATGACAAAATCTGACCTCTTTTTGTCTGTACAGATTGAGTGGACCCGAGAAGAAGATGAGAAGCTACTTCATCTTGCTAAACTCATGCCAACTCAATGGAGAACAATTGCTACAATTGTTGGCCGTACTCCATCCCAGTGCCTTGAGCATTACGAGAGACTTCTTGATTCTGCTTGTGAAGATTATGAACCCGGTGATGATCCAAGAAATTTGCGTCCAGGAGAGATTGATCCAAACCCAGAATCAAAGCTTGCTCACCCTGATCGACTTGATATGGATGAAGATGAAAAGGAAATGCTTTCAGAAGCAAGAGCCCGCTTAGTTAATACCAGAGGCAAAAAGGCCAAAAGAAAGGCCAGTGAGAAGCAGCTTGAAGAGGCTAGAAGGCTAGCTTCCTTGCAGAAGAGGAGAGAACTAAAGGCGGCTGGAATTGATAATGGGCGTAGGAAAAGGAAGAGAGAGGGGATTCACTACAATGATGAGATCCCGTTTGAAGAAAGGCCCCCTCCTGGTTTTTATGATGTGACTGATGAAAGTTTCTCTGCAGAACAGCCTAAATTCCCTACCAGCATCGAAGAACTGGAAGGTGAAAGGAGGTACGACAAGGAAGCACGATTGAGAAAAAAAGATGTTTCAAGGAACAAAATTGCACAAAGGCAGGAGGGTCCATTAGCTATACTCCACACAAACAAATTGAATGATCCAGAAACCGTTACAAAAAGGCCTAAAATGAACCTCCCACCACCACAAGTTTCAGATTATGAACTGGAACATATTGTGAAATTCGGTCTTCCAGCATTAAATGAGGAACTCTCAGAAGGAAGTGGTTCCACACGTGCTCTCCTTTATACCCAAACACCTCATCATGGAATGACCCCACTAAGAACACCAGCCGGCAAGCTAGATCCTATCATGATGGAAGCTGAGAATCAAGCCAGGTTAAGACTATCTCAGACACCATTACTTGGAGCTGAAAATCCTGATTTGCACACTTCAAATTATTCAGGGGTCACACCAAAGAAAAAGGGCATTCAAGCACCAAAAGATATTGTAACACCGTCTGTAATGTCCACTGCTGGTGCATTGGTTATGGCACCAAGAGATGGCTGCTCATTTGGGGTCACTCCTAAAGGAACCCCCATAAGGGATGAACTTCACATTAATGAAGAGATGGAAATGCATGATACTGCTAAACTCAAGCGTGTGAGGCAAGCTGATATGAGACGGAATTTGCGTTCAAGTTTGGAGGGTCTTCCACAGCCCAAGAATGAGTATCTGATAACTGTCCATGCTCCTGAAGATGATGAAGAACCAGAGGAGAAGATGGAAGAGGATATGTCTGGCAGGATTGCTTGGGAGAAGGCTGAGGAAGAATTTGATGAGGATGAACTGAAAGAGGTAATTATCTAAACAAATATGCTTCAAATGGATGTTCTTTTACATTTATTGTTCAAGCCCAGAACTAACACACAAGTAATGCAAAATATTGCTGTCATTTGGAGATTATTTTCATCTTAGGTATTATATCAACGGGAACCTGCACTTTTTTACTTATAGCAAATTTATCTTCCTTGGAAAAGAACTTATTGTAGTTTTAAAAGGGGCCATAGAGATAGAAAGCACATGATGCTTTAAGTTGTAAATATAGTAATTGACTCCTTAATAGGAGCCCCCTTATAGTTAAATGTACATATTTGCAGGCGTTTGGCTTCACACTTTGCGTAGGTTACCTGATACATGTGTCGTTTTTTTGTGCTGATAATTATGTCTTCATGTACTTGATCGCTTTCAAAAATTTCACCTTGCTACCTTTATATAGGTATATATACATGCATATATGTATGTATTTATGATGTATCTATATGTACTGTATGAAATTGGGAGAATATTTGTGTCATCTCATGAGTTAATGACCCTGTACCTATGTACAATGCATGTCTAGGAAAAAAGAACAATAGATCACTGGTATATATATGGATATGTATATTGTAACATAGTTTTGTTTTACTATTCTAACATCCTCGCTGTAAAATTGTAAGTTATTGATGTTTGTATATAATTTGGGAAGGTACGTCAACTATTTTACTCTATAGGGGGTCTGCCTGCTGAAAAAACTCCCCTGCTGAGAAAACTACCTTTGCCCTTTGCTCAAATGTTAAACAAATGTTATGTTTCTATAATTAAATTTACTCAAGATACACTCTTTGGTTTAAATACGAAATTATTTGCACTCAACTCAGTTTTTACAAAGTACATGCAACAAATAAAAGCTATTTCTCAATGGGCTTAAGAATCATCCATTTGGACCTTGTAACATAATTGAACTACAATGAGCTTTAGTTTACTAATCACATGCATTAAATTTCATAGTTTGGATGTGACATAAACATGTGATTTTTGAATTTTAAAAGGCTAATTAAATGATTAAAGAAGAGGCAAAATTTCTGCATGTGGCCATGGGCCATGAAGATGAGGATATTGATGAATTTGTCAAAGAACACAAGACATGCTTAAATGACGTTACCCGTGATGCACATGGTCTCTCTAGTGTTGCTGGAAACACGGAGAAAGTTGCTGCCATCCAGAAAGAGGTTGACATTGTGAAGAAGAGAATGGATGATGATACAAAGAAGGCAGTATGCCTCGAGAAAAAGATAAAGCTTCATACTGATGGATATCAGGTAAAACAACAAGTTCCGGTTTTTGCTACTTTTCAATTACTTCTCTTAGTCGCTTGTTTCCTTTATTGAAGTAAATATGGGTCAGGTAATAGGTTGAAATGGGTCACCTTTTAGTACAGATGAAACGCGACTAATCAGATTTTGTTGACATGTGATTTCTCTATTATTGAACTCTAAAGATTATCGATGAGTTGATTATGGACATAAAGTATCTATATTACGATAGTTATAATCTAAATCTTTCAATATACCTACCAATCTAGGATGCATTTAAAATAGATTTTGAGCAACTATCAGCCGATTCATCCCAGTTGACCTTTTCACTTTTGGTCAACTTTTTCTTTAAATAACCCGTTTGACCTATTTAACTTTTCAAACAAAAAAAACCCAAAAGGACCCATCCATAATTAAATGGGTCAAAAATGCTATCTCTGTCTTTAAGCTATGTTGCAAACTTCCTTTTCATCTTCCTTAATTATGTTTAGCTGTTAAAAAATTCTTCTTTCCAGGAAGTTAGTTTCTCGGTGAGGTGTATTGTGTCACTGCTTTGGTCTTTTGTTAACTTGCATTGCATAAACGTTCGCCATTTGAAGACTATGTTATCTACTTATCTAAAAGTAGAAATTGGAAAAACCAAGTCAATGTATGAAAGCATATTGCCAGAAATTATGCTGCAGCACTTTTTCACAATATTAATCGAAAAGACCATTAACAGGATGACACTTAGGATGCAACTCCCTCGAGTTATAAAATTTTACCAGGCTTGTTCATGCTCAGAACTTCTTTAAATTATTCTTACTAATGCGTTTTCACATGCAGATGCGAGCTGCAAAACTCGGGTCACAAATAGAGACAACCTTTAAGCAAATGGAAACAGCTGGAACAGAATATGAGTGCCTATAAGCATTACAAAGACAAGAGCTGTTGGCAGCATCAAATCGTATTAATAGCATTTCGGAAGATATCCAAAAGCAAAAAGAATTAGAGAAGACTCTACAGAATCGCTATGGTGATCTGCTAGCCAGAGCCACAGCTCCTGAGCAGGTTGAGGAAGCAAATCAGATCATTGAATCCAGTAAAATGACCAACCTGACAGGCCAAGGGGACTCGGTTGCTTAATGTGTTTCACTTTGCAGAATGCGCACATTATCAAGTACTTGATTATCTGTTTTGATCCTTATGTTACAATCTTTTGTTATAACCTAAATTTAGTCTAAGAGTCCGTATGAGACATATCGATTAGTCTCTCAAAAGGTCGGAAACCACAAAGATTATAATTAACTTGTTGACATTAAGGGTACATGATCATTAATATGGAGCGATATTACTCACTGGCAAACCTTAGTAAATACTCCATTGACTATTTACTAAAAAATCACACTATTATATTAGTAGGTTACAAGAATATGCTATGAATATATTCTTTTCAAAGCTAAGAAGCTTGGAAATAGCTAAGGGTGAGCATGGTCCAAAAACCGGACCGGACCGACCGGACCGAGGACCGAGAACCGGAAAAACCATAGACCGAGACCGGACCGAATGTGGTCGGTCCGGTCTCGGTCCGGTTCGGTCTTCGGTCGGTCCGGTCCAATTAGGCATATTTTGGCACGTTTTTTCGGTTTTTTGGTCGGTCCGGACCGGACCGACCGGACTGAGGACCGAATTTGCCAAAATGCCTAGACCGAGGACCGGACCGAATGTGGTCGGTCCGGTCCGGTCGGTTTTGTCGGTCGGTCCGGTCCATCCGGTCCGTTTGCTCACCCTTAGAAATAGCAACGTGATTTATACATTTGAATAGTAAAATAATATGAATAAAATAATGATTTCTTTAGACAACATGTATATTGTTTTATTTTATAACCAGAAAAATAAACCAAGAATCTTATATTGACCACTATGAAAAATTCTATATTTCTATGTTAGAGAATAAAAGACTAGAGAACCATATACATCGACTACAAAATAAAAATCGAGTAGCTATACTAAAAAGTATATATGAACAAAAAAAAACTCGGTGGGATAATGTCGACATACTAAAAAGATTGAGTCATTTAAACTTTGACAACTATCAAAAATTCAAAATATTTGTTGGGTGTGTTACTTAGAGCCTAAGGTATGCTAAGTTGGTAACTCAAGTTAACAAAAAAATCTCGCTACATCAGCGTCATATCAACTTTAATATTTCAACATTAACACTAAAAGAACACCTTTTATCATAACAACACCTTTTTTGATACCCACCTTTATTTAAAAACTTACGAATTATAATTTAAACACTTTAACTAATTTTTCATTCATTACATCACCTCATAAATAATATTTCATTCACTAAATTCTAGTACAAATTACAAATACTAAAAAATATATATATATACAAAAATTTAAAAAAATAAATAAATAAATAAATAAAAATACAGAAATAAAAATATACGAAAATTTAAAAACACGCGGAAAATAAAAAAAACATACCAAAAGAGCCATTTGTACCTCTTTGTTTTTCCTTTTTTTATTTTTTTTTTATTTTGTTTATATTAAAAAAAAACTACAAACATGAAAGTACGGAAATAAAATTTAAAATTTAATAAGAAAACAGTATTAAACTGACAGAAAATACGAAACATAAATTGTGTTGTACCATAAACAGAATAGGACTAAGGTGGAGTATAAAAAATAAAGTGGGCCAAATGGTACCAATAACATATCTAATATTTGTTTTCATCAAACTATATACATTGCTATCTTTTCGTCGACATGTTAAAAGATCGAGTCACTTAAACTTTGACAACTATCAAAATATTTGTTTTCATAAAACTATATACATTGCTATGTTTTCGTCCTAATACAATTTTCTAGACTCGCTACAATCTTCTATTTCTGCATCTTTTAAGTTATGAGACGAACCGAGTCATATAATCAATCTCATTAACATAGGATATGAGGCGTACCAAGTCATAATAATCAATCTCATTAAGATAGAATAGGACTCAAGAGATCGGCAACTTAAGTATATGCAATATCTATTACTCTTTACATCTCAAAAATAAATGTTCATTTTATTAGACCACTAGGATTAAAGGTTGGAGTCTAAGTTCATTATCTATTTAGCGGCCGTTTGGTACATTGGTGTGGATGGATTTTGATTTTGAATCAAAGATCTTTTAATCTATTGCTTAGTACTATTTTTATTTCTGTGACACGGGTTTTAAACTAAAAATTACCTGGTTTTTATGAATCTAGCCAATCAAAAAAAAAAAATATTTAATAGATGTTTTTTAGCCACATATTATTTATCTTTTTTACTCTCTTTTTTCCTTTTTTTCAAGCAAAATATATAAAACTTGTTATAGATATATATAATTTAAATGTTAGTAATTTTCTTAATATTTTTTTTTTATTAAATCTTTCTCAAATCCGAATTCAATTTCAATCGACTTACAAACCAAACGCACCCTTAAGGGGATTGAAAATTGATTATCTGCGTTATCGGAGCTTGAAAACGTCGATATGCAAAAAAAACAGGTGGAGACAAGCTGCTAGGGTAACGTGGTTTTGGTTTATTCATAGATTTACTCATTTGACTTCTACCTTTCTTTTTTTGCTTCTTATTGGCTCTCGCTCATACTCTCCTTATCTTTTTGTTCGACATCGAAGTTTTGTTGCAATAGCTATGTTAATCAAAACACACTTTGCTACCTAACCACTTTTGAAATTTTAACCCCCACGTGTACCGTACGAGCCAATTGACAATGAATAAGTGACTAAATATAATATTCTCACCAAATTAACTATTTAAAAAATTGTTACACCCACAAACAATCTTCAAAAAAAACTCTCACAAATAAGTTAAAAGTATTTGGCTTGCTTAATAAGAAAGAAGAGAGAAGCTAGACTTAAATACAGCAATCAAATATCTCCAAAAGCTATTTGTGAGAGATTATTTGTGGGTGTAACACTACTATTTTTAAAATTCACCCGGCCGCAATTTTACTAGTTTATTTATCATTTAATCCATCCGTCAATAATCGTACACTACAAAAAATAAACATACTATCATTATAAACATTTTTTTTCTTTTTTACTTTTTGCACAATAATAATAATAATAATAATTTTTTATCTTTAAACAATTAATTTATACTCTTTTCATCTCAAAATTATTGTCAAAAGGTAAAAATTACAAAGTTTGACCATATTCCCTCACTAAATTCTCTTTTTATTACTTAAAAGGAAAATAGACAGTTATTTTGAGACATTCCAAAAAATAAATGTGGAATATAGTTTTGAGACGGAGGGAGTAATTTTTTTAAGATAAAAATACACCGTTGGTCCCTAAACTTCGTATGAAACATCGCCATGGCCCTTAACTTTTCAAAATCGTCGCCAGGCGTCCAAAACTATGGATTTTGAGGCCGAATGCGTCCCTTGACCAGAAATGGGGAGGTCAACGCTAAGTTTTGGTTATTTTTCCAAGGGTAATATAGTCCAACCACATTTACAACTAGCGTATGGTTTATGTCTAACCCGACATTGTATTAAATTCAATAAAATCTTTAACTATCAACAACGCAGCACACATAGATTCAATCAAAATAACTAAGAATGGCATAAAACGATAAGGGAAATGGTTTGTACACTAGGTTGAGGAAAGAGGATTGCTCTAAGGAACATCGTTTGGGTGCTAAGAAGAAGAAGAAGAAAGAGGTTGCCGATAATGTGTTACCAAAGTTTGATGATTTGGAAACAAGGATTACAAAACTTGAAACTCTGTTTAAAAATCTAAAGGAAAGGAAGGATCGAAGGAAAATGGTGATAGGGAAATTTGTGGGTCTAGCAAAGTGTATATTTAGATGGTAGTGAAGTTTGTAATGGTTGTCAACATGAAATCAATCAATAAAAATCTGGGTTTTGAATAAATTATATTGTTTGGCAATCAATATTTTTCATGTTGTTGTTAATTCTTTAGTTTGACTATTACAAGTCAATTTGGCAGTTTGATTATTAGATGTCTAAGTAATTAAACGATTTGCCTTTTTAACCATAGTGGTTGTTTGGATTAGCAATTGCATATTGGAGTTACATAATAAAATATGTAAAGCATTTGCATTTTTAACACATGTAACCTGGGTATGGTTTGAACATAGGTTCATCAAATGTTAAGTGGCCACTGTGTTTGGTTTTGCTGATACAAAGGTGTGATCGATTGTGGTGCGTATACCATCACATTTAGCATTTGGTTAGTTTGACTTTTTAAATGTCAACGAATAGCTAACATGTACAGCCATAAAATTATACTCTGTAATGTATTAGACAACATGAGAATGACTTAATACATTCACTATTAAGCATTTAGCATATTTGGATAGTTTGACTTATAGTAGTCAACTAGTCAAACAATGTCTGATACAACATGAAAATGACTTAAAACATTGTCTGATACAAGGTTTTACTGCTAATTAACACAAAATTGGAGAAGATAATGCGACCTCCACTGCGCAGCCTTCACCTGATGAACCTTCTAACGATATACATACTGGAACTGGATTATCAACATACAAAAACATTCATCCTGTCACTGATGGGCAAACTGCAAATGTGCCTGGAAAAACAAGTATCCAAACACCAAATATTCAAGTTATATAAGGTATAATTGGTGTAACGTAATATAAAACACAAGCGATGCAATTCAAAATTGAAAACTTACTTAGGGATCTTGAGAAGCTTGCAATCTCCACCAGGCAGTGTACCTGACCGATGTAGTATAGTGATACGTGGGAATCGCATCAGGCTTTACCTCTCAATGGATCTTGGGAAGCTTACAACCCCCACCAGGCAGTGTACCTGATTGTTGTAGTATAGTATAGTGACAAGTACCGGGGGATTGATCGTTCAACTCAGGAATAGTGTCGTTAGGATTGAAGTTAATCTAACTAGGTCTAAAGGTGAAGGATGATTCTTTTTTTGTGTTTTTATATTTTATGAAAAGCAGGTAAAAATCTCGGGTATTGGAAAGAGGGGCGGAATTAGTTGTTAATCAACTAACCCAAAAACTACTAATTAAACTAATGTGCAAGAAAAATAAACTAAGGTTCTACAAGGTAAGTGAAGCATGTCTACCTATGATATGTTACTCCTTGCTAGCTATCCAATTCTACTTATTGAATTGTCATACCTTGTTTTAATTGACGGGTTGTATTCCTTAATACCATTCGTAGGGCCGTGTACAATATTCCCTAACTCTATAAGATCCTACTTCACTCCTATGTCGAGCCGTTAAAAGCTCCTAACATGGGGTCATTAGAATTCACTTATGCATTAAATACAACCATTAAATCGTAGTACACCTCCGATCATGTTTCTTAGGACGTTCATGCAAGTTAGCAATGGAAGTCTGCCAGTTTTCTTAAGCCTAACATCGATATCAATCAACCAAACAAGAGACAATAGGAAATAAGAATTATAAGCTAAATCAACTAGACCTATTGAAGTTGTCACAACCTAATTGATGAAGATAGACACAAACATCAACAAGGAATCAATAAGATCTAATCAATTATATACAAGTTTCACACAATCATAAGTAGACACAAGGTGAATTAGCCAAGCATAATTAATGAAGAACAAGCAACAATAATGAAAATTGAAGACATTTTTTTTTTTGGTGCAAAAAGGTGAATTATATTACTCAATCAACAATTTACAACAGAATTCAAAACTGGTATGGACAACTCCCATTCAGTTATACAACATTGGATGCAATCTATATAGAACTCAAACTAGAAACATTCTAATCAAAGCAAACTAACTTCCTTTGTTATCTGCTACCAGACAGCATGCAGGCTTCAATCTCTGTCAACACAGAGATATTACTCAATGGAAAATTGCACTATAAGGTAAACCATGCCCAATTGTCCATCTTAATTCACCATTATTTTGCACCTCCCATCTAGCTACATTTCCCCATCACCCTTCAATCCAAACCATTCAACCTGCAACCACAATAGTAAGGACAGAAGAAGGTGTGAGGCTTCACTAGGTATCCCAAACCCATCCATGGGGAGCTCTGCCAAGTATCCTACATTTCCTTCTCTAAGAAAGGCTTCAGATACTTAGAAACACACACCCTCCATGATGCCAACCATTACCTCCTGTGGTGATGCATTGAGAGGACCAAGAAGGTTCATCTTTTACACCTCTCTATTCCTCTCATCATACACCACCCTACAAGACCACTTACCCTTCACAATGGCCAACCCTTCATTATGGTACATTTCTCCAAATTAGACCTCCTTCTGTTCCTCATATACCTACAGGTTTCCTCCCAAGGCCAAACAAGGGGTATATGGTTACTAACAAGGTACAGTCATATTTAGTGAAACTCCAAGGTACAAGGAGTTGAACACATTGTAGTGATCTCAATGAAAATAGAGTGTATAGTAATATGTTGATACACACTCTCATATTACTATTCCATTACCATCAATCAGCATTGGTGACTCAGTAAGTTACTTCACTTCAGCTCAGACCCACCATCAAACACTCCTTCCATAAATCAGACTCATAAATCCAACCGGTCATCACATTCTTGAATCAATTATCAGCTACAATCTATCTTTACCTCCCAAACAGTACTAGCTTCCCTTACTACTCTTGTATTTTTAGTTTTGACAGACATGAGCTTGAATCATATTTCATCTTGAATTATTTTGACCAATGTTTTATAGTCTCTTTCTTCCTGTCTAAATATTCTGTAATTCCTTTCTTGCCACAAATAGTACACTGTTGCAGCAAAGCATAGTTTTTTGATAATGCTCCAGATACTATTGTGATTATGTATGGTACTCATAATACTCACATAACCATTCCATGTTGCTGCCTTAGTATTAATCCTGGCCATTCCGCTGATTGCAGTCCAAACTTCATTAGAATACTTACTTTGAATATTGAGGACAATATTCATGCTAAGTGCGGGGGGGGGGGGGGGGGGGGGGGGGGGGGGTATTCGCTATTCTAGCGAATTTTATCACATTTTACTATCTTATACCCCCGTTTTTAGCCAAAATTTCAAAAAAATTCACTTGTGCTTCAAAATTTTTGTGGTAATCAGTCCGCCAGGTCTAACCGACAAAGGGATTGGCTAGTCCAGGAGCAAACGGCTCTTGGTAAAGACATCTCAAATCCGTTTACGGCTTGCAATTTGCCCAAAATTGTATGGTTCATCAACTCCCCATATCCCATAAACCGAATGAGTTGGCTAGCCCGCAAGATTATGGCTTGTGGTAAAGGCAGTGGAAAATCCATAATTGGTAATCAGCTCACCAAGATGTTGACTATTCCATCAAGAGCTGGCTAGTCCAGGAGCAAACGGCTCTTGGTAAAGACAAATCAAATCCGTTGACAGCTGGTGGTTTGCTCAAAATCACACGGTTATCAGGTGTGCCACAGTTCTTACACCTGGCTACTCCAGAAGTGATAGCTTTTGGTAAAGAGTTTAAAATCCATCAAGTTTTCAAAACAGTTATTGCTAGGGACTAGCAATAGTTTAGTGTGGGGGATTGATGAGTGCTCAAACACTCATCATTTTTGGTCTAATCTGAACTGCAAAACATACAAAAACACTCAGTAATGCATCAAAATACTAAAAATATTTCAAAATTGTGTTTTATATGTTTTAGATGCAAAAATGAGCAAAAACAGATGAAAAACGTATAAAGTTTGCAAAATTGGCAGTTTCAGTCCCCCAACTTTCATAAAATTACAAAATTAGTCCCTGGTCATTCAAAATATGGAAAATTATCACCAAAGGTCCATTTACAATCATAAGTTGTCATATTTAGTCCTTTGGTGCAAAATCATAAAAGTTTTGGAAATTGCATGTTTAGTCCCTGTACTTTCAGATTTTGGCAGTTTTGGCCCCTGGGAGTGCAATTTTGGAGAAAAAGTCAAATTTGGTCCTTGGAAATTCACATTTGTGACTTTTAAACCCTGGATGAAAATTTTGAGGAAATTACATGTTTGGTCCCTGGACTTTTGAAAAATGACAATTTTGGTCCCTGTGAATTTCAAAATGACAAATATCACTTTTGGCCCTTTGAGTATTTATACTTGGCAGGAATCAATCCTTATTTGTACTTTGGAGCAGTTGCAACTTTGGCCCTTCAATTTCAGCATAATTACATTATTGGTCCTTGTTGTTTACTAGTTACCAAATGGACCCTTTGGTATTATTAACCCAAAAAACATAACCTGATCCAAACAAAACCATCCCAAGCCCAACTACACAAAAGCCCATCTCCCTTTTAATAACCTGGTCATTTGACCAGGTCAAACCAACACCTCCACCATCTTCAACCTCCATTAACCCCCTAATTACCAGGTTCTTGTCTCCCCTGATACGTGGGAATCGCACCAGGCTTTACCTCTCAAGAGATCTTGAGAAGCTTACAACCCCCACCAGGCAGTGTACCTGATCGTTGTAGTATAGTATAGTGACAAGTACCGGGGGATTGATCGTTCAGCTAGGAATAGTGTCGCTAGGATTAGAAAACTTAAATACTAGTTCTAAAGGTGAATGATGATTATTTTTGTATTTTTATATTTTTTAGAAAGCAAGTAAAAATATCGGGTTTGAAGGATTTGGGCGGAATTAGTTGCTAGTCAACTAACCCAATACTAAAGATGCAATCAAAATAAAATACTAGAAAAGAAAATAAACTAAATTATACTAAAGTTGTGAGCAATAAGTGGAGAAAATGTGTTTACTTAGATTTCACTACTCCCTAGACATCTTTTACACGTTAATTACTTGTTATAGTTGCATGGATGACGGATTGTATTCCTTAATACCATTCATGGGGTATCGCACTTAACTCCCCAATTCTATGAGCTCTTATCTCCTCCTATGCCATGCCCAGCACAACCATAGGGATTATAAACAGTGGCTCATGCATTAAATACAACCAATAAAGACCTAGTGCACATCGGTTCATGTTTTCTAAGACGTTCAAGCATGTTACCATTTGGAGATCTGCCAGTTTTCTTAAGCCTAACATTTAATTCATTCATCCAAAATAACTATAAACAAGTAATCAACACATAATTAACATCTAGGTTTCATTAGATCCAAGCAAACACAAGATAGATCTAGCCTAGCATGATGGAATTAAGACAAGAACAAGAGATAGACAACCAACACATAGACATATTGATTGAATTAAAAGAATACTTATCTCAATTACACATGAAAGGTATCAAGGGTTTAGAACCCTTGAAAAACCTGTAAAATTCGCACCAAGTTCGTACTTAGGGTTTCTCCAAAACTTCTCTCTTAACTTCTCTCTTTTTAATGTGAAAATTAGAAAACTATATATAGGAAATAGGGTCTGACGGCGTCAAGACAAAGCTTGTGACGCCGTAACCTCGCCGCCAAAACTCTTCTCGGACTGCCTTGATCTACTTTTGACGCCGTCATGTATTGTGCATTTCCAGGCCGTCATGACTTTTACTCTTGACGCCCTACTTCGTGACGCCGTCAAATCTGTACTGGGTCGTCATGGAAATTACTCTTGACGCCGTCAGGAATTCCTCCTTGACGCCGTCACCTACTGTTCCGAGTAAGGAAAATTAAGACTTTGGCGTTTTCTTCACTTTTATGCTCCAAAAACGTCCGAATTGCTTCCTTTTCCAGATTTCACTCCCAAAGTACCTAAAATCACAAAAGGAACGATTTAGGGCAATATTTGATCAAATAAATTCAATTCCGGGCTTAAATGACCCCCTAAAAGTGGTTCATTTTTCGCCTCATCATATACCCTTACACTTGAGATTTGCTTGTCCTCAAGCAAATGCACTTTTATTCTAGTCAAAATACAAGTTAGGGGTCATTTAACACTAATATAAAAGTAATTACAACAAATAATCGCTCCACTAAAGACCAATAGACAAGCACGGAGGTCATACACTAGCACCTCACAAATAGTGTTTAGATACTCACATCTCTCGGGTGTAATAAAGTATAAATTACAATATGGAAACGGAAGATATCTCTCACTACCTGTCATAGCAAAATAGATTACCATAGGCTTGGGAAAGGATCAAACCTCCACCACATGGCGTAAGCACCTAGGATAAACTATCAAAGAGGTCTTTTTAAAGGGTTGTAACGTTAGGTGTAGGGATATAAAATACACGGTTTTGTTGGATAAAGGAAGTTTTACTGGTGGCGAGTTAACAATTTTGGTTAATTACATGTACAATATGGCGTTGCTAAGCCAAGACTAGACTCGACTTAAGCTAATAAATGAAAATTAACAAAAACATAAAATAAACAAAGAATGAAAAGGGATGGTAGTCCCGTATGTTTTTTTTTTTTTTTTTTTTTTTTTTTTTTTTTTTTTTTGCATACACTCTTACCCTACCATCCAAAATAATACATCATAGGGGATGAACATTCCCCTTACACTTGAATTTTTACATACTTTACAATAAACTAATCTAATGACTCGAATTAAGAAAATCAAAACACTTGGAACACTTTTAAGATTAACGTACATATGGGGGTAATAAACTGATGTTCTTTCCCATTACTCCATAAAATTAGCACTTTACCCATGAGTCCCAATCGTCCCAAAACAATATGTACAAGGATATGACTCGACTTAGCAACCATGTAATCAATTAGATAGTTAACTTAGGGTTTAACAAATAACAATAATGCACTAAAAATGAGCGCATACACGGAAGGCTAAGGCGATTTGGGTGTACATTTAAGTGGGGTGTAACAAATTCTTCCTTTAAGTAAGATGCTTAAAGTTAGAAACGAAAAGATAGGCTCGGAGGGGTGTACTAGGGGTTTCGTGTACTAAAAATGAGTACAACGCTAAGGGTGTGGGAAAAATTAGTTGACTTAACTAGCCAAGTAATATGACTTAAATGGTCAAAAGTAATTATGATACGGGTTTAACACAAGGGTGATCCTAATGCCTCTTATCATGTAGTAAATCCTACTACACGAATGTAGTCTCACTAGCGATCTCGGGATGCATCACTAACGCAAGTTCTAGTATCTAAATGCTACCGGTACACTCATAAGCACTAATAGTAAATGCTTTTCCTATCAAATCTAAAGGCGAACCTCACATATTTGGGTGAAAATTTTTTCTGATTATACGATTATGTGCTAGTCATACAATCTCCTATCCATGAGACGCTTGCTATGGCTAAAGTTTCACTCCTAAATGTTGTAAAAAAATTTAAATTTGGTGCTAAAATTACACTAACAAGTATTTCTCATAGTTTTATTACACATCTACTATTAAACAAAACAAACTCAAGCGAAAGTGTACATGTAAGGTATCATCTTTTTACCCTCCTCTTACACTTAAGATGAACATTGTCCCCAATGTTCAAGTAAAGAATGTAAAAGTTAAGAAGTAAAAAGAATGAAATCAAATACTCCCCTGATTCGCTCGGTATGGATAATAAGGTGGCCAGGTTAAATCTTCCTCCAAGAAAATGAACAATCAAAGTTTCCCTTCCAGAATATAAATCATCTTCTTGTCATACATAACCTGTAAATCCTGAGAAAATAGACAAAACAACCTCGCATAAAATCGGCGGCATCCTATATAAGTTTCTAAATCCTAGAAAACAAGATAAGATATAATGCCTGTGGAATGAAGTTTGCAGATTTCCTGGAGATTATAAAACTTAATAATTCACAAAAACCATAAGACTCCGTTAGAAAAACAAAACTGGTAAAATTTCCAGATTTTTACAGGTGACGCCGTCAGAAGTGACCTGCAGAAATTCTTATGTTAAGTTTCCGAAAAATTTCTGGAAAAACTTGGTCCTACTTCCTGGAAAATCCTGCAAAACTTCATTATGACTCAATACAAGCATTTGACTCTAACAAATACGAATATACATGTTCATTTAATATTGTGGAGAATCATGATCGGTTTGTTTCTTAAAAAACATATTTGGGGTTTCCCCTTACACTTATCTTTTGCAAAAATACTTTTAGGTGGAGTTAAAACTAAGCTAAAACAACAAAGTAAAGTATTTCCACTATTTAGTTTAGAAACATGATCAACCAACAATAAAAATAAAGCATGCATACGGAAGAAAATAACAAACAAACAAAAATAAAATCACACAAAACATGGGTTGCCTCCCAAGAAGCGCTTTTCTTTATTTACGAGTTTTGTAGCTAGACTCAAGGTCATGGGTTACTATGTGACCTCATCATTGGTTCCACTCTCCGATTGTAGATATTCTTTGTAAAACCCAATCACCTTTTTCTCAACCGCCCCCATAATCTTTTGGGCAAATTCTTTATCGACTTTATACCTTGGTCCAAGGGCCAAGCAATCTTTGTAATAAAGACTCCTTTTTTCCCATACATAATCCATGCCCTTTTTCTTATCCTTTTCATTGATGTCCTCAAAAGCACCAACGTTGTCCTTATCAAAACGGGATATAAAGCGAAATTCTTTCATCCTATTAGGCATCCTATAAGTGATAGTATCGGCGTTACTTGCAAATCGGATCGTTCCTTCTATCTCATCATATTCCAACTTAGACTCCTCAATAAACGGTTTGCCAAACACAACATTGGATAATCGACAATCAATAACATTAGCAAGATCCTCCACAATCATAAAGTCGGTGACAAAAGTGAAATTACCAACAAAGACATGTAGACCTTTAACTCTCCCGACAAAGTTACAAACTCCACCGGGGTATTTGGGATCTCTTCTAGGTTCAAGTCTTGTTTTCACTATATCATTATAAATAGTTGAGGACATAATGTTGATTGGAGATTTAAAGTCAATGTAAGCATTGCTAATGTGCCTATACCCAATCATACATGGTATCTTAGCATTCTTAGGATCGCCTCTCTTTATCTTAGGTTCAATTATAGTGAAAGGAGATCGCGGGTTATCGATAAGATTATTATAATATGCAATCTCCTCCTTAGTGGGGTATAGATTAAAATAGTCATTAAGCTTCGAATCTATTTCCCCCTCTTCAAGTCCCTCAATAACATTCACAAAGTCATTAGGCCCTAGGTCCTCATTTGAATACAAGGCGGTCGCTAGGTCACTAAATGCATGTTCGAGCTCAGCCTTAATCAACCTATTAAGCTCCCTAAGTTCCCTAATCTCACTCTCAATTTGTTCACGTAACAAAGCCACTTCTCTAGGGGAAAGGGGTGGATTCGCGTTTTCCATAATGGTCAACGGAACAGTCAATGAATTTAATTTACTAACAAAGGCACAAAGAAAAAGATAGACTAAAGAAAACCTAAAGAATAAAAATAAAATCTTACTAGAACGGAATCTAGCAAGTAGACCTAATAAAAAGAGATTCTAACCTAGACAATAACTATTCCCCAGGCTGCGGCGCCAAAAACTTGATACGTGGGAATCGCACCAGGCTTTACCTTTCAAGGGATCTTGAGAAGCTTACAACCCCCACCAGGCAGTGTACCTGATCGTTGTAGTATAGTATAGTGACAAGTACCAGGGGATTGATCGTTCAGCTAGGAATAGTGTCGCTAGGATTAGAAAACCTAAATACTAGTTCTAAAGGTGAAGGATGATTATTTTTGTATTTTTATATTTTTTAGAAAGCAAGTAAAAATCTCGGGTTTGAAGGATTTGGGCGGAATTAGTTGCTAGTCAACTAACCCAATACTAAAGATGCAATCAAAATAAAATACTAGAAATGAAAATAAACTAAATTATACTAAAGTTGTGAGCAATAAGTGGAGAAAATGTGTTTACTTAGATTTCACTACTCCCTAGACATCTTTTACACGTTAATTACTTGTTATAGTTGCATGGATGACGGATTGTATTCCTTAATACCATTCATGGGGTAGCGCACTTAACTCCCCAATTCTATGAGCTCTTATCTCCTCCTATGCCATGCCCAGCACAACCATAGAGATTATAAACAGTGGCTCATGCATTAAATACAACCAATAAAGACCTAGTGCACATCGGCTCGTGTTTCCTAAGACGTTCAAGCATGTTACCATTTGGAGATCTGCCAGTTTTCTTAAGCCTAACATTTAATTCATTCATCCAAAACAACTATAAACAAGTAATCAACACATAATTAACATCTAGGTTTCATTAGATCCAAGCAAACACAAGATAGATCTAGCCTAGCATGATGGAATTAAGACAAGAACAAGAGATAGACAACCAACACATAGACATATTGATTGAATTAAAAGAATACTTATCTCAATTACACATGAAAGGTATCAAGGGTTTAGAACCCTTGAAAAACCTGTAAAATTCGCACCAAGTCGTACTTAGGGTTTCTCCAAAACTTCTCTCTTAACTTCTCTCTTTTTAATGTGAAAATTAGAAAACTATATATAGGAAATAGGGTCTGACGGCGTCAAGACAAAGCTTGTGACGCCGTAACCTCGCCGCCAAAACTCTTCTCGGACTGCCTTGATCTACTTTTGACGCCGTCATGTATTGTGCATTTCCAGGCCGTCATGACTTTTACTCTTGACGCCTTACTTCGTGACGCCGTCAAATCTGTACTGGGTCGTCATGGAAATTACTCTTGACGCCGTCAGGAATTCCTCCTTGACGCCGTCACCTACTGTTCCCAGCAAGGAAAATTAAGACTTTGGCGTTTTCTTCACTTTTATGCTCCAAAAACGTCCGAATTGCTTCCTTTTCCAGATTTCACTCTCAAAGTACCTAAAATCACAAAAGGAACGATTTAGGGCAATATTTGATCAAATAAATTCAATTCCGGGCTTAAATGACCCCCTAAAAGTGGTTCATTTTTCGCCTCATCATCCCCCCTCCTCACCAACTATCATAAATACACTCACCTGTACCTTACCTTCCCCCTCCTCATTTAATGCACCAAACCAAACCCACTAACTTGCAAAACCCGTTTTCCCGCCAAATTGGTTTTGAAGGGTCAGGATTGTTTAAAGCTAATCCAATGGTCAGAAGTTGATGGGAAAGTCATTGTGGGACCCACTGGACCCAAAACATCAGCTATAAACCAAAGAGAAGCAGCAGAGAAGCATTATTAGTTTTTAGCTTTAGTGTAATGTAGATGTAGGTAGTGTAACTTTAATTTTTCGTTGTAATTTTCAGTTAAAATCAGTTGTAATAAAATTTCCTAGTGTAATATCAAGTATTTTCATCATTAATTTCAAGTTGTCTTTTCAGAATTTGTATTTTGCATTTTTAGAGTAAAAATCTCAACTTAACTTTAAAGTCTTACAAGTTGTTAAGCCCTGTTCCTTAAGCTCATCAAAGTCCCTTAGAAGCTTTCATGAGTTTCTAATACAATTCTAGCTTGTTATAAATCAGTATCTCAAAAATAAAGAAAAATACAAAAAAAATTAGTGTAAAAATAAAAATCAGTTTATAGGGAGATTCATGCAAGGAGAATGGTTGTTTAAGGATGGAAATGGTTTAGATGCTTCATGGGAAGCTTAGGGTAGTGTTTTGAGACCTTGGCACCTTATTTCTCAGCAGAATCCATTTGTGAGTTCATTTTACCATTTTTTTGTTTTTTACTGTACACCAGCTTAAATAGTGCTTATCTTTGCTCCTTTGTGCTTATTTGTTGTTGGCTAGTCATTGTATTGCTCTAAATATCATGCTTGTTTATTTATTTTCCTAGTTGTTCACTTTAGCTCAAAACTGCCATTTTTAGCCTCACATTGATGTGACACCCCCAAAATTTTACAACGCAGCGGAATACCAATTTGGGTGTCACTTCATAATTCATACACACAAGTTACATAAAAACGACCTCAAAAGAGACGTTTAATAAAATGTCACATTCGATTTGATAAATCAGAGTACAAAGGTCCCAACAATTTTTATTTAAAACTTAACTTACAAGAGTTAAAATATGACTCATATGTATATTATAAAGATAAAAAGTTATCGAATGTGTAGAAAACAAGTCTTTCAATATTTGATATCCACGCAACTCCGATTGCTCCCAATGCTCAGCTAGCCAATAATACCTGAGAAAATACATGCTAAAAAGTCAACATAAAGTTGAGTGAATTCATAGAGTTTAATAAGTAAGCAGTTGAATACAAGCATTATTTATCGGGCGACAAGTATTGCAATTACATGTCGGTTTATTTGATTATAGTATAGAGCTCATGACACCGAACCTTAACCTAGTTTTAATAGTTGCCCCGGCAGGGTAATATTTGCCATTTACCTCAACCTCTCAATATTATGTGACCGTTAAAAGGTGAGCGCTACTCACTCGGCCAGGCCGGTCAATGCCCAATATGCATATTTATAATACTAGCTTTTATACAAAATAATTAACGGTTCATGATGGGGACTTAATTGGCAAGAATTACTCAAGTGACTATAATCATGTAATCGGGTCCAGCATACCAAAAACTACTTGTATTCAGTTTATAAAACTAGCATGTATCCCCCTCGCGAGGTTTATAAAACTTTTAAATAAGTAAAGGCGAGGCTATGAACTCACCTCAAAGTGAATGAGCAACCAACAAGCAGATAAACAAAAAGAAAGGCACAACGGCAACCGAACTTCTCGATCTTATGCAACGATGAGAATATAAATATCAACGAAGAAAAGAATGAAGGCATAAAGTCTTAGTCGCGACCTAAAATAACGGCGCTATTAGAAGAATGAAATATATATATAAACTGACACATAAGTCGTATATATATAAATAAAGTATAGTAGAATCCATATGTGTGCACAACTTAAATTATTTATTGTACAAGCTTTAATAAAAAAAAATATTCATTTCTAAGTTACGACACTTTTCCGAAAAATTTCTATTTTTAGAAAGTTTTTATTTTTATAAGGTTTCTATTTTAAAAGTTTCCATTTCTGGAAAATTTAGAAATTTAGAGTGTTAATATCGATCCATAGTAATGATCATTTCTCCGACAACACTAGCTTACCAAGGTTATATCCAAACACTCATCTTTTATAAGTAATATATGTGTATATATAACTTAAACACAAACTTACCATTTTTTAGACATCGCCAAACGCACACTAACATTTTATTAGTCATCTAATAATATTCGTTAAAGTTTCTAGAGCTCAAACGAACTCAAAGAAGCTCAAAAACACAATTTTAACCAAAAATCAGCAAGTATGACTACTTTTCCAAAAAGACGAATCACCAACTTTAACCCCAAAAATTTCCTATCGTCTAGCATTTTCATACCAAGATTTCCCGAGTTTTTATGTAAATCATCAAACTAAGCAACTTTCATGTTTTAACGGAAGGCCGACTCGGACCAGAAAAGGCTCAAAACCTTGTTTAAAAACTGCATCAGCTCACTTTTATAAACAAGTGCTGTCATTTTTAAAAGAAAAATGTAGAACTGATTTTAATCAAAATCACTCTCACTTTCGCACTTTCACACCCCAATTCCTCGCGATAGACTAAAAATGTCGTTTCGGACAACTTTCGTGTTTTGGCCGAAGGCCGAAACGGGTCAGAAGGTGTCCGAAACAACCCATTTCAGTTCTGCCAGAAATTACCCATTTTCAAAAGTCCAGAATTTTAACACAACCATTTTCCAAACTTCGGACGGCCATAAAAACTTCGTTTTTAAGAGTTACGGGTCCAATTTTTTTTTTAAACGATCGTCTCGATGAATACTAACATATTTCAAAGCCTAAATTTTATAAAAATATTTTCACGACACCCGAACGAGGCGGCAAAAATTTCTGCAAGAATTTAACTCTTTCAAAACTTGTAATTCTCATTCAAACTCCATCAAATCAATATCACAACTTCGCAAAAGTATCACCAATCCTACTCCCCATCATCTAACGCATTAAACCAACAATTTCTATAGCTCAAAACTATTATACACACGATCATATGGATTCCAAAATAGTGAAAATAAACAATACATATAAATATAACAAAGAGGTATTGAAAAAGGTTTCAACAAGCTTACAAAAACAAGATGAACACATGCAACAACCTCTCCAATAAACCCACAAAATTCGTCACAATCACACCCTTGATACCAAACGGATTTTTATTATCAAAACTTCATTTCCCATCATTATTTTACAAAACCCATTCAAGAAAACTAGTGTACCCACGATTTTGGGTACCAAATCGAGACAAACGAGTTGAAACTCGTGTCACCCACCTTCAAAAAGGCTTCAAAACTTGATTTCTTCAAAAACCCGGAAAGAAAAGATGACAAAGGTGGTGTTAAAGTGGTGGTATAAATTCGTACGTGGTGTTAGGGTGGTCCAAATCGCGCGTGGTTTGTACCAAAAGATAGATCGTGAAGAGATGGTTAAAATGGTGGTGTCATTTTTGTTGTAGGAGTGGCTGTGGTGGCTGTGGTGATGGTTTAAGGTGGCGGTGGTAGTGTATTAAAAAGAGAGAGATGTTGTGTTGGTGAGGGTGATGAGGTTGTGTGTTTATCCAGGTTATCACAAGGACGATTTTGTGGTTACTCTTTGACAAAAAAAAATATATAATGGTAATAATAATAATAATGTTATTAGTGGTAAGGTGGGTTAAGTAGCCCGGTGTAATACACGGATCAAACCCGAAACCTTAAATAACAAATCAACTTTCTCGAACCGAAGACGTTCCAAAAATATAAATATCCGAACCGATATTAAAATAATTAAAATTGTTAGGTTATCCTATTTTGTTTTCTTTTTAAGTGTATACACGGTATCACTGGTATGCTTGGTCCGTAAAAATATAAAAGAAACCCGAAAATTTGCATTTATAGAAAACGTTTTTATAAAATAATAAATAACTTATTTTAATATGTTTATTAAAATAATTTATGATAATTAAATATAAAATTAATTATTATCATGTCAGTACGCGCTGTGGGTAGTTTTTCACTTATTGCGAGATAATTTATCGTTTTCAAATCGAATGAGTTCGGAACAGTTCAAAAATGAAATATAAGTAATAATAAGTATAATTTATTATTAAAATGTTTCCGAAAAATTACGGGTACGCGTTACGACATACGCGGTTAGATTCTCTCGGTAAAATTAAATTTACTTAAAATAGGATAATAAGTAAAATGTAAAATGTATGAGGTTTACGTAAAAATGTCAAAATAATAATAATAATAATAATAATAATAATAATAATAATAATAATAATAATAATAATAATAATAATAATAATAATAATAATAATAATAATAATAACAATAATAATAATACATATAAAATATTTAGTTAAATAAATAATGAAAAAAAAATAGACGTAGAAAAGGGATAAGTATTCTTTCATTAGAATATTATATTAATTTAATTACAAGGCGAAATTTACCAATTGTTACAATTGATTCTTTGTGTGTTGATGTTATCTGTGGTGGAATTGTGTTAGAATAAGCTTGTTATATCATAGTATAACCTTCTACATCAGTTTCATGGCCAAACTCATTGATTCACTTTGAAAATCTCAAATCAAGTCACATAAAGGTGTGTTTGGCTTAAGTCTGTTAAGTGAATTCAGAGGTGTTTTGAATGTTATTTTTGTTTATGGTAACTCACACTAGGTCTAGTTAACTTAGTTTAGGCAACAACTACTTGGTTCCAATAGCCAAAATCAAAATCATCACCAATTCCACCCAACAGTTAACTGTTGGTGTCTTGGGATCTTAAAACTCAACCATTTTGTTAAAAGTTGCATTTCTAGCCTAGTGTAGTCTTAGTATAACTTAAAACATCTATTTTAGTCATTAAATCAAGAATCGAAAGTCAAAAAAGTCAAGGTTCAAAGTTTTAGCAAAAAGTCAAATTATGCATTTCAGATTTTTCCAAAAGTTCTAGGAATTTATTGAATTTTGTGGTTGTTTTCATGGCTTGAAATTTGTTTCCATTTGTTGTCTAACACCTCACCTTCAAGTTCCTAACTTCATTTGATTTTTACAAATTTTTCTGTGGGGTCCACTTAGCCTCAAAGCTACTTGCAGGGGGCATCACTCCCCTGCATCAGCATACAACAGCCCACCACCACCACTTAGTGGTGGTTTTCTGATCACCCTAGTGGGTCCACAAGCCCAACCTTGGTTCATTTCAACCCCCCCCCCCCCCGGTAGGCACCATGGTTTGACCCCTGGTTTGACCTAAAACCCTGTGGACCCCACTTGAATCAAGCACAAAAACCTGTCCCAGTTTCTGAGTTCATATGAGATTACATGTACTTATTGATAGCTTAATTGCTTATTTTGTGGTCAACTTTGGATTTTTCTAGCTTAATCATGTTCAAATAAGTCAAGTAAACCAGAATTACCCATTGTGGGTCCCACCTAAGCTGATTTTAGCTTATTTTGCCCCTTGGTCAACAAAAGTCAACTGTTGAGCCAAATAGCTTATACTTTGCTTATTTTTAAGTTCCACTAAAGTTGTTTTTATAAAAAGTTCATGTTTTTAGTTGTAAAATAGTTTTCTAAAATAAAAATCCAGAAAAAACAAAGTAATTTTAAGTGATAGTTTCTATTTAATTTTATTTAAATTTTATTTTTCATTTTTATATTTTTGTTAAGTACTTAGCTATTTTATATTTTTATTAAATTCCTCTTATATTAAAGTATTTATAATAATTTTCTCAGATTTTTATTTTGCCATTAAGTATTTATTAGATTTAATCTTAGTTTTATTTATAATTAATTAATATTAAGTATTAAATAGCATAATTAGTTTTTATAAAGTAAAACCTAGTTTTTATATTTTTCCTAGATTTTATATAATGTAAAATAATTTTATAAATTTTTTTGTAATTTTTACTGTTCATTTTCTATTTTTCTTAATTTAAAATAGTTTATTTAGGTAAGTAATAATTAATTAGTAATTAATTAATATAAAAACCACAAAAAGACAAAAATACTTATTTTTAATTTTAAAACTTATTTTTAGTTATTTTATAATTTTAGAAACTTTATTTTCACCTTTTTAGTATTTAATTAATATTGTATTATATTTAAGTTGTTTTAATATTAATAATTAAGTATTAAATAGTATTTAATTAATAATAAATAATTAATTAGTGTTAAAATTAATTTTCTTTTTCTAAAAATTTTCTTTTACCTTTTAGTTTATAAAAAAGTCATTTTCACCTCCTGGGTGTTTTTAGATTTCACTTTTCACTTTTAATTTTGTACGTTTACGTTTTATTTAAACATGAACGTACACGTTTTAAGTTTTAAACGTTTCTGGTTTTTCTGACTTTCAATGTGTTATTCATATAGCTTGTTTAAGCTATTTCCTTGTAGATTCCTTAGCCAGATCAATCTTAAACCCTTTTCTGTCCAGTTTCACCCAATCACAAGCCGTTTGATAACCATCCACACCTCGTCGGGGCATAACGACCCGGGGAAACCACTATATTCCACGGAGCATTGAGCCTAAGGAGTTTGACTGTGTTGACCACATCCGTGGTTGATTTTCGTTGACTGCTTTTCCCTCAATCAAATTTTGGCGCCGTTGCCGGGGAGGTTGTGTGCGTTTTCTAAACAGTTTTTCTGATTAGTGATTTTGGAATTCGTTCCATTGTACACTTATCCATCCTTTGTTCATACTTTCTTATTATCAAAACAAAACCGTTCCCGAAAACATCAAGTTTTCAACGAACACAAAAACATTTTCTTTCCTATTTGTACAAAATATTTATCCAAAAATCCAAAAATATTCACCTTTACCCTCTCACATATTTGATTCTTCATTCCTACCCCTCCCAAACATTTTGATTCTTTCTATATCTCATCCACACTTTATGGTTTGCCAGTGGTGTGGTAGTTCTCATAATGGTGGTAATTGCCCCGGTTGTGGCATGGTAGAGTCAGGAAACGGGTCTGTCTATAACCAAGATCCTTATTCCTACCATGACACGACTGATTTATTCCACCAGCTACCACACCATGATTCTCAGCAGTTTTACTGTTGTGAGTACTGTGGTGGCTCACACTACAGTTCTGATTGTCAATCGGGAAACACGCTTGTCTATGAGCAGTTTCCCGATAACGATTATGACTCTAGCACATACGACTCACAGCCACATCATTTTTACTGTTATGATTACTGTGGAGGTCCACACTTCAGCTCAAATTGTCAAACGGGTAATCCATATCCTTGTGACAATTTTGACACACCTTATTACGACCAACCTCCACAGTACGATATGAATTAAGCACTTCTTCCAGAAATGCAAAATATGATGAAAATCGTTGATGAGCTTAAGGGTTTAGTTAAAGACTTTGCCCAAAGACATACTCATCAAAAATCCATGGAAGAATTGCTAGCTGAAGAGCAAGCTGCTAAAATAAATTCTCAAAATGCCTATGAAAAATCTGTGAGGGAATCCATTGCAAGAGAAAAAGCAGCCAGATCTAGCTCTTTGTTCCGTTTTATCCCTGATGACAGTGATGATTGATGAGTGCTTATTCACACATCCTTTTTAGACCTAAAATCAGACCAAATACATCAAATACTAACCAAATATGCCAAGAGAATGTGTGTTTTTGTATTTGTGTATGTGCAGGTACGGATATGTGAAAAATGAACAAAAACAAAGCCAAAACCGACAAAAACGAGCACGAGATTGGAAAAAAAGTGAAAAGCCGAAGCCAAGGAAGAAATTTAACCAAGAAAAGCGCAAAATGACAAAAGTAATCCTTAGAGATTCAGAGAATAACAAAAGAGATTCTTAGTTGAAATATAAAGACCTTTACAATAATGGCCCTCCAAGTTTCAGCAAGTTGTCAACTTTGGTCCTTTGAAGAACTTTGGAAGAAAAGTCAACTCAATTCCTCCAAGTTACAAGATCGTTACGTGTAGTATTTAGTTGCATTTGTAGCGTTTAAATATGTTTTAAGTTGTTTTCTCATGTTTTGTAAAAGTCTAGGGGCTAATTATGCAACAAATTAAAAGATTAGAGAAGCCCTAGCCCCTAGCCTATAAATACCCCTTAAACACCAACTTTGAGAGGTTGGTTGTTGAGGGTTGGTCCTCATAGTAGTAGGAGTAGTGTAGTTTTATTTTTATGAAGTCATTTTTTTATGCTACTTTCTCTCTCTAGCTTTATCTCTCTAAAAATCTTTAATTTTTAGTTGTTAAAATCTTGTTTTTATTGGTGGGATTTAAAGTTTATGGTTAAAATAGGTTGTTTAGTAATAAATTTGGTGAAAAATATTAGTTTTTAGGCTTTATTTTGGATCAAAATGTGTTTTGTTATGATTTTATCGAGTTTGCTTTTTTAAAATATTTCGAGTTTGCTTTTTAAAATTTTTATCGAGTTTGAATTTCATGTTTTTTTTATCGAGTTTGATTTAGTTAATTAGTATTTTCGAGTTAGGACTTTACAGATTCTAATCGAGCAAGTCTTTTAGGGGTCTAGTAGCAAAAAGATTTTATCAAGTTAGGCATCTACGTCATCGAGTAAGATTGTTGCATTTTATCAAGCATGTGTTATTATTTTAATATAGGAGTAGGGACCTATTTGCAAAAAGTTTTTATCGAGTTATAGTTTTTTTTTAAATTGTTTTCGAGTTTGGTTTTAAGAATGAATATCGAGTTTGGAATTTATAGTGAATATCGAGTTTGAGAAATTTTTGGTCTACCGAGTTTGACTTTTTTTTTTTGTATTTATCGAGTTAGAGTTTTTGTTTTACTTATCGAGTTTGACCCTTTTTTTTTGCACTTATCGAGTTAGAGTTTTTTTTTTTTTTATTTTTTTTTTATTATTTTTATTTTTTTTATCGAGTGTTTATTTTACCAAGTTTCATTTCTTTTGGCAAGTTAGCCAAGATTATCGAGTACGATAATCATTGCCTCATCGTTTATCGAGTGAGGTTCTCTTATGCTTTATGCTAAGGCGAAACTCTGCCGAATTTTATTTTGGCTTATCTAGTTTGTTTCTTTTATCGAGTCTTTTTTATTTTATCAAGTAACTTTATTTTATTAATATGAGTTTCGAGTAGTTTTTTTTAGTGTTTGCTTGGTGGCACGAGTTTGTGAGTTAAGTGTGGATTAAAAGGGGTCGTGATTAATAATCGTTATGATTATTTAGACTTGTAATTTTATCATTTGAAGGGCAAAAGCCGGAGAATAATCAAATTACACATCTAGTAATTATTTTCTTTATAAAGGATTATTTTCAAAATAAACCAACTTTGTGAGAAAATAGTCTTGTTTAAGGAAAATAATTCGTCGTCAATCCTTGACCCACACTTGATGAACTTATTCACGTCGCTTAGCAAACATATTGTTTTTAAAGTCTTTTCCCGTCTTAATTTCTTTTCGCGTTTTAAATCTCGTTTTCTTTAGTTATTTTATTCAATGCTTGTTTTATTTGTTTGTTTCCTTTGCGTAGTTTTATTGTCTTTCTCTACTTTAATCGCGTTATAATTTTCAATCGTAGTTTAATCAAAAACCAAATCATCATTTTAATTCCATTCACTTCACAATCACGCGACTCAAGCCGACTCAATCGCCGTCTTACCTTCGTTGGGACATAACGACCCGGGGAACATCGTTTTATTGTTTCTTTTTACTTTAACTGCATTTTAAATCCTTTTAGTAGTGTAATCAAAAACCAACCAAATCATCATTTTTAATTCCATTCACTTCACAATTACGCGACTCAAGCCGACTCAATCGCCGTCTTACCTTCGTTAGGACATAACGACCCGGGGAACATACTTTCACGAGTGTTTCTTCGGTAATAAAACTATACACTCAAAAAGACTTTATCAAAATGGCGCCGCTGCCGGGGAAGGTTTGAAACGAGAGCGTCGTACTTGTATCATTTGTTGGTGATTTGAAGACCCTTCTCCAGAGAAGTTATCGATTTTTGTAAATATTCTCAAAAAAATTTAAAACCAAAAAAAAAAAAAAAAAAAAAAAAAAGATTTTCCTTTTCTACTTTTGATTTTCTTTTTCAAATAATTCAAAAACCAAAAATAATCTTCGTATCTTCTTATCATTTAATTCTTCTTCATTAACCCTCTAAACCAATAATTCTTATGGATCCGACTTGTTTTAAATGTGGGGAACCGTTCTTCAGAGGTTCATGTGTTTGGTGTACATGCGGACGGTGTGGTAACGATATTCGAGACGGAAGTTGTTGGTTTTGCGATTCAAATACGTACAACAACTGTCCAAATTTTTCCGACTACCCACCTCAGCCCGATTCATTCAATCAACAAATTTGCAAAGAATGTGGATTTACTCATGGATTTTGTATGTGTTATGCTTCAAAAGCTGAACCCACATTCACCTCCGATCATGATCCGAACTTTTCCAATTATTATCACAACGATTTCAATTCTTATGAGCAAGTACCTTATTTCAATGATAATTCGTTTCAAAGTTTATCTAATTTTGAAAATTGTGGGGGATCATTTGAAAATTTTTGTTATGAGCCGAATTCATGTTACGATTCTCATGGTTTTAACCAACCCCCACAAACTCCCGACATGGTTCAAGTTTCGAATGAAGTTATTGATGAAATAAAATCCCTTACTGCAATGGTACGAGAGTTCATGGCTAATCGTATTACATATACTCCCGATCCTAATGAGAAGTCCATGGAAGAATTACTTGTCGAGGAAAGAGAGGCTAAATTACGAAAGGCTTTTATTCATGACGACGATGATGAGGATTCCATCCAAATTGGGGATATTTACACTTCATCTGCTGAAACCACCCCCGTCGGAGAAGAAAAGAGTATTGCAGAAATATTAGCAGAAGAGCAGATGAAGAATATCCGAGCTTTATATGCTAATAAAAAGGTCGACGAAGACGTTCTTGAAATTTCAGATTCATCTCCGAGTGGCAATCCCACTCCATCCTCTGATCCTCTCATTTCCGACTCTTTCCATCCTTCTCTAGAACCAGTTGAGAGGAGCGATGTCTTTTTAGATGAGATCGAGGCTTGTCTTGCTAATAATCATTCTGATTCCGACGATGATTGTACTTCTTTATCTTGTGGAGATATCGATTACATTGAGGAGTTACCTTCTGAGCTCGTCATCTTAGAAGAAGAGAATGATGAAGAAGTTGACACTGAAATTCAAGATGAAACTCTTCGTGAGAAATTATCCAAAGTTTATCTTCTTATCTCTAAGATCGAGGCGTTGAATGATCCTCCGATTTCTTCTCCTATCCCCGTTATGGATAGTGATTTCATACCCGAGCTTGAAATTTTTCGATTTGAAGAGACGAGTAGTGGTAATCCCACTATTCATGTTGATATCTCTCTTCCGGATTATGAGTGCTTTAACTTTGAGATCGACTCTATACCTATTTCCGATAATCCGTTACGTGACCCTCTTTTAGAGGATGTCGATCTATTTCTTGCTGCGGATGACTCGATACCACCGGGTATTGAGAATGACGAGAATGATATTCTTTCCAATTCACTTTCTTCTCGTCCACCCGCGAAACCACCGGATGAAGTTTTTGAATCAGATACGAATGATGTTATTTGTAGAAAACTAGAAGGGGGGGTTGAATAGTTTTATGTCCTTTTAAAATTTATTTCTAAAAATATTTTGTTGGTTATAAAAACTTTCGATTCGATCTTAAATGAATTCAAGCAACAACCAATATGAGCAAGTCTAAACTAATATTGAAAGTATTGAAATATAATGAAGAAAAGATAGAGTTAGAAAGATCAAACCACAACACGTGAATTTATAGTGGTTCGGCTACAAGGACACCTTCCTTGCCCTACTCCACTCCCCGAGTACCACACTCGAGAGTTTTCTTCACTATGTCAACAAACTCCTTATGGTGGAGAAACCTTACACACCTTGGCTTACACAAGTTAACGACACTAAGCTAAATGTCGAGTTCTAATCGTAGCTAGAACCAATCTCACACCAAATATCACACCACGTGATCTTCACACCTTAATCACACCTTCACACCTTCTTCAAGACTTCACACCGTCTTCACACCTAGTCAATCTTCACACCTTCTTCTATGCACAACTAAGTCACAACTACTAAACTAGTTTACAACACACCAAGATTCTACAATCAACAAATATGCACAACACCTTTACAAATAACTATCACTAGTACTATATGAAACTAGCAATACACAACACCACTACAATAAGATGGATGTAGAGAAGTGTTCTTCTTCTTGCACTTGAATGAATGAAGCTTTGGATCACTTGGAAACAAAGACTTATGAAATATATGATCAAAGGATTTTAGATCTAGAGAAGAAGATTGGATCAGAAAGTTTATAGTGCAAAAAGGTGAGGAAAATGTGCAAAATGATCCAGTATTTAAAGGGCCAGATTTTACTGTTCGGGAGCGTGCCGGTCCCCTTAATTATAGGCCGGTCCCCTTAATGATTAAGGGGGCCGCCTAGTAAAATTAAGGGGGCCGCCCTCCTGAACGTTTGAAAAGATTCTCTGGATAAAATTTGCCCTTTTTGGTTGGAAATTTGAAATCATATTTTTGTGGTTTAATAAAGCTTTACCAAAAATGATTTACAAATATATATAAAATGTTAAAATCATTTTATATAATGTTATGTATTAATATAAAATTTCCTTTGATCATGTAATGCATAAGTTACTAAGTTTATGCATACCTTAAGTGATATAAGATGTAGAAGTAAATATTTGTCACCAAATACTTGTTTATGTCTTATTCTTGACTTAATTTGATTTAAGTTTTGTGATTATCAAAACATAGGTTTATTGAGAAATATTAATAACATTCACAAACATTATTTATATCAACAATCTCCCCCTTTTTGATGATTACAAAACTTAAACTCATTAACTCAAAAATTAGTTTTTAAACAAGTATTTTAGTGAGTTTATATGTACTTCTCCCCCTTTTTGTTACATCAAAAAAAGGTTAAGCCGACAAGTTTTCATTCGTGAAAATTTTGACAGGTAGAAACTCCCCCTTGATGTGTACTCCCCCTCGTTTGGGGGCACCAAGAGAACGAGCTATGGAATGCTTGCAAAACAAAAATATTAGAAGCACAAGTATAGACATGCACACAAATATAATGTAATAAGGAAAGAAAGAAGCATTCATATTAGAACAATTGTTGTGTCAAGACACAACAATGCAAGTACAAGGAAAGAAAAGTACAAGATATTAGCAATTACATAAGCTAACAACAATAGAAATACATCATCATGCAAAGGGTACATAGACTTCATAGAGCTTGCAAGCAAAATGGAGGGTAAAGGCTTTATTTATTAAGCATGTCATATGCTTAATTTGGAGAGCATGATGGTGATGGTGGAGTAATGGGTGAGAATTGTGGTGGAGGGATTATTGGAGAGGATGGTGGAGTTGGTGGTGGTGGTGGGTTGGTAAGCAAATGTTCAATATATGAAAACATATATTGAATTTCATCTCTAAGGCCAAAGATGACTGTGCGGTTGTGGATACAACAAAGGCAAGAATCACCATGTGATTCAAGCATCCTCCAAGGTACGGGATTGGCAAAGTATGGTGGTGTAGTTTGTGGAGATGAGAGTTGAGTATCAAGTGGTGTTATTGGTGAAAGTGAGATTGTAAGATGGATGGATATAGGTTCTTGTGTGGGAAGTGGTGATGATACTTGTGGTGACAAGTGAGAATTGATGTAGTCATTGATTGATGAGGTTGAGGGTAAGGAAGATGAAGAAGTTCCATGAGTGGAAGGTGTTTTGGATGGTGCATTGGGTGCACTTGGGGATGAGCATTTGGGTGGAGGTGATGGTGTTTTGTTGTCTTCATTTGTTAGGTCAATGAAGAGTTGTTTTGGGGGGATGACCATAAGTTTTTGTTTCTTGGAGGTTTTAGAGTTTGAGGTGCTTGATGATATGATGAATGATGAGATGAAGAATGGTGATAATGGAGGGAATTTATAGTATGGAAATGGGTGATTTAGGTAAATGTTTGAAATGGTTGAAAGAGATTCTAAAATCAGTTTGGTTAAAATGGGAAAAGATAGCTGAAACTAGAGAAAGGGTTCACAAGATGCAAAAGAAAACAGTGAATCCAGTTCCAGATGGCCAGTCCCCTTAATTTTATGCCGGCCCCCTTAATCATTAAGGGGACCGCCTAGGGAATTAAGGGGGCTGCCCATCTGGTGTTTTCCCAGACGACCAGAAACCCAAAATTTGCAGAATTTGGCCATTTTTCAAGTTTGTTTTTCCAGCAAGCTCTATTAGAAGCATATACACTAGGAATGATGATATATAAATATATATATATATATATAACCAAATTTTGCATGCAAATTATCATATTATAATCCATATTAGAAAAGAAGCATAGCATAGCATGATAATTGTTCAAAGACTAAAAATTATTCAAGAGATGATCAAGAGCTAACACAATTATTTCCGAGTAAGTCGGACAAGTAGCAAACCATACAAATGTCAAATTAAAAACACATAATAAGTAGCAATACATCAAAATCTTCTACTTCTTCTTCTTTCCAACCATCTTCCTAAATATCTTCCCAATGGATTTGAATCCCCCTCGAAGTTCTTCATGCATTTGTTGTTGACGATTGATGATAGACGTTTGACGAGTGAATAGAAGCTCATCGGTACGTTCATGAGGAAGAGGAATTTGATATTCGGTATCATCAAGATCGGAAAGATCTTCCACAAAGGTCGTGGGGGATGGAGTACTAACACGTGAGGTGTCTTCCTCCTCATCATCATTGTCATCACGATGAGATGTAGAACCACGACCCCTAGAGTACAAGGGAACACGAGATTTCCCTTTGTCACTACGAGGATGGTGAGTACGAACACGAGTAAGTTGGTTCAAAGTAGGAAGGATATGAACGTAGTAGTCTCTTTGAAGATGTGGGTAATGTTCCATCACATAACGGTAAAGTCGTGTGAGAAACATACCGTAGGGAAGATTGGCATTTGGGGTGTTTTTGGCGGACATGATTCGATGAACAAAAAGATAAGCCAAGTTGTATTGCTCTTCAGCAATAACACAATAAAGCATGTGGGCAATGCTCGCCGTGACATGATCACGGTGACCACCCGTACCAAACGCATTCTCGCGAATGAGTTCTTCCCACTTCTTCATGTCGGGGCTTAGCTCTTTGAGAAGGATTTGATTAGCATGAATGTCGACATTCTTCGACTTGATCACTCGACTAGTCGTACGACGTTCTAGTTCGAGCATTCGACGAATGTCTTCAGGACTAGGAATCTCAGAATAGTAGGGGCCATCCTGAGGACGATTTCTTTCAAGAGTGGAAAGATCCCATTCATTTGAGTAAACGGCTTGGCCGTTGAATGGGATTCTAAGAATTTGCCCAAATTGAGCAAGAGTAAGAGTGATGAATTGATTTTGAATCATGAAGGAAATGAGGAGATGGCCATAGGGATCGGTTTGCACCGTCACTTGGCTATAGAAGTCGAGAATAAACCGAGGAATGATAGGTTCATTGATTTGGAAAAGACATTCAAAACGAATATTGGAGAACATTCGTTCTGTGTCATCAGATTCATAGAAAGATGGATCGACAATTCTTCCTTCGTGAATGTTTCTATTTTCAATAGGACGATAGAAACATGCAACTGAAGGAGACATGCCGAGAGTGGAAGAGACATTTGGAATGTATTGTTTGGTTTTGGAGACATCACCAATCGTGGTCTTAGGCATTTTCACCTAAACAATATAACAACAAAAAATAAAATTAATATAAAAACAACTATCATGCATATGTTATATATTTATATAATTATATGCACTATATGTGGAACGAAATTCTACTTCGACACAAAAAAAATATTCAATGAAGTAGTTTCATGATGTTCCTTTTATTTTTATTTTAAACTCGTTTAGAATATATAATATCGAAGAGTATGATATCATAATTCATTTCGAAATAAGGCTAGATATATATTAGATTATATATCTTCCATTCCATAAGAGTTTGAGACAACACAAGTTTGTCTAAAAGATTAAAGTGCGAATTTTAGTTTTCAAAAAAAAAATATCATTTTTGAGACGAACCAAACGCTCCCTTAACTAGATAACAATATCCTAAAAATATCAATATATATATTGATTATATATCTTGATGACCTCTATTGATTCTAGTATTATTAACAAAACTTATAAGCTAGTTTTAGGTTTCAAATAACTTCATATAGTTATGGTTTATTCATGAACCAAACGCCCATGTTGTCTTCATGAACCATTTAACAACAACTTGAAAAGTATGCTTTCATTGTTTAGATCGTTAAAACAACGTAATGTAGTAAGTTTTAAATGGTTTTTAAGAGTTATATCAACAATGTGACTTATGAAAAATAAAATTCGACTAAGGTTTTTGGGCGATTAATGATTTTGACAAGATGATATGTTATACTAATTTTGAGTTGCAAAACATCATCCTATTCCTATGGGGAGCATTTGGTAGTTCAATTTCTAGCTTCAATTACTCTTAAAATCGAATTAAAATGAATTTTAATAAAATGCATGATTATTGATTAGACACCAAATCGAATGAAATGTGATGAAATGTATGTTGGAAAACTTACAAAAGATGTTGTTATATGTTTGGTTGATGTTTGCCCCTTGCGAAATAACCCCGGATTGGTGATATGATGGAGGATTTTGAAGTTTTTGGGGGGTTTTGGTTCGTACTCAGTAGCAGTGGGGAAGAACAAGTGAGTGAATGGAGTGTTTGGGAATAGAATTAAGAAGGAAAAACGGATTTGGAACTCTCAGATGGCCGGCCCCCTTAAACATTAAGGGGGCCGCCCTCGATAACAAGCCGGTCCCCTTAATCATTAAGGGGGCCGCCTTTGAAATTTTCCAAATTTCGCGGAATTCGTTTCTGGAACAAAAATATTTATACGTATATATACTTAGATTTATAATATATCAAAAATACGTAAACGTCTATTGGCACGATGATAAAATTCTTAACAATTTTTAATTACCGTTTCGATAATTAAAATATACCTTTGACAATTTTTGGATAAAATGATCAAAGTGTTAAGTTGATGAGGGGTTTGAGGTGTGTTCGGGAATATGTGAATAAGTGTATATATATATATATATATATATATATATATATATATATATATATATATATATATATATATAAGTATAAATGTGATTGAAAGATGGGTTGATGAGTGAGATTTGAAGGACAGTAGCGGAGATAGGATATAGTTGGCGAGAGGAGTTTGTTTCATCCATAGTGTTCACGTGCGAAGGCATTCTTGCATTATAAAAGTCCACTTGACTCATATCCCTTCATTATCATGAGTCTCCTAAAAAAGGACTTACTAGAATAACGTGAGAGGGGAAAGAAAGGGTTCGATAAAGAACGATTTTTTGGAGTTCTAGAAAGTCAACAAATGACGTATCTAGGTTATGTGCAAGTGAATATATATATATATATATATATATATATATATATATATATATATATTAATATATTACGTATAATAGTATATATATATAAGTATATATGTGATTCTAACAAATAGAAGATAATGACAAATTATATCTAAATAATTGACGAAATCAAACATTGCATATTTATCTAAGCATGGCAATGAGTTGTGAAAGAATGGCGTACCCGGTGGTCTTCAAAAGAAGTCTTCAACATCATCAAGATGAAATATAGACTTTGAAAAAGTCTATGTTGAGAGAAAAACCAAGATTGCCTCAAGGAATGTTTGTCTAGCCATTTGATCTCCATTGTCCTTTTGGTCCAAAGTTATTTGGTCTAAACATGTTTAACATTTGACTCGGGTGCATGAAAGGTGGTAGAATGCCCCAATGATTGTAGCTTTGTTGGTAGTTCCACATTTGATTACTATTGTTATTATAGTTTTGTCTATTTTGATTTCTTCTTGGTTGAGGTGTTTTAGACCTAGGATGAGAATTATTTGGTTTTCTAGGTGGTGGAGTTTTAGATCTTATTTTGGGTTTAGACGATCCTACTTCGGTCTTTAAAGACGGTTTATAAAAATCTTTAACTTCTTCATCGTTGGCAAGAGGTATTTTCTTATCATTAATAAGTATATACTTAGGATTAGATTTTAAAGGTTTTTGTTTGTTGAGTTCACTTTCAAATTTTATATTTTTAATTTCGCTTGTTGAAGCCTCATTTGAATTAAATCCTAAGCCGGTTTTGTCTCCGGATGTTCTTTGAATACTTATTATTTTACTAAGTGATTGACTACTATTTTCAAATTTGTCAAGTTTGCGAATTTCTTCCCTAAGTATTTCGTTTTCACCTTTAAGCTCTTGACATGATTTACATTCTTCAAAAATTTCTTTACCTTTTTCTAGTTGATGTATTTTAATTTTTAGTTCAAGTACTTCACTTTCTAATTGATTGTTAATGTATTTTAGTGATTTATTTTTGGCCATTACTAGTTGTCCTAATTTGCATAGTTTAATATATTCCTTATCTAGATCTTTTTCATCTAATGATATACTTTCATCACTAAAATATTCGGTTTCGGAACGTACCTCATTTGGTGTATTCGCCATGAGACATTTTTCTTCCTTTGTCGTTTCATTCTCATCATCATCACTATCACTCCAAGCACCTCCAACAAATGCTCTTTGATTTTGATCTCTTGTCATCATTGGACATTTTCCAATAAGGTGATTTGGATCTCCACACTTGAAACACTTTCTTTCAACCTTGTTGTTCTTGTCATCTTTACTCTTTTGAAATGTTTTCTTTTCATCATACGGTTGTCTTACGAATCTTCCTCGCCTTTTGAAGAATTTCTTGAAATCTCTTACGGCCATGGCGTATTCTTCGTCATCACTTTCGGAAGATGAGCTATCTTCGATACTAGATTCCTTTCTAGCTTTCAAGGCGATTGACTTGCTTTGCTCTCGTTTTTCCTTGACCATTTCGGAGTCCTTTTTAATGATGACTTCGTAGACTTTTAGATTTCCAATTAATTCGTCAAGTTGCAAAGTTGACAAATTCTTCGATTCTTCAATAGCCGTCACTTTAGCTCGCCATTTTGGATGAAGAGCCCTAAGAAACTTCCTAACAAAATTCTTACTAGAAAAATTCTCATCAAGTGCTTTTAAACTTGTGATGATAGTGTTAAATCTAGCAAAAGCATTGTCAATTGATTCCTCTTCCGGAATCGTGAATTGCTCGTATTGTTGAACAAGTAGATCTATCTTATTATCTTTGACTTGACTATTACCTTGGTGAGTTATTAGTAAAGAGTTCCAAATTTCTTTTGCGGTTTCACACATAAAGATCCTTTCGTACTCTTTACGTGGTAGCGCATTATAAATAACCATTTTTGCTTCATTATTTTTAGCAAGATTTCTTTTTAAATCATCATTTTGTTTTTCAAAAGGTACGATTTCATCTTTCTTAGTTTCCGGGTTATTTTGAATAGGTAAAAAATCACCATTAGTAATAACATGCCAAAGATCTAGATCTTTTGACTTCACATAAGTTTCGAATCGATTTTTCCAATATAAAAATTCATCACTTTCAAATAGTGGTGGTCTTTGCATAGATTGCCCTTCTAAATATTTTTCAGATTCCATAGATCGTTACAAGTTTTAAAATACAATATATTTTAAAGATCTTGCTAGACGTGGCTCTGATACCAATTGTGGAAAACTAGAAGGGGGGTTGAATAGTTTTATGTCCTTTTAAAATTTATTTCTAAAAATATTTTGTTGGTTATAAAAACTTTCGATTCGATCTTAAATGAATTCAAGCAACAACCAATATGAGCAAGTCTAAACTAATATTGAAAGTATTGAAATATAATGAAGAAAAGATAGAGTTAGAAAGATCAAACCACAACACGTGAATTTATAGTGGTTCGGCTACAAAGACACCTTCCTTGCCCTACTCCACTCCCCGAGTACCACACTCGAGAGTTTTCTTCACTATGTCAACAAACTCCTTATGGTGGAGAAACCTTACACACCTTGGCTTACACAAGTTAACGAGACTAAGCTAAATGTCGAGTTCTAATCGTAGCTAGAACCAATCTCACATCAAATATCACACCACGTGATCTTCACACCTTAATCACACCTTCACACCTTCTTCAAGACTTCACACCGTCTTCACACCTAGTCAATCTTCACACCTTCTTCTATGCACAACTAAGTCACAACTACTAAACTAGTTTACAACACACCAAGATTCTACAATCAACAAATATGCACAACACCTTTACAAATAACTATCACTAGTACTATATGAAACTAGCAATACACAACACCACTACAATAAGATGGATGTAGAGAAGTGTTCTTCTTCTTGCACTTGAATGAATGAAGCTTTGGATCACTTGGAAACAAAGACTTATGAAATATATGATCAAAGGATTTTAGATCTAGAGAAGAAGATTGGATCAGAAAGTTTATAGTGCAAAAAGGTGAGGAAAATGTGCAAAATGATCCAGTATTTAAAGGGCCAGATTTTACTGTTCGGGAGCGTGCCGGTCCCCTTAATTATAGGCCGGTCCCCTTAATGATTAAGGGGGCCGCCTAGTAAAATTAAGGGGGCCGCCCTCCTGAACGTTTGAAAAGATTCTCTGGATAAAATTTGCCCTTTTTGGTAGGAAATTTGAAATCATATTTTTGTGGTTTAATAAAGCTTTACCAAAAATGATTTACAAATATATATAAAATGTTAAAATCATTTTATATAATGTTATGTATTAATATAAAATTTCCTTTGATCATGTAATGCATAAGTTACTAAGTTTATGCATACCTTAAGTGATATAAGATGTAGAAGTAAATATTTGTCACCAAATACTTGTTTACGTCTTATTCTTGACTTAATTTGATTTAAGTTTTGTGATTATCAAAACATAGGTTTATTGAGAAATATTAATAACATTCACAAACATTATTTATATCAACATTATTTTTGGAGTGGTGGACGAGATTTATGAACAAGATGTTCCTGTGCTTGATATTTTACCCACCCAACCCACCCGTGATTCAGAATTTGACTTTGCTTTAATTATCCGGGTGTTTAAACCATTCTTTTCTTATCCCCTCATTTCTTCTCTTTTCCACTCCACCGGGAGTGAGGATACCGTTTTTGACCCCGGCATCTCCGTTTATGCCGGTTGTCCGTTTTATCTGCTCTACCCAAGGACGAATTAATTCGGGGATCGAGTCAAGCTCATGTGACTCGGTGAATAAAAAACAAGCGCTTCGTGGGAGGCACCCCATGCTTATCCATTTTCATTTTCTATATTTTCTATTTTCTTAAATAACGTGACGTGCGGGGGCGACCCTTTCCATACTCGTGTTTTTTTTCGTGGTTGTTTGTGAATGTTCAGGAATTTCCCCGAAGTTTGAGGACTCTCGTGCTCGTGGTTTGTAGTTCTCTCCACTCGAGTCTCATCCTTCGCTGCTCTTTCGGATATTCTCCATATCCAAAATCTTATCGACTAACGTTTATCTCTTGTCATACTTAATAAACGGCCTTAGATTTTACGTAGGATTACCCGTACCCTTAAAAACATTGAGGACAATGTTTCACTTTAGTCTGGGGGGGGTGAATCTTCGATTCGATTTGACCTGTACCTTCGTCTGAGCTGTTTAACTTACGCAACTCCGTTTTTCCACCAAAAATTTTAATTTTTGTCACCGCTTTATAAAATTAAAAAAAAAAAAAAAAAAAAAAAAAAAAGTGAGAAAACAATATATGATATGAATAATAAGTTTTGACACCTTGTTTTGACTTTCCTACCGGCGAGAGTAGAAATAAATGTTTCGACTTGACCGGGCGTGTTGAGCCCTAGCTCGTCTCCCTTAACCAATATAATCAAAAGATTATGGCTAAGCATCCGCGGATCTCATTATTTGGGATTTTAAATTTGCGGAGATCGAGGAATGATAGAGTTTATTTAGAAGTTTCGTGCTATACACGGATCGCATTACTGGGATTTAAAAAACCCACGAAAGGTACTTGTGGCCTCCTTGTTCCCATCAGAAACGTCACCCATATATAATAGATGTTCTAGGTTAATTAGTGGTATTTTGGTTTGAATAATATTTAGTTCTTTGTTTTCTTAAGAGAATTTTTGCTTTAGAAGTTGGGTACATATCAAGGAACATAAAAAATAAGAGCAAAAAGTGAAAAAAAATCAAAAGTCAAAAGTTGATTATCTATGTGGTTTTGGAGCTACCCGATAAGCTTCCATTGATGTTAAGAAAAAAGTCAAGAAAGAAAAAAGTATCAAAAGTATGAAAAAAGTGAAAAATGAAAAAAATGAAAGTTGTAGTATTGTTGAATAAGAGCTATGTATGTATCAATAAGTTGTTGGCGCGTGGGGTGCATGTGATAAGTGATTAGTAATCAGTCACATGAGGTGCACGTGATTGTACTCCGCAACTTATATCTTTGATATTGTATGTACCCCAAATTCCTTGATGTGGACCGAATTTCTATTGCAGAGGTTCTTAAGAGAAAATGAATAACTACGTATCGTTTTAACTTAGGTATCACTATCGGACTAACAAATATCGAAACGAGAAAATATGAAGCAATTCATTTCTCACAATTAAAATCTTTAGATACAAAACTTAGGACCTGGGGACAAGAGGTAATACACAAGTAACTTTTGTGGGCAGTGTTAGCATCTAACTTCTGATAAACAATGATCTCGATTTTACGCTTAGTTTGGGAGCTTGTGAAAAATCAAGGATGACGATTTTTATCCGTATGGTCTCTTCTCTGTGAGAAGTGTTTCTACTTGTAGACCCTGAAAGTTATCAACAGATAAGAATTGATAATGAAAGTCAAGGCAAACCGTCACTTATATAAAAATGAAAAAAGTACAAAAATAGTAGTTGTAGTTGTTGTTCATAAAATCAGAAAATAGAGCGTTTTTGAGAATAAATGATTTTTTTAATATTTCTCTTGAAAGTCATTGCTACTTTACAACGTCAGTAAAGAGGGGTTTTGAAATTATTTATCTCTTAAGCGTGAGGTGATGACATTGCGTGAGGGCACGGCAATACGTTAGTCTGGGGGATTTTGATGAGTGCTTATTCACACATCCTTTTTAGACCTAAAATCAGACCAAATACATCAAATACTAACCAAATATGCCAAGAGAATGTGTGTTTTTGTATTTGTGTATGTGCAGGTACGGATATGTGAAAAATGAACAAAAACAAAGCCAAAACCGACAAAAACGAGCACGAGATTGGAAAAAAGGTGAAAAGCCGAAGCCAATGAAGAAATTTAACCAAGAAAAGCGCAAAATGACAAAAGTAATCCTTAGAGATTCAGAGAATAACAAAAGAGATTCTTAGTTGAAATATGAAGACCTTTACAATAATGGCCCTCCAAGTTTCAGCAAGTTATCAACTTTGGTCCTTTGAAGAACTTTGGAAGAAAAGTCAACTCAATTCCTCCAAGTTACAAGATCGTTACGTGTAGTATTTAGTTGCATTTGTAGCGTTTAAATATGTTTTAAGTTGTTTTCTCATGTTTTGTAAAAGCCTTGGGGCTAATTATGCAACAAATTAAAAGATTAGAGAAGCCCTAGCCCCTAGCCTATAAATACCCCTTAAACACCAACTTTGAGAGGTTGGTTGTTGAGGGTTGGTCCTCATAGTAGTAGGAGTAGTGTAGTTTTATTTTTATGAAGTCATTTTTTTATGCTACTTTCTCTCTCTAGCTTTATCTCTCTAAAAATCTTTAATTTTTAGTTGTTAAAATCTTGTTTTTATTGGTGGGATTTAAAGTTTATGGTTAAAATAGGTTGTTTAGTAATAAATTTGGTGAAAAACATTAGTTTTTAGGCTTTATTTTGGATCAAAATGTGTTTTGTTATGATTTTATCGAGTTTGCTTTTTTAAAATATTTCGAGTTTGCTTTTTAAAATTTTTATCGAGTTTGAATTTCATGTTTTTTTTATCGAGTTTGATTTAGTTAATTAGTATTTTCGAGTTAGGACTTTACAGATTCTAATCGAGCAAGTCTTTTAGGGGTCTAGTAGCAAAAAGATTTTATCAAGTTAGGCATCTACGTCATCGGGTAAGATTGTTGCATTTTATCAAGCATGTGTTATTATTTTAATATAGGAGTAGGGACCTATTTGCAAAAAGTTTTTATCGAGTTATAGTTTTTTTTTAAATTGTTTTCGAGTTTGGTTTTAAGAATGAATATCGAGTTTGGAATTTATAGTGAATATCGAGTTTGAGAAATTTTTGGTCTACCGAGTTTGACTTATTTTTTTTGTATTTATCGAGTTAGAGTTTTTGTTTTACTTATCGAGTTTGACCCTTTTTTTTTGCATTTATCGAGTTAGAGTTTTTTTTTTTTTTTTTTTTTTTTTTGTTTTTTTTTTTTTTTTTTTTTTTTATCTTCTTATCATTTAATTCTTCTTCATTAACCCTCTAAACCAATAATTCTTATGGATCCGACTTGTTTTAAATGTGGGGAACCGTTCTTCAGAGGTTCATGTGTTTGGTGTACATGCGGACGGTGTGGTAACGATATTCGAGACGGAAGTTGTTGGTTTTGCGATTCAAATACGTACAACAACTGTCCAAATTTTTCCGACTACCCACCTCAGCCCGATTCATTCAATCAACAAATTTGCAAAGAATGTGGATTTACTCATGGATTTTGTATGTGTTATACTTCAAAAGCTGAACCCACATTCACCTCCGATCATGATCCGAACTTTTCCAATTATTATCACAACGATTTCAATTCTTATGAGCAAGTACCTTATTTCAATGATAATTCGTTCCAAAGTTTATCTAATTTTGAAAATTGTGGGGGATCGTTTGAAAATTTTTGTTATGAGCCGAATTCATGTTACGATTCTCATGGTTTTAACCAACCCCCACAAACTCCCGACATGGTTCAAGTTTCGAATGAAGTTATTGATGAAATAAAATCCCTTACTGCAATGGTACGAGAGTTCATGGCTAATCGTATTACATATACTCCCGATCCTAATGAGAAGTCCATGGAAGAATTACTTGTCGAGGAAAGAGAGGCTAAATTACGAAAGACTTTTATTCATGACGACAATGATGAGGATTCCATCCAAATTGGGGATATTTACACTTCATCTGCTGAAACCACACCCGTCGGAGAAGAAAAGAGTATTGCAGAAATATTAGCAAAAGAGCAGATGAAGAATATCCGAGCTTTATATGCTAATAAAAAGGTCGACGAAGACGTTCTTGAAATTTCAGATTCATCTCCGAGTGGCAATCCCACTCCATCCTCTGATCCTCTCATTTCCGACTCTTTCCATCCTTCTCTAGAACCAGTTGAGAGGAGCGATGTCTTTTTAGATGAGATCGAGGCTTGTCTTGCTAATAATCATTCTGATTCCGACGATGATTGTACTTCTTTATCTTGTGGGGATATCGATTACATTGAGGAGTTACCTTCTGAGCTCGTCATCTTAGAAGAAGAGAATGATGAAGAAGTTGACACTGAAATTCAAGATGAAACTCTTCGTGAGAAATTATCCAAAGTTTATCTTCTTATCTCTAAGATCGAGGCGTTGAATGATCCTCCGATTTCTTCTCCTATCCCCGTTATGGATAATGATTTCTTACCCGAGCTTGAAAATTTTCGATTTGAAGAGACGAGTAGTGGCAATCCCACTATTCATGCTGATATATCTCTTCTGGATTATGAGTGCTTTAACTTTGAGATCGACTCTATACCTATTTCCGATAATCCGTTACGTGACCCTCTTTTAGAGGATGTCGATCTATTTCTTGCTGCGGATGACTCGATACCACCGGGTATTGAGAATGACGAGAATGATATTCTTTCCGATTCACTTTCTTCTCGTCCACCCGCGAAACCACCGGATGAAGTTTTTGAATCAGATACGAATGATGTTATTTTTGGAGTGGTGGACGAGATTTATGAACAAGATGTTCCTGTGCTTGATATTTTACCCACCCAACCCACCCGTGATTCAGAATTTGACTTTGCTTTAATTATCCGGGTGTTTAAACCATTCTTTTCTTATCCCCTCATTTCTTCTCTTTTCCACTCCACCGGGAGTGAGGATACCGTTTTTGACCCCGGCATCTCCGTTTATGCCGGTTGTCTGTTTTATCTGCTCTCCCCAAGGACGAATTAATTCGGGGATCGAGTCAAGCTCATGTGACTCGGTGAATAAAAAACAAGCGCTTCGTGGGAGGCACCCCATGCTTATCCATTTTCATTTTCTATATTTTCTATTTTCTTAAATAACGTGACGTGAGGGGGCGACCCTTTCCAAACTCGTGTTTTTTTTTCGTGGTTGTTTGTGAATGTTCAGGAATTTCCCCGAAGTTTGAGGACTCTCGTGCTCGTGGTTTGTAGTTCTCTCCACTCGAGTCTCATCCTTCGCTGCTCTTTCGGAAATTCTCCATATCCAAAATCTTATCGACTAACGTTTATCTCTTGGCATACTTAATAAACGGCCTTAGATTTTACGTAGGATTACCCGTACCCTTAAAAACATTGAGGACAATGTTTCACTTTAGTCTGGGGGGGTGAATCTTCGATTCGATTTGACCTGTACTTTCGTCTGAGCTGTTTAACTTACGCAACTCCGTTTTTCCACCAAAAATTTTAATTTTTGTCACCGCTTTATAAAATTTAAAAAAAAAAAAAAAAAAAAAAAAAATGAAAAAAAGTGAAAAAAAAATATATATGATATGAATAATAAGTTTTGACACCTTGTTTTGACTTTCCTACCGGCGAGAGTAGAAATAAATGTTTCGACTTGACCGGGCGTGTTGAGCCCTAGCTCGTCTCCCTTAACCAATATAATCAAAATATTATGGCTAAGCATCCGCGGATCTCATTATTTGGGATTTTAAATTTGCGGAGATCGAGGAATGATAGAGTTTATTTAGAAGTTTCGTGCTATACACGGATCGCATTACTGGGATTTAAAAAACCCACGAAAGGTACTTGTGGCCTCCTTGTTCCATCAGAAACGTCACCCATATATAATAGATGTTCTAGGTTAATTAGTGGTATTTTGGTTTGAATAATATTTAGTTCTTTGTTTTCTTAAGAGAATTTTTGCTTTAGAAGTTGAGTACATATCAAGGAACATAAAAAATAAGAGCAAAAAGTGAAAAAAAATCAAAAGTCAAAAGTTGATTATCTATGTGGTTTTGGAGCTACCCGATAAGCTTCCATTGATGTTAAGAAAAAAGTCAAGAAAGAAAAAAGTATCAAAAGTATGAAAAAAGTGAAAAATGAAAAAAAAATGAAAGTTGTAGTATTGTTGAATAAGAGCTATGTATGTATCAATAAGTTGTTGGCGCGTGAGGTGCATGTGATAAGTGATTAGTAATCAGTCACATGAGGTGCACGTGATTGTACTCCGCAACTTATATCTTTGATATTGTATGTACCCCAAATTCCTTGATGTGGACCGAATTTCTATTGCAGAGGTTCTTAAGAGAAAATGAATAACTACTTATCGTTTTAACTTAGGTATCACTATCGGACTAACAAATATCGAAACGAGAAAATATGAAGCAATTCATTTCTCACAATTAAAATCTTTAGATACAAAACTTAGGACCTGGGGACAAGAGGTAATACACAAGTAACTTTTGTGGGTAGTGTTAGCATCTAACTTCTGATAAACAATGATCTCGATTTTACGCTTAGTTTGGGAGCTTGTGAAAAATCAAGGATGACGATTTTTATCCGTATGGTCTCTTCTCTGTGAGAAGTGTTTCTACTGTAGACCCTGAAAGTTATCAACAGATAAGAATTGATAATGAAAGTCAAGGCAAACCGTCACTTATATAAAAATGAAAAAAGTACAAAAATAGTAGTTGTAGTTGTTGTTCATAAAATCAGAAAACGGAGCGTTTTTGAGAATAAATGATTTTTTAATATTTCTCTTGAAAGTCATTGCTACTTTACAACGTCAGTAAAGAGAGGTTTTGAAATTATTTATCTCTTAAGCGTGAGGTGATGACATTGCGTGAGGGCACGGCAATACCTTTGTCTGGGGGATTTTGATGAGTGCTTATTCACACATCCTTTTTAGACCTAAAATCAGACCAAATACATCAAATACTAACCAAATATGCCAAGAGAATGTGTGTTTTTGTATTTGTGTATGTGCAGGTACGGATATGTGAAAAATGAACAAAAACAAAGCCAAAACCGACAAAAACGAGCACGAGATTGGAAAAAAAGTGAAAAGCCGAAGCCAAGGAAGAAATTTAACCAAGAAAAGCGCAAAATGACAAAAGTAATCCTTAGAGATTCAGAGAATAACAAAAGAGATTCTTAGTTGAAATATGAAGACCTTTACAATAATGGCCCTCCAAGTTTCAGCAAGTTGTCAACTTTGGTCCTTTGAAGAACTTTGGAAGAAAAGTCAACTCAATTCCTCCAAGTTACAAGATCGTTACGTGTAGTATTTAGTTGCATTTGTAGTGTTTAAATATGTTTTAAGTTGTTTTCTCATGTTTTGTAAAATTCTAGGGGCTAATTATGCAACAAATTAAAAGATTAGAGAAGCCCTAGCCCCTAGCCTATAAATACCCCTTAAACACCAACTTTGAGAGGTTGGTTGTTGAGGGTTGGTCCTCATAGTAGTAGGAGTAGTGTAGTTTTATTTTTATGAAGTCATTTTTTTATGCTACTTTCTCTCTCTAGTTTTATCTCTCTAAAAATCTTTAATTTTTAGTTGTTAAAATCTTGTTTTTATTGGTGGGATTTAAAGTTTATGGTTAAAATAGGTTGTTTAGTAATAAATTTGGTGAAAAACATTAGTTTTTAGGCTTTATTTTGGATCAAAATGTGTTTTGTTATGATTTTATCGAGTTTGCTTTTTTAAAATATTTCGAGTTTGCTTTTTAAAATTTTTATCGAGTTTGAATTTCATGTTTTTTTTATCGAGTTTGATTTAGTTAATTAGTATTTTCGAGTTAGGACTTTACAGATTCTAATCGAGCAAGTCTTTTAGGGGTCTAGTAGCAAAAAGATTTTATCAAGTTAGGCATCTACGTCATCGGGTAAGATTGTTGCATTTTATCAAGCATGTGTTATTATTTTAATATAGGAGTAGGGACCTATTTGCAAAAAGTTTTTATCGAGTTATAGTTTTTTTTAAAATTGTTTTCGAGTTTGGTTTTAAGATTGAATATCGAGTTTGGAATTTATAGTGAATATCGAGTTTGAGAAATTTTTGGTCTACCGAGTTTGACTTATTTTTTTTGTATTTATCGAGTTAGAGTTTTTGTTTTACTTATCGAGTTTGCTCAAAATCACATGGTTATCAGGTGTGCCACAGTTCTTACACCTGGCTACTCCAGAAGTGATGGCTTTTGGTAAAGAGTTTAAAATCCATCAAGTTTTCAAAACAGTTATTGCTAGGGACTAGAAATAGTTTAGTGTGGAGGATTGATGAGTGCTCAAACACTCATCATTTTTGGTCTAATCTGAACTGCAAAACATACAAAAACACTCAGTAATGCATCAAAATACTAAAAATATTTCAAAATTGTGTTTTATATGTTTTAGATGCAAAATGAGCAAAAACAGATGAAAAACGTATAAAGTATGCAAAATTGGCAGTTTCAGTCCCCCAACTTTCATAAAATTACAAAATTAGTCCCTGGTCATTCAAAATATGGAAAATTATCACCAAAGGTCCTTTTACAATCATAAGTTGTCATATTTAGTCCTTTGGTGCAAAATCATAAAAATTTTGGAAATTGCAAGTTTAGTCCCTGTACTTTCAGATTTTGGCAGTTTTGGCCCCTGGGAGTGCAATTTTGGAGAAAAAGTCAAATTTGGTCCTTGGAAATTCACATTTGTCACTTTTAAACCCTGGATGAAAATTTTGAGGAAATTACATGTTTGGTCCTTGGACTTTTGAAAAATGACAATTTTGGTCCCTGTGAATTTCAAAATGACAAATATCACTTTTGGCCCTTTGAGTATTTATACTTGGCAGGAATCAATCCTTATTTGTACTTTGGAGCAGTTGCAACTTTGGCCCTTCAATTTCAGCATAATTACATTATTGGTCCTTGTTGTTTACTAGTTACCAAATGGACCCTTTGGTATTATTAACCCAAAAACCATAACCTGATCCAAACAAAACCATCCCAAGCCCAACTACACAAAAGCCCATCTCCCTTTTAATAACCTGGTTATTTGACCAGGTCAAACCAACACCTCCACCATCTTCAACCTCCATTAACCCCCTAATTACCAGGTTCTTGTCTCCCCCCTCCTCACCAACTATCATAAATACACTCACCTGTACCTTACCTTCCCCCTCCTCATTTAATGCACCAAACCAAACCCACTACCTTGCAAAACCCGTTTTCCCGCCAAATTGGTTTTGAAGGGTCATGATTGTTTGAAGCTAATCCAATGGTCAGAAGTTGATGGGAAAGTCATTGTGGGACCCACTGGACCCAAAACATCAGCTATAAACCAAAGAGAAGCAGCAGAGAAGCATTATTAGTTTTTAGCTTTAGTGTAATGTAGATGTCGGTAGTGTAACTTTAATTTTTCGTTGTAATTTTCAGTTAAAATCAGTTGTAATAAAATTTCCTAGTGTAATATCAAGTATTTTCATCATTAATTTCAAGTTGTCTTTTTAGAATTTGTATTTTGCATTTTTAGAGTAAAAATCTCAACTTAACTTTAAAGTCTTACAAGTTGTTAAGCCCTGTTCCTTAAGCTCATCTAAGTCCCTTAGAAGCTTTCATGAGTTTCTAATACAATTCTAGCTTGTTATAAATCAGTATCTAAAAAATAAAGAAAAATACAAAAAAAATTAGTGTAAAAATAAAAATCAGTTTATAGGGAGATTCATGCAAGGAGAATGGTTGTTTAAGGATGGAAATGGTTTAGATGCTTCATGGGAAGCTTAGGGTAGTGTTTTGAGACCTTGGCACCTTATTTCTCAGCAGAATCCATTTGTGAGTTCATTTTACCATTTTTTGTTTTTTACTGTACACCAGCTTAAATAGTGCTTATTTGTGGTCAACTTTGGATTTTTCTAGCTTAATTGCTTATTTTGTGGTCAACTTTGGATTTTTCTAGCTTAATCTATTTAATTTTATTTAAATTTTATTTTTCATTTTTATATTTTTGTTAAGTACTTAGCTATTTTATATTTTTCTTAAATTCCTATTATATTAAAGTATTTATAATAATTTTCTCAGATTTTTATTTTGTCATTAAGTATTTATTAGATTTAATCTTAGTTTTATTTATAATTAATTAATATTAAGTATTAAATAGCATAATTAGTTTTTATAAAGTAAAACCTAGTTTTTATATTTTTCCTAGCTTTTATATAATGTAAAACAATTTTAGAAATTTTCTTGTAATTTTTACTGTTCATTTTCTATTTTTCTTAATTTAAAATAGTTTATTTAGGTAAGTAATAATTAATTAGTAATTAATTAATATAAAAACCACAAAAAGACAAAAATACTCATTTTTAATTTTAAAACTTATTTTTAGTTATTTTATAATTTTAGAAACTTTATTTTCACCTTTTTAGTATTTAATTAATATTGTATTATATTTAAGTTGTTTAAATATTAATAATTAAGTATTAAATAGTATTTAATTAATAATAAATAATTAATTAGTGTTAAAATTAATTTTCTTTTTCTAAAAATTTTCTTTTACCTTTTAGTTTGTAAAAAAGTCATTTTCACCCCCTGGGTGTTTTCAGATTTCACTTTTCACTTTTAATTTTGTACGTTTACGTTTTATTTAAACGTGAACGTACACGTTTTAAGTTTTAAACGTTTCTGGTTTTTCTGACTTTCCCTGTGTTATTCATATAGCTTGTTTAAGCTATTTCCTTGTAGATTCCTTAGTCAGATCAATCTTAAACCCTTTTCTGTCCAGTTTCACCCGATCACAAGCCGTTTGATAACCATCCACACCTCGTCGGGACATAACGACCCGGGGAAACCACTATATTCCGCGGAGCATTGAGCCTAAGGAGTTTGACTGTGTTGACCACATCCGTGGTTGATTTTCGTTGATTGCTTTTCCCTCAATCACACACTGAGAATACCAGACAAGTTTATCCCATGTCACTTTAATCTCATCATTCCTCATATCCTTCCACACTTGACTAGTAGAAAACTTCACTTCACTTCCTTTTTTTGTAACCCAAACAGGGGAGTCAGGACAGTTCCTCAATACTGGAATACTCAAACCAATTAAATCTGCATATTTACTGTTCCATTCTTGAGGCCACTTCCATCCATTAGTATCCAAGATATCATATACCATTTCAAAAGCTTGTCTTGTGTGACTAACTTGTGTTTAATAGCAATCCACAAATGATGTTTTCCAAAGCTTGTTGATTTGTCCATCTGTCATACCAGGCTGATATAGATTTCCCATCTCCCACATTGTACTTGATATGATGTTCTACATTCTGTCTAAGCTCCAATATAGTCTTCCAACACCAACTATCTGTATTATAACATTGTACATCCCACACACTTCTTCCTTTCAACTTAACAGTACTTATCCATTTCACTCATAGAGTTTCCTTCATAGTAGCAATATTCCATAGATGCTTGATTAATAAAGTTTTGTTCCATTGCTCCAACTGTTTTAGCCCCATTCAACCTTGATCCTTTGGCTTGCATACTTCTTTCCATGCAACCCTTGCTTTTCCTCTTGTAAGTTCACCATTACACCATAAAAAACCTTTGAACAATTTCTCAATGTCATTGATCACAGTTTTGGGTAACTTGAAAACTGAGCCCCAATATACTTGCATAGAGGCTAGAACTGAAGCAATCAATTGACCTCTTCCAGCATAAGAAAGACTCTTATTCTTCCAATCACATACTTTCTGTCTCACCTTATCAATCAACCCTTTACAATCTTTTACACCAATCTTTTTATCAACTAATGGAACACCCAAATATCTTACTGGCATCTTTCCAATTTTGAATGGTAGAATTTCTTGAATACATCTAATTTCTTCCTCATTTAAGCTTCCACAGAACAAAGTGCTTTTACCATGGTTAGGATAAAATCATCAAACCATTACAAGATGTTTATGGAGTGATTGAAACCCTCTAAGTTGCTGGAAAAACACCTACCTAAACCCAGGAATCGACCTTAGGGTTTAGGGCTTACAAAAAGTGAAGTTATGATGTTATATTTATAGGCAATGTTTCTGTCGGCAAGGCTTGATGGCGTCAGCCCGTAAAGAGTGACGGTGTCATGACCAACTTTTCTTCACCAAATTGTAGATTTCTTCGTCCTCTTCGCGTGGGCTTTTGAATCACCTAAATCCGAGTTCGTATGCAAAAGTTATGACCAAAACAATATCAGCTACTCCGCACGCAAGTTTTGATTGTCTTGATCAACATGTGACGGTTTTACTAAGGTTTCTTCTTATGTAAGCCTTCTTCCTGACGTCGTCACTCTAAATCATCTGACGTCGTCAGGTTGAATCCTGACACCGTCATGTGTAAACTTACTCTGGGCCGTCACGTGTAATCTGACCCTGACGGCCTTGGTGACGTCGTCAGGTCAATTACAAAGAAAATGTTTTGGGCCGCCACGTGTATTTTCCACTTCCACCTCTTTTGTCACTCTTGACGTCGTCACGTGTAGAACCTTGATGCCGTCAGGTACTGTTCCCATCAAGGAAATTGAGACTTTGTCGTTTTCTTCACTTTTATGCTCTAAAAACGTCCAAAATGCTTCATTTTCCAGATTTCTCTCCAAAAGTACCTAAAATGACAAAAGGAACGATTTAAGGCAATATTTGATCAAATAATTTGAATTCGGGCTTAAATGACCCGTTAAAAGTTGTTCACTTTTCGCCTCATCATATAGTGTAGTGGCAAGTAACGGGGGATTGATCGTTTAACTCAAAGAATAGTGTTCGCTAGGGTTAAAACTCAGTTAAACTAGGTCTAGAGGTGAGGGATGATTCTTTTTGTATTTTTATATTTTATGGAAAGCAAGTAAAAATCTCGGGTTTTGGAAGAATGGGCAGAATTAGTTGCTAGTCAACTAACCCAAATAACTACAAATGCAATAAAAATAAAATAAAATGACACGAAAGTAAATGTGGAGAAAAACAATAATAAGAGAAATGTGTTTACTTAGATTTCACTACTCCCTAGCTATCTTTTACTAGTTGATTAGTTTGTTACAATTGCATGGATGACGGGTTATATTCCTCAATACCATTCGTAGGGCCGTGTACGATCTTCCCTAACTCTATAAGCTCCTAACTCTTCCTATGTCGAGCCGACTACTAGCTCCTAACATGGCCTCCTTAGTAGTTACTTATGCATTAAATATAACCAATTAATCATAGTACACATCCGATCATGTTTCTTAAGATGTTCAAGCATGTTACCAATTGGAAGTCTGCCAGTTTTCTTAAGCCTAACATCAAAATCATTCATCCACAACAATTATAAACAAACAACCAACCAATAATCAATAACTAGGTTTCATTACATCTAAGCAAACACAAAGAAAACCTAGCCTAGCATGTTAAAGTAAAGACAAGCATAAGATAGAATCAAACAACACATAGACATATTGAATGATTATTGGAAAACTTATCTTCAATCAAACATGGATGAAACAAGGGTTTGGAACCCTTAAAAGTAAGGTAAAATTCGTGCTAGGGTTTCTCCAAAACTATCCCAAAGTTCTCCTCTCTTAACAAATGAAAAATAGAAAACTATATATAGATTTTTGGGTCTGACGGCGTCACGTGTAAATCCTGACGATGTCAACTCGCCGCCAAAGAAACTCTCGTATTGCCTAGATCCAGATTTGACACCTTCATGTATTATTCTTCTCTTAGCCGTCTCTTGTAATTTGAACGTGACGGTCTTGGTGACGCCGTCACGTGTTAATTCTCCAAAACATTCTGGCGCGTCTCGTGTATTTAATTTATCCACCTCTTTGTCCATGAGTGACGGTGTCACATGCAAATCCTGATGTCGTGAGGTACCAATTTCATCATGATTTGGAGACTTTGTCGTTTTCTTCACTTTTTCTCTCCAAAAACATCCAAAATGCTTTCTTTTACAGATTTCTTCTCCAAAGTACCTAAAATGACAAAAGGAATGATTTAGGGCAATATTTGATCAAATAATCTCGAATTTGGGCTTAAATGACCCCCTAAAAGCGGTACACTTTTCATCTCATCAAATACCCCTTACACCTGAGATGTAACACCCCCAAAATACCGCAGCGGAAGACTGTGTCATAGGGGTGCTACTTCATAATACAAAGTACAAGTTATAGAAAACGAACTCTAAATGAGACGTTTTGAAAAGTTACCATTCGATTAATGAATTCAAAGTTACAAACATGAGATTCCAAAGTATGATACATAAATGTATACAAAATGTTTTGAATGGTAAATGATAAAAGCGTAAGTCTTCAGAATATGCAGCTTGACTCTAAGTTCCACGCACTAGCTATCGCCTTATAGACCTGAGATAACATGCTAAAGTGTCAACACAATGGTTGGTGAGTTCATAGAGTTTGTCTTAAAACAGTTGAAAAAGCCTTAAAGAATGATCACACAGCAAAGGCATCGTGAATCCACTCAGTTACAAGTCCCGCCATAAGAGACTTGTAACCTGTGTGTTCACAACCCACTGCTAACATATATAGTATGAATAAGACATGTATAAGTTCATCAAAACAGTTTAGCAATTAGTCGTGAGTCTACACTTCATCTCCGAAGACCTCACGTTTATGATGTATCCAACATTCGCAAATGTTAGGATGTATCAATAGCCTCAATGGTCATCCAAGGTCTTAATTTGGAGCCACCGGAAGTCTCAATGGTCATCCAGCAACTTAATCTGGAGCCACTGGCAGTAACACAATCAAGTATAACGCAGTTGAGTATAACACAATCATGTATGTATGAAATCAAGTATAATGCGATCAAGTATTTGTACAAGTAAGCAAGTAGTTGTGCATGTATCCCCCCCAAAGAGTTAAAACAAGTATGAAAAAGTAGGGGCTATGACTCACCTTAAGTCTATGTAATGAGAAATGAAAGTCGAATCGCGAAAGTCTCTAAGAGCAGCCTATAATAGAACGTTGCGACTTAGGTTTGGAGTAACGTCTAAGGATACGAAGAATTGCCTATATATGTCTTGCATAATGTTCATGATGTAGTACTTTAGTATAATGTGTAAGTCGTTAAATATAAGTGGTCTATGAAACATGTATAGGTTGTAAATCTCTTACTACCGTTCGGGCCGACATAATTCAGAAGTCATGGAGTAAACGTTCGAGGAGCCAGGACACTTTAACTCGTAAATCCACAACTCGTCTCGACGGCTTACTCAATGAACTCCTCACATGAGGCTCCCTACTATTGTAGTATTTGATAACATATATATAAGTTTTGATCTTTAAAAGTTATATGGTCTTTAGCCGTGGCTTTGCCGTGACCTTGGTCATTGTTACCATGGTCTTAAGACTCAACCTTGGCTTTAGCCATGGTTGTGGTCTTGGCTTTAGGTCATTAGACCTCTTGGTCTCATCTAAATATAATCATTATATAGTAACTTTGGTCTAAAAATGGGCTGTTAAGAATTTGAAGAAAATATCACTCGGAAAGCCTTTTCAGGGCTCGAGCTTCTTTGTTCCTGAACGAAAACGTCGTTCCGGACAACTTTCGTGTTTTAACTTTTTGATGAATCGGACCAGAAGTGGGACTTTCAAATTGGCAGAATGCAAACAGGAGGTTATGGGCAGTTTCGGCGTTTTGGTGTCGCTAACTTCTTATGGTCATAACTTTTGACTCGTGTACTCATTTTGGGTGATTCAAATTGCTATGTTTTCCTTGTTAAGTCCTCTTTAATAGTAAGTAAGTGTCAAATATCATAGTTATACTATTTTGGTCGTGGTTCTCCATAAAAATCACTAGTTTGCTTGTTTACTTGTCATAAGTTACCATATGTATACCATAGCTTGTTTTATCCATTTTTAAACATCATGAACACAATACAAAGACCATATATAGCATGAAAGAAACATAATAAGCATGAAATGATATTGAGCAAGAAAGTGTATAAGGGTTTGCTTACAACTTGTGAGGAAACTAACTAGAACCAAGATCAAAACCAAGAATTACTACTTAATCTTCCTAACCCTTTCCAACCATAGCCATGCTTCCAATATTTAACCACCCTTGCTAATCTTGTATTCTTGAATGATTTATGATGAAGGTCTAGGTGAATTGAGTGGATCTAAACTCAAGAGAATCACCAAGAGTTTCTAAGGTTTGTAAGTTGTTTGATGAATCAAGACTAAACTAGGGTTTCTATGTTGTTATAGCTCTTGAATCTTGTATATAACTTGGAGTAAATTAGCTAGGAGATGGTGTTTGTGTGTGTTATGATGGTGAACGAAATAGGAGAGGAGGAGGGGGCTTAAATAGGGTCTTGAGGAGGTTACATGTTTAGGATATTTTCTTGGTAAACTTGGAGACCAAGTTGTGAATATGTAGTGATCTAAGGGCACTTTTGTAATTTTAAGACACATGTGTGGTGACTCCTCCCCCCCTAAGTCGGTTTGGAAGGCTTAGGGAGCAAGGGTTGGACCTTGGTTGATATTATCCTAGGTATAGAGCTAGTTTTGACTCCGTAGGTTGCTAACCGTAAGCTGTTAAGCCTCAAAACGTAAAACCGGGTATCCTAAAAATATGAAACTTATAGGAATGACTAAACTTGTTAAAATGGTCCATAATAAAATATAAAATGAGTGGTAGGTTCTATTGGGTGCGAAAACCCTGCTAAAAACTGGAAACACGGGTCTAAAACGCGCAATTCGCGTAAAACGCTGAACTGAAAAACGTAAAATTCCGAAACTTTTGGAATTGTCCTAAAATGAGAGAAAATCATATTTCTATTGTTTATAATGTTTTATGGACATATCGGGATGCCGGAAGGACGTTTAAACCTAAAAGTAAATCTCGGACACGGCTTTGTGATTTTTGCAGAAATGATCCGACGAGCGTCAAACTCTCGGATTATCGTTAAAATAGTTTAACTTACGAGAATATGAAATAAAAAATTCTGAGATGAATAGTGAAAAGTGAATAGTAAAAAGTGAATAGTAAAAAGTGAATAGTAAAATTTTCGGGAATAAAAGTTAACCTGAAATTGCGAATTGTTACATGAGATTTGCTTGTCCTCAAGCAATTTGCGCTTTTATTCTAATCAAATTACAAGCTAGGGGTCATTTAAAACTAATATAAAAGTAATTACAACAAATAATCGTTCCACTTCAACCAAAACAAGCTCGGAAATTATACACTAGCACCTCACAAATAGTGTTTAGATACTCACATCTCTCGGGTGTAATAAAGTATATATCACAATATAGAAATTGAAAACATCTCTCACTACCTGTCATAGCAAATAGATTACCATAGGCTTGGGAAAGGATCAAATCTCCACCACTTGGCGTAAGCACCTAGGATAAACTATCAAAGAGGTCTTTCAAAAGGGTTATAACGTGAGGTGTAGGGATATGATAAACACGATTTTGTTGGATAAAGGCAATCTTTACTGGTGGCGAGTTAATCATCTTGGTCAATTACATGTACAATGTGGCGTTGCTAAGCCAAGACTCGACTCGACTCGACTTAAGCTAATCATAAACTAACAAAACATAAAATAAACATGAAAGGAAACGGGATGGTAGTCCGTACGTTTTTTCTCTTTTACTTTTTCATTTTTTTCTCTTTTTTCGTAATTTTTTTTATTTTTTTTTATTTTTATTTTTTTTTATTTTTTATTTTTTTTGCATACACTCTTACCCTACTATCCAAAATAATACATCGTAGGGAATTTGTATTCCCCTTACACTTGAACTTTTACATACTTTACAATCAACTATTCAAATGACTCGAATTAAGATAATCAAAACATTTCGAGTACTCTTTAAGATTAACGCACATATGGGGGTAATAAATGATGTTCTTCCCCAATACTCCATAATACTAGTACTTTACCCATGAGTCCCAATCGTCCAAAAACAATATGTACAAGATATGACTCGACTTAGCAACTATGTAATCAAATAGACAATTAACTAAGGGTTTAAATATGTAACAACAATGCACTAAAGATGAGTGCATACAAGGAAGGCTAAGGCGATTTGGGTGTACATTTGGGGTGGATTGTAAACAAATTCTTTCTTTAAGTAAAATGCTTAAAGTTAGAAATGAAAAGATAGGCTTGGAGGGGTATACTAGGCGTATCGTGTATTAAAAATGAGTACATCGCATAGGTGTGGGAAAATTAATTGACTTTACTAGTCAAGTAATTATGACTTCATTGGTCAAGTAATTATAATACGGGTTTAAACACAAGGGTGATCCTAATGCCTCTTATCATGTAGTAAATCCTACTACACGAATGTAGTCTCACTAGCGGTCTCGGGATGCATCACTAACGTAAGTTCTAGAATCTAAGGTCACGGGCTATTACGTGACCTCGTCATTGGTCATGATTTCTAGGTTATCCTCTATTTTAGTTTTGTATTCCGGACCTAATTACAAGCATTCCTTGTAGAAACCAAATATTCTATTCATAATATAGTCTACTCCTCTACGTCTATCATCATCATTCCTATAGTAGACCGCTTGCTTGTGTTCCATTTCGATGTTTGACAAAAGATGGAATTGTTCAATCTTATAGGGCATTTGGTAGGCTATCTCATCGTTCTCATCCTTGAATCTAACTATCCCTAGAGATGGGTCATAATTCATCTTAGAGGTCTCAACAAATGGCTTTCTGAACACTACTTGACTTAGGCAACCATCTATTACCGGACGAATATCTTTTACAATCACAAATTCGGTAACGTAAGTGAAGTTTCCTACAAAGACGTGCAATCCTTTTACTCTTCCCACAAAGTTACTTATCCAACACGTGTTGGGAATCATCCTAGGTCCTAGTTGCTTCTTTATTACCCAATTGTAATGGGTCCTAGTCATAATGTTTATGGGAGATCTAAGATCGATGTAGGCTTTCCACACATGCACATGCCCAATGTTGCATGGTATGTTAATGTTAGAGGGATCACCCACTTTGATGATTGGTGAACCAAGGACGTATGGTGTTTCGGGGTCATCGAATAAATCCTTATGGTATTCCCGTTCTTCCTTGGTGGGTAACCTATCAAAGTATTCCTCTACATTTTCTACTTCCTCAACCTTCCCTTCATTATCCTCCTTCTTGGATTCACTACCAATTCCTACCCTATCTACATTATCTTCTTCCCTATCCTTATCGATTGGCTTAATAGTGGACGTTAACAAAGTGGACATGCTTGGAAGATGAGGTATCCTTAACTTGGGTTCCACTATTAGTGTTCCTAGTGTCCTTATTTGGTGTAGTTAGCACTTGGTTGTTGAGGCTTTCAACAAGTTGTCGATTTTATTGGTCATCTCCGTTTGTTGTTGATTGAATACGGATTCAAACTTAGCTATGCGAGCTTCTTGAGATGCCATAAATTTGGACATCAATCCTTCAAGATTATTGGTACTACCATAGTTATTGGAATGATTGTTGTTGAAAGTACGGTTAGAAGGTGCACCGCTTGATTAAAAGCGATTAGGTGGATTGGAAGAATTGTTTTAGGGCATGTTTTGGTTTTGTTTCCACCTAAGGTTCGGGTGATTTCTCCAAGAAGGAATGTATGAATCACTATAAGGGTTTGGCTCAGGTTTGAAAGTGTACCACTTGTCTCCCGCTCTGTCGGTACGCGAGGATGCGTAATCCGCAAAAGCTTGTTCGGGGAGTTCCATGCAATCACGAGTGTCGTGGGGACCACTACATAATTCGCACGAAGATGTGCTTTAGTTCATCGAAGCATCTTGACTCGGATAGTTTTGGGTCGAACCTTGCCCCATCGAAGCATCTTGACTCGGATAGTTTTGGGTCGAATATTATGGAGTCGAATAGTCTCCCCAATCATCCAAATTCATATCAAGATTATGTGGATGAATCGGGGAATAATCTTGATATGGTTGGGGAGAATGCATGAAATCCAAGTTAGGACTATACGACGACCCACTTGGTTCTTCGTGATAATTCATATTAGGACGTTGCGGTGGGACAAATGGACGATTAACGTAAAATGGGTTTTGAGTTTGATTTGGTTGTGGTAGTCGTGATTGATATTCAAAAGAGGGTGGACGTAATCAAATACCATGATTTTGTGCTGGTGTCACGCCGGTTAATTCAAGGTTGTTTTGCGGTGAGAAATTCAAATTCGGTTGATTTTGGGGTAGTCGGGATCTTCGGTTTTTTTATTGTGGAGTATTTCTCTTTGATATTGTGAATATTGATGAGAATTTGGTTGAATTATGTTTGGAATTGTGTGTTTGAAAGTGGGTTTGATTTTGGTATTTATAGGATGAACAGTGGTAAAGTTTTTTCAATTTTTTTTATTGTATTAAATTTTCAAACGGTACACAATTGTGTTTTCGACATGCATTTAATCGGTCATTGCCACAACCGATTGTGTGTTTTTTTTTTTTTATTCTCAACCGATATTCGACCCTCGCCCCACATTGCTCTCGACCGATTCGTAAATCGGTTGTCGTTCACACTCGACCGAAATTATACAGGCCACTGTGTGTAGCCTTAGTGCATAAGTACAATACTTTTAAAGTATGTGTTGGGAAAATATGAAATTATGGTGTTTAGGTTGGGTATATATGGAATTGACCCGTTTTGTGTTACCCTTTTTTATACTAGCAAGTAGCCGTGCATAACGACAAGATTTTAAAATGACAAATTGTTATAGTTGTGATATTGTGTTAAGTGTTTTTGGTCAAGGTGGCCTTCAAATAGTTGTGAGACCAAATAGTAGTTTAATTTCCTGGATTTGTAATATGCATTCAAAGATTTCTCATACATTAAAATAGTTGTCACATTGTTGTCATGCGTTTATATCTTATTGACGTCGCCAATTTTAAAGGAAATCGGGATGGTTCAATTTAGTGGAATACTCCATAATAGTTAAGGCATAAAAGTAATTAGACTTTTCTTATTTTAAGTTTTAAGCAAGAACATAATTGGCCATTTTCTCTTTGTATGTGGGAGAGATTTCTTATTTTGAAAGTTTTAGGCAAGACCATATTTTAACCATTTTCTCTTTTTATATAGGAGGGGTAAGGAAAAATGTGACAGTTTTATTTATAAACGGGATTCATTTGGCTTTCTAAGCAAGTTCAAAAATAAGAAGACTTATCGATGCTATGTGAATGTAGGCTAGTTTTAAGCAAGAACGTAGTTGGCCATTTTCTCTTTATATGTAGGAGAGATTTTTTATTTTGAGAGAATTAGGCAAGACCATATTTTAACCATTTTCTCATTTTATACTGGAGAGACAAGGAACATCTCACATTAGTTATGTGGCTTTCTAAGCAAGCTCAAAAATTAGAAGACTTACCGATGCCATGTATTGCACATATTAGTTATGTGGCTTTCTAAGCAAGCTCACATTAGTTATGTGGCTTTCTAAGCAAACTCAAAAATTAGAAGACATTCGGTGGGTAAGTCTTTGGATGGTCAATAACCTTGAGCGCCAGTCCATTATTGCACATATTAGTTAAGTGTGTGTGTGTGGTGAGAATATTCATAGTGTGTAGCGTCTATAGTTGTAATGTGTATGCTGTAGTGAGATGGTAAGTGGAGGGAGCTAGAGGAATTGAACCACGTTAATACTATTGTGTTGTGTTGATTTTCATTTTACAATGCCATTGATATATCATTGTGTGATCCTTTGTTGTGATCTTCGATCTCAACAGTTCACACATAAAAACTTACATTTAATCACTCATGTATAGTGATAAAAGAGTGTGCTTATCATCAAAAACCTTCCCACGAGAATAGGGTTTTACCTTGTGTTTGTTAAGGGGGTCTAAAACTCCGTAGATTATTTGGTCAAAAGATTAGAAATCATAATTACTCAAACCTACATATAGTTTAAAAATAAAATCATAATTAGACTGCGTCACTAATAAAATTTGATTTTTACTTTAAAAATACCTAAAATTTATAATGGGGAATTACTTTAAGACATACTCCCTCCGTCCCACATTAAATGTCTTGTTTGACTTTTCAAAGTATTTTTTTCACAACTTTGACCTTAAATGTTTTTATTTGTATTATATAATACTTGATACAAAATATATGTATAGATTGAGTATTAAATGTATTTTCACTACGTATAAATTTTATCAAATACTATATTACACAAGTAAAAATATTTAAGGTCAAAGATATGAAAAAAAGACTTTGAAAAGTCAAACAGGACATTTAATGTGGGACGGAGGGAGTACTAAATTGAAAATTGATAGATAGTAATTCTGAGAAAGATGAAGTGATAAGTCTTTACAACATTTTTATTAAGGCAATTTTTTAGTAGTAGGCATTCCTGAAAATGCATAACATTTTTAGGTGATGGTTATGTTGAATAATGTGAGATGTGGTGGTGCAAAATGGTGGGGAAATAGTGATGTGTCATAACATTAATTGTTAGAGTCAATTTAACAATGAATATTTGTTGTGATGGTGATATGTGACTAACGACGACAACTGATAACCATTTGACTTATAATTTCATCTTTCATATTGACCATCAAAGTTTGTCAAACTACAAAATCATCAAAGCATTAACTAATAACCATCAGAGTAAACGCTTTAAGCAAACTAGAATGAGTACCCATGCATAGCAATGTGATTTTATAACGAAAGCCGATAAATAGTTGTAATGATATTTTGGTTACACAAAATGACTTAATTTAAACAAAAATGATTTAACAAAAGCTAGAAAATATAAACACAGTACTATAAAAACTTCGTAGTTTCAATATTTCCTTTATTAGTTTTAGTTTTTACTATTTCCTTTATTAGTGTAAGTTTTCACATTTCACTTTTGTGTGTTTTCCTTTATAATATAGACTAGACTAGTACATGTGCATAGCAACGAGATTTTATAGTGACATATATGGATGGAAATTTCTGACCCGAGATGAAACAGACCTGAAACCGACACGCAAATTAACATGTTTGGGTTGAGTTTATAATAGATTTCGGGTCGGGTTTAGGTCAACCCAACTAACTTGTTTACTAAACAAGTCAGGTTCGGGTTGAGAATAAATTAAGTCGATCGACCTGCCAACCCGTTTAAGAATTTTTACTTAAATTAAAAACTTATGTTTTATTATTCGGGTTAAATGGGTTAAACGGGTTGGACCCGCAAACTTGTTTAACCTTTTTAACTAATGTAATGTGCCTACTTTTTTTATATATAAAACGAGGTAAATGGGTCAACCTGAAACCCATTTAAACTATTCAACCCGCTAAACCAAGTATATATACGGGTTAAATGGGTCAAGTTTGGGTTATGTATAAACAGGTTATGGTTGACATAGCTGACCTGATAGCTTAAATGGGTCAAGTCCGGGATTTTTGACTCACCAACCCACCAACCAGAACCCGCCAATCTGAACCCGACCGAATTGCCACCCCTAGCGGCAGATGGTTGTAGTAATATTTTGGTTACACAAAATAACTTAATAAAAAAATTAACGAAAGCTAGAAAAGATAAACAAAATAATATAAAAACTTGATAGTTTCAACATTTCCTTTATTAGTTTAAGTTTTCACTATTTCCTTTATTTGTTTAAGTTTTCACATTTCACTTTTCGGTTTTTCTATATATAGTATATAGATAGATAACATGCTATTAGGTCACTGGTACATTTTGTTGTCATAATTGGAACCATATTATTATCAAAATTATACTCCAAGTTATTTTTTAAGCATATTAGACAATATAGTCGAATGATTATTTATTATTTTTAATTTTATTTATAGGAAAGATTAAAGATGCTTGTTTTTATGAAAAATATCGTTTTATCGTTGTTGTGTTGAGAAGGAGTTGTGACTCTTTTATGATGATTTCTTTCATAATTGCTTTATATTCATCGTTTTAGCTAGATCGTTTCATTACTAATGCTAGTTTTTTTTACATGACCAATTAACTCAAATGTATCAAAGAAATATTTAATTCAATAGTTTTTGTTAAGCCAAAAATAATGCTTTAAGCCGATGTAATCAAGATCTAAATATTTAGTAACACAAATAAAGTATGGGGGTTAAATGATACTGGAACAACCACTAGAAACTTTGGTGTTTCAGTTTGAAGATACTATTAATAGTAAGACATGCTTAATAACACATTTTTGTTCTTTAGTTTACGACTTTCGTGACGATATTTTTTACAAACAATTTATTTTGGTTATTCATAAAGCAATTAGAAAAACAAAGATGAATAGATAAAGAAAGTGAAAAATTAATAACTTTAATTTGACCTTTAATAAAGTTAAACACATATTCTTAAAATTTTATAAATTAGTTAACTTCAACAATATTCTATTTCTTAATAAGATTACTTTTGGACTTTATATATTTGTATGTTTTGAATTTATTACTAATATTTAAGTGACATTGCTATGCTTAAATTTTCAACAAAGTGATTCATGCTTTATATTATATTTTGATTATCTCCATCATAAATTAACAACCCTATTGATTTTTTAAATGACGATTCTCATTTTACTCGTTGTTTATTATTGTTGCATACATGTTCTAAGCTTCATATTTACATGTTACATGACTATTTTATAAATAATAATTTTTTTTATCTAGTTCAATGAGTATATGTTATTTTACGTAATTTTATGTTTTATAATAACAAATATAATTATGTTATCAAATGTTTTTTTATAAAACAAATAACTACTTCTGAATGTTTCTGCTTACAAGTAAATGTGTTTAAGAAAAACTTATAACTAATTGATGTTGTGTTCGGATATTGTGCTTCATCACAATAAATATGTAAGAACTTTTTTTATTTTTTGAACGGCGGGTTAGTTGTTAGTTGTTGGCTCGAGTTAGTGTCGTATCCTCGGGCAGAGATACCAACTGCGAGCCTCTCCTAAGGGGATAACCCCACTCCTATTCCCGATTCGCCTGATATCATTAGAGCTTGTGGTTCCCAAGTGACGACTTCCCGGTCGGTCACCCAAACCGGTACTACTCTCACTTGGGCTCGCTTAACTACTTAAGCCTTTACCACTAGACCACAAGCCCCATGATAAATATGTAAGAACTTAGTTGTGAAGTATAGCTCAAAGATTGTAGCTAATAAAATTTTTAAAGAAAAACATATTTATACGTTCAACAAAGGTTTTGAAGTTAAGTAATAGTTCGAGTAAGTCTTGAATGAGCCCCTCGAAAGCTTGATGCAAATAAACGAATTTTTGTTCTACGTCTCCGAGCGATATATCCCCGTCTAATTTTGGTCATTGAATAAATGAAACTTTAACGAATAACTAATAGATTTCCTTTCTTTCAGTTATTCTTTTGCCCTGTTCCTAGTATATTAATAACAAAACGGATTTTTCCAATGTATAAACTAAAAATTCCAATGGCTTTGGATACTATAACCTTCCCAGCCACAATTTTTTATTTTTTCTAGGCATTTCACCTCGAAATACGAAATTGTACTTAAAAAATAACAATGATAAAGAAATAGTCGATTCCATCGTTTCTATGGTTACTTCTTAAACGGTGAGGTCTTCTCTATACACCAGAGCCTTTACTTCATTTAATCAACTCAAGATTGTTTTCGGTTTGGCAAGATCAAAATCGTAAGATCGGCTAAGGATCCTAAGATTCTACTATAATCTCATTTTCTTAATATTCTTTCTAGTATTATTCAAATCTGCAAATTAATATATATCATAAACGCAAAATTATATGATTATTTTACGAGAATGTTGTCCTAAATTATTAATAAGAAATGTTTAAAAAGAATAAAATGTTATTTTTTAAATTCTAGACAAAAATACATCATTGGTCCCTAAACTTTCCCAATAACATCACCTAGCACCCTAAGTATTGATTTTAGTCGTCAGGCGTCCAAAACTTGCGATTTTGAGGCCGATTGCGTCCTTTGACCCGTTTTCCGTTAGTCAACGCTCTGTTATATCTCATAAAATCCCGTTATTTCTGCTAAATTACTATTTTGCCCATATATAACATCCATCTACCATTTTCTTCAGTTCATCCAAACCAAAAACCATCTCCCTTGCATCTCAATGGAGATAAACATCCCTCATCTCCCCCTATATTACTCAGATCTCCCACAACCACCACAACACCGTCGCCGCCGAAAATGATGTCCGATCTCTCTCTCTCTCTCTCTCTCTCTCTCTCTCTCTCTCTCTCATCAGGTAAAATGTCAAATTCTCACTCAAATCAATCAATTATTGATCAAATTAAACATAAATTATAAACTTATTTTGTTCTAATTGGCAAACAACGGAGTATTAAACAATGTAAGGAGGAGTTTGAGATTGAGACGCTAACTATTGTTGTGGATTGGGTTCTGGATCGGGTTAGGTGGATTTGAGATCGGGTTCGGATTCGGGTTTGGGTTTGAGTTTGGGTTCGGTTGTTGTGGATGATGGTAAAGGTAATATATATTCAATTCATTTTGGTTATTGGTTTGTTAAAGTGATCAATGTTTTATTGAATTTGTTTGTTAATATGATTATTGAGCGGTTTGATATAGTTTTTTTAGAATTTAGGATTGCATATCCAAACATGGTTATTTCATTTAGTAAATTAAAAAAGTTGTTTTAAGCTACGAGCAATTTATCATTTTAAGCTGATTATTAATGATTTCTTAAGCTAAATAATCAATTTGATTAAGCAACTTTGAAATTGACTGGTTTGCTCTTACATACTCATACTTCACAATCATATACCCTCTTTCCAAACACTTAAAAAACTTAATGGTAACATTATCTGGAAGTACTTGGTTATAGACGAGTCAACTCAATCAAGGTTTGCTAACTTGTTGTAAAGCTGAATAGTTCGGTTGTGTGTATTTTCATGAAAAATCTTTTTCAAATGCTCCCACAAGTCTTTAGCTTTCAGCATCTTACACATTTCTAGACTCCCGAACCGAAACTTCTCACCCTCTTCCCAATCCACCTCCACCTGAACCTATTTTGTTCTAATTATCAATTCTACATAAGTTTTATATTGCACACGAGATCCATTTTTCATGCATTTTGGTCTTGTTATTGTCAATGTTGCATGTTAGCATACAATGTCTCTCTAAATTGGCGCTAAACAATTACTGAATTAATAGTCGGTTTTTATTTTTATCTGATACTATTAGGGTTGTCATTCGGGCTGACCCGGTCGGGTTCGGGTCAACTCGGGTCGGGTCAATTCGGGTCAAGCTTCCAAAAAACATACCCGAACCCGACCCTGTTTAGAACTCGGGTCGGGTCGCCTCGGGTTTGGGGTCAACCCGAGTATTTTTACATTGTAAAGTGTTATTTGGTCAGGTCAACTCGGGTTCGGGTCGGGTCAAGGCTAAAAATATATACCCGAACCCGACCTTGTTTAGAACTCGGGTCAATTCGGGTTGACCCGATTGACCGGAATATGATTCTTGACCCGAGTTGACCCGAACCCGGTCGGGTTCGGGTTGGGTTTTATGACACCCCTAGACACTATGCAAGGAAAACAATGAAGGATCATCCACATGCTACTTGTATTGTGATACACCTATAGTACATCTGTTATGACCCTTGTAGGACATGTTATGAGCATACCAGTATCTTTAATTGCCACACTATTTGAACTATAAGAATGGTCTCAGCGAAGACTAATTTTAGGAGCTAATATGTGATGGCCTTCCAAATTTGCCTATGCAGATGCTGCCAAGGCTTTCTACAATGAGTATGCTAAACGAGTCAGGTTCACAACACTTGGTCGTAAGTTGACTTGTGTTTAACTTATGTTACACTTGAACCTATTAATATTTTTACATGCAACCTTATAAGCACACCAAATTCCATGGGTTAAAGCTAGAACAATGATGGTATATAGTTTGGAACAAATTTAGTTATGATTATGAGTTTTGAAAGTCATAAGTTTGACCTCAAAAGTTAACACACGCACACATTTTCCTTTGGGATGCAAAGAGTTGTATGTGTCTAGAGGTTGATTATTTCGCTAGATAGGTATTTAGGTATAATGATAAAAAAAAAAAAAAAAAAAAAAAAAAAAAAAAAAAAAAAAACATTTTGTGTGTGTATAGATAATTAAATTTGAGTTAAAAAAAACTGAATTGTTTTATGCCACACACAATAACACTCATAATTCTATTTACATGTTTGAATTCTGCTTCTAAACAAAATCAAAATTTGTCTGAAAAGACCGTCCCTGTTTTAAAAGTAAAAGATGAATTTGTATATGATATAAATAGAAATTGTGCTTTACTGTTTCACTGTGTTTGAAACTCAATCCCATTATAGTCGTATAGTCTGTGAACACGTAAACTATTTACCTATTTTTAGAATGTCTGTCATCTACATATTTTTTCTGATAATTTGCAAACTTTTTTAGTTGTAGCTTTAAGCTTAATCAGATTTTGATGTCAGGTAAACATGGGAACAAAATACAATTAAACGACGAGACACAAGTTTTCTCAATGTTTGGAACTACATCTTGATGGGTTCCGACTACTCTAATTCCTTGCTGGATCTTTCAAGACGTGGGCATCCCGTGATCAATGTGGATAAATTGTTTGACAGCATTAAGGAATTTAAATTGATTAGTTTTAGAAAGGAGATTTCCGTAAGGCGTATGTAACTAAGAAAGCAATGGAAATGAAGTATGACACATGGGTTTTAGATCACTACATGTTCCGGTCAAAGCTGAGTTTTTTTCTTAACTCAGTCAAACTTGATTCAGTAGTTGACTTTTATGTTGGGGAGAGACTTGCACTTTTGTTTGCCAGAAGTTTAGGATTTGGGATTTGGACTAATCATTTTGTGAAAGAGATTGCGTGAATGCCTGAATCTAATTTGAGTAATGATGAGGATGGATTTGGGTTTTGGGCAGGAAAGTTATTGGAGAAGAAGGGTGTTAAGTTACAAAGGGTTAACGAGGCAAGGTTCAGTGTTGAAATTTACACGAGTGACGATATTGGAACCTCGGTGAAGAATGACACGAAGCTTGCATTTTGGTCTTCTAATATGGGTTTGGATTTAGTTCAAAGTAGACTGGAAAGATTAGGTTTGTGGATTATAGATGCCGAATCCGTTTGTACGGCTGTTATTTGTCACCCATCATAGCATTTGGTGTTTCATATATTTACTTGACAAATTATTTGTAAAATCCGAAGTTATACAGATTTATCCAGTTTTGTAAGCATTATCAGTGACAATGTATTGACAAAAAATGATATCTCAGGTGTTTAACGATAAATCAATGACTATTAGAAGCTAAAAAGATTGTTCGAGATACTGCTTCATAGAATAACAAACCATAGTAAGTTGAGGTAGTTTTAACCGACAATGGTGATGTGATCTTAAATAGCTAGAATTTTATAAACTACTTTAAGACACTGAAGTTAGTGTTATGCATTTGTTTATATATCAGTTAAAAGTCTGTAGTATTCAACTAATTCTTTGACTGCTAATCAGATGCCCTAGTTGTTACATATGTTGTAAAATACATCGTTCGTCCCTAAGGTTGTACCACTATAATAATTAACCAAAATGATGAAATGACAATTTTGCCCTCATGTGCAAGGCACATGGGGAAAATAACAGAAGTTGACCAAGGGAAAATGGTCAGATGGACGCATTTGGCCTCAAAAACCTAACTTTTGGACGCCTGACGACTAAAATCAAAACTTAGGGTGCCAGGTGATGTTATTGGGAAAGTTTAGGGACCAACGGTGTATTTTTGTCTAAATTCTATAAAACATACTACTTCCATCCCATATTAAGTGTCTATGTTGACATTTTTGAGTCTTTATTATTCTACTTTGACCATAAATATTTTAATTTTTTTATATAATACTTGATGAAAAATATATGAATGAATTGGGTTTTAAATGTATTTTCATTGTTACTATTTTTTAAAATATTATATAACACAAATAAGAATATTTATTGTCAAAGTTAAATAAGAAAGACTAAAAAAGTTAAAGTGAACATTTATTATGGGAAGGGGGAGTAATAAATAACTTTGTATTTTTAGTTTGCGATTCGAGAAAAGTAAGATCGAATCGGATTATATCTTAAGATCGGATCGGATTATATCTTAAGATCCTATGGTCAAGATTGAGATCTTATAGGATTTTAAGCTTGCTAAAATTCTATGCAGGATTCAGATCATTTTTGCTTTATAGTATCGTAAAATTGTAAAATTTTAAAATCATCATTAAAATCTGAACAACTATGCATTCAACCTTTTATAATAATACTATCTGTAATGCATTCAGATATGTCTCTGCTAAGCTTAACAATAAGATAAATGTGAATTATTCATATACCATTAACTATAAATAATTAAATAGTAATAACATCAATACTAGAATTAATGGTTTAATTTTTATTTAATCATTAAACTATCATCATTGTTTATTTGATTCAATCCTAAAAATTCTTTTCCTAACTAATTAGTACATCCTTAAATGTTTATTTAATCATTAAACTATCATTATTTGTTAAATTTTTAACTACATTTGGTGACATCTTTAAACAATTATAAATAAATCATTAACTTTTGCACTAAAGGTCACTACGAAATATCTTCAAATCGTTACTAAAAACCATCAAAACATAAAAATCTTAAAACTATTTTTTATCGTCAACACTAATTTTAATTCACACGCGAAGCATTTTCGCATTTTATCAACAAACAAAAGCAAAAATAAGACAATACTTTTACATTTTTAACCTTTCTAACATTTTATTTTTTACGTCTATATTCTTACATTGTAACAAAAAGATAAAATATATGTTAGAATTTACACCAAAAATAAAATATCTATAATTAGAAAAAAAAAATCTTTTTTATTTTTAGCAATCCACATGCAAATCACGTGCTCGTCGTCATCACTTCGATTCTTGCACGGGAGTAGTTGGTCATTCACTCTTTTGACTTATAAGCCATCATCTCCTCACATTTCCCCTCCACCACACCAACGTACAACCATTAAAGTACATCTTACAACTCCTATTTCACCACCATCTCAAATCTCAGCACTTTTTAACCTGCCAATAGTAATTTCACCTTCCTTGAGAATTTAACTACTTTTTCTTTCTCTTACCAAACACTTACACACACTTAAAAAACACATAGTTAGGGTTGGTAATCACATTGAAGTTTATCAAGACTTTGATGACATGCTCAAAGAATTTGACAGAGAAGATCTAGTAAAGTTGTGGTGTTTAGTCAAACAGAAGTTCACTTCATCAGAACCACAGGATAACAAAGAAAGAATGCTGTGGGTACATTTGAAGAGAATCTTTGAGCCAGATGAAGGTGATAAGTTATGAAAATTTCAGGCTGGTACTCATAGTTTGACATGGAGATTGTATGACTCATGTGTAGTTCATCATGTGTCTACAACAGCTTGAACGAATATTTATATGCTGGTGGAGAAAGACTACCCATTGTCAAGGGGTACACTCACTTTGATGTTGTCAGCAAAACTCTGGGTGGATGAGCATACACAGAGGGCAAGGGAACTTGTAAGGAAGATCTTCATGCAGCCTAAAAGAAGATGAAGTGTTTGGAAGAATCCTCTAAAGATGAAAGATGTAATTCAAGAAACATGATGATTGTGTATTTCAGATAAACATTATGCAAATCATGTTATATAAGAATGAAATAAGTAAAATGTTGTTGCTTCATTGCCATTGGTTATATTGGTGAAATCATAATCCTACTTAACAAACAAATAACACGAATCATAAACAATTATAATCCTACTTAACAAACAAATATCACAAATCAAATAAGATAATTAAAGATACTTGAACCATTGTTGTCATACCATAATATACATTAACTGCATAACCAACCATCAAGAAAATACATTGCTCATATACACCATTAACTACCAGAAACCAAAAAAACAACCCACATTGACCAAACCCAAACTTTCAACTTTGTAGGTAAACATAAGAAGCAAATAAAACCCAACTAATGATAAGGTATTTCCTCATCTTCTTAGCCCGCTGCTCCTCCATATTTGCTCAAAGCTTCGCCTGGTTTGCCCGGGTCTCCTCCTTATTTGCCCGGTGCTCCTCCCAGTCGGCCTTCTCCTGCTCTAAAGCCAGATCATCTTCCAAAGCATCCCTGGTCCTAAGTAGACCAGGGATGATGTCTAGAGATCGGTTGGACATGGTTGGATCCACCCATCCAATGAAGGGACAACTAGAGTTCTGTAAAATGAAAGAAATGTAATTAAAAAGAAGAAAACACAGACAACTTGAAAAATGTAATATAATTATTGTTTCGATCAAGAGTCAAACTTACGTATGTGGGGCACGGGTAGAATTGCCTACCGGGATTCCTATTCGTCTACGAAGTTCTAACAACGCATTGTAGATCGCACCCGCTGATGAGTGCTCAAACACTTATCATTTTTAGTCAAATCTGAACTGCAAAACATACAAAAATACTCAAAAATGCATCAAATTACTGAAAATATTTCAAAATCGTGTTTTATATATTTTAGATGCAAAATGAGCAAAAACAAATGAAAAACGTACAAAGTTTGCAAAATTGGCAGTTTCAGTCCCCCAACTTTCATAAAATGTCAAAACTAGTCCCTGGTCATTCAAAATATGGAAAATTATCACCAAAGGTCCTTTTGAAATCATAAGTTATCATATTTAGTCCTTTGGTGAAAAATCTCAAAAGTTTTGGAAATTTACAAGTTTAGTCCCCGGAGTTTCAGATTTTAGCAGATTTGGTCCCTGGTGGGATATTTTTGAAAGAAAAATCATTTTGGGTCCTTGGGAAGTTACAAAAGTCATTTTTAGTCCTTGGTGTGAAGTTTGGAGAAATTTACATTTTGGTCCCTCATGTTTGGAAAATTACATAATTGGTCCCCGGGTATTTTATTATGTAAAATAAACATTAAAGGATCTTGTACTATTCATTTATGTCATGTTTAACCCTTGTGGCTATTTTCAGAAAATTACATGATCAGCCCTTGCAATTTTCAGAATTACAATATTGGTCCTTGTGATTTATTCTACAAACCAAATGGACCCTAAGCCTTGTAAACCAAACTAATACCAAATCCAAACTAAAACCACCCCTGATCCAATAAAACACCCCAAGCCCAATCACTAAACCGGCCCAACCCCACACCCTTTTAATACTTCCCAACTTTGACCTCAGTCAACACCCTCACCCCCGTTTCACTGTACACCCTCCACCCTTCCCACTTGTTCACTGCAAATACCAACTCCACATCCCCCTCCTCACCTCCACCTCACCAACACTTGTCCTTGTCCCCTTAGCCTCCAATACCATCTAAACAACATTAATTATCCTTGAATTGCTCCAAGAAACCCCAACTACCACATGAGGACTTTGGCGCCAAAAATGCAATTCAAAGGTGGGGATCATTTGAAGCCAATCCAATGGCTAGAATAAGGTGGGAAAGTCAAAGATTGACTCCAGGAGCTATTTAAATAAAGAAAAATGAAGAGAAGCTCAGTTAGTTAACTAGGAGTAGTTGTAGAGTAGTTTTAGGGTCGAATTTAGTGTAAACTTGGTTTTTAGTTGTACTATTTAGTTTAAAAAGATTGTAATCTAAATTTCAGTGTATTTGTAACTTGTTTTAATCATCAATTTTAGTCTTCAAGTCAAAATTCAATTTATGCTATTTCTATGCAAATGTCTCAAATTTTCTTATCTTGTTAGAAGTTGTTGTTTATTGGTTATTTAAGCTTACTTTAGTCATTAATAAGCTTTTATAAGCTTCCTGAGTGCTAAAATCAGTGGTAGTCTTTAAAACTTAAAATCCTCAAAAATACCATAAAAAATGGTCCATAAATAAAAAATCTGTGGAGGAGAAGAAAGAAGCAAAGGAGACTGGTCATTCTGGATCTCAATGGTATTATAACCTCAGGGGAGGAATTAGGAATGATTTGAGTACTTTGTTACCTTGATTTGTGCTTGGATTCTTTGTAAGCATTCTTTTTCATTTTTCATTGTTACTGTTCCAGTGCCTCTCTACTGCTTATTTATGATGTTATAGAGTATGTAAGTGGGTTTGGATTCACTGTCTGTTCATTGGTACACTAGAACTTGTGGTTGCTCCTATTTAGCTTTTAACTGCCATGATTAGCTTGCAAATGTTTCACTGTGTTTTTGCTTTTATTTTTGGTGTTTATGTGATTAAATCATCTTAGTATATCATATTAGAACCCTGTGGGTCTGTTTCACAGCCTTTGTCAATCAAATCCTTTTGAAATTTGTAAACAGCCAAGTATAAGGGGTGTTTGGGTTAAGCACTGTCACAGTGGCCTTGTTGTTGTATTATTGTTATTTTGGCATTTGTGAATCAATTTAGGTTAGTTCAAGTCAAGAAAAGCTTAAAAACCAAGTCCCAACTGAAAAAAGTCAAAAATGCATTGTAATCCTTCACACTAGTTTAACTGTTAGAATGTAGGTTTGTATAATTGTTCATTTTGCTGCATAAGTGTATTAAACAGCTTATTTTAGTCTCACTTTAACTTATTTCATCATTTTCAGTAACTAGGAAGCCTTCAAAGTTCAAAATAGTCAAATCTAGTGATCTAATCAAAAAGTCAAATTTTCAAGTTAGGCAGAAAACCCAAATCTTGGGAGAATTAATTTGAATTTTGTGTTATGATTTAGTACTTGTGCTTGTTAAGATATGTAGTCTATCAGCTCATCTTCAAGATCCCATAGTCATTAGATTTTTAGGATTTTTCTATTGGGCCCCACACCCCAAGCAACACACCTGCAGGGAGGAACCCCTCCCCTGCACCAGCAGACCACAGTCCACACCACCACCTTTGGTGGTGGTTTCTGGCCACCTCAGGAGGTCCCACAAGCCACAAATAGTTCCATTCAACCCCCCTCCTACCCCTCTTCAGGTTTTGACCTTTTGTTTGACCTGAGAACCCCTGGGACCCACTTGAAACTACCACAAAAGTCTGTCCCATTTTTAGTATCTAATTAAGACAACCAAGTGCTTATTTTGTTTCATTGGCTTATTCTGTGGTACCTCTTTGCTTTTTCCAGCTTAAACTTGTTCACAAAACTCATTTGAGCCAGAATCACTCATAGTGGGTCCCACTTAAGCTAGTTTAAGCTATTTTCCTTCTTTGGTCAACATAAGTCAACTGTCATGGCTTATTGTGTCCACAATGCTTATTTTTGATTTATAAAAAAGTTGTTTTTACAAAAGTTGTTTGTTTTTAGGTGTAAAATAGTTTTTTAAAAGAAAAATCAAGAAAAACCAATTTAAAAATAAGTGATAGTTTCTATTTAATGTAATTTTAATTTTAATTTTCATTTTTAAATTTTTGTTAAGAACATAGAATTTTTATATTTTTCTTAAATTCCTTTCATATTAAAGTATTTTTATTAATTTTATTAGATTTTTATATTATCATTTGGTATTTATTAGATTTAATATTAGTTTTATTAGTAATTAATTAATAATTAAGTTTTAAATAGCATAATTAGTTTTTATTAATTAAAACCAAGTTTTTATATTTTTTCTAGCTTTTATATAATATAATATAATTTTAGGAATTTTTCTAGAATTTTTACTGTTCATTTGGTATTTTTTATAATTTAAAATAGTTTAATTAGGTAATTAATTAATAGAAAAATCACAAAAAGACAAAAATACATATTTTTAATTTTAAAATTTGTTTTTAGTTATTTTATAATTTTAGAAATTTAATTTTCATTTTTCTAGTATTTAAATAGTATTATATTGTATTTAAGTATTTTAAATATTAATAATTAGTATTAATTAGTAATTAATTAATAATAAATAATTAATTAGTGTAAAAATTCATTTTAATTTTCTAAAAATTTTCTTTTATCCTTTAGTTTGTAAAAAAGTCATTTTCACCCCCTGTGGGTTTTCAGAATTCAGTTTTCACTTTTTATTTCGTACGTTCACGTAAATTTAAATTGAACGTACGCATTTTTAGGTTTAAATCGTTTATGGTTTTTCTAAACTTCCAGTCTTGTTCATATAGCTTATTTAAGCTATTTCATTGTAGATTCCTTAGCTTAATCACTCACAAACCTTTTCCTGTCCAAATTCACCCGATCACAAAGCCGTTTAATAACCATCACACCTCGTCGGGACATAACGACCCAGGGAAACCATTATATTCCGCGGAGCATTGACTCTAGGCTGTTTGACTTTGTTGACCATCCTTTGGTCAATTTAGGTTGACCGTTTAGGGCCAATCACCGGCAAAGAACCATTTTTTCAGGTCAACAAGAATTTTTGGTGCAACAAGATGATGAGCAATAAGTGGGTGTGTATGAGTTAATGGTTACTCGTGTTGTATAAGAATGAAAGATGATAAACTTTAGTTGCAAAAAATGTCCCTCAATACAAGTGTAGTGTGCTAGTGGGCCTGTCAGTTGTATTTGATGGCGGGAACAGTGAAATGATGAAAATACCCTCACGTGCTACGCTCGTAACTAGAAACTAACAGGATTTCCTAACGAGCGTTAGGCAAAAAACCTTTTTTGCATGAACAGTACCCCTAAACGAGCATGATTTGCAAATCGAAACTTGCCGAGGTACACTTTTTGCAAAAATTCTCGTATGAGTACACTTTTTGCAATTCTGGCATACCACAGGGACATCTTTTTTTGCACTCTACTCCAGATTTTTAGATAATTTTCGTTGTACATTGATCTCAACTCCATATACAACTATATTATCAAACGTTTTTTTTTTTTTTTTTTTTTTTTTTTTTTTTTTTTTTTTTTTTTTTTTTTTTAACAAATAACTACTTATGAATATTTCTGCTTACAAGTACTGTTAACCACTACCACTAGTTTCATCAAACATAACCAAAACGTGTTTAAGAAAATTAAATTTAATAACTAATTGAAGTTATGTTTGGATATTATGATTTATTACACTGAATTTGTAAGAACTTAGTTGTCAAATATAGCTAAAAGATTGTGGTTAATAAAATTTTTAAGGAAAAACATATTTATACATTCAACAAAGGTTTTGAATAGCGAGATGTCACTCAAGATTGTTTTCGTTTTTGCAAGATCGAAATCATAAAATCGGCTTGAGATCCTAAGATTCTACTATAATGTCATTTTCAAATATTATTCAAATCTACAAATTACTCTCTCCGTCCCATATTAATTGTCTTATTTTGACTTTTGCAGTCTTTCTTTTTCAACTTTGCTGTTAAATATTTTTGTTAGTTTATATAATATTTGATGAAAATTATACCAATTAAAATACATTTAAAACCTAATCAATTCATATATTTTGCATCAATTATTATATAGCACAAAACGATATAGTTAAGGTCAAAGTTGGACAAAAAAGACTTCAAAAAGTCAAACAGGACAATTAATATGTGACGGAGGGAGTAAAATATATCATAAACACAAAATTATATGATTGTTTTCATGGACATGTTGTCCTAAATTATGAATATGAAATGCTTAATAAGATCAACATGTTAGTATTTTTTAAATTCTATAAAACATAATAAATAACTTTGTAGATTTTAGTTTGCAGTTCGGGAAAAGTAAGATTGGATCGGATTAAATCTTAAGATCCTATGGTCATGATCGGGATTTTATAGGATCTATAGCTTGCTAAGATTCTACGCAGGATTCGAATCATTTTTGCTTCGTTGTATCGTAAAATTATAAGATCAGGATCAAAATCTTGACAACTATGCATTCAACTTTTTATAATAACTCCTGAATTTTTTTTGGTGAATCATGTATTTTAGTTTATTATGTTTTTTTTGACAATAAATTTACGGATATCAAGAATTTCGTTTAGCTCGTGCCTATTCGGGCTCGAGCCCATTTGGCCTATTGCCCGTTCAGGCTTGAATATTTGTATAATGTACTTTATTATTTGTATTAGTGACATTTAATGCAGGAATTGTGTTTAAGTTGGTTGTACAATATGCTTGATAATTTATATTTCTTATGTAAGAGGTGTTTTAATAACTGCATTAATTGTATTTATTGATCAGTTAATTAATTGTATTTAATGTAAATAATGATTTATTTATTGTATTTAATTTAATGTTAGTATTTCTATTTTAATTAGTTGTATTTTGAGCTTAAGAACTTGTAAATGTTAAAAAATATGTTTTAATTATTTGTACTTTTAGCTTTATAACTTAAATTGCTTAATTTTAAGAGTTTCTATATTAAGTAGGCCTTCCTCTAAGTTACTATCAGTAATGCATTTAGATATGTCTCTAAGCTTAACAATGACATAAATGTGAATTATTCATATACTCTTAACTATACATAGTAATAACATCAATACTATAATTAATGGTTTAATTTTAAATAATCATTAAACTATCATTATTTGTTTGATTCAATCCTAAAACTTCTTTACCACATTAATATTTAATACATCGCTAAATGTTTATTTAATAATTAAACTACCATTATTTGTATTTTTATCACTACTTTTAGTTATATGTTTAAAAAATTATAAATAAATCATTAAATCTATACTACTGTATAATGCATTTGAGATTATTCTATAATTAGAAAGGCTTAAAATTCAGACGTTTACTTGCTTATTATAGAAAGATTTCAAAATTAATTTGTTAGGATGCAGGTTGGTTAGGAAGTTGGTTAGAAAACAAGTTGGTTATGAAGTTTGTTAGGAAGTAAATTGATTGTTCAAACTAAAATTATTTGACTTAATAATCTCTATCTTCTCTACTTATAAAGTATAAAGACAACTAAATGTGTAACCGAATAACAAAAAATATAGTCACAGTTACTCGCCGCCGCATTACATGGATACCGTTCTAGTGTTACATTAAAGGTCATCACGAAATATCTTCAAATTGTCACTAATAACCATAAAAAAATAAAAATCTTAAAACTATTTTTTATCGTCAGCACTAATTTTAATTCACATACGAAGCATTTTCGCATTTTATCAACAAGCAAAAAAAAAAAAAAAAAAAAAAAAAAAAGACAACACTTTTACATTTTTAACCTTTCTAACATTTTATTTTTTACATCACTTATATTCTTACATCATAACAAAAAAATAAAATATATTTTAGAATTTACACCAAAAATAAAATATCTAAAATTGAAAAAAAAATCTTTTTTATTTTTAACAATCCACCTGCAAATCACGTGCTAGTCGTCATCACTTCGATTCTTGGGAGTAGTTGGTCATTAGCTCTTTTGACTTACAAGCCGTCATCTCCTCACATTCCCCCTCCACCACACCAACGTACAACCATTAAAGAACATCTTACAACTCTCACTCCACCACAATCTCAAATCTCAGCACTTTTTAACCTGCCAATAGCAATTTCACCTTCCTTGAGAATTTTAACTGCTTTTTCTTTCTCCTACCAAACACTTACACACACTAAACACACACTTAAAAACACACAGTTAGGGTTTACAAAAACCCCAATTTTTTGTTCGTAATCAGTTAAATTTGTTAATAATACAACGAATTCAACGGATTTAACTGTTTATTTTGCTTTAATTTGACGTTTTACGATGCAATTGATGTAATGACACGTCATCATAATCAAGTCAATGATGAAGAACTGTGTGTTTATGATTCTGTTAGTTATTTCTGTTATGAATATGATGATACTGTTAGGGTTTGGATATGAATATGATGATTTTAGTGATGATGATAGTGAGGGGTTTATAAAGCTCTTTCATCAGGATTATTCGCCTCCCGCGCCCCCGCCTCCTCCGCCGCGTCCGCCTTCGGCTTCGTGCCAAGGCGATCTCAGTGGCGTTGGTTCGTTAGATGAGACGTGTGAGGTTGTTGATAGTTTGAACTTGACTGAGAATATGTATATAGCGGGGAAGGGGAGTTTGGTTATTTTAGGTAATGTGACCATTAGTTGCGATGTTAATCCAGGGTGTGAGATTGGGATAAATGTTACCGGTGAATTTAGTTTAGGTGAGAATGCGATGATTGTTGCTGGGACGGTTGAGTTAATTGCTGGGAATGTTACTTTTGGTGTAGGGTCGGTTGTCAATGTTACGGGGTTAGGTGGTGATCCGCCTGAGCAAACTAGTGGGACTCCTTCGGGGTTTGATGGAGCGGGTGGGGGGTATGGGGGTAGAGGTGCGGCGTGTTTGTTGAATGATAAGAAGCTTCCGGAAGATGTGTGGGGTGGTGATGCGTATTCGTGGTCGAGTTTGCAGAAGCCGTGGAGTTATGGGAGTAAAGGTGGGACGACGAGTAAGGATGCGGATTATGGCGGGGGCGGTGGTGGGAGGATTAAAGTTGTGGCTAAGAATCTTATTGAGATGAATGGTATGTTGTTGGCGGAAGGAGGGGACGGTGGTACAAAAGGCGGAGGTGGTTCTGGTGGGAGTATCTTCCTCAAGGCTTATAAAATGTAATCTCTTTTGCTTTTATCAATTCAGTAGTATGTGTTATTTAGTTTGCGTATACACTAGGAATACGAATGCCATGTTCTAGACCTTAAATAGCATTTGCAGTGTTTTTTGCTTGTTTAGTTAGTTAACTTAATTGACGATGTATCAGATGTGTATATTTCCGTATATGGCTAGTCATCACAAAATCTGGTTAAAGCAGGGCAAGTTGATGGACAGGAAACCTTACAATAAGGTTGCTAACAAGCTATATCACTACAATTTTGTATGTATGACACCCTTATTGTTCCCCAAAAAGTATACTGCAATATATAGAAACATTCATATGTATTTTATTTATATTAGAATGTAAACTGAAACTTGCTTTCAAGTATATTGTCACTATTGAGTTCTACTTTTTGAAGAAAGTTTGTACTCGGGTCACTTTTTTTCTTCTTCACAAGAACTTATAAGAAAGCTATGTAGTGCGAATGCTAAGTGGTAGGATCACTACTATATCACACATCTACGGTAAGCATGCAGTCTAATGGGGATAGTCTATTCAAATCACATGATTGTTTAGTAATATGAGTCATGCTCTTTTGCTTGGTGTAATTTGAGTTAAGAAACTGATGTAGTACAATCTGATCAAAATTGATCTAATTTGGAACTGCAGGACTGGAAGTGGTAATATAAGTGCTTGTGGAGGCGATGGTTTTGGCGGTGGGGGTGGAGGAAGAATTTCTACTGACGTGTTTAGCAGGCACGAAGAACCCAAAATCTTTGTACATGGTAGAATTGTGGCATTTTTGGATTTTAATTTTAGTAAACAGTAGTGCAAGTTTGCATATAGTTTTGTAATCATTTGAAGAATTAAATTATTTATTTTATATATTTTTTGCAGGTGGTAATAGTGTAGGTTGTCCAACAAATGCGGGTGCTGCAGGCACTTTTTACGACGGTGTAACCCGGAGCCTTACAGTTGATAATTTCAACATGACAACTGACACAGACACAATTCTCATGGAGGTCTCGTATCAGCCCCTTATGACAAATATTTTTATTCAAAATTTGGCCAAGGTTTCTGTTCCCTTGCTTTGGAGTCGTGTTCAGGTCAGTGATGAAAAACAGGTTTTATGAAATTCATTTCTTTTAGGATCTATATTTATCTTGCCATGGAACTCTATTTAATTATATATTAAAATGCTTCAATAATAGGTTCAAGGGCAAATTAGTGTTCTTGGTGGAGGAACCTTGAGCTTTGGGCTATCACATTATGCTTTGTCAGAATTCGAGTTACTGGCAGAAGAACTGCTGATGAGTGATTCTGCAATCAAGGCAAACAACCACTTTATTAACTGAATTATTTTATATATCCATTTAATTAATAAGAGTGAAATCAAACTTGTCAAGTAAATTCATTGCACTCATTCCCTGACTAGTAGTTGTTTTAATTAACTATGCTCTACCTTATTTACAACCAAAGTTTAAAAGTACGGAAACGAGCCTCGAGGCGTTTTACCTTAGCCTCAAGAGGCGTAAGCCTCGAGGCGAACCGAGGCGTAAGGTCGAGGCGAAATAAAAAAAATATAGAAATTATATATCTTATAAAAAAAATACTAAACATCAAATAAAGTTCATAATCAATGGGCCAAAAATACTTGTATAACGTGTTTCTGGGTATGATTCGACCCTTGTATCATGTTTATAACATGATTCCTACCAAAACCTACTAACTTAATTGGATTAAAACACTCTAAATCAAAAAATCCCAAATCGTACCATGAACCCTAATTTCCAAAATCAAACCAAACGTGTTTCTGGGTATAATTCGACCCTTGTATCATGTTTATAACATGATTCCGACCAAAACCCACTAACTTAATTGGATTAAAACACTCTAAATCAAAAAATCCCAAATCTTACCATGAACCCTAATTTCTAAAATCAAACCAAACGTGTTTTTGGGTATGATTGGATCCTTGTATCATGTTTATAACATGATTCCGACCAAAACCCACCCATTTAACCACTTATTTTCTCTTTAATTGGTTTAGATCTGAAGTTTGACCGGCATTCGCCGGCGTTGACCGCCTCAGCCCTGAGGCGCCGCCTCGTACGCTTCTACACCGCCTCGGGTACATGAGGTGTACGTTCCAAAACACCCCCATGAGGCGCCGCCTCATAATCGTTTTATGCCCGTTTCGCCTCGAGGCGCCGCCTCAGACCGCTTTTTTAAACCATGTTTACAACTACTAGTATTTCCTAAGATTTCATGCCGAGTTGTTTATATCATCTTTAGCATCAAATGCCTCTTGACTTTGTAGATTATGAGTTGATAAATTATAATTGTGCTCTTCGTTTCCCATTCCGAAACTACTACGAGTTTTTTTTAGCATAGTGTCAGTTCACATATATATAAAGGATTGTTATGTTATACTTTATTTTTGAAAAGCAGCTTTTATTGAAACACAAGAAAAAGAAAAGAACAAGAACAAGAACAAGAACAAGAACAAATACAATAACACCCTTTGGGACATACCCCAACAGGAAAAAGGATTGATGCACTGATTTCATGAATCATGAATCGAATTGACTAAAGTCAGTTTATGTTTTTTCCTAAGTTTCTAACGCAGTTTGGGTATACACATAAATGTATGTGTGATTTATCAAAACATCTCCAAGTATCGTTGGTTGTCTGTCTACTCTACTTCATTAAATATCAAGTTCTATATCTTCTTAACATGGCTAACTGGGAAGCTTTGACGCAATGCACTTCAAAAAAGCAACAGATATGGCAAGAAATCTAGTGTGAAATTTTTTCAATCATGCATTTAGCTTTGGTTTAGTGATAGGCCAATGTACCTATAGAAAGACAAATGAGACAGGGTTTCAATTTGATAACAAAATTAACATTGTTTTCTTATTGAACCAAATCTATGCGTCCTATATTGGGTTTTTGACTGTTTACTGTTAGATGGTCAATGCATCCCTTTTACTGATATAACTTTCCAACTCACTGTGACTAATTCTATCAATGGAACTTGTCATTCTATAAAGTAACTATATCAAAAGAATATAGTATCGGAATTATAATACTTACAAGCATATGTGGTCTAATACATATATATGAATCGCTTATGCTTCCGATTAAGCATCCACTTGATACCATCTATAGTGATCAAGTGTTAGGAGGTCATTTCTCCCCTTAGCACGCCCTTTGCCAATTCTTTAACTGCTAGTTATATGCTGTTTGCTTCGAGTCACGGTTTTTGCACAGAAAGTTGCATTAATACATGTCTGTTTGTAGGATCAGCGTGTTTGACGTATTTCCTCCCTTAGGCCTTTCTTATACTTTACTCACTGGCAATGTCTACAAACTCAAAAACTAAAAACAGTAGTAGGAGTAATATGCAAATGTAACAAATATTCTTGTTACTGAAATAGCATCAATAATGTGTCTCTCAAAATGTAACAACTTAATTGACAGTAAAGTTTGGTATTCTCAGGTATATGGTGCTCTCCGCATGACTGTAAAAATGTTCCTGATGTGGAATTCACAACTGCTTATTGATGTTGAGGGTGACAGGAATGTGCAGAATTCCTTTCTTGAGGCTAGCAATCTTATTGTTCTCAAGGTTCCCACAAGACTATTCTGAGTTATAATTTTACGATATGCTTTCTAGTGACTGACCACCTTCCTGCTTTCTCAGGAATCTTCAACTATACACTCAAATGCCAATTTAGGGGTTCATGGGCAAGGTTTATTGAACTTGTCAGGCCCAGGTGACTGTATTGAAGCACAACGTCTCGTCCTGTCCCTGTTTTATGGTGTCAATGTAAGTGCCTCAGTCTCCTGCTGTGATCTGATAGTTGTATTTCATGCAAAAAAGTGACAAAACACTGAGTATAGGTTTCTATGAAGGTAGTCGATTCAGGTTATGATTTATATCTAACTGGTCAGACAAGTATATTAAAAAGTTAAGGTTAAAGGACAAATGGGTGGAACAGTTTGAAAGTTGCTCCAAGTATATTCTCATTGGATAAAGCCTTTTTATATTTTTATTAAAGATTTAGAGTATTATTAAAATAATCTATGTTCTTTTAATCTTACTTGACACTCTGAATGTTTATGAATTTAGTTTTCTGCACAAGAAGTCTTTCGAGTTTAATTTCCCGACCCGTAAGAGTTAACTGTTTTATACCTGACCTATTCTGACCTATCGAATTTTGCCACCTCTAATTTTCTTGTTACATTTACATGTACATGACTTACTGGCACTCTATACGTGTTTTTGGCTTTATCGGCTGTAGTATCTGATTTGTTCTAAGTAACTGATACTTTTCTTCCTGTTTAAAGCTGGGTCCGGGAGCTGTTTTACGTGGTCCCTTGGAAAATTTTACTGCTAATGCTGTGTAAGTCTGTTTCTGATCTTTCACTGTGCCTTACATCAATGTGCTTCATCATTGGTTTACTGAATATCGTTATGCTTAATATTTAGGACGCCGAAACTGAATTGTAACTCTCAACAATGTCCAGACGAACTGCTTAATCCACCAGACGACTGCAATGTGAATGCTTCATTGTCCTTTACACTTCAGGTAATTGATCTAAAAAGTAGCACATCATAAGATAACTACATTTATTTGACTATTTTGTAAATAGTCCTATATTTATTTTTCAGATATGCCGCGTTGAAGATATCTTGGTTCAAGGCCTTATAAGAGGGTCTATCGTGAATTTCCACAGGGCAAGAACTGTTACTGTCGAATCTACTGGGACAATTAGCACCTCAGAGATGGGTATGCTCACTCAAAACTAAGTAGCGTATTCCACCTGTTTCCATATATAAGTAATATATTACAGAGTAGATTTTACCTGATCAAGTAGACCTGTTTCCACCTATAGTAAAATGATGTTGAAATTTCAGTGTATAAATTGGTGTAACAGGTTGCACAGGAGGTTTGGGCAAGGGGAATGTCTTAAGCGTTGGCATTGGGAGTGGGGGTGGTTATGGTGGTAGTGGTGGGTCTGGCTGTTATAATGATACTTGCATTGATGGTGGTCTTCCATATGGAGATGCGAATTTGCCTTGTTTTTTGGGTAGTGGAGGCGGAAATGACATCAACACTGACTCAACTGCTGGTGGTGGTGTTTTGGGTGGGCTAAAGTCTTCCTCTTGATGTTTAACCTTATTTGTAAATTTGACTTAATTAACCAACTAGTGTTATCTCTCAATTATCCATAGTAAGAAAAACAGTAATTGCTTAACTTTGCATGTGTATGTGTATGCAGTGATTGGTTCATTGGAACATCCATTGTCAAGTTTGTCAATTGATGGTTCATTAGGAGCTGATGGAGGAAGTTATGCTGAAAATATTGACTATAAACATAATGGCATCACTGATTGGTTTCAAGGTTCTGGGGGCGGGTCTGGTGGTACGATTCTTTTGTTCCTGAATGCTTTGACTGTTGGTGAGTCTGGGATTCTTTCGAGTGGTGGAGGTCAAGGTACCCCAAATGGGAGTGGTGGTGGTGGAGGTGGAAGAATTCATTTTCATTGGTCACATATACCAACTGGTGAAGTATATCAACCCATTGCTACTGTCAAAGGAAACATCTCTACTCGGTTCGTTAGAATTGCAACTCTATCTCTGACATTAGAAAACTCAAAATATGCATCTTAAAGAACTCTTAAAGAACATGCATTGTATTTGGCAGATATAAATAAAGAACTTAACATAATATATTCGTTTTCATCATCTAACATTTCAATGTTTTCATCCTTTTATGTAATGTGAGAACTAAAATGTGATTTTTTATTTCTAACCTATGAAGGTTAATGTTTTTATATTAGGGGCGGACTTGGTGGAAATGAAGGCGGTGCAGGAGAAATTGGGTCAGTTACTGGCAAATCTTGTCCAAAAGGGCTTTATGGCACATTTTGCGAGGTATTTCATCGTTGTCCCTAGAATTATATCTTTTGTTCAGCTTAACTTTTTTGTCTATGTCTTGACCACATACCGTGTAACAATAGTATTTTATGGACTAGTTCCATTGTTGGTTTTACATCCAGGTGATCAGTAATGAATGCTGATCCTTGAATAGACAACTAACAGACATATATTGTGGTTTCATTTCTTGAATTGGCATGAATTTGATTGTTATGGTGGTTACTCTAGTTGTATCTACCTCACAGTTGGAAGAATTAATATTCTAATTTTTGGGGGTATCATGTTTATGAACAGGAATGCCCTGTTGGTACATACAAAAATGTTACTGGATCTGATAAGGAACTATGTTTTGAGTGTCCATCCAATGAGCTCCCCCATCGTGCATACTATATTTATATACGAGGTATGGAGTTACATATTGTGATTCTGTTATTTTCTTGTATTTGGCTTATGAGTTGTTTGGTTTAATATAATTAATTCAATTTTTGTGACTTCTTGTAGGGGGTACTGCTGAAACTCCGTGTCCGTACAAATGCATTTCAGACAAATACCATATGCCACATTGTTACACTGCCCTTGAAGAGTTAATGGAGACATTTGGCGGGCCTTGGTTATTCGGTCTTCTTCTATTGGGTCTTCTTATCCTGTTGGCACTCGTGCTTAGTGTTGCAAGGATGAAATTTGTAGGATTTGACGAGTCATCTGGATCTGCTCGAGCACAAGGCTCTCAGATAGATCACTCATTTCCTTTCTTGGAGTCTCTGAATGAGGTTAGAAAAACTTGTGTCTTTTTTGGATTTATTCCTTGTTGCAGCATCAATAAAACCGATTATAGAACCCCTCTGATTAGTAAACTACTAAATGAACATTGATGACATTGTATTTAAGAACAATTTAGTTTGCCAAATATGATTGCAAAGCATTATTTGGGTGACTTTCGACCCGTTTGATCTTTTATTTTTGTAGTGCTTTTGACCCTTTAGAGATAAAACGTAGCCCGGATATACCCTTTCATTTGTAAAGGGGCTGAAAATTCCAACTCTAATAATATCCTTTGGCTTGCAGGTTTTGGAAACAAACAGAGTTGAGGAGTCTCAAGGTCATGTCCATAGGATGTATTTTATGGGACAAAATACTTTCAGGGAACCTTGGCATCTTCCTCACACGCCTCCGGAACAAGTGATAGATATAGTGTAAATTCCTGTTCGTTGTTGATTGCTGCTATGTTCCCTTTCTTTTGTTTGCCATCTTAGATGATGGATATCGTGTTTCAGTCTGTTGGGTTTTTTTTTTTTTTTTTTTTTTTTTTTTTTTTTTGTTTTTGTTCATTAGCGACGGTGGGTCATGAATACGTATTAAGAGTATTTGATTGAAATTGCAGGTATGAGGGTGCCTTTAATCAATTTGTGGAAGAAATCAATGCTTTAGCAACTTATCAATGGTGGGAGGGATCAATTTATAGCATTCTCTTTTTCTTTGCTTACCCTCTTGCATGGTCATGGCAACAATGGAGACAGAAGTTGAAGTTGCAACGACTACGCGAGTTTGTTAGGTCTGAGTATGACCATGCTTGCTTGCGTTCGTGTCGATCACGTGCTCTGTATGAAGGGCTTAAGGTTAGTCCACAGTGAAATTTGTCAACTTTAACATATGTATATTTTGAACGGCAAAATCACACATGTCAACTTAAAGATTTATATAAATAAGCCGTTCTAAAAAAAAAAAAAAAAAAAAAAAAAAAAAAAAAAAAGGTATTATTTTAGTTCTTTTTGCTCCATATGTCTTCGATGATACCAATTTATAATTTTCATGTCCATTTTTTGCTCTTATTTGCTGAGATATATATTGTTTAGAGAAGACTCTAATTACGGTTATGTAATGTTGTAGGTAGCTGCGACATCTGATTTAATGCTAGGTTATGTGGACTTCTTTCTTGGTGGTGATGAAAAGAGAAGCGATCTCCCTCCTCGTCTTCATCAAAGACTCCCGTTGTCTCTTTTGTTTGGAGGAGATGGAAGTTACATGGCTCCTTTCTCACTTCACAATGACAATGTTATTACAAGCCTCATGAACCAGGTTTATCACTTAAATTCAAGGACTTGGATGCAGCAAAATATTCGGGTTGGGTCACTGGTCGAAAGAGTATTTTAAATAATATAGGTATTTTATATAAAATAATTCAGGAAGTTTTATATATAAAAAGCAGTTCGATGGACCTTCTACTTTCGACCCTTATAATAAATTTAACCTCTTCCAATATATAGCTGACTTTGAGGATAGCATTTGACCTCTTTTCATACCCGTTAATCTGTAAATGGGTTGAAATTCTCACCTCTATTCATACTTTGTAAGAATAATATCGCACTTCTGGGGACCTTTCTACTTTCGACCCGTTTAGCACATTTGGCCTCTTTTTTTTTTTTTTTTTTTCTTCGAGGATAGCATTTGACCTCTTTTCAAATATAGTAAATCTTTTTATTTTACACATTTGTGATTATATCTAGAAAATTACCCAAATCTACCCATTAATCTGTAAATGGGTTGAAATTTTCACCTATATTCATACTTCGTAAAAAAAAGACTGTTGGCCTAATTAGATCAACTTTTGCATTATCTTTCAGTCTTTCATGCTGCACCTCTGTTAATCAGTATATTGCTATTTTCAGTGTGTTCCTCCTACTACTTGGTTTCGCTTTGTAGCTGGTTTAAATGCACAACTGCGGCTGGTTCGTCGAGGTAGACTTAGGGTGACGTTTCGCACAGTTGTCACGTGGATGGAAACTTATGCTAATCCGACTTTGAAGAATTATGGTGTAAGAGTTGACCTTGCTTTGTTTCAAGCTACAAGCGGGGACAATTATCAGTATGGAATTTTGGTATCTTCTGTAAGGATCGATGGAGCTACTAGAAGGGGACTACTGGCTAGGTAAAATATTTCTACACGAGTTATCAACCTTAATGCTTATTGGATGGAATTGGGGATGCTCTGATTTGCATTCTGTAATCGGTTACTTGATTATTGCGATTTCAAGTCAGAATAATTATCACTAATATTTGAATAAACAAATTCTGCTTCTAATTGGCTGATTATTTAGGTAACTAATTTCACATAATCAGATTCATATTAACTGTTTTTAAACTTCTTAAGGTTAGAATAACTTAACATAACTCCTCTTTTTTCAACCAAATCTTGGAGACCCAATTCACAAAACTGTCATTTTTTTTTTGTCACAAAATTCACTTTTTGGTCATTGTACAATAATCATTAAATAATCAGAATTTATGAACACCCACACATCTGTTTATTACAACTCAAACAACAGAAGCGAAGTATCTGATCATGCTTATTGGTTGCTATAGTTGGTGGTATTGGTGTTATCAAGGTTTATTCATTTGTATTCATCAGATATTCTTGTTACCAACATACCGCTTTTTTTTTTATCCGGCAGCAATAATGATAGCGCCTTTCAAGAAGATCCAACTATTGATTCTGAAGAACAAAAGGCTTCAAATCAAATACACGGGAATGCCAATGATAATATGACACAGAATAAGAGTTACGCTAGGGTATTAGATATCAACAGTTTAAAAACGCTCAAAGAAAACAGAGAAATATTTTTTCTTCTCTCCTTTATAATCCATAACACCAAACCCTTGGGTCACCAGGTAACTTCTAATTCCTCCATCTTGTGTATGCGCTAACTTATACATGTTTATTGCATGTTATACTAGAGTCTAGACAATAGAGGTGACATGATGAACCAATTGGGTAAAATGGGTGGTCAGAAGGGGTTCGGGTTGTAACATGTCATTTATAGTATGGGCCGGAGCCTACCAAGTTTGGCTGGTTCACCCACAAACACTTTTGTCCATATAACTTTTTTCTAATATAATAGCATTAGCTATATTTGTAAACCGATTTTATTACAATATAATAATCCAATCGTCGATTTAAACGATTTAGGGGCTGTTTGCATTGAAAATAGAGTTTGGAGAACTTTTAGCTAATATTTTTGATTTGACCCATTTGAGATATGAACACCCAAATTGACCCATTCATATGCAAAAGGGTCGTTGTTGTCACCTGTAGTCGGCATGCTTCTTGCTCAATTTCTGAACAAAATCTATTGATGATTGGTGCAGGATCTTGTGGGTTTGGTGATCTCGATGCTACTATTAGGAGATTTTAGTCTTGTTTTGCTTACATTGCTCCAGTTATATTCATTTTCTTTAGCACATGTGTTCTTAGTTCTATTCATTTTGCCTCTTGGAATATTGCTTCCTTTTCCTGCTGGTATTAATGCTCTGTTCAGTCAAGGACCCAGACGGTCTGCTGGGCTGGCTCGTATATATGCTCTGTGGAACATAATGTCTTTAGTCAATGTGGTAAGTTTTTATGTAACAAACTTATATCGACTTATAAACTTGCTGATATAAATGTCACATATAGGCATCCTGTTAGGTGTCGGCTGATATGTTTTTACTTTTTGTTATTGCCAGGTGGTTGCCTTTATCTGTGGTTACGCTCATTATTCCACTCAGCCCAGTAAAACACCTTCAGACGTCCAGCCTTGGTCCATGTGAGTACATTATTATGTTTATCTGGTTACAGTAGAAGACATTCTGATAAGGTGGCTAATGGCTTGTGTGTCTGCTTAACAATAGTCTTTTATAGTCATACAAACATGAGCGCACACCTATGCATGGATTCAGGCTTGCTCCTTAAACTTAATATTCCTAGTCCTGTTGGATAGACAGTCAAACATGTTGCCAGAAACACTTTTTAACCAACATCTTCAACTACACATGATAACATCACTTATTTAGATATATTAAAAGGTTATGGGCCAATAATTCTGGGCGGGCCAGTCTGACAAGTTTTGACCCCTGTTTAAAACACACATCTTTTGACCTTGTAGACAACCCGTATGATCTACCCATTTTGTCACCACTTGGCACATTGATAATGGGTGGGGTAACGTTTTGGTTTGTTGGTGCAGGGAGGAAAGCGAGTGGTGGATTTTTCCAGTTGCACTAGTTTTGTGTAAATGCATCCAATCACACTTTGTAAATTGGCATATCGCAAATTTGGAGATTCAAGATCGATCGTTATATAGTAATGACATTACGGCGTTTTGGCACTCATCATAGTTGTAGGTATTAAGATGAATATTTTTGAACATCTTGATTTTCACAGTATGTTTTTTGGGCTATTCATTGTAGTATAGGCGGCAATAGATAAAATGAAAAATGTGTTGCAGTGTAGGTTGAGTGAAAGAATGCTCAAAAGTATATAAATAAACTCGAGGTAATTTGATATTCTGTTCTATATGTGTTATCTGTACGGGTCCAACCAAAAAGATATCTGTTGGGGGTTAGTTAATAGAAGATATATGAGGCATATATGCTTTTTATTTTGAGGGGTGGTATGTTAGTCTATTCTTGTTATATAATATAGACAATAAAAAAAGAATGCTGCGTGCCATGGAAGCATTCATAGCTGCTAGAAATGGAGGGAGAGGTGCAGCCGGGTCACTCGGTATGCATGCCGGGGGGGGGGGGGGGGGGGGGGGGGGGGGGGGAAAGATTCCCAGTTTCTTCCTAGTGTATCAAAACAACACAGATAAAGTGTGCAAATGAGTGGACATGAACCACAGTCCTCATGTTATGGCTACGACCTAATAAGAGATCTGAGAATCAAAAATCAAGGGATTTACTTGTTTAAGTCACTTGAAGGAGAACATATATGGTTTCTGTTCTTTTGCCACCAATAACATGAACACATTGTTTAACATCTTATAACTGTAATAGGCATGAATATTAGCAAAACAAATTAGGCACCAAAGAGTATTATAAAGATGGTAACTTCAGAAAATTAAAATCCAACTACAACGGAAGTGATTCAACATAATCATAGACACGTTTGTCGTTTGGTAAAGAAAATTCTAGTAAAAGTTAAATACTGGTTCACGTATTTGCCTTAGGTTTAGGTAGTTAGATACTGTCGAATTTTCATTCCCATTCAATGAATACCTCATCAAAGTTCAAGACACACTAGTGTCTGGTACGCTTAATTGACTTCCTCCATCCATTCTAGTGTCTGGTACATTTGTTGTTCGTATTTGGGGTCTTTTGGGTTTTTGGGGGTTATGGGTTAAGCTTTTTGGTGACTGTATGGGTTGGTTTAGTTTTCTTTTATGTATGGGTAGTTTTGGTGTATCTGCATCAACATCTCCCGTAGGCATGTCGATGTCACTATCACCAGCATCCTTGATTCCTTGTCAATGCTTAAACTAAACTTCAGCATGTTGTGAATCCTGTTTCCAAATGTATTCGAGTCATCCAAACTGAATCGAGATGTAAGCAATGATGTTTCGAACAACATCACCAAGTCTTTCAAATACTTGCACTTTTCCTAAGTTACTCCATAATGGGCGGGTTTGATCTCCATAGTCTTCGCTTGACATGTAACCATCTGTCCAGCCATATTTGAGTCTTTTTAAAGCTTGCGCCTTCTTGATTCTTTCCATGTTAGCAGTCCACCACACGTTCAGAAACAATCACTTTTTCCACCTTGTCGTCAAGAACAACCTTGATCATCTTACAAAGACCCTCGAATTTTTCTTTCAAAGCTTCCTTATTTTTCTTTTCGTATTCACTTTCAAAGCATAAACGAGCTTCTTGCCCTCGAATTATGATATATTTTTCAATCATATTTTCCTTAGCAATTATCTAGGGGAGTAGGGGATGAACGGTAGTGGATATACAACTCCAAGTGCATTACTGAGTTTAGTATCAATTTTTCTTTTTCATAGCTTGATAAGATTAAAACAATGCGTATAGAACAGTTTTATTACGTAATATACTCGGGTGTAGGTGAGTTTTTATGTTGTTGACTTGTAGTAATTGATGTAGTTAATTAGAAAAATCACATCAAAAGCTATGGGTAATTTGTCTTATTATTATTTTTTTTTTTTATTATTTTTTTTAATAAATACAAAAATGCTAACATTAGCCTTTGTTAACAACAAACTTTTTCATAAAATATGCTAATATTAGGACATACAGTAGTTAGGAACATGTTTCGTACTTTTTGCTAACATTGCCGGAAGAGTAAATTGTATAGTTAGAAACATAAAAAGTAAAGTAAAGTAAAGTAACTTCCAATACCGTCTTCCACAGGTTATGGGTCTCAATACCGTCTTCCACGGTGTATGGGGGAGGTTGATATGTAGACAGCCTTACCCCTACATAAGGTAGAGAGGCTGCTTCCGGTTCTACCTAAGGTAGAAAAGGACCTCCAGCCTTTTGTAGTTAGAAACATGCTCCGTATTTTAAAGAACATTTTTTTGACATCATGTATTGTCGTAACATAAATTTCCGAATTCAACTATTAACAACCCTTGGAGTTAACAAAACCTTCTTTTGACTACACAAGAGTCTGTCAGCTTGTACGAACGTTATTCTCAATTTCATATCGTATTTCATACCAGTCTACTAAATAAGCATTGTCCTTAACATTGTCTTTTTAATTAAAGAAAATCATTTTTTTTAATACACAAAAGTCTGTCAGCTAGTGCGACTTTATTCTCAATTTTATATTAATAACATGGTTGCATTGCCAGTTCGATAGTTCAACATGTCTTAAGAACGGGATGATTTCACAACATATGTAAAACTTATATGCAAGTTAGAGATTGGTATTATATATTGTTGGTTTGTTGTTAGTTGTTTTATGAAAAAACATTACTACGTACTAGATACCATCCTACATTCCTACCATACAAGTCCTCAACTTAACGTTTTATCTTTTTAATTATCAAAAGTATGTGTTTTTAAGTTTTTGGTACGTAACCATAATTTTAATTTCTTATTAATTATATATATGCTCACATTACCTTTTTGATGCTTCAACATGTCTCAAGAACTAGATGATGTCAACGTGGTTGTAAAACTTGTTAAAATATCAAAACACCGAAAAATAATAGAATGATCATAAAATCTCTAACTTGAGAAAATCTATGACTAATATTGATATTGCATCATTGTTTACATAACTCATACGTAATGCATGTATATCTTATTCTTTAACAAGATACCTTCATACGTGTCTGTAGTCACAATCACTTAAAGGTTATTTAGTGGTAAAAGACTTGTAAATATCGTCACTAAAACTGTGAGAGTTTTCAAATTGAGTTTGGTATGTACGAATGTGTAAAGTTGTGAACTCATGGCGCAATAGCATTCTTTAAATAAGAGTTTTATGGCAGCGAGACTTGTAGTATATGAGGTAGGTTCATGGCAGCGAGACTTGTAGTATATGAGGTAGGTTCATGGCAAGCATAAAGATTGCTCTAACTTTTAGTTAGAAACAAGTCTTGAAGAAATGAACTTCACCAACACAAGACAAGACCATCAGGGAAGGAACTATGTCCCCGGTGTCACGGGACTTGATAGAATTTTACGTTCTATTGCCAATTAAAAAAAAAAAAAAAAAAAAAAAAAAAAAAAAAAAAAAAAAAACCTACGGTTTTTAAATTGCACCCGTCCTAATGCATTTTGTTTTTAGTTATTGCTTAGTTAGTCCATCAATACGTAACATCTGAACTTAGTTCTCACTAAACTCAATAATTTAAACCGAAAATTGTTTATTTATTTATTTTATTTTTAATTTCTCTTTACACTATAATTAAAAAAATTATGAAACCGATCACATTTAGCTCTAATTATGTCCCTCAAAACCACGATATTGTTAAGTTGAACAAGCTGGGATATAAAACCACGAGTATGTCTTTAGAATCCCTTAGGGACATACCCGCAAACAAAAACAAAGACTTATAACTATTATATAACCTATAGTATGTGAGTGAAATCAAAATTTTACCTATGTGAAACCTCTTGGTTAGAAAATCAACGATATCACTTGATCCTGTATAAATCACACATTTATAACCTGACATTGTTTATTTAATGAAAAAAATATTGTTGATCCATTATCCATGCATATTTTCATATATTTAAATAGATGATATATCATCATTTATATTTGATTCATTATAAACATCCATAAATCACGTAAATAGGCATAGTGATGATAGTCGTCATCACTATTTCAGAAAAGAGTACCTATTTTAATCTTTAACAAATGAAAATTAAAAAAGTTGATATTTCTTAAAGTAGTATTTTTGTTGTTTATATATTTATTATTTTTTTTAAAAGCAAAAATTAACTTGTATTGAAAATGTAAACAAAAAGAAATTTAATTAATAATCCGACCGTTGTAAAACAAGAACTTTTACAATTCAAATATAATCATCCCTCTTTTCATTATTCCCGTTACACCTCTCTTTCTCTCTCTAAAAATCAATTTTTTTTCTCTCTCTAAAAATCTCTAAAAATGGCGATCGCAATGGAGACTCAACAAACACCACAACAAAAGGTAATAACAATAATCTAATCGAAATTGTTATTTTATTTTTGTGTATTTGAAAATTTCGTTTCAATATTTTTGTTTTTCGTAAATTAGGGCTAACTGTTTAATCGAAATGTTCAATTATGCGGATTGTGATTGAATGAGTTTATGACTAGCTGTTATTGGGTTTCGTTAGATTCGACCAAAACGCGGCAACTTTTCGCTTTGTTTTTGGTATAAAATGCGGAGAATGAGAAGGATTTCTAGCCTCACATTTTAAATAAGAGGGGAAATTTTAAGAGGAGATGCATCTACTTTTGTAGGTGCATCTGAAATGTGTGGTTGTCGTTTCTTCTCATTTTAATTTTTCTTCTTATTTGATCCTAACTCTTTGGCATATTAGGGCTTATTTATTGTTTATTACGGTGGCTCTGAAAGTCATGTAGATCGTTTTAACAGAATGTTTGATTGTGCGGATTTTTATGATTAGTTGTTGTTAGGTTTAAATAGTTTGTGATGTGCCTACATTTCGTGTAAATAATATAACTTAAATGTGATAAGTTTTCACTTTTGTTTAGTTATTTACTAGGTTTACTATAGTCTCTGATTATTCATGTGGTTTGTCAGATATGTGTGTAATATTTTCGTGCAGTTATGTGTAAATGGATAAGTTTTCGCGCTTTTTTTTATTGTAATAAGTGAAAAAGTTGTGGATGATGAAATGAAGCTGATTAGTTGTTATTAGGTCTAGAACTCTAGATAATCTTTTGTTGTTGAACTAGTCTTTTTACAATATGTGTGTAATATGCCTACTTTTTTGTGCGGTTGTATGCAAATGATGTAACTAAAACGTGATAAGTTTTGCATTTTTAACTGTAAAACGTAAAATAAGTTGTGGATGATGAAGTAAAGGTGAAATTGTATGATTAGTTGCTATTATGTTCTGATAGCTGTGATTATTGATGTTACATTTTACAATGTGTATGTGAAATGATTTAACTAAACCACGACAATTTTTAGATTCTTTAGAGTTAGTAGTATATGGAAATGTATGTTAGATACGATGGTGAATAGTGAAGTAAGTTTTGTATGATGAGAAAATGTGAAATTGGATGTTACATAGTTGGTGCTATTATTTAAGCCTGTGTGAAAACCGCCTTGATTTTTTGAATTATATGCAGCTCAAAATTGGGCCTATGCTTTGGATATTACATATCAAATGTAGGGTTTTTAACTTCATAAGAATAGTTTGCAAGTAATATATTTAGCAGAGTTGTAATCTAATGATGGTTCCAGCTTCTTAAACGGCTTTGGCATCTTTGCATGTTTAATATATTTCATATAAACATAGATAGACTGTAGATTTGGACACACGCAATAAGATTTCTTGATGTTGCTTAATGTGAAATTGCTTGAATAGTTACAGTATGCATGATTTATGTGATGATTGATTGTCTTTTTTTGCTTTCTATAGGTTTCTGCAGAAGCTGCAGGAGAGAAGAAGAGATGGACACTTGCTGACTTTGACATTGGGAAGCCGCTAGGAAGGGGAAAATTCGGTCATGTTTATATAGCGAGAGAAAAGAGGGTAAGTAAATTAGATCAAATTGCCATGCTCAATAGATTATATCTTGCTGTATCAGTTTATGCTAACATGTCATCTTTATCTTTTTATCAGTGTCGAGCTTATTAATCCTTTTATTTGTCTCTCAACTTTTATTGCATTATCAAATTCATTGAAGTTTCTATATGAATAACATTCATCTTTGTTATGAACAGAGCAATCATGTTGTGGCATTGAAGGTGCTATTTAAGAGTCAACTTAAACAGTCTCAAGTGGAGCACCAGCTTCGTCGTGAAGTTGAAATACAAAGTCACCTTAGACATCCAAATATTCTAAGACTTTATGGCTACTTCTATGATCAGGTACGCTATATTATACATTGATGTTATTTCTAGGGAAATGTTTAACATTTCTAATACATAGCTTATAACTTGTACAGAAAAGGGTTTACTTGATTCTAGAGTATGCTGCAAAGGGTGAACTGTACAAGGAGTTGCAGAAATTGAAATACTTCAATGAAAAACGTGCTGCTACTGTAAGTTTTATAACTAATGAAAAACATACAATATTTTAGTATATGATTAATATCATATTAATATAATTTAACATTTTATCCACTCAAACAGTATGTTGCATCATTAGCAAGGGCTCTCATATACTGCCATGGAAAGCATGTTATCCACAGAGACATCAAGCCAGAAAACCTGTTGCTTGGTGCACGGGTAATATATATAAATTTCTAAACCTTGTTTGAGAAAGACAATAGGTGTTTGCTCTTCTGACACATGGATTAATCTCTTTCAGGGTGAATTGAAGATTGCAGATTTTGGCTGGTCTGTGCACACATTCAATCGCAGGCGGACAATGTGTGGCACACTTGATTATCTCCCACCTGAGATGGGTAAGAATGTTATGAATCAGTATAATGATGCTCTAGTTTTGAGTTCAAGATGTGTAATCTTGCTATATTTTATATCATGTAGTGGAGAGTGTGGAGCATGATGCAAGTGTGGATATATGGAGTCTTGGAATCCTGTGCTATGAATTTCTCTATGGTGTACCTCCGTTTGAAGCAGTAGAGCACTCTGATACTTACAGAAGGTGATGCTACCTACAATATTACCCCTATTGTTCAATTTTAATAGAAGGACGCGCATATCTGACATTGTTGACTTATTGTGCAGGATCTTACAAGTAGATTTGAAGTTCCCTCCAAAACCTGTAGTTTCCGCTGCTGCAAAGGATCTCATTAGTCAGGTATCACCTATCTCCATCCCTCTTCCGCTGCTGTATAAAGAGTACTGATTTTATGTATAGAAAAGCAAAAGCATATAATGGCCACCTTGCTCATCTTCTGTAAAATATACTGGTATTGGTTTTGGTGATAATGCTTTTCACAATAGAAACACACACAAACACACACCTTCAAAAAGCAATCCATGATTGGTCAAATAGGTTATCCACATTTACATAGACTACAAACAATTAAAAAAAAGAATAAGATGATCCATGCTCTGTCTTATTTGCAGCCTAGAGTTGTTTAATAACATTCTTTTTACAATGCAGATGCTTGTCAGAGAGACTTCAAAGCGGCTGCCACTACACAGGCTGCTTGAACATCCATGGATTGTGCAGAACGCTGACCCGTCAGGGGTATATAAGATTTAGTGAGTTGAGTTTGGTTCCCTAAATCAGTCTGCTCCATCACTTGCAAAGAGAATCTTGATGAGTTGTAAAAATAATGGTTTCTTTCATGTATAGTCTTGTACTCTATCGTGTGGTATGATTCATGTGACCTTGAAATACTATATTGCAGTTGACGAAGTCGTAGTGATGTAATGACTAAAATCCTGTTGGCGTTGTTGCAGCCAAGTGTATTGTTTTTATTGAATACCATTTGCAAGTTAGTTGAATTTAAAATGTCAAAACCTTTCTTTTAATATGTATGATTTTACTTTCTTTCATTGCTCCATGACTTTGGTTGACTGAGTAAATGATTGATGTAAAAGCGGACAAAGATCACGTCTTGTTATATCGAATATATCACTCGGTTGTCCAAAGTCATTAGGCCTAGTGCATTTTACACTTATTATTATATTGAATTTTTTATATGTCAAAACCTTGCATTTCATATGGTATGATTTTACATTCTTTCATTGCTTCTTGACTTTGGGTAGCCGAGTAAATGATTAGTGTAAAGCTCAAGCAGACATATTAAGGTGTAACAAACTTGCAGACAATCTTTACCCAAAAAAACATGCAGACAATGGAAAATGATAGTATTGGTTGCCCAAAGGCATTAGAGCTTTAGCCAAAAGTGGACATTGCACAAAATGGTTGACTAAAGGGGACATTGCTCTTGCTGAAAGTTTAGAGATCGTATGGACTCTTTGGTTCTTGAGCATATATGGTCCAAACTCAAAACTTGGAAAATTGAGCCAAAAGTTTAGGCATGCCCAAAGTATTATTAATTCATGGAAACGGCTAATGAATCATACATTCCGTTGGTAATTTGCAAAGATTAGCTGTGGAACTACAAACCGTGTTGCTTATTTTGTAAAAATAGCAACAGAAGCCTAAAATCCATTACTTAATGATTTATTGACCAAAAAGTTCAGAACAATTACCATGAGTTTCATATTCAACAAGCAGTAACATTTTAAAAATTCCCTCCAATATCATACACAAGAACATGATGAGTGTACAAGTAACATAATTAAAATATACAATAAAAAAAAAAACGCCAAGAACAATAGTACAATGGGCAATAAACTACTAAAGCCTAGAATTTTATTGAATAGAGCAACTTATCCATCAAAAGTTATACCAGTCATTAGCTGCAGCCTAAGCATTTGAACATACTGGTGAATTCAAAACTGGTTCCTACATTGACCGAATCGTTGAGATGGTCAATCAGATACACAAGGCACTCGATCGAGCATGTCAAAATCTTTTGTTTTTCTCAATTTTTACCTGAACTGCTGCTGCTGCTTTCCCCTTCTAACAACTGAGTTGATGGTAGTTCCACTTTCTGAAATTCAATCAACTCACATGGTTTCAAAAAGCTAGGCTGATTCGTGGATGAAAGTAACCTTGCCCACATTCTATCTGTAATTATGACCTTGTTTTGGTGATCCACTATACGCTGCATATCGAGACATCAGACTTGCTATTTAGCTTAATTAACAAAAAATAGCAACCAACTACAAAAATTAAGATATATTGCCGAAAGAATTAGAGCGTTAAATCAAGTTTATGAATACAAAGAACTCAGCACCTTTTGTTATGATCCTTCGATTTAAAATAAAATAATCATAGTTGAGATAGAGGATTAACTTACACTAAATGGAATATAAGTTTGTCGACCATGCACAAGCCCACTAATGAAGCCCGTAAACCCTGCCATCGCTCCATGAACACAGCTTTGAGCAAGGAGAGTACAGTAGATATTGTCAGATGCATTACTTGGAACAGCACGGATCATGTAAGTAGGATCTGCATCATCGACCAACTTTCAGTTATAAAAATGGGGTAAAGTCAATGCTCATTGACGTAAGATCAAATGGGTCATATTTCACTAAAAAGGTATATTGGTTACAAGTTATAGAAACAGTATGCCAAAGTTGTTATCATAATTAACACATTCATTATTTGTTCAAATTTAGAAAAATGGACAAAACTTGTTTGTGGGTTGAGCCGACCCGTTTTTGGACTGAAAAATACTGTTTTGACCTGTTATCCTACTGGCCACTACTAGGGAAATTTGTCAGGAAATATTAGTTCTTGGACAGGAAATTGGGCAATCAAGCAGAAAGTGATCTGAACATGAATCGAGTGACGAAAAATGATTTTACTAAAAAGGACAAATAGATGTTTTTCTACCATCCAACTACTGATAAGATGGTGTAACTTATCTATTATAGAGTAAAATAAGTTATTTTAGTGTATTATGAAAACAGTTAATATCCCAATTGTACATTTCTACCTTCTTTTTTTTTTAAACTCTTTTGCTCAAAAGTTGTTCCTTTCAGTCAAAGGAGAACATCTATTGATCAGTTTATGATTACTAAAGTTTATTAAGTTTATGTTTAGTAGGGGCCATATAGCACGAGCAAAACCAATATACCCTCAATAGTGTATGGCTCAAAAAAATCTTGTTTTTCTCCATAGTTGAATTTCTGATATAATAGTAACTCTCACCAATGTATTTAAGAGTAATGTGCATGGATTTCGTTTTTGCAAAGTGAGCCTGCAGTATAACAATGCTCTAAGTTTAAAATCCAATTACAACAACCGAAACTGAAATGAAAATCAGTAAACGTAACATCAAGATTAAACATAATTAATACCTTAATATTATCAGAAAGCCACATCCCAATGTCTTTAAGCAGTTTGTTCCCAGAAGCATCTTGTGCAGTTGCTGAATTGCTTTGTGCAACTAGCTCTTGACCGGCTCCTTCAGCTACAACAATAACCATGTGTCCGTTTTCCTTGAGTCGTTTCTCTACATATTCAAAAAGACCACCTTCACCTTCCAGAAAGAAAGGTGATTCTGGTATCAAACATAAATCCACATCACGGCTTGCAAGAGTTGCGTACATTGCAATGAACCCTGAAACAAAATATAAGACTTAGAAAGGCTGCCAGTAAGTAGTAAAAGGGGCAGTTCGGTTTTGGTTCAAAATGGTAAAAATCTCTGTATGGGCTAACATGGTACGGGTTGAAACAATAGACTTTCCACATATGTTGGAGGTGAAGCTTACCACTATAACGCCCCATTAGCTTGACTACCCCTATGCCATTTTCTGCACTTTCTGCCTCAACATGTGCAGCATTAATAGCACGTTGAGCCTCTTCAACAGCAGTATCGAAACCAAAAGACTTGTCAATGACCTGAAAACAAGAATTGTTTTACAGATATGTATGTCAAAGATGCAAGTGCTACTAAAACCAATAAACAACAACAAAAGCCAGAAATTAAGAGTGAAAATACCGCAATGTCATTGTCAATTGTCTTTGGAATCCCAGCCACAACAGCTTTGATGCCCCGTCGTTTGATTTCCTGCACAGATAGAATGAAAACTGGAATGAGAATACCATGCCATTAAGTAGAGGTGGCAAGTTCGATTTGGGTTGTGTTTTATCTAAATTGGAAAACTCAGCAAATTTAAGGAAAACGAAACAATTCAAATGGGGGTGAAAGTCCACCCAAACTCTCTTTAACTGCATATAACCTCCGAGCAAATTTTATTCAAAGGATTAGACTATCATTGAAATAATATATGTTCTGTAACTATATTTAACACGTTAAGTGTTTTTGAGAAAAAAAAAAAAAAAAAAAAAAAAAAAACAACAAAGTGCTTGTAGGTCAACCAGGCCCCTTTCAAGCCTGAGGTATACAAGGCTCAACTTCAGTTTGGATTGTGAAACGAGCCAGGTTAATTTTGCTCAACTTTGCAGATTTTATAATGGTCTGGCTAACAAGCCCCCTCATGACGGCCCTCTCAACAACACCCCTAAGTAAGTACAAGGACACAAAAGTAATTCACTATATGGCCTATATAAACATGTCAAAAAAATTGACCACAATAAGTTATAATGCAACATACTTCAAATATCACGGCTGCACCTTTTTGAGTTCCATCACCTCCAATTATATAAACCTGAAACAATAATATAAATCAATAACTAATTTTAGTATAATATTAATCAGGTTGTGCAGTATTTTGAGCATTAAACACCTGATTGATACCACGGTCTTGAATGCTGTCAACGATCTTTGACTTGTCATGGCCCCCTCTAGAAGAACCAAGAACTGTTCCACCGCGTTTATGGATATCATTCACAACTTTTGGTGTCAAAGTTACGGTATTTTTTGAGTAGAAACCTCTGTAACCTCCCTAAAACAATAATGGAATTAAAAAGTTCCAAATTAAAGATTATCCAACATTGCATTCATAAAAATGCTTCCAAAAAATGTGTTTGTAAGATTTTGAAGTGGTAGCTTACATCAATTCCAAGAACTCTGGTGACACCATACATGTGATAAAGGGCACATACAATTTCCCTAATCACCGTATTTAATCCAGGGCACAAACCACCACAAGTTACAATACAAGCATGCACCTCATCCGGTGAAAAGTAAACCTGCAACAATAGAGGTTGTCTGTTAGCAAAACTATTTCTTTCTCAAAACAGAGATACTAAAACAACATTTACAATTAAAAGTCATACTTGTTGGCGTGGGCCAGCCCGTCGAAAATGTACTCCTCTTGGACTGTTCTTGTGGACAACAACCTACAAGAAGGCATTCACAAACTCTTACTGTTGGAATTAATTGCAAATGTGTTTTTCATATAGCAACTTACCTTTTCTGGCACAGTATCATCAGAATCGACAAAATACTGCCTGAAATTCAGCAGGACATGTGGTTGTTAAAGATTATAATCATGTCGAAAAATGTATATAGCAGCTTGAACCATATGAGCGTGCAAATGTACTTACTTCACAACAGAATATGCAGGATTAAATCTCATTGGATTTGGATGTGTCTGTAGAAAACACTTAACACGTTAGATTATATCAGCCTTAAATTTCTACTTTCAAATAACACCAATCATAATCAATTTGCTACATTATGTTTGTCATTGAATACATTAAACATACTTTGATCAAAACCCTGTACATTGATCATAATCTATTATGTAAATGACACGCATAACAAAAACTTAATGAAAAGAATCGTTTTGGACATATATTTTTTATTTTAACATCCAAGATTCAAAATGCTGCAATCTATTTGAAAACGCTATCCCGAACACCCTTAATGGTATTACTAATACATCCTTAACAGATAAAAACATCCTCAAAAGAAATATTAAACAAAAATATTTATCTCATAATGTTAATATAAACAAAAAGCACAATGAAATGAGAGACAATGATATACATTGAGATTAGGAATATAATCAGTCAAATGAGGAACATCTTCAAGAACATAACCATGTTCTCCTCTTTCAATCTTCATCCCACACGCGCCTGTCCCACAAATACCTTGTTCTTCCATAATAGAAAACAAAATGACAATTTTCTTACAAGATTCAAAAGATGGGTTTTAATTTTTTTTGATGTTCTTAAATGGAAATAATTAATGGATATATTTAGCTATAATTTTGTGGGTCATTTCTATATATATCTGAGGACACAGGTTTAATGGAGAATGTGAGAATTTTGGTAACATATATTTGATGTCACAAATGTTGTCTTGGTCAAATAATTAAGATAACCACAAAAGATTTGGAGGATAATAAGTTTAAATATATGGAGGAACAAACAGGTGAACAGCATGATTCGTGCTTGCCATAATAATATATAGGCTTGGTCTGATAAATATCATGTTGTATTGGGTTTTTAGGCTTATCTGACTCACATGTGACATGCCTCACAATTCTTGTTGATGGGTCAAATTTTCTTGTGTTGAATGGCATTAAATAAGTACAAGAAATATGATGAAATGAACCTAAACATTTCTTGATTGTTTTCTTCTTCCTAGCACAAATTTAGGAGATATAAGTTTCATGATTATCAACATTCTACTATTCTAGTCCTAAAGAAACAAATCGAAAGGGTACTTTGGACAACTGTTTCTCCACGCTCTCATAATCTTTATGTTTTTAAGAATCGTTGCTGTTATGCTTCAATTTCGCCGCGGGTCTATTTCCTAGTTGCCACCCTTTTGCTTTTAGTGGTTTTTACTTGGTCGATAAAAAAGATGACTTGTATGTGTGTATTGTATTTGTTGTTCTTGGGAATTTGCATACAATGATACAAATAACAAATGTTGTTTGTTGAATCTTTTTATAGTATTGTTGTTAACAAAATCTTGGCAGAGATGAAACATGAAGCACAGCTATAAAAATTTTAAGATCCAAAACTAATCACTGAACCAAACACAACTTTTAAATAGGATAAAAAGATCCATAATTAAGCATACAAGATACATATGCTTGACTTTGAATGTGTAAATTTACATATGCTTGACATTTTAAATCTGAACTGTTACCGGAAGAGACGCCCATTCTACGAGAACTGACTTCAGATACGTAAAGAGACAAGCAAATCAAAAGGTTAATGCCTATATTCAAGACCAACACACGTATGAAACAAAACTCAGGTTTCATGAATTATGTTCATTAACAAGGAAAGTATGAGCATAACAGCCAAAAACAAGCATAATTCACCCACGATAATCTCCCTCCGGTGCACTCTCAGTGCACGACAATAAACACATTCACATAAATGCCCTTCTTTCAATGCACCATTTCATAAAAACAACATGCATGACAGCATGAAGCTCGCCAAATTAAAAATCTCAACATGGTTATATAAACAATCTCAACATGGTTATATAAGCATATAAGCATATAAGCATTAAACAATGCACCATTACATATCTCCCTCCGGTGCACTCTCAGTGCACGACAATAAACACATTCACATAAATGCCCTTCTTTCAATGCACCATTTCATAAAAACAACATGCATGACAGCATGAAGCTCGCCAAATTAAACAATCTCAACATGGTTATATAAGCATATAAACAGTTAAACAAGAATGCAAACCAATATACAACTACATAGAATTTTTAAGTAACCATAATAATATATTAATATCCTAATTAGACCCAATACTAAAACCTGTACATAATACTCTAATGAATTTCGTAGCAATTCTATCCTGAAACATGATGACCCACGTTCCGTTTCTTCCATTTGTCCACCATCACAAATCTTTTAACAGCTTCATGCAATCCATGATCAGTTTACAGTTATGAGTTATTAAAGAGTATGTCAGATTTTCCATTTTTTACAACAAAGTAAACAAAACGAATTAAAAAGTTACAAAGATTTGAAAAATCCCTAGAAAAAGAGAAACTACCCGGTATTTGGTAGATGCTTTAAATGACCTCAAAGTTGCAAATATCAAAAGTGAACTCAAAGCAACAACATTCTGAGCTACGACGGAAGTTCAATAACTGCTGACGCCTCTCGCGGTCAATTTTATGAGCATTTATTCTAAATGTCGCCAAAATACTGGAATGTTTCAGCAGATACCTTATTAAGGTAAACTCTTCTTGTGTCAAAGATCTATTACTGGGCAGTATGATTTCCTTCATCTTAAAACGCAGATAAAACAGTGGTTCCTCTGGTAGGTTCCCTTCCACAATCAGAGGTTCCTGTTGCTACCGATAAAAAAAAAAAAAAAAAAAAAAAAAAAAAAAAAAAAAAAAAAAAAACAAGTAATTAGCAACGGTGCCTGTATAAAAATTTACTTTCAACATCCAAAAATGATAGCAATTGCACCTAATAAAAATCTATGATTATTAGTAATTTAAAGGATTAACTTTGTGACATAAGGAGTGTTTGTATGTGTGATTTGAGAATATCTGAACAAAATGGATTGTAGAATAAAGTGTTTGGACATGCTTGTAGTGTCTGAATATGTAACAAGATAAAAAAGATGTTCTAATGTTGTCAAATGTGATTATTTAATACTTACCAAAGAAGACATTATTAAGGAAGAATAAAACGTAGAGGCGTTTTGTTAGATTGGAGTAAAGTATCCCAAATTAGATTGGGCATTATAAGTGATCTAAACTTTGAGAGTAGACAATCAGTTTCGTTGCAACTAGTATGAAACTGATCACTTAACCTCTAAATAATCATATTACTACCTCCGTCCCATAAAAACTGTCCAGTTTGACTTTTCAGAGTCAAACTGGTTCAACTTTGACCTTATCTATTTTGTAAGTATTATATAATACTTTATGAAAAATATATGAATGGATTGAGTTTTAAGTGTGTTTTTCATTGGTATAATTTTTCATCAAGTATTATATAACACATAAAAAATATTTAAGGTCAAAGTTGAACCAGTTTGACTTTGAAAAGTCAAACTGGACAGTTTTTATGGGACGGAGGGAGTATCAGATAAGCAACTGTTTATCCAATTTCAAAGCCCAAAGGCAACATTAAGAAAATAATGAGTTTTAAAACGCATATCCAAAAAATGCGACTGAAACGAAAGTATGAAGAATAGATAATGTTAAAATCAGCATATCACTATTTTTCTTGTTTAAACTTCTTAAGAAAGTTCTAGGTAAAAATTAACTTACATGCAAAAAGGTGATATGCTCAAGATTAGGCATATTGTTTAACAAAACCGGTATCAAATCCAGTCCCCAATCAATCACAAGTCTGACTAAGTTAGGGAACATGGGCATGTCTAAACCGTGAGGGTGGTTGAGAACCTGAAAAAACCAAACCATACCGTTATTGCTTAGTCTGTTAGGATTTATGGATAAATATTAATAAACGTATGTCTAGAATCGAACTCGAGACCTCGGGATTGCACACATTACAAACGAGGATTAAAGAATAATAATTGATATATATTAAATGTTATATATATAATTATTAGAACACAAGAAATAACTTAATGGTCATTAGTTGTTAAACGTATGGACTAATTATCGTTAAAAGCAAACAATAAGGACTAGAATGAATGTAGAGGACAAGAAGGATCCGGAACACCCCTTGGGGTTGTTTGGCCGGTCGAACATCACAAAGGGAAGGGATTCCCTTGCCCTAACTTGTCATCCAAGATATTCATTCACTATATAAACAAACCTAGGGATCAAACTTTGGTACCTTTTGTGCACACACACAAAACCCTAAAAAGTTTTTCCTTCTCTTTGTTTTCTCCTTATGGCCGATCGATCAAGAACCCTTAAGGGTTTCTTGGATCGAATTTTACATAATAAAATTCTTGTGTTTTTGTTACTAGCATCACCTTTAATTCGTTAGTAGTTTGTGTGTACAAGAACGAGGTAACAACATACTTTTGTTGTTATCAAGGGATCGATTAACAAAACGGTAAGGGGTTAATCATTGATCCATATAAACCCTAATTAGGGTTCTTCATATTGTTAAAGACAATTGCTTTTGATTCTTGTTCGGGCTAGAATTACCACGGTACGTTCCTATTTAATTTATGTTAATCTCTTATGTATTATAGATGTTCCTACGCTTCCGCATATGTGTTTACCCATTTGTATGATTGTCATGATTCTAATATTATAACAGTGGTATCATGAGCTTGCTATAACATGTAATTGATTATATAAAACACATAAAAAAACGAATTTTGATTGTTTTAGATACATGTTTTGGATCTAGGGTTTTGTTTTTTTAATTTTTTCGAAACCCTAACCCTAATTTGGGGGGGGGGGGGGTCGATTTATTCTATAAACCCTAATTAGGGTTTGTGGTTTTATTAATTAATTGGATTAGAAACCCTAGGTTGCCTACATGTTTATGTGTTATTTGGGCGTATCCTTGACCTAATTGGTAATTGTTATGCTTTGATCAGTGACGAAACATGCATGTTAGTCATGGGTTATTAATTGTTTATTAATTGTTAAGTTTTTTCACATGTTTAGATAGATCTTATATTGGGGAAGACCCCATAATCATTAAAATCAATTATGTGCTATGTGGTATGTGATTAGCTTTGACCTACGCAATTGACTTGTCAATGTATGTGGCTCACTTCCACTAAGAGGTGAAGGCCCTTGTTAATTATATACATATAAAAACCTAGAATTGATTTTGTTAGGATCTTTTCTAAAAAGATTGCATGTGGCTAATTGTTTCACCTTTATAATTGTTATGTTATTAGTTGTTTTGATTTATCTTTTTTTACTTGTTTTATTGTTTAATTGTTGGACACGTTTGTAAGCAATAAAAGGGTAATTTTTATAAAGAAAAATTAAATCGGACTAATAACGGTGAAACAAAAGTGATAAAGTAAGAATCTTGCAAGGTCTTATGTGCCGCTAGTGGTCTGATTCGCACGGTAATCAGCTCCCAGGCGAGACTAGCAAGATCTAAACTTTGTTACTTAATTTTAAGACTAAAGTTGTAAACTTTTTTATAGATTGACGTTTTTGGACAATAATTGTGGTAAAAGTAATGATTTTTAGACAAACTCATAATAGTGGATTGAAGGTTTTGAAAAGAGCCTAGAGTCTACCTTGGTTTCCACGCCTATGAGATTGTTTAAAGAAAATTACCTATATCGCTATTCTATGTGCAATATCATCTTAAGGGTGATTTACCTCAATTCCACTTTGGTGGATGATAATTGAAGGTACTTCTTTAATTGGTGAACTGATTGAGGCAAAAGCAGCTAACTTATATTGACCAAGGATGGTCAACAAAGTCAAACAGCTTAGAATCAATGCTCCGCGGAAGTATAAGGTTTCCCCGGGTCGTATGTCCCGACGAGGTGTGAATTGTAAACAAAACGGTTATTTGATCGGGTGAATTTGGATGAAAAGGGATTTGTGAGTGATTGAACTACGGAATCTACAATGAGAATAGCTTAAATAAGCTATATGAATAAGACGAGAAACTCGGAAAAACCAGAAACGATTAAAACCTAAAAACGCGTACGTTACGTTTAAATAAAACGTAAGCGTACAAAATAAAAAGTGAAAACGTAAATCTGAAAACACCCAGGGGGTGAAAATGACTTTTTTACAAACTTAAAACTAAAAGAAAATTTTTAGAAAAATAAAATAAATTTTTACACTATTTAATTATTTAATATTAATTAAAAACTATTTAATATTTATTATTAATATTTAAAATACTTAAATATAATACATTATTAATTAAATACTAAAAAGGTGAAAATAAAATTTGTAAAATTATAAAATAACTAAAAACAACTTTTAAAATTAAAAATAAGTATTTTTGTCTTTTTGTGATTTTTATATTAATTAATTACTAATTACTAATTAAACTATTTTAAATTAAGAAAATTACTAAATGAACAGTAAAAATTCTAAGAAAATTTCTAAAATTACTTTATAACATATAAAAGCTATAAAAAATATAAAAACTTGATTTCACTTAGTAAAAACTAATTATGCTAATTTAAACTTAATATTAATTAATTTATAATAAAACTAATATTAATTCTAATAAATACCAAATGGTAAAATAAAAATCTGAAAAATTTATTATAAATACTTTAATATACTAGGTAATTATTAAAAATATAAAAATGACAACTACTTAATTAAAATTTAAAAATGAAAATTAAAATTAAATTACATTAAATAGAAACTATCACTTAATTTTAAATTGGTTTTTCTTGGTTTTTCTTTTACAAATCTACTAAATACTTAAAAACAACAAACTTTAATCAAAACAAACTTTTTAGAACTTAATAATAAGCAAAATATAAGCAAAAAGGGTCAACAGTTGACTTTTGTTGACCCAAAGGAAAAATAGGCTAAAATGACTTGTGGTGGGACCCACTTTGGGTAAAACTGATCCAAATAAGCTTAAGGAACTTGTATAAGCTGGAGTAAGCCAAGATGGACCACAAAATAAGCTAATGACCCACAAATAAGCACTTGCAAATTTATTATGAACTCAGAACTGGGACAAGTTTATGGGGGTAAATCAGGTGGGTCCCAGTGGGCTAGGGGTCAAACCATTGGTCAAAAGTTGAACCCTACTAGGAGGGGGGTTGAATGGTGCAAGGTGGGGGGCTGTGGGACCCACTGAGTGGTCAGAAAACCACCACCAAGTGGTGGTGGTGGTGGTGTCTGCTGTGCAGCAGGGCACATATCTGAGCCTGCAGCCCACTTTGGGGCCTTGTGGGGGCAAGGAAAAAAATCACAAAAATAAAAGAGCTAATGGAACTTAAAGTTTAGCTAGTAAAGAACAAATAACAACAAGCTTTAAGTCCTAAAACCTTGTACACAATTCAATTAAAATCCCTCAAGTTTTGAAAAAACTGAAAAGATGAACACTTTGACTTTTTAAGAAAATTGGTATTTTGACTTTTGCTAACTTTTGGAGCTTCTAATCTGACTTGAATGGATATATTAGGTATTTAGAAACTGAATTAAGCTTTAAAAACAATCTCCTAATCAAAATGGGTGGGTATTTGAACCCACTGACCCAACAGTTAACAGACAATGGAGTAAAAACTTGGATTTTGACCTTGGCTTGTTCAAGGTGCCATTTTGTTGATCCCTGGACCCTAATTAAACTTAATGTGAGCTAGTGAAACAAAGTTTAAGGCTGAACATAGACTGGGAACCTCAGCACTCATCTGAGCCAAACACCCCCATATCTACTGATTTGGAAATTTTACAAGGCAAACTAATAATTTAAACTATGAAACTAAAATCTGAGCTTAAACTAACATTAAATAAACCTATATGAGCTGAATTTAACAATAATTGAAGTTCATGAACTTTGAAATGCCAAAAAGAAAATATGAATAGTGCTTACATTAGTTCCAAACTGAGATAAGTGACCAAAGCCTCAACCCATTTTCTAATGCCTTTTCTGAGGCTTCTGAACCAGAATCAACCCAAATCCAACTTGTATCTTGATTCAATCACCCTCTAATTGCCCCTTTTTTTCTATTTCTAAACTATTTAACTTGTATTTTTGGTATTTTTAGTTTTCTTCTCAAAAACTGATTTTATTGCTAAGAAAAACTTATAACAGCTAACCAAAGATTAATTTGAGCTTAAAGGTTCAAGTACCAACTGTCTTTAACACTATTGAGTGGAATTGAAACTTTCAAATAAAAACATTCAAACTGATAATGGACTTGGAAATTAAAGTTTATGCCTGAAAATAATATTACATTACAATGAAAACATCAAGAGTACATTTCAGAAGCTTAAATAAAACTGGGAATGAATTTCTTTTATAACTAAAACTAAACTACGACTTAAAAACTAACTAACTCCTGCTTCTTCCCTCTTTCTTGACTTATAAACACCAATGTGGGTCCCACTCCTTTTCCCACTTTGATTTGGACCGTAGGATGGCTTGGTTCAATCCCAACCATTCAAAAGGAATTTGGCGGGAAAAGGGAATTTGGCAGCTAATGGGTTGCTTGGAGGGATTTGGGGCATTGAATGCATCTTGGATTATAATGGTGAGTTGGGGGACAAAGAGTGGAGAAAGTGAGCTGGAGGCATGGCAGAGGAGGGGGGTGGTTTGGTTTTGCAGGTCAAGTGGGTGAAGGAGGGAGTAATACGGGGTGAACAGTGGTCGGTTTTGTGTGTGGGTTTGACTGGTCAAAGACCAGGTTAGGATTAGTTTTGTTGGGCTTGTGGTGGGCTTGGGGGGTTGGTAACTGGACTGGGTTTAAGGCTAAAGGGTGGTGTTTGTTTGGTTATAAAAAGGTAAGGGTCCATTTGGTTAAGTAACAAAAAAAAAACAAGGACCAATATTGTAAAACTGAAATTTGGAGGGGGTTGATTAGCAACTTTCAAAAATTTATTATAAGTACCACAATTGATAACTTACAATAATACATGGACCATTAATTAGTTTTTCCATTTTCACACATCCGGGGACCAAAACTGTAAAGTTGCAAAATACAGGGACCAAATATGTAATTTCCACAAACATTATACCCAAGGACCATTTTTGATAAGATATGATTTTTAAGGACCAAAAATGATTTTCCTTTCAAAAATATCCCACCAGGGACCTTTTCTGCCAATATTTGAAACTCCAGGGACCAAAAGTGTAAATTTCCAAAACTTTCCAATTTTTCACCAAAGGACTAAATATGACAACTTATGATTTCAAAAGGACCTTTGGTGATAATTTTCTATATTTTGAATATCCAGGGACTAGATTTGTAATTTTATGAAAGTTGAGGGACTGAAACTGCCAATTTTTGCAAACTTTATACGTTTTTCATCTGTTTTTGCTCATTTTGCATCTAAAACATATAAAACACAACTATGAAATATTTTCAGTATTTTGATGCATTACTGAGTGTTTTTGTATGTTTTGCAGTTCAGATTAGACCAAAAATGATGAGTGTTTGAGCACTCATCAATCCCCCACACTAAACTATTGCTAGTCCCTAGCAATACTGTTTTGAAAACTCGATGGATTTGAAAAACTCTTTACCAAAAGCCATCACTTCTGGAGTAGCCAGGTGTAAGAACTGTGGCACACTTGATAACCGTGTGATTTTGAGCAAACCACCAGCTGTCAACGGATTTGATTAGTCTTTACCAAAAGCCGTTTGCTTCTGGACTAGCCAGCTCTTGATGGAATAGTCAACATCTTGGTGAGCTGATTACCAATTATGGATTTTCCACTGCCTTTACCACAAGCCATAATCTTGCGGGCTAGCCAGCTCATTTGCTTATGAGGATGCGGGGGAGCTGAGGAACCATGCAAGTTTTTGGCAAACTGCCAGCCATCAACGGATTTGAGATGTCTTTACCAAGAGCCGTTTGCTCCTGGACTAGCCAATCCCTTTTGTCGCTTAGACAAGGCGGATTGATTACCAAAAATTTTAAGCACCAGTGAAAAATTTTTGAAAATTTTGAAATTTTGGCAAAAACGGGGGTATTATATGGTAAAATGTGATAAAATTCGCTGGAATAGCGAATACCCCCCCCACACTTAGCATGAATATTGTCCTCAATATTCAAAATCCCGGCTATTATGCCGACATTTTGAACGAAAAAGGGCAACATTACAAGCTAAGCGTGGAAAATACCATTTTGTATTTTCACTCTTGTAACCATAGCATGGGGGACTCCCCCACACTGAGGGTGAAAACCCTATAAGCATGCTATTGTTTTTGTTTACCGAGTCGCTAGCTTGACTCGACCCCGAATTCATTTGTCCATGGGGAAGCATGATGTGGAAGAAGCAATCTCACTCGGACTTTCATTCAAAATGTTTGGACAAACATATGAAGCACGTGAAAGTTCCACACCGATGAGATAAGTATCCGGCTCAAGATAATGATACATGATAATGCCGGGATCAAAGATGGTATCCTCATTCCCGAAGGAGTGAAGAAGAGAGGAAGGAACCTCGAGAACAGGCTCATTAGCCTGAGTTTGGATTTCCAAGGGTAAGCTCAAAAACATCCCGGGAGGGTGGGTGGGAATTTGCAAATCCTCATGATTAAGGATATCTCCCCCCGGGATATCATACTCCGGAGGAGTAATGATAAGGTGATCAATGGTGGGCTCAGAAGATATTTCATCAACATCACTGATGTCTCCATGAGATAAAGACTTTTCATCAGTGGTTGAATCATTAAGCCCGATATTGAGATAAGAATTGAGTGATGGATCATCATCATTCAATAAACTTTCAAGGAACAGAATATCCCCCTCAGAATCAAGATAGTTATCATCAACTTCATACGAAGTTGAACTATCTAGAGCAAGGAATGCTTCGACTTCCTCCATATCATCTTTGAAATCAAAGAGATAATCATCACTTCCCGGTGGAAGTGGATTGGAGTGAGTAAGTTCATCGGCGAACTCCTCGAGAAGAAAGTCAACATTAGAGTGGGGAAAGGATGCATCAACATACTCGATGTCTCCATACGATAAACAATCATCACTAGAATCAGAGACAGTCTCAATTTGATCATTTGGATTATTAGGGTGAGAATGAATATCACACACTTGGTCAAAAGTCCCCTGTGACTCTCCTGGGATTGGGACAAGGATCTCAACACTAGACTTTATGAATTCGTCCGATTCCTTTGCAGGAATAGTGCTAAGATGCTCATCCCCCATGTTCAGAGAGTGAGTGTGAACTTCGGGTGTGATAACAATAGACTGAGGGAGATGAGAGGGGCTAGCATTCATGGAATTTTCAAGTTCCATTTGTTCATCGGCTAGTAATTTCCCCGTCTCATTACTGTCTCCCTGATTTTCCGTGGGAGGAATCACAAGTGATGAATCTGACGAACCCTTATAAAATTGAAGAACATCAAGGGTATCTTCATTATCACTATCATCATCACAGTCTAGAAGAGCAGCTTGACGAAATTTGGCACGTGTTATGGCTGCTTGTTCTAAGACAAGTAATTCTTCCCTACTCAATTCGTTTCTAGCTTCTCGTTCTTCAGCAAGTAATTCTGCCATAGATTTCTCACGAGAGTTTTGAAACGGTGCAGTAACCAACTCCTCCTTAAGTTCTTTTAAAATATCAAGAGCCTTTAGTAAAAGGTCTTGCTCGGTTTCTTGAGGAGTTGTGTGAATTATATCATGTTGTGGAGGTGGGTCTGAAAACGAATAGTCGTAATTGTTACAAGGAAATGGATTCCTTGTTTGACAATCCGAACTAGAGTGTGGACCTCCACAGTAATCACAACAGTAATACTGATGTGGCTGTGGGTTGTATGTGCTAGAATTACAATCGTTACCAGGAAACTGCTCATAGACAAGCGTGTTTCCTGATTGACAATCATAACTGTAGTGTGAACCACCACAGTACTCACAACAGTAATACTGCTGAGACTGATGGTGTGGTAACTGATGGAATGAATCAGTCGTGTCATGGTAGGAATAAGGATTCTGGTTATAGACAGACCCGTTTCCGGACTCTACCATGCCACAACTGGGGCAATTGCCACCATTATGAGGATTACCACACCATTGGCAAACCAGAAAGTGTGGATGAGACATAGAAAGAATCAAATAGTTTGGGAGGGGTAGGGATGAAGAATCAAAGGTGCGAGAGGGTAAAGGTGAATATTTTTAGGTTTTTGGAAATACATTTTGTACAAATGAGAAGGAAAATCTTTTTGTGTTTTTGTGTTCGTTGAAAACTGAGTTTAAAAAGTTTTCGGGAACGGTTTTGTTTTGAAAATAGGAAAATATGAACAAAGGATGGATAAATGTACGATGGAACGAATTCCAAAGACGCTAATCAGAAAAACCGTTTAGATACGCACACAACCTCCCCGGCAGCGGCGCCAAATTTTGATTGAGGCAAAAGCAGCTAACTTATATTGACCAAGGATGGTCAACAAAGTCAAACAGCTTAGAATCAATGCTCCGCGGAAGTATAAGGTTTCCCCGGGTCGTATGTCCCGACGAGGTGTGAATTGTAAACAAAACGGTTATTTGATCGGGTGAATTTGGATGAAAAGGGATTTGTGAGTGATTGAACTACGGAATCTACAATGAGAATAGCTTAAATAAGCTATATGAATAAGACGAGAAACTCGGAAAAACCAGAAACGATTAAAACCTAAAAACGCGTACGTTACGTTTAAATAAAACGTAAGCGTACAAAATAAAAAGTGAAAACGTAAATCTGAAAACACCCAGGGGGTGAAAATGACTTTTTTACAAACTTAAAACTAAAAGAAAATTTTTAGAAAAATAAAATAAATTTTTACACTATTTAATTATTTAATATTAATTAAAAACTATTTAATATTTATTATTAATATTTAAAATACTTAAATATAATACATTATTAATTAAATACTAAAAAGGTGAAAATAAAATTTGTAAAATTATAAAATAACTAAAAACAACTTTTAAAATTAAAAATAAGTATTTTTGTCTTTTTGTGATTTTTATATTAATTAATTACTAATTACTAATTAAACTATTTTAAATTAAGAAAATTACTAAATGAACAGTAAAAATTCTAAGAAAATTTCTAAAATTACTTTATAACATATAAAAGCTATAAAAAATATAAAAACTTGATTTCACTTAGTAAAAACTAATTATGCTAATTTAAACTTAATATTAATTAATTTATAATAAAACTAATATTAATTCTAATAAATACCAAATGGTAAAATAAAAATCTGAAAAATTTATTATAAATACTTTAATATACTAGGTAATTATTAAAAATATAAAAATGACAACTACTTAATTAAAATTTAAAAATGAAAATTAAAATTAAATTACATTAAATAGAAACTATCACTTAATTTTAAATTGGTTTTTCTTGGTTTTTCTTTTACAAATCTACTAAATACTTAAAAACAACAAACTTTAATAAAAACAAACTTTTTAGAACTTAATAATAAGCAAAATATAAGCAAAAAGGGTCAACAGTTGACTTTTGTTGACCCAAAGGAAAAATAGGCTAAAATGACTTGTGGTGGGACCCACTTTGGGTAAAACTGATCCAAATAAGCTTAAGGAACTTGTATAAGCTGGAGTAAGCCAAGATGGACCACAAAATAAGCTAATGACCCACAAATAAGCACTTGCAAATTTATTATGAACTCAGAACTGGGACAAGTTTATGGGGGTAAATCAGGTGGGTCCCAGTGGGCTAGGGGTCAAACCATTGGTCAAAAGTTGAACCCTACTAGGAGGGGGGTTGAATGGTGCAAGGTGGGGGGCTGTGGGACCCACTGAGTGGTCAGAAAACCACCACCAAGTGGTGGTGGTGGTGGTGTCTGCTGTGCAGCAGGGCACATATCTGAGCCTGCAGCCCACTTTGGGGCCTTGTGGGGGCAAGGAAAAAAATCACAAAAATAAAAGAGCTAATGGAACTTAAAGTTTAGCTAGTAAAGAACAAATAACAACAAGCTTTAAGTCTTAAAACCTTGTACACAATTCAATTAAAATCCCTCAAGTTTTGAAAAAACTGAAAAGATGAACACTTTGACTTTTTAAGAAAATTGGTATTTTGACTTTTGCTAACTTTTGGAGCTTCTAATCTGACTTGAATGGATATATTAGGTATTTAGAAACTGAATTAAGCTTTAAAAACAATCTCCTAATCAAAATGGGTGGGTATTTGAACCCACTGACCCAACAGTTAACAGACAATGGAGTAAAAACTTGGATTTTGACCTTGGCTTGTTCAAGGTGCCATTTTGTTGATCCCTGGACCCTAATTAAACTTAATGTGAGCTAGTGAAACAAAGTTTAAGGCTGAACATACACTGGGAACCTCAGCACTCATCTGAGCCAAACACCCCCATATCTACTGATTTGGAAATTTTACAAGGCAAACTAATAATTTAAACTATGAAACTAAAATTTGAGCTTAAACTAACATTAAATAAACCTATATGAGCTGAATTTAACAATAATTGAAGTTCATGAACTTTGAAATGCCAAAAAGAAAATATGAATAGTGCTTACATTAGTTCCAAACTGAGATAAGTGACCAAAGCCTCAACCCATTTTCTAATGCCTTTTCTGAGGCTTCTGAACCAGAATCAACCCAAATCCAACTTGTATCTTGATTCAATCACCCTCTAATTGCCCCTTTTTTTCTATTTCTAAACTATTTAACTTGTATTTTTGGTATTTTTAGTTTTCTTCTCAAAAACTGATTTTATTGCTAAGAAAAACTTATAACAGCTAACCAAAGATTAATTTGAGCTTAAAGGTTCAAGTACCAACTGTCTTTAACACTATTGAGTGGAATTGAAACTTTCAAATAAAAACATTCAAACTGATAATGGACTTGGAAATTAAAGTTTATGCCTGAAAATAATATTACATTACAATGAAAACATCAAGAGTACATTTCAGAAGCTTAAATAAAACTGGGAATGAATTTTTTTTATAACTAAAACTAAACTACGACTTAAAAACTAACTAACTCCTGCTTCTTCCCTCTTTCTTGACTTATAAACACCAATGTGGGTCCCACTCCTTTTCCCACTTTGATTTGGACCGTAGGATGGCTTGGTTCAATCCCAACCATTCAAAAGGAATTTGGCGGGAAAAGGGAATTTGGCAGCTAATGGGTTGCTTGGAGGGATTTGGGGCATTGAATGCATCTTGGATTATAATGGTGAGTTGGGGGACAAAGAGTGGAGAAAGTGAGCTGGAGGCATGGCAGAGGAGGGGGGTGGTTTGGTTTTGCAGGTCAAGTGGGTGAAGGAGGGAGTAATACGGGGTGAACAGTGGTCGGTTTTGTGTGTGGGTTTGACTGGTCAAAGACCAGGTTAGGATTAGTTTTGTTGGGCTTGTGGTGGGCTTGGGGGGTTGGTAACTGGACTGGGTTTAAGGCTAAAGGGTGGTGTTTGTTTGGTTATAAAAAGGTAAGGGTCCATTTGGTTAAGTAACAAAAAAAAAACAAGGACCAATATTGTAAAACTGAAATTTGGAGGGGGTTGATTAGCAACTTTCAAAAATTTATTATAAGTACCACAATTGATAACTTACAATAATACATGGACCATTAATTAGTTTTTCCATTTTCACACATCCGGGGACCAAAACTGTAAAGTTGCAAAATACAGGGACCAAATATGTAATTTCCACAAACATTATACCCAAGGACCATTTTTGATAAGATATGATTTTTAAGGACCAAAAATGATTTTCCTTTCAAAAATATCCCACCAGGGACCTTTTCTGCCAATATTTGAAACTCCAGGGACCAAAAGTGTAAATTTCCAAAACTTTCCAATTTTTCACCAAAGGACTAAATATGACAACTTATGATTTCAAAAGGACCTTTGGTGATAATTTTCTATATTTTGAATATCCAGGGACTAGATTTGTAATTTTATGAAAGTTGAGGGACTGAAACTGCCAATTTTTGCAAACTTTATACGTTTTTCATCTGTTTTTGCTCATTTTGCATCTAAAACATATAAAACACAACTATGAAATATTTTCAGTATTTTGATGCATTACTGAGTGTTTTTGTATGTTTTGCAGTTCAGATTAGACCAAAAATGATGAGTGTTTGAGCACTCATCATGAACCCAATACCTCTATAGAAAACTTTTGACTTTATCTTGCTTAAAATTGGATATATAAAAATTGTTTTGAAAACTTATGCTATAAAGATGAGTGCATGCATCTTTATACATGTTTTGATTTACACATCAAAAACTAAATACCCTAAAATTTAAGTTACATGCCATCTAACTATAAGAAACACTTGAAGTTATTATTTAGTAAACGTGAGACGCAGGCTAAATTTTAATGACAAGGTAAATTTCCGAGTGTGCGTGAGACCACACATGAAGAATTTGCAGTTTCTAAGTTAGACTACTTAATTAAGTTGATGCGTGAGACCTAGAGCTTAAGGCATGAGATGGGATGAAACGTGCTTACATGACAAATTGATGAATCAATTTGATGTAAATCCCATAATGATCTAGGAATTGGAAAAGTGTTTGCCAATTATTGTTCGACAGATTACCATCTTTTATACTTTCACCACTAGCAGATCAACTGATGTGGTGGAATCTATGTAAAGTTGGATCCTAGATTTTCAAGAAAATATGTTGGTTATATGAATATATCCTTGGGTATTATATTTTCTTGGAAATGTAAATTATCGAAAATACTAAAATTGAATTTTATAAATTCTTTAAATGTATTAATGCAACTTAAAACCGTAAACGTAAGTTATTCTTTTAATTGATCTACACCCGTTAGGGTTTTTGGTTAGAGTCAATGTTACAAAAAGAATAAATATAGTCTTCTTTCCATATGGAGAAGTGTGAGACTTAATCCTAATCCTTTTCATGAATGAGAAAGGTATAATAGGATGATTAGAATAGTCTAAATTCTAAATACATAACTCATAGCAAAATTTAATAGTAAGATTATTTGCACTTTATGAGTTATTAATTAGAAGCTAGACTGATTACTGCATAATGGTAAAAGACGAATTAAATTATTTTATCTTGTTGTTTTGATTTGACCATTTAAAGATACTACAAATAATTGTTGGAATGGTAGATCTATACATGAAGAAATTGCATGCCCAGTTTTTTTTTCAAGTTAAAAGTTTGGAATGTGATGAATCACATTTATGTAGTAGAATACATACTTTTAGAACCTATATATAATTGTTGGAATGGGTTTTCTTAAAAGATGTAGGAAAGTAAACAGTACACTATTTTCTTTCACTGATTAATGAACATTTACAATGTTGTCAAATTCAGTGGGAGTATTGTGTTCTTATGGCTGAATAAGGGATTATTGTAATGTTCTCTAGTTCAGTGGGAGTTACAAGACTTATTGTCTTGATTGTAACTAAGATTATCTTTTGAATGCCTCAAGGTAGTTACTTTCCAAATATAGACACTAATGTTTTCAAGGATAGTCATGTACGTTTCCTTGATTGATTGAGTAAACTCTATATCTACTAGTTATGCTAATGACACAAATCATATTGTTCACATTAACGAACGTGTGCGTGTTGTTTATGTGGTACATGATGTTGTTCCATGCACAAGTGGGAGAAATCTACATTGTGTGCAAGGTACAACACATAAGAATACGATTTAACGGATTCTCTTAACTGCAAAGTAAGAGACTATAGTTCTAATATGATTAATATAAATCTAATCTAAGAAACACTTGGTGTTGAAATTTAGTAAATGTGAGACGCAAGCTAAATATTAACAACAAGGTGAATTTCCATGTATGCGTGAGACCAACATGGATAATTTACTGTAACACCCCAACCCGAAAAGGGCTAAAGTGTAACATTTTGGAGTCAAATCAGAACACAAGTAAACAGAAATTCATTACTAATACCAAGGTTACAAAACAGTACTAAGAAAAGAATAAAGGACTAACTCTAAACATTTCAACTTCCAAACTATTTACAAACTAAGAACCAAAGAAAAATCTCTAAGTCTATCTCTAATCCATGGGGAGCTATCAACCGTGTAGTCCACTAAGAGCTCCTAGGCACTCTTCACCCCAAACCCATCTTCCTCCTAAAAACCTGCCGCAGGAAAAGAAATGCGGCTGAGCTTAAAAAGCCCAGTGAACAAATATAAACAAAAGAAAGCTAAATAACACAAGAGAAAAAAGTGAATGCAAGATGAATCCAATCAAACCTGTTGAGATACAGATAAGAGAATATGGAACATATACTAGGGTCAACAGAATAAGATCAAAGGAAATATGAATAAGGAATATCAAACGAATCAAAGGACAATGGAACAAATCATAAGTATAAGCGATTGAAACAAGACAAGCATAAGTTAATCACAAATAGAAAGACAAGATAAGGATCATATAAAAATAAAACTAATAGAAATGCCCAACAAATACAAATGCGCACATAGGAGTGATCATCTCCAAATGTACTATGTGAAAGGGGTGTATTGCACACACACCAAAACATTCACCAAATCATACTAAACAAAGTACCTAGGATGCATCCATACGCTCCCTGCAAAACAGATATATATGCACAAAGCTCTAGGCTAAGTAAACATATACAATAATAATAAATATAGGCCTGAATAGCTATAGCATAATAGGGAACGCTGTGGACAAAAACCCACCTCCACAGATAATGTCAATTCCACTGGTGCATCAGTGGCAAGGCCATGGACTCCCCATGACTAGCTACAAATTAATCAAATAATGGGCAACAAATAGGGCATATGAATGCTATAAGAATAAGAACTATAGCATGCAACAATATCAAGCAAATCATAGCAAAACTGGATCACTCAAATACGAATCAGACAAAGGGAAGCATAGCAATGGCTTAAAGGATAGAATCATATATCAAAAGTAAAGAGTCATGAGAGAAAGAAGGCCTTTACTAAAAAGGCAGAATATCTGTACCTCAAACCGCACGTCACACACATCATAAAGATCGGAAGTTACTCCTTCTTCAGCAAATCTACACGAATTAATGATCGTCTTATTATTTATAAGCTTCTCAGATTACTCATTTTAGGTTTCTTTCTATTTTTAGAGACTTTCCCTTTGTAGTAACTTGCCAAATATAGTAACTTTCCAAAATAGTAAATTTCCTTTTTAAGTAGGTTTCCCTAATTAATAAGTTTCCAAATTTATTAAGTTTTCCGAAATATTAATTCAATGCTTTAAGGTTATAATTGACGATTAATAATATTTAAGGGTTAAAATGACAATCATAGTAGTTTAGAGTTAATTATGTCAATTTAGTAAAGTTTAGGGTCAAAAGTAAATTATCAAAATTAACTATTAAAAATGTCAAATAAAATTACATTAAAGTTTATACTCTAATTTTATATTAAGATGATAATTTTGGACCACGTCGTTCATAATTTATTAACGTATCTTTGACATTAATCTTAGACTACGACGGCCAAAATATGTTATAAATATAAATGTCATTCATTCCTCACCACAGTGATTCACAACTTATGATTTCTTGTATATATACGAACATATTACACATGTAGCAACCTTTTTTTTTTAAATTTATTAAATCTGCATGGTAGAACTAGTTTTCATGTTTCATGTACTACAATTAACAATTAAATACATCACACTCTTTATATATATACTAGAAAGGTGCCCGCGCGATGCGGGGGCGGATTGTTGGGGGTGAAGAAGAGGGAGGTGGGGTGGTGGAAAGTGGTTGTTGGGGTGGTTGTTGAGGTGATTATAAATTGTTGGGGGTGGTTGTTGAAGTGGTTATAAATTGTTGGGAGTGATTGTTAGGGGTATTTGTTTCTATAATTAGTAAGTAAAAGTCTGAATTTTTAAGTCTTTCTAATTATAGAATAGTCCCAAATACATTATATAGTAGTATAGATATATATATAAGTAAATGAAGGTCTCATGCATTATTTTTACAACCATGCGTGCCTTTGAAGTTCAAGACATATACCCTCTTTTAAAAACATATGACACAACAAAATCTCTTCCAAAACTGATTTCGTAACATGCTAACGTGACATATATATGCTCATATGAATTATAAAGAATATCAAAACAAGTTATAGACATGATTCGACACAAGACACACGCTCCGCGTGACACGATCGACATAAACTCCCAATCTTACCCATGCACGTTCAAAACCACAACTAATCTTTTACCCATTTAAACTCACGCACACAATACACAGAACCCAACCACAAGCCTAACGAGCCCCACATGAAAAATAAGAAAAACTAAAACCAACCTAATGCCTATCCTTTATTATTTCAGATATCACAGACATGCATGCAACTCTTGTTAATATACACACCCTCCACGTTAACATGCAAGCACCCTTTTATTCTTTTTATCAGTTCGCATATAAAACGAAACTAACATGCATGCCTTCTTCTTTCTCATTTAGTTCGAAAAGGATTATAGTAAATCAGGTTTGGGTCGAATGAAAAGATAGACCATTTTATGTCGATAAAGAGATCAAAATGAGTGTTATGAAGACCATATTAACAATGTATATCACAGCTGATTCGAAAGCAAAAGAGAAGCAAAATCGACGTGTATAGTATCTCGTTTTCCTGATTTCATGTGACAATATAAGCATTCATTCTTATTCTCACCTTGTTAACGAGACAAACGAGTCATCGCGAGACCGGATTTAAACCACGACTCCTCGCGAGACCAACTCAAGTATTAATGAGACATAATTAGATTAGTTTAGGTTTTCATTCCATGATTTTATGAGTCGATGTTGCGTTGATATATGTCATTCGTATTACAGATTAATTAGACAAACGTTAGCACTTATACAAGATCATGATCGTATAACATATTTAGCTTTAGATTTATCCTCGTATGATTTTATTATTATCGAAACAAAGGACCAGGTGTTCATAATATTTGTACGACATCAAAGTGGTAGAATTAGAAAAACATTAAAGCGGATATATTATTACCTCAGAATCGGTTTTACATATGAGAAAAGAACGGGAGACGTATCACAAACGAACCAAGCCCACGAATTAGAATACCCTTCGAACTTTAAGGTTATCACTATCAAAACCCTTCTCGAACCCCAGGATCACACCAAGTTATCACGTTCACTCTCGCGATCCCACCAAGCGTATAAAAAATTCGCGAACTAGAACACACCACGATCAGACCTCCAACACAAGTCACAAACAACCTCCCTGTAAAACTTGATTTGAACAGAAAGAAGAGAGGAAAAGTACCAGCCGCCAGTTTGTGTCTGTGATTTTAGGTTTAGGGTCGACTTTTGCATAGAATAGTTATAGGATAGAATATTGAGTCGGGGTAGAGGATATGGGGATGATTATGAGCCGTGTTTTAGACTAAGAAAACGTGTAACTAATTTAGGAAATAGGGGAAATCAATATTAAGATTGATATGGTGTGATCTTGTATTTGTTTTGTGTTTATCCCACTTTTAATTAGGCGTAAAAAAATACTCCATTCGTCCCATATTAAATGTCCACTTTGTTTTTTCAAAGTCTTTTTTTATCAACTTTGACTTTAAATATTTTTATTTGTGTTATATAATATTTGATACAAAATATATAAATGGATTAAGTTTTAAATGTATTTTCGTTAGATATAATTTTCATCATATATTATATAGTACAAACAAAAATATTTTAAGTCAAAGTTAAAGAAAAAAGACTACAAAAATCAAAAGTGGACATTTAATATGGGACGGAGGGAGTATATATAGACTGCATGCTAGCCGAATTTTCTTGAAGTATTGTGACATATTGTGTATTTTAAATACTTTAGGTAAAGTTATACTTGTACTTTTTGTCATATGATATAAGGTTTTAGATTATTCTTAATAATTAGTCCAACACTTTAAGAAATTTTCAAATTAGACCCAAATTTACGATTTCAGATTTTAGGGTTTTACATTTACAGTTTCTAAATTAGACATCTATTAGAACATGTGTCAATGTAATACTACTTCAACGATAATATTTATGTATTATTGGAATGACATAAATGTATGAAGTAATATAATACTGCTTCAATAATTATGTATTATAAGAATGATATAAATAAATGAAGTAATGTGTTAACTTGAAAATATTATTGAAACCAAATGATCGTGTTCATGATTACTTTAATTATACATGTTTATACTTTATTGTATAGTTATAAACATGAAGTCTTTTAAACATTACAAGACTTATAATAAAGTAAGACGTTAACTTGTTATGGTCTTTTAATTAAGACATATACAAGAAGTCATTAAGTTAATCAATGATTAATAACGAATAGTGGGATTATAACACGTTTATGTTTTAATGCGACATAAACATGAAGTGACTTGATTAATAAGTACTTGGGTTATAAAGCATGCAATTGGCTTGAAAATACTATTATACCATTAAGTTGATTTGGTTGGTAAATAGACAAGCTAAAAGATATATGGTTATTTTACAATATGAGTTCTAATGAAATACTAGATTATAGTATGTTCAGTTAGGAAATCAAACCCTTGTTGTAGTGTTTGGTTCAAGATAACTACATCTTCTTTTCTTCCAAAAGTTATCAAGGTTAGAAATTGAGTATGGCTTGAATATACTCAATTAGACTCCTAGAAGATTAATAAGACGTTATTGAATTATGAAATGTGATGAATCACATTAAGTCTTAAATTGAAGTTCTGAATTTGTTAAGCTACTTATAAGAAGGTTGTTAACAAAAGAATATCAGGAACTATCAATGTGTATTTGTAATGTCCTAAAAGAGAGCGCTGGATTGTTGCTCTAATTGCTAAGTAGTTATAGATAGTCTCTATATTGCTAAAGGCAAGTGGGAGTATTTTATCTTGAAAAGATAGAATTACAAGATACATAATCTTCTAAAACCACACTAGTTAAAATCATGATGAGGCTTAACATGTAAATGATAAACCTCAAGATGATGAAATTATCATTCATAGATCCACTTGGATATCTCAGATATTTAATTTATATGCTGATGATTATATGATGTAGTATTACCAAAATAATGAATTGGGTGAATTACTCATATTATGAATGTTAAAGATGCAGTTCATAAAGATATTCAAATTTAAAAATTTGGTTTATCTTAATTCTTAATAGTTAGAGAATGATGATGAGTTTATTCAAAGATAATATAACCCTAGTGGTTTAAATCTTTGTGAAATAATCATATGGACAAAATTGTATACATACGTTAATGTATGTCTTATTACAAGATTATTAATCATACTTAAGCAATTAACTATGATTGAATACTCTTTCCTAAGCACATTAAAGATACAAAGATGGTTAATTGTCATGTTTATATGAATATGAAATTTGACAATGAATATCAAAAACTCTTTCTTGAATAATTACTTGAGCGAGTACGATAAGTAATCAAAAGGAGTTTATGAATTCAAGAAAATCTTTGGAAGTGTACAAAGTACAATAATCCATGAATGGATAAATGCATGCATCTAGGAGATTATTCTTATGATAAATTATTAAATCTATGTTTAGGTTTATAATTAAAATAATGTAATTTCTAAGTATTCCTGAAAGCTAGTGGGAGTATTATGTTTGATTTACTAAATCATATATGTTGTATAACATATAAGAAGTTACATTCCATATAAGTAAAATGTTAAGACTTAGTTTGGAATGAAACTATAAGTGAAAGATTTAGAAAATAAAACGTACAACTTTGGAATTAAAGTTTATTATTTAACATGTGCGGTAAATAAATTCTAATAGAACATAATATATCATTTAGTAAATGGATATACGTATTTGGAAAGATAGAACATGAATATAAATCTAAGTATGACTGAAGGATTTTCATGTGCATCATATTATTGTTACATCATGCTTAAATACTTAATGATTTAACAATATTTGATATCTTGTGTAATGAATATTCTAAAGAAATATGTTTGAATTTAGAATAATAATCCTCAACCTGGAATAGCTCCTAAAAATTACACAATGGATATTAAGTTTACGGGATTTTAAAGAGCATATTGTAATTTTATACGATGATGCTAGTTTAATTGAGATGACACTCAATACTAGTCATGGTAGGATTTTATCCTTGTTAATGGCCATGTAAACTAGTAGTGCTCAACTAAGAGCATAGTTGCATTATACATTAAAGAATTAGAATACTTTAAACTTTAAAATGTTTGAAAGTTTGATTATCATAAATTAGTGATTGAGGATGTCACACCATTTATGAATATTATGTGGCTATATCAAGAAAGTTCGATGAACACATACAAGAATTTCGCTTATTGAATTCTTGAAATAAGTATTCTCAAAATTCTTATAGATCAAGGTTAGTTGATTTATGCCTTGTCAACAAGTATGAATGACATGACTTGAGGCATAATTCATTAACTAGAATTATCATGCATTGATCTATTTAGTGTTTGGATAAAGGACATTAAGCAATTATTATCTATAATGAATTAAAGTACTTAGTACGTTTGTTTTCATTAATAATAAATTGTGTCCTATATTTGCATGTTTAAATCCATGAATAATTTATGTTATTCTAAATTGTCCGTTGTCAATTAATGATATGGGAATATCATTAAACTAAGACAAATCTGAGTATTGGTTAGAATATACTTGAAAGTATATTGATGCGGTGACATACCAATTTCACATGATATTCGATGAATTGAATATAGGACTTATCCCAACTACATGATTTTACTTTATGGATATTGTCAGTAGGAAAATCATGAATTTGTTATCCTCAGACTTGAGATACCAGATAAGAGTCATGGATGTAGTGTTTTCTGTGAAGCAATCTACCGCTCACCGTAACACGGAGTTATAAGGGTTGCTTTCAGAAGTGTTGCAAAGTCCATGGGTTATTCTTGTAGTCAAGAAAGAATTTGTTCCTTCAAATTTGTTTTGAAGCTTAATACTGCTGGGCCCCTCGTAGGGTTGACAAGATGTGTGCGTGCGCACGCCCAAAGTCTATCTGGAATACGTTCAGATGTTTTGGTAATCTTGCTCAATTATAAACAACGAGAAACAGAATTGTTAATTGAAGAATGACTAAGATCCATATCTTTATTAACGTGGTATTAGAAACAAAAGGATGATAATAATAATGATGAATCATTATAGGTTTTTCCAGGAAACCTTCCTCGAGTTGATCTAGGGGCATTGGGGTGTTGCTAGACGCTTACCAATGTCATTATGTTATTAATAGATATCCAAGTGGGAGCTGTTAGAATTTATGGATAAATATTAATAAACGTATGTCTAGAATCGAACTCGAGACCTCGGGATTGCACACATTACAAACGCGAATTAAAGAATAATAATTGATATATATTAAATGTTATATATATAATTATTAGAACACAAGAAATAACTTAATGGTCATTAGTTGTTAAACGTATGGACTAATTATCGTTAAAAGCAAACAATAAGGGCTAGAATGAATGTAGAGGACAAGAAGGATCCGGAACACCCCTTGGGGTTGTTTGGCCAGTCGAACATCACAAAGGGAAGGGATTCCCTTGCCCTAACTTGTCATCCAAGATATTCATTCACTATATAAACAAACCTAGGGATCAAACTTTGGTACCTTTTGTGCACACACACAAAACCCTAAAAAGTTTTTCCTTCTCTTTGTTTTCTCCTTATGGCCGATCGATCAAGAACCCTTAAGGGTTTCTTGGATCGAATTTTACATAATAAAATTCTTGTGTTTTTGTTACTAGCATCACCTTTAATTCGTTAGTAGTTTGTGTGTACAAGAACGAGGTAACAACATACTTTTGTTGTTATCAAGGGATCGATTAACAAAATGGTAAGGGGTTAATCATTGATCCATATAAACCCTAATTAAGGTTCTTCATATTGTTAAAAACAATTGCTTTTGATTCTTGTTCGGGCTAGAATCACCACGGTACCTTCCTATTTAATTTATGTTAATCTCTTATGTGTTATAGATGTTCCTACGCTTCCGCATATGTGTTTACCCATTTGTATGATTGTCATGATTCTAATATTATAACATAGTCAAGAGGTTCTTCGACCATTTCTTATTTCTTGAACCTTAAAAATAGCATAAGATGATCATCATAACTTAAACGCAACTTATGTCAACATGGTATGTGATTTACAACTATAAATCTTAAATAAAACATACCACAAACAAGAAAACATACCGATGATCCAATGCAAGTCAATTGCAATATTTTGGCAGACGAGAGAAACGGAATAATTTGAGCAATAGTTTCTGCACTATGGTTAATATTCCCTTCAACAAGCTCCAAAGGCTTCGTCAAAGAGTAATCATTAGTCATATTATCTAAAACGTAAATGTATTTCAGTTTAGGAGCATCAATCACAACTTAAAAAAAGAATCCCCCATAACAAACCTAGGAAACGCTATCCATAGTCTCTTTAACGACACCGAAGAAACCTTAAACATCTCCAAGTTACCCGGATACACTTCCCTCGCCACAAACAACTCTTCCAAAACCGAACATCCAGAAACTAAATTCGTAATCGAACAATCCTTAAAATAACCAACAGACACTAACTCAAGTCTCTTTAAACACGGAAACAATAACTCGTATTCAGGCACATCCAAAATAAACCCCCTTTCCAAATTCAACTCAACGCGAATTCCAAGTCTTAAACAAATCCCAACAAAACCGAACCTTATACCTCTCATTAGGAAACTTGATCACAAGTTTCCGAACTTTACACTGAACAACAAAAGCACACAACCTATCATATATACGATCATAGTCACAATTCCTTTCACATTGTAAAAAAAGGTTGTCAATAGCGATATCGCCGCGAATAGAAAGGGTTTGATGAACGAAGTCATGAAATGTGTTGAGTTTTTGAAGTGATGGAAAAGATGGCATAATGAAATGTAAGTTTGGAAGTGTTAGTTTTAACCATGACCGGACTCGAACTCGAGACTTCGGGATTCAACACTTTACGTATGATTTTCAATTAATAATTATTGTTTTAGTGACGAATAATTATTAAATTCACGAAACAAGCACTTAACGGTAGCTAACGACCGTTAGACAAAAGTTAAAGGACTAGAGATGAAATAAGAAAGCAAGAATGATCTAGAAACCCCTTGGGCCTAGGATCGGCCGAACACCCCTATCCCACATGGGATGGGATTGCCTTTTGCTCCAAGTTTGAGATAGTATAAATACATGGCTTCATGGATTCATTCTTCTCATCCCTTGGTTCATTAGCAAGCCAATTAACTTTCTTTCATCTCTTTTCTTTGAGCTATAGAAGATCCCTCATGATCAACTAAGGCTCATTAGTAGTGTTTGCTTGTGAATTAAGAACCTAGCTTTTCTTTTTGAAACGCTAATAGTACGTGTGTTCGAGAACGAAGTGTTAGCATACTTTTATTAACAAGGTGATTACCCTATTCGACTAACACTAGTCAATCCACCATTAAACCCAATTAGGGTTTATAGTTCTTGTTTCATTGGTTTCTTGTTCTTGCTAGAAATCACAAAGGTACGCATCTTTATATTCGGTTAATTTATTATTTGTATTTGATCTTTTCCGCTGCGTACTCTTTGATGTTTATGTGTTTATATTATTGTTATGATTCACATATTCCAACAGGAAGAAATGCGTAAAGGTTTTTCCATTTCTTGGATAAAATGCGGGTTCGATTTGCGTCTGATGGAGGGAGTAATGATATGATTCTGTTAAAGAGTGTGTCGGGAATGTTGCTTATCATGTCTTGATTTGTTTCGTTGTTGTTTGGAGATGGATGCTTGTGTTTTTTAGTAGTGATTGTCATTGTGAGGTGAGTGATTAAGGTTTGGATTGAATGAAAGATTTGTTGTGGGTTTTTGAGAATTGGGGGAGAAGGGGTAGTTCAGTTTTTTTCCCCTCCTCCTCCTCCTCCTCCTCCTCCTCCTCCTCCTCTCTCTCTCGCTAGGGTGCATTTGGTCACCTTTCGACATGAGTTCCTCACCTCCCAATTAAGGGGATGTTTGGTTCGCTCTAATTCATTGTAATCTGTTGTAATTGTAATCTGAATTACATTCCAATTGTGTTTGGTTGGAAGAGTGGAAGGAATTGTAATTCATATTACATTACGGTGACTGTTTGATTGGCGTTGTAATTGTAATTCACCCATTACAATAACACCAAATGATGGAATCTAGATTAAATAGGAAGTAGGATGGAAAGTTTTGAATTACGTTGTAATTCAAAATTTTTTAATATTTTAAAACATCAGCATCTATTATTGTTATTGTTATTATTATTATTATTATTATTATTATTATTATTATTATTATTATTATTATTATTATTATTATTATTATTATTATTATTATTATTAAATAATAATAATATATTATTATTAATTATTAAATTATGAAAAGGGGAGGAACCCATATCCGATACAGGATCGTCACCTTTAACGCGTTCGTGTATGATTGATTTTATGCCCGGTCGGGCGGTTATTGAAGCCGCACAACGTAAACGTGACAAGTACGCAGCTAAATGCGATGATATCGGATATGAGTTCCTCCCTTTTCATTCTCTTCTTTTGGAGAACTTGAAAAGGATGCAGTGACCTTATTAAAGCGCATTAGACGATTCTCTATGACCCAAGACATTGGAGCACGTTAGTAGGATTTGTTTTGTTGTAGCTAGAGGTGTGGGGGCTCAGTTAGTATCTCGGCTCCCCACTAATTTCTTGTAAAATCCTATTTGTTTTTCAATAAAGTGATGATTATAATAAATAATAATAATAATAATAATAATAATAATAATTATTATTATAAATATTAAATAATAATAATAATTTTTTATTATTTTTATTATTATTATAAATATTAAATAATAATAATAATAATTTTATTATTATTATTATTATTATTATTATTATTATTATTATTATTATTATTATTATTAATTTATTATTATTATTACTATTATTATATCATATAAATATTAAATAATAATAATAATTTTTAATTATTTTTATATTATTATTAATTATTAAAATTATTATTATTATTATTATTATTATTATTATTAAATTATATAAATATTAAACTAATATCATTATTATTATTATTATTATTATTATTATTATTATTATTATTATTATTATTATTATTATTATTATTAAAATTATTATTATTATTGTTATTTATTTTATTATTATTATTATTTATTAAAATTATTATTTTCATTATTATTACTATTATAAATATTAAATAATAGTAATAATTTTTTATTATTTTTATATTATTATTACTTATTAAAACTATTTTTATATTCTCTATGGCAGAGTGCTATGAATGGGGAAATGCAGTCCATGAAAGACAATGAAGTCTGGGAAGAAGTAGACCTACCTCGAAATGCTAAGGTAGTTGGAAGTAAATGGCTCTACAAGAAGAAAACGGACATGGATGACATTGTACACTCCTATAAGGCTCGTTTGGTAGCTAAAGGCTATACTCAAATATTTGGTGTTGACTACGAGGAGACCTCTTCTCCTATAGCTGACATTAGAGCTATTAGGATTCTCTTAGCTATAGCTGCCTACTATGACTATGAGATATGGCAAATGGATGTCAAAACCGCATTCTTGAATGGTAGCCTAGATGAAGACATCTATATGGCGCAGCCTGAGGGGTTTGTGAATCTAGAATTTCCAAACCGTGTATGCAAACTTCAAAGATCAATTTATGGATTGAAGCAAGCATCACATCAATGGAATAAGAGATTTGATGCAGAAATCAAAAGTTTTGGATTTAATCAGAATCCTGATGAGCCATGTGTATACCAGAAAGCTAGTGGGAGTAATGTTACTTTCCTTATCCTATATGTCGATGACATATTGATCTTAGGAAATCACATACCAAGTTTAAACGAAGTTAAAGCTTATCTTGGTAGATGTTTTTCTATGAAGGATTTAGGAGAAGCAGCATACATCCTTGTAATCAAGATCTACAGAGATAGATCAAAGCGGTTGATTGGATTAAGTCAAAGTGCTTACATTGATAAAGTATTGAAGAGAATTAATATGCAAAACTCCAAGAAAGGATATTTGCCAATGCAAGTAGAACATGGCTTAAGTAGCAAACCATGTGCCTCAACACCTAAAGAGGTTGCACTCATGAAGAAAGTTCCATATGCTTCAGCAGTAGGATCTATCATGTATGCAGTTAGATGCACAAGACCTGATGTGGCGTTTGCACAAAATATGACCAGTCGTTATCAACAGAATCCAGGTGGAAAGCACTGGCACGCTGTTAAAAGCATTCTTAAGTATTTAAGGAATACTAAAGATATGTTTCTAGTGTATGGGGGAAATCCAGAAGCAGAACTTGATGTTACAGGTTACTGTGATGTGTGATGGGTTATGTCTTTGTTATTAATGGAGGAGCAGTTGATTAGAAGAGCAAGAAACAGACAGCAATTGCGATGTCTGTTACAGAAGCTGAGTATATTGCTGCATCGAAAGCTACGATGGAAGCTGTTTGGATTAGGAAATTCATTTCGGGGCTTGGTATTACGCTGTCAATTGAATTACCTATTAACATGTATTGTGACAACTCTGCCGCAGTTACATTCGCCAATGAACCTGGAGTTATAAAGGGCGCCAGACATTTTCCTAGAAGATATCACTATGTTCGAGAACAAGTCGATATAGGTGAAATCAATTTACTCAAAATTCACACAGATAACAATCTAGCTGATCCATTTACGAAGGCTTTATCTAAGGAAAAGCTTACTCAACATGCTAATGACATTGGACTTCGTTTAGCTAGTAGTTTCATGTAAATCTGTGGTTAGTATTTGGATAAAGGATATTGTAAGCAATAATTATTCGAATGAAATGAAGTATTTTGTTATGTTTATTTCTACTCATAAATATTGTATCCTATATTTGCATGTTCAATCCATGAATAATTTTAAGTTATTCTAAATAGTCGTTCTCAATTAATGATATGGGAGTATCATTGAACTAAGGCAAATCTGAGTTTTGGTATAATATATTTAAATATATTGATGCGTAGACATGCCAATTTCACATGATATTCAATAATTTAAAAATTGAATATAGGACAAAATCCCAATTACATGATTGTACTTATGGATGTTGTCATTATAGTAAATCATGAATATTTATCCTCGGACTTGAGATACCAGGTAACTACTGTGGATGTAGCTCATTTTCTGTGAGATAGTCTAACGCTATCCATAACTGGTAGTTATAGGGATTATATTCAGAGGTGATGCGAAGTTCATAGGTTATGCTTGTAGTCAATACGGGATTTGGTTCCTTCAAATTTGTTTTGAAGTTTAATACTGTTTGGCCGCTCGTAGGATTAACAAGATGTTTGCATGGCCATGCCCAAGGTCTATCTGGAATACGTTCAGATGAATTGGTAATCTTGCTTGATCATAAATAACGAGAAACACTAGTTAATTATGGAATGACGTCGATCCATATCCATGTTAACATAGTATTAGAATCAAAAGGATAAGTATGATGATGAATCATCAAAGTTGATTTTTCCAGGAAACCATACTCGAGATCGTTCTGGGGACATTGGCGTGTTATGCTAGACTAACCATTGTCATTATTACATAAATCTATATCCGAGTGGGAGCTGTTAGTTTTAACGGATTATAAATTAATATATCACGACCGGACTCGAACTCGAAACTTCGGGATTGCACACTTTACGTATGATTTTCAATTAATAATTATTGTTTTAGTGACGAATAATTATTAAATTCACGAAACAAGCACTTAACGGTAACTAACGACCGTTAGACAAAAGTTAAAGGACTAGAGATGAAATAAGAAAGCAAGAATGATCTAGAACCCCCTTGGGCCTAGGATCGGCCGAACACCCCTATCCCACATGGGATGGGATTGCCTTTTGCTCCAAGTTTGAGATAGTATAAATACATGGCCTCATGGATTCATTCTTCTCATCCCTTGGTTCATTAGCAAGCCAATTCACTTTCTTTCATCTCTTTTCTTTGAGCTATAGAAGATCCCTCGTGATCAACTAAGGCTCATTAGTAGTGCTTGCTTGTGAATTAAGAACCTAGCTTTTCTTATTGAAACGCTAATAGTACGTGTGTTCGAGAACGAAGTGTTAGCATACTTTTGTTAACAAGGTGATTACCCTATTCGACTAACACTAGTCGATCCACCATTAAACCCAATTAGGGTTTATAGTTCTTGTTCTATTGGTTTCTTGTTCTTGCTAGAAATCACAAAGGTACGCATCTTTATATTGGGTTAATTTATTATTTGTATTTGATCTTTTCCGCTGCGTACTCTTTGATGTTTATGTGTTTATATTATTGTTATGATTCACATATTCTAACAGGAAGAAATGCGTAAAGGTTTTTCCATTTCTTGGATAAAATGCGGGTTCGATTTGTGTCTGATGGAGGGAGTAATGATATGATTCTGTTAAGGAGTGTGTCGGGAATGTTGCTTATCATGTCTTGATTTGTTTCGTTGTTGTTTGGAGATGGATGCTTGTGTTTTTTAATAGTGATTGTCATTGTGAGGTGAGTGATTAAGGTTTGGATTGAATGAAAGATTTGTTGTGGGTTTTTGAGAATTAGGGGAGAAGGGGTAGTTTAGTTTTTTTCCCCCTCCTCCTCCTCCTCCTCCCTCTCTTTCGCTAGGGTGCATCTGGTCACCTTTCGACATGAGTTCCTCACCTCCCAATTAAAGGGATGTTTGGTTCCCTCTAATTCATTGTAATCTGTTGTAATTGTAATCTGTATTACATTCCAATTGTGTTTGGTTGGAAGAGTGGAAGGAATTGTAATTCATATTACATTACGGTGACTGTTTGATTGGCGTTGTAATTGTAATTCACCCATTACAATAACACCAAATGATGGAATCTAGATTAAATAGGAAGTTGGATGGAAAGTTTTGAATTACGTTGTAATTCAAAAAATTTAATATTTTAAAACATCAGCATCTATTATTATTATTATTATTATTATTATTATTATTATTATTATTATTATTATTATTATTATTATTATTATTATTATTATTATAAATATTAAATAATAATAATAATAATAATTATTTTTATTATTATTATTATAAATATTAAATAATAATAATAAAAATTATTATTATTATTATTATTATTATTATTATTATTATTATAAATATTAAATAATAATAATGATTTTATTATTATTATTATTATTATTATTATTACTATTATTATATCATATAAATATTAAATAATAATAATAATTTTAATTATTTTTATATTATTCTTAATTATTAAAATTATTATTATTATTATTATTAAAATTATTATTATTATTATTTATTTTATTATTATTATTTATTAAAATTATTATTATAAATATTAATAATAGTAATAATTTTTTATTATTTTTATATTATTATTACTTATTAAAACAATTATTATTATTATTATTATTATTATTATTATTATTATTATTATTATATCATATAAATATTAAATAATAATAATAATTTTTAATTATTTTTATATTATTATTAATTATTATTATTATTATTATTATTTATTTTATTATTATTATTATTATTTATTAAAATTAATATTATTATTATTATTATTATTATCATTATTATTATTATTATTCTTATTATTATTTATTTTATTATTATTATTTTATTATTGTTATTATTTATTATTATATTATTTTTATTATTCTTATATTACATTTTTATGTTTTATATAAAAATAATTGAATTACATTACGTTGCGCATCAACCAAACACATCGACAGATTTCATCAATTACAATTACAACACATTTCAACTCTTTGAATTACAATTAAATCAAATTATAATTAATTCCAAAGATTACAATTCCTTTAAAAACATTCTGTGAACCAAACGCCCCAGTGTCACATCATCATTTATCATATTACATCTGACCTCATTTTTCAGGTGCAATGGTCACCCTCATCTCATCTTTCAAACATACCCTACAATATACCCTATACATACTCACAAATCAAATAAACAGTAAATAAAAATGCCCATGTTGCACAAATGCTAGAAGCCAACCTACTCACCTTTTGTCCCATTTTTTCCCTTGCCTCACTTGTGAGAGTGGGTATACGCAATAAGGGTGGCGCGTGAATGTGGGTGTGAGTGGTGAGGCCTCACACCCATGGCAACCAACCTTTTGCTCTAAGTTTGAGATAGTATAAATACATGGCCTCATGGATTCATTCTTCTCATCCCTTGGTTCATTAGCAAGCCAATTCACTTTCTTTCATCTCTTTTCTTTGAGCTATAGAAGATCCCTCGTGATCAACTAAGGCTCATTAGTAGTGCTTGCTTGTGAATTAAGAACCTAGCTTTTCTTATTGAAACGCTAATAGTACGTGTGTTCGAGAACGAAGTGTTAGCATACTTTTGTTAACAAGGTGATTGCCCTATTCGACTAACACTAGTCGATCCACCATTAAACCCAATTAGGGTTTATTGTTCTTGTTCCATTGGTTTCTTGTTCTTGCTAGAAATCACAAAGGTACGCATCTTTATATTCGGTTAATTTATTATTTGTATTTGATCTTTTCCGCTGCGTACTCTTTGATGTTTATGTGTTTATATTATTGTTATGATTCACATATTCCAGCAGTGGCATCAAGCGCCGTTAATACATTATAATGAATTACCGAAACACATAAAATTGAATCGTTTGATTATTACATGCTTGGTGTTCTTATGTTTTTTAAATATTTCTTAAACCCTAGATTTTTTTTTAATTATGTCGACTTATATATTTTTTTTAATTAAATGTCGAATTTTTTTAATAAAATTAGGGTTTTGGAATTTTTGAATAAAAACTTGTAGAAACCCTAGGTAGCATGTAATATTTATGTGTATATAAATGGATATTGGTGATATGCCGTTTTGGTTGCGTTCCTGATTGACATGATTATATGTTTATAATATGTGCTATATGGGCTTCCATGACAAACCATGCATGTGTTGCCTTGGATTATGATGATTTGGTTTTAAGATTTCATGCTTATTATGCGATTTTATTATAATTGATAAGTTGTTTAGTAAATATTATGAATAAAGATTACTAAAATTTGATTAATTATAAAATTAGGGAAGACCCTATTACAAATCGTGTATAATCAATTGTGTGTTTTTAAATTGATTTATTTGCATGTCCATTATTGTTGTTGTTTGTTTATTTTATTTTATTAGTTTTGTTTTATATGTTATGTGACATGATAGTAACAAAAGGGTAATTTTATAAATAAAATATTAAACGGACTTAATAATGGTGAAATCATGTTTTGAGCTTACATATAAATCTTGAACTTTTGGTTGATTGATCGCGACTGTATTAAGTGGTTGGAAGGTGAAACTATTTTGACAAACTATTAAAGTGGGTATAAGGTGGCTTAACATTAAATTGCGGCTTTAGTGAGCCTCCATTCTGGCTTGACGCTCGCCTGTGAGTCAAATTTAGTTTTGCCTAACATCCATGATAACTACGAAGCACTTAAGGCAAAGTTGTAAGTTTCTCAACGCCTCAATCAAAACTTTGGATATTTAAGCTCGCAAAGAAACTAATGAGTAAAAGTTTTTTACATGAAAAATACGCTACATGAATGCATGATATCTTTGTACATATATTTTGATTACACACATCAAATTTACTACCCTTAAATTTAAGTTATATGCCATCCAATGAAACGGAAACACCTAAAATTGGGTCTACGTCAGGGCGTAACCTGACTAGATTGCAATGGAGGGGCAAATTACATGATTTCATCACTAGCAGATCAACTGGTGTGGTGTAATTATGTAAGTTTGCAGTTTCTTAAGTTGGTTAACTTAATTGAGTTGATAGCGGGTTTTGATCACTCAAGGCATAAAATGGGGATAAAACATGATTACATTATTGCAACTGCGGTTGGCAAATATGTAAATCCCATCCTTTCTAGGAATTGCAATTGAATATTGGCAATTGGGACACGTCTCGTACCTTATTGAACACCGTCATCACTAGCAGATCAACTGATGTGATGAACCTATGTCAATTTGGATCCTAGTTTTTCATTGTAAAATTAAATGGTTATATGATTATGAACCAAGGGTATTTAATTTTCTTGAAATTTTATTATCGAAAGTACTAACTTTTGAATTTTTTCTGTAGAAATGGCTACACCCGAAAACACTAATATGAGCAACATGAGTTCTGCGTTCAAGCAAATGATTGATCGAGACAAGTTGACTGGTGAAAATTTCAATGATTGGTTTCGATCCATAAGAATCACCTTGAGGATGGCCAAAATATATGATTATCTTGGTGAACCACTTCCTGAAAAACCTGCTGATAATGCAACACAAGCCCAGAAGGATACTTACAATGTTGCATATGAAAAGCACAATGATGTGGCTTGTCTCATGTTGGCTGGGATGGATACTTAATTGCAGAAACAGTTTGAGCACTATGGACCCATGGACATGATAAATGAATTCAGACGAATGTTTGAGAAACCACCTGCTGTAGAATTATATGATTTAATAGAATCTCTGCACAATTGCAAGCAGGAAGCAAGAAAATCCGTGAGTGCGCATGTATTGTCCATGAAAGATTATATGGATCAATTGGAGCGACTCGGTTGCGGATATCAGGAAAGCGTATGCATTGGTCTCATCTTGCGATCCCTTAATCAGGATCTATATATTGAGTTTGTACGCAACTACAATATGCATTGCAAGGGGAAGACGGTTAGTGAAGTTCATGCAATGCTTATTGATTATGAGAAAGGCCTGAATAAGAAGGCACCTACACCTGCTGTAATGGCGATACAAGGTGGTAGGATCACCAAGAAGAAACCCAACAAACCACAAAATGCGAACTTCAAGGGTAAAGGCAATGGTAATGGTAAAGGCAAACAAGTTGCGACTCACCAACAGAATCCTAAGAAGCAAAATCCTCCTCCTGCTAAGAAGAAGGAAAATTTCAATAAGGATTTGGCTACTTGTCACTACTGCAACACTCCTGGTCATTGGAAGCGGAACTGTCCATTGTTACTAGTTGAGTTGCGCCTCAACAAAGGTAAAATGCCTGGTAACGTCGCAAGCACTTCAGGTATGTTTATGATTGAGTTATTTTCTTTTCCTCGTAAGAATAATTCCTGGATATATGATACAGGATGTGGTACTCACATCTGTAATACGTCGCAGGGACTTAGAGGAGCAAGGAAGCTGGCCTATGGAGAAAGATACTTGTACGTAGGAAATGGTGTACGTGCAGCAGTTGAAGCCATAGGGACTTTCGATTTAATTTTACCTTCGGGTTTGATACTAGTATTGAATAATTGTCATTATGCACCCTCCATTGTTAGGGGTGTCATTTCAGTTTCTTTGTTATTGGATAATGGTTTTGTTCACACATTTATTAATCATGGAATTTCTGTCTCTTTAAATAATGTTTTTTACTTTAATGCAATTCCAATAAATGGTGTGTTTGAAATTGATATGGAAAATTCCATGTCCAATAGAAATAATTCTGTGTATAGCATTAGAAATAAGAGAATCAAGTCTAACTTGGATTCGTCTTATCTTTGGCACTGTCGTCTTGCTCATATAGGCAAGGATCGCATGGAAAAGCTGTAACATGATGGGCTTTTGCAAAAGATCAATGATGATTCATTTGATAAATGCGAATCCTGCATATCTGGGAAGATGACAAGGAAACCTTTTTCACATCAAGTGGAAAGGGCTACAGATCTACTTGGATTAATACACACTGATGTGTGTGGTCAACTTAGACATGTGTCGAAACGTGGTGCTACCTACTTCATAACCTTCACGGATGATTATAGTCGTTATGGTTATGTTTATTTACTTAAACATAAACATGAAGTCTTTAATACTTTCAAGGTTTTCAAAAGTGAAGTAGAATTACAACTCGGTAAGAAGATTAAGGCACTTCGATCCGATAGAGGCGGTGAATATTTAAGCCAAGAGTTTAAAGATTATCTAGCTGAGTGTGGCATAGTCCAGCATCTCACGGCTCCTTATACTCCACAGCAAAATGGTGTATCTGAAAGGAGAAATCGTACTTTGCTAGACATGGTACGATCAATGTTTAATCTTGCATCTCTACCCTTATCCTTTTAGGATTATGCCCTTGAAACTGCTATTCGCATATTGAATATGGTTCCAACAAAGAAGTTGATAAGACTCCATATGAATTATGGACAGGAAAAGCTCCCAACTTTTCTTACTTAAAGGTCTGGGGTTGTGACGCGTTTGTTAAACGTGATTCACCAGATAAACTCCAACAGAGATCTGTTAAGTGTATCTTCGTAGGATACCCAAAGGAAACAAAGGGTTACTACTTTTACTTTACACCAGAGAATAAAGTCATTGTGGCTAGGTATGGAGATTTCTTTGAAAAGAATCTCATATCTCAAGAATTCAGTGGGGGAGTTTATGATCTAGAAGATGAAGATACATCACCTTCTGAAAACACTAGTTCACTTCATGTGGAACCTGAAAGTTTAGGTCCTCCACCTGAAGTGGAAGTGGTACCCATTCGCAGATCTTCAAGAACTGTGATAGCACCCAAACGTCTATGTCTTAACGTAGAATGTGAGGAAACTATACTAGAGGATCTTAATGAACCTACTAGTTATAAGGCTGCCATAAATGGTCCTGAAAAGGAGAAATGGCAGAGTGCTATGAATGGGGAAATGCAATCCATGAAAGACAATGAAGTCTGGGAAGAAGTAGACCTACCTCGAAATGCTAAGGTAGTTGGAAGTAAATGGCTCTACAAGAAGAAAACAGACATGGATGACATTGTACACACCTATAAGGCTCGTTTGGTAGCTAAAGGCTATACTCAAACATTTGGTGTTGACTACGAGGAGACCTTTTCTCCTGTAGCTGACATTAGAGCTATTAGGATTCTCTTAGCTATAGCTGCCTACTATGACTATGAGATATGGCAAATGGATGTCAAAACCGCCTTCTTGAATGGTAGCCTAGATGAAGACATCTATATGGCGCAGCCTGAGGGGTTTGTGAATCTAGAATTTCCAAACCGTGTATGCAAACTTCAAAGATCAATTTATGGATTGAAGCAAGCATCACATCAATGGAATAAGAGATTTGATGCAGAAATCAAAAGTTTTGGATTTAATCAGAATCTTGATGAGCCATGTGTATACCAGAAAGCTAGTGGGAGTAATGTTACTTTCCTTATCCTATATGTCGATGACATATTGATCTTAGGAAATCACATACCAAGTTTAAACGAAGTTAAAGCTTATCTTGGTAGATGTTTTTCTATGAAGGATTTAGGAGAAGCAGCATACATCCTTGTAATCAAGATCTACAGAGATAGATCAAAGCGGTTGATTGGATAAAGTCAAAGTGCTTACATTGATAAAGTATTGAAGAGATTTAATATGCAAAACTCCAATAAAGGATATTTGCCAAGGCAAGTAGAACATGGCTTAAGTAGCAAACCATGTGCCTCAACACCTGAAGAGGTTGCACTCATGAAGAAAGTTCCATATGCTTCAGCAGTAGGATCTATCATGTATGCAGTTAGATGCACAAGACCTGATGTAGCGTTTGCACAAAATATGACCAGTCGTTATCAACAGAATCCAGGTGGAAAGCACTGGCACGCTGTTAAAAGCATTCTTAAGTATTTAAGGAATACTAAAGATATGTTTCTAGTGTATGGGGGAAATCCAGAAGCAGAACTTGATGTTACAGGTTACTGTGATGTGTGATGGGTTATGTCTTTGTTATTAATGGAGGAGCAGTTGACTAGAAGAGCAAGAAGCAGACAACAATTGCGATGTCTGCTACAGAAGTTGAGTATATTGCTGCATCGGAAGCTACGATGGAAGCTGTTTGGATTAGGAAATTCATTTCGGGGCTTGGTATTATGCTGTCAATTGAATTACCTATTAACATGTATTGTGACAACTCTGCTGCAGTTACATTCGCCAATGAACCTGGAGTTATGAAGGGAGCCAAACATTTTCATAGAAGATATCACTATGTTCGAGAACAAGTCGATATAGGTGAAATCAATTTACTCAAAATTCACACAGATAACAATCTAGCTGATCCATTTACGAAGGCTTTATCTAAGGAAAAGCTTACTCAACATGCTAATGACATTGGACTTCGTTTAGCTAGTAGTTTCATGTAAATCTGTGGTTAGTATTTGGATAAAGGATATTGTAAGCAATAATTATTCGAATGAAATGAAGTATTTTGTTATGTTTATTTCTACTCATAAATATTGTATCCTATATTTGCATGTTTAATCCATGAATAATTTTAAGTTATTCTAAATAGTCGTTCTCAATTAATGATATGGGAGTATCATTGAACTAAGACAAATCTGAGTTTTGGTATAATATATTTAAATATATTGATGCGTAGACATGCCAATTTCACATGATATTCAATAATTTAAAAATTGAATATAGGACAAAATCCCAATTACATGATTGTACTTATGGATGTTGTCATTATAGTAAATCATGAATATTTATCCTCGGACTTGAGATACCAGGTAACTACTGTGGATGTAGCTCATTTTCTGTTAGATAGTCTAACGCTATCCGTAACTGGTAGTTATAAGGATTATTTTCAGAGGTGATGCGAAGTTCATAGGTTATGCTTGTAGTCAATACGGGATTTGGTTCCTTCAAATTTGTTTTGAAGTTTAATACTGTTTGGCCGCTCGTAGGATTAACAAGATGTTTGCATGGCCATGCCCAAGGTCTATCTGGAATACGTTCAGATGAATTGGTAATCTTGCTTGATCATAAATAACGAAAAACACTAGTACATTATGGAATGACGTCGATCCATATCCATATTAACGTAGTATTAGAATCAAAAGGATAAGTATGATGATGAATCATCAAAGTTGGTTTTTTCCAGGAAACCATACTCGAGATCGTTCTGGGGACATTGGCGTGTTATGCTAGACTAACCATTGTCATTGTTACATAAATCTATATCCGAGTGGGAGCTGTTAGTTTTAACGGATTATAAATTAATATACATGACCGGACTCGAACTCGAGACTTCGGGATTGCACACTTTACGTATGATTTTCAATTAATAATTATTGTTTTAGTGACGAATAATTATTAAATTCACGAAACAAGCACTTAACGGTAACTAACGACCGTTAGACAAAAGTTAAAGGACTAGAGTTGAAATAAGAAAGCAAGAATGATCTAGAACCCCCTTGGGCCTAGGATCGGCCGAACACCCCTATCCCACATGGGATGGGATTGCCTTTTGCTCCAAGTTTGAGATAGTATAAATACATGGCCTCATGGATTCATTCTTCTCATCCCTTGGTTCATTAGCAAGCCAATTCACTTTCTTTCATTTCTTTTCTTTGAGCTATAGAAGATCCCTCGTGATCAACTAAGGCTCATTAGTAGTGCTTGCTTGTGAATTAAGAACCTAGCTTTTCTTATTGAAACGCTAATAGTACGTGTGTTCGAGAACGAAGTGTTAGCATACTTTTGTTAACAAGGTGATTACCCTATTCGACTAACACTAGTCGATCCACCATTAAACCCAATTAGGGTTTATAGTTCTTGTTCTATTGGTTTCTTGTTCTTGCTAGAAATCACAAAGGTACGCATCTTTATATTGGGTTAATTTATTATTTGTATTTGATCTTTTCCGCTGCGTACTCTTTGATGTTTATGTGTTTATATTATTGTTATGATTCACATATTCTAACAGGAAGAAATGCGTAAAGGTTTTTCCATTTCTTGGATAAAATGCGGGTTCGATTTGTGTCTGATGGAGGGAGTAATGATATGATTCTGTTAAGGAGTGTGTCGGGAATGTTGCTTATCATGTCTTGATTTGTTTCGTTGTTGTTTGGAGATGGATGCTTGTGTTTTTTAATAGTGATTGTCATTGTGAGGTGAGTGATTAAGGTTTGGATTGAATGAAAGATTTGTTGTGGGTTTTTGAGAATTAGGGGAGAAGGGGTAGTTTAGTTTTTTTCCCCCTCCTCCTCCTCCTCCTCCTCCTCCCTCTCTCTCGCTAGGGTGCATCTGGTCACCTTTCGACATGAGTTCCTCACCTCCCAATTAAAGGGATGTTTGGTTCCCTCTAATTCATTGTAATCTGTTGTAATTGTAATCTGTATTACATTCCAATTGTGTTTGGTTGGAAGAGTGGAAGGAATTGTAATTCATATTACATTACGGTGACTGTTTGATTGGCGTTGTAATTGTAATTCACCCATTACAATAACACCAAATGATGGAATCTAGATTAAATAGGAAGTTGGATGGAAAGTTTTGAATTACGTTGTAATTCAAAAAAATTTAATATTTTAAAACATCAGCATTTATTATTACTATTATTATTATTATTATTATTATTATTATTATTATTATTATTATTATTATTATTATTATTATTATTATTATTATTATTATTATTATTATTATTATTATTATTATTATTATTATTATAAATATTAAATAATAATAATAATAATAATAATAATAATTTTATTATTATTATTATTATTATTATTATTATTATTATTATTACTATTATTATATCATATAAATATTAAATAATAATAATAATTTTTAATTATATTTATATTATTATTAATTATTAAAATTATTGTTATTATTATTATTATTATTATTATTATTATTAAAATTATTATTATTATTATTATTTATTAAAATTATTATTTTCATTATTATTATTATTATAAATATTAAATAATAGTAATAATTTTTTATTATTTTTATATTATTATTACTTATTAAAACTATTATTATTATTATTGTTATTATTATTATTATTATTATTATTATTATTATTATTATTATTATTATTATTATTATATCATATAAATATTAAATAATGATAATAATTTTTAATTATTTTTATATTATTATTAATTATTATTATTATTATTATTATTATTATTATTATTATTATTATTATTGTTATTATTTATTTTATTATTATTATTTTATTATTGTTATTATTTATTATTATATTATTTTTATTATTCTTATATTACATTTTTATGTTTTATATAAAAATAATTGAATTACATTACGTTGCGCATCAACCAAACACATCGACAGATTTCATCAATTACAATTACAACACATTACAATTACTACACATTTCAACTCTTTGAATTACAATTACATCAAATTACAATTAATTCCAAAGATTACAATTCCTTTAAAAACATTCTGTGAACCAAACGCCCTAGTGTCACATCATCATTTATCATATTACATCTCACCTCATTTTTCAGGTGCAATGGTCACCCTCATCTCATCTTTCAAACATACCCTACAATATACCCCATACATACTCACAAATCAAATAAACAGTAAATAATAATGCCCATGTTGCACAAATGCTAGAAGCCACCCTACTCACCTTTTGTCCCATTTTTTCCCTTGCCTCACGTGTGAGAGTGGGTGTACGCAATAAGGGTGGCGCGTGAATGTGGGTGTGAGTGGTGAGGCCTCACACCCATGGCAACCAACCTTATAGCTTACCTCATTTAAGCTTTTATTTCTGATAGCGTATCAATGTTACTAGCCTAATCCCACTAAATATACGTTTGAATCAAGCTCATTACCTAGGCCTATCAATTAACACTTGATAGCTGCTCGACTATTCTCCCATGCCATGTCGAGCCTAGAGAAATTCATCAGGCCACGCTTAGCGCAAAGTATTATTGCTCCCCAACTATCACTAACGGTTAAAATGTATCATCTGTCATCGTATAGTGAGGACGCACGACAAGTACTACTTTTTATGAGACAAGGAGGCTAGTCCACCTTGTCTGCTCTCTAGATGATCAACATTTGGCTCCCTGGCAGTCATTGATCATCACTAAAGCATTTATCTCTACTCTTGATCATTACTCAAGCGTTTATCTCTAAACCTTACTCGCCTCTCTATAAATAAAAGGCATCACACACAACCTTGATAAATTTTCACATACTTGGGCAAATACTGCTTCACAATAGTTAAGTATGTTATTTGTTTAAGTGTTACCCCGAGCTTCTTGATCTTCATCATGTCCTTACCATTCTACACAGTAACCCAGAAAACAAAACCATTCCCATCCAATCTCTTAAATCAATTTACATACCATACGTATACATGGCGCCATCCATGGGGATGTGATACGAAATAGCCACAAATTTCTTGCAAGTTTTCACTTATTATCTGTTGGGTCAACAATTGACCCAAATGTCACTGACAAAGATTTGAACGTAAAATAGCCCAGACACTCACTGACAGAATATCAGTGATCATCTAACTCACTGATGATCAGTGAGAATGTCTCTCCCTGACAAAGGGATGTAGCTCAGACAACATTCTTCAAAGAGTTGGCAAAACTGAAGATGCAATTTACCTTCATTGATGTAGTCTCAGTGAGTAAGGTACTTGAGAAAACATGAGGGACACTGAGATATGACAAATGTCTCTCTATCCCTGATGGCCTTTCCCTCATTGACAATGAACATCTCACCAACCTTCATTCTAACTAATCAAGAAGTTATGATTGATCAACATGACTCCCTGAATAAGGCTCAAGATTCAGAGACATCAAGAATCTAGGATGAACTGATTTAAGAAGACAAACTCACTGACAGAAGTTCATGTCCTAGATATTGTCAAAGAGCTATCTTGCAAACTTACTGACGCTTATCAGCCAGTATGTACAAGGAACTCTAGCTCAGGAACAGGGGATTCTCAAGGGCAGGAATACCTTTATGATCTCTCAGCTCTCTGATCAAAGACCAAGAAGGTTAGGTGAAGACTATAGAGTTTAAGCGGGAAAACTCTTGGGAAGATAAACTTTGTTCCTTCCCAAGACACAAAGAAGCTCATGGGAACCCAGTGCTGTTAACTCCGATAAACCAAAAGTACATCAAGGCTAGATGTCTAGGCACGTGCCTGTTTACGAACAGTTGGCAAGATCACTATTCCCATGTGAATCAACAATAATCTCGACGCTATATAAACCTGTTCCAACCAAAGTAGAAAATGTTGGAGTATGCTCGTGTCATAATAAATAATTATATGGCTAGACATATGTGAGCCTATGGGGTCACACACTTATACATAAAGACACCATTATATATATTGTATTTATCGTATTTACACTATATATACGACTACGTAACTCAGGATCAATAACGGGCTACTAATAACTAAGCAGCCTAAGCTAGTACTTAGTTTATTGGATTAGACCAACAAATGAGCAAGACCATTTAGGGCCCCCATGGCAAGCCTAGGTGAGAAATGAACAAGGGAAATAGCTTAAGGGGTTAAGTGTAACATATGATCTTATAACCTCCTCTTGATTTGGTCATTATGACTAATTAAAATGAGAAAACTAATTACCAACTTTTTCTCCCCCTTCCTCTATCCAAGAGCCACCAAATTAAAACACCCCCTATGAGGGTTTTGGTGTTTTTGATCCATCTAACCTTATTCTATTGTAGTTCAAGGCTAGATCGTGTGTTACATGGTCAAGACTAGCATCGGGTGGTGATCGGTGACGTGTAGTGTGTTTCTATCATAGAGATGATCTATTTTGGTCATTTGGTTTCAAGGGTAGGTTCTTGTGAAGAAAGTCTCCATTGATTTCTACCGATCACGCTACAAAGGAATAACCTTATTGTTATTTATTTGATTGATCATATGACTCTATGGATCCTTTTTGATGATGTTTCCCACTGCGTTTGAATGTTTATTTTATGTTCATTTTATTCAACATCACCTATAGAAAGTGCGCATTCAAGAGAGTAAGAAGTGAGAATTCCATAACATAGTTAGAGTGTTAGAATCCTCAACACACTTAGAACCCAAGCCTAGCTTGCTTCTAAGTGTCTGTTAATTTGTCTCTCATCGGGGATAGTCGTTTGCAACTATCCTCATTGAAAAGCCAACCAAGTCATTAGTGTGGCTAAGTGGGTTCTTGAGTAACCTTGTAATTTTGCCCATCATGATTCATAAACTCGTTATTCTTTCCATGTCAAAACGACACGTGTTTATGTTTATTTCGTTAATTCATGAGTTGCTCAAGTTAAACCGGACCAACATGTCTAGTGAACAACCTCCTCAAATTTTGGACATAGCCAACCACCACCTCGGAACTATCCGAGTGGATGACCCCACTCACACAGAGGAAAGTCAACAAACATTAAAAAAAATAAAAAGAGAGAGAGAGAGAGAGACTCACTAGTCTTTAACGGAAGCGCATGCAGTAATCAACCACGTCAACCTGCATAAGACATCTTCCCAAGAAGAACCATATGGTCTCATGACGAACATCACGTTCTCAGGCCATCTCCATAGCTAAGAATATCTCAAGCATTCAGAGTTCAGGGAGGCATCGACGGCGCTAGAGGGTGTCCTGGGAAAGAACCGCAAAACATCCAGGTCATGCAATACCACATCAGCTCGCCTGGAACAACTCTCAAAGCAAGTTGGTCGGCTAGTTATCAGGTAATCACATTCCAACCTACTTACCCTTTCCTCGTTACCTTACACATATCAATCTGGCTAAAACATCACTTAGTCGTAACTCAAAGCATAGCATAACCATGAGTATGGTTAAGAGAGACTCCCTGACACCATTACCTAGCCTTTCCCCTAGAAAGAATATACAACCTACCCTACACCTAGCCGAGACGCCAACTACAAATATCACTCAGTCAGGTCGTATGTTAGGGCACTTACAAAAGGAAACATAAAGTATTTTCCTAATATACCCAAACTTGGAATGCCAAAACAAAACTCCCCACGGCTAACTCCACAAGATGGATAGACAAATCTCATCAGCCTGATAGAAATCGACCCGGGTTAGGCAAACCAATCAGGCAAAATTGGAATCCCTTACGAAACAGATAGGAAGTTTCCACATGATCCAATCATGGCACTCAGGTACAAAAAGAGGCTGTGAGGTTTTGGAGGATTGGTAGCGTGTCCCATCGTGAAGCATTCTATAGGATATCTTCATACCATCATCTGACCCTGTTGTTATCACAACAATGATAACTTCATATAGGGTTAGCAAAATATACATGGATGGGGGGAGTTGTAGCAAATTGTATTTTTCCGGTCAATACCTACTTATAAACTCACAATTATTTACTTTGAAAGGTTACTTAATTACCTTTACGTGTAATCGTCAACTTAAATCGCATAAACCAAAAATGACATTTAATGTAAACCGGAATTATACAAAGTCAAGTTTACATAAAATATATGTCATATGACTATTTCAATCACCTTTTATAAGTTTACGCTTTTTATTTTTCAAGTTTCTCGTAAACCGATCTTATTACGCATGCAATACTTACCCGATACCCGCACCACATTTAAATTAACATCGCTTATAAATTATATACATTTAAATAAACTCATTTCACCCTTCATTCATCATAAAAATTATCCAACACTTTTCTTAATGATTTGACACAAAATAATTTACTAAGTTATTTAAATTACAACTTGCATCAAATCAAGCAAGATCCTGATTTTTCAAACAAAATCAAACTTTTGATCACCAACTCACCACCACCCACGCCTTCCACACTTTCTCATTAAATTCTTGGTCTTTTTGTCTCAAAATATTTTACAACTTAACAAAATCTCATCTTTTATAACAATTAGCAACAATGTGTCTTAAAGTCTTTATTTCTTACAAGATCTAGCAAATTTCATGACAAGACTTTTTCTTCCTTGTCTTCCATCATGCCCACGCCTAACACCATCCCCCCACCATACTTCATTAATTTCCATGTTTCTTTGTCCCTAGATATTAAGAATATAAGAATATAAAAGCAAATGCACATGCAAAATGCTTAAGCTACATGCATAAACCCATTAAATTAAGAATATAAATTCAAGAAGATGTCTTAAAAGATTAACCAAACCAATTACATAAACATGTCTTAAAATATCGTATTACATACAAAAGGACAACACAAAACAAGGACCATTATCCTGCATTTAGTTTCTCTTTTTGAGATGCAATGAACAACACTTAGAACCTCTTTTGGGAGCTTGTTCTTTCAACTTTGCTCTTAGGCCAAGACGCAGCCGGTTACACTCAAAGGCCTTACCTTCCTCTGCTCACTGGTACCTCATCTGGCCTTGCCTTCCTTTGTTTACCATCAGCTTCCTTCCTCTGCTTATTGGTACCCTCGGCTGGCTTACTCTTCCTATGATTACTAGTACCCTTCCGAGAATAGTATTTAAATCAATAACATCTATATGGTAGAAGACATTCCAAACACCCCTTTAAGAGCTTGAATATATTTACCTTTTAGCGTTTTCTTCTTTGTGCTGATAAACAGCTCATCAAGAAGTTCTACAATCACTTTTGCCTTTCCCTTGTCATCTATAAAGATAGCCAAAATGAAATAAATAAGACTATTTGCCTTTCCAAACACCATTTTAAGAGGTTGAATACTTTACCTATCATTTCAATCCTTGTCCTCATAAACAGCTCATCAAGAAATTCATCTACATTTTCCTCTGTGATGGTTTTGTATGGCCCATATCTTACTTTCATTTATTCAAATAATTCATCATTAAAGTTATTGCCCATGTTACACAATACTTCTGTATCATCCTCTAAACTTTCAATCACTTTTTGCCCAACCTTGTATATGATATCTGCAAAGATTATTCAAGATAGCCAAACTGAAATACAAACTCAAATAGTAGTATTTACATTACATCATAAGAGGTTGAAAAAATTAACCTTTCAGGATTTTTGCCATGTATAACACATCTTCAAGTTTTTCAATCCTGTTTTCCATACGAGCATAAGCACTATCCATATGTTCCTTGTCATTTGTAAAGATAGCCAACAAGACTAGATGTGATCAGTTATACAAAATGAAACATGAAACAAGACTATACTTGTTAAACATTCACCAAGACTAGATGTGATCACGTAACATAAGAAACTACATACTACTGTTAACCGTTCACTTAATGCTCAACCAGACTAGATATACTCATGGAAAAAAGAATTTACTTGAAGGCATTACACTAGATAACAAATGATTATCAGTGCATCACCAACAAAAATTACTTTAAAAGTATTATGAAACAAAAATTACAAACTCAGTCAATACTACTTTTTGGCATCACTCACAGTCAATACTAGCCTCACTGATAGTCAATACTACTTGAAGGCAACACTGAACAAGTATTACCCCGTTCATCACCAACAAACACTGAAAAACCATACACACACACACACTGAACAACCACTTTTTGGCATCACTCATTGTCAATACTAGCCCATGAATACTTCCAACCTATGCTACAATTACCAAAATCAAACTAAGCCAATTTTAAACACATAAAGGAACTAAACAACATAAACTTATCAACATCCAATACTCGTTGCATACTTCTACTACCAATAGGGCTTCTCCTCTTATGTTTTGGCGTGGGTGTACTCGGGGTGTACTTGGTAGCAGACCGTATTTTCTAGGCCTCTCTCTCCATTTGTTTTTCTTTACCACAACCCCATTCTCGCTTCCAGTTCGACCACCATCCATGTTAAAACTTAGGGTTTGTGTAGGTTAAACAAGAAATTAGGGTTTATGTTTGTATGTGTTAGACAAAAAGACAATGTGTTTATGTTTGTGTTAGTTGTTAGGTGAAGAAACAACCCCAAATGAAGCAATTTGAGCTGAATTTTTTATCACAAATTTTGACCATCAAGGATTGGAGGGTGAATAAGTCATTTTGCATATTTGCGTGAAATAAGGCAAATGGGTGGAGTGAAATTATTGAAGCAAATGAGGGTAAATTAGTCATTTCACATGACCACTAAGGGGAAAAGTTAACAAGCTTTAGTAAAAATGGGGGATTTAACGACTCAAGGGCATTTCTCGCAAAAAAAACAAAATGGTAGGTACACATGATGCGAGATATTGCAACCTCACAAGGAGTTTTACTTCTCGAGGGATCTCAAGAAGTTTTTCAATCCTCTAGGCAGTGTACCTGATCGTTGTAGTGTAGTATAGGTAAATCCGGGGGATTGATCGTTCTCTAGGGGAATAGTGTCGTTAGGTTGAAGTGTATGTCGAGATAAGTCTAAAGGTGAGGGGTGATTCTTTTTGTGCTTTTATGTTTTCTATAAAACAAGTAAAAATCTCGGTTTTGAAGGGATGGGCGGAATTAGTTGCTATCCAACTAACCCAAAAACTAATTTTCTAAAACTAAAATTTAAATAATAAGAAAAGTAAATTGGTGAACTTCTTATGGTGAGACAAAAGTTTTTACTTAGATTTCACTACTCCCTAGTTATCTTTTACTGATTTGTTGAATTGTCACGTCCTTGCTTTAGTTGAAGCGTTGTATTCCTTAATACCAGTCGTGGCGGTGTGCTATTTTCCCCAACTCTGTGAATATTAGTTTCACCTGAAACCTTAAAGTTTATTAAGAATCCTAGGATCATAAACATCAATTCATGCAATAAATATAACGAGAAAAACCAATAGTGCACGCTATGATTACGTTTTCTAAGACGTTCAAGCTAGTTACATACAAGAGGTCAGCCAATTTTCTTAGCCTAACGTGAAGCAATTGATGAGTGCTCAAACACTCATCATTTTTGGTCAATCTGAACTGCAAAAACAATTAAAAACACTCAAATACGCATCAAAATACGGAAAATATCACAGGATTGTGTTTTATATGTTTCAGATGCAAAAATGATTAAAAACAGATGAAAAACGAACAAAGTTTGCATAATTGGCAGATTCAGTCCCTCAACTTTCAAAACTTGTCAAGAATAGTCCCTAAGCATTTATTTTGGAAGAAAACTCACCAAAGGTCCTTTTGGAATCACAAATAATCACATTTAGTCCTTTGGTAAAAAGTTTCAAGAAATTACAAGCTTAGTCCTTGCACTTTGCAAAATTGTCAAATATGGTCCCTGGGATTTAAAAACTTTGAGAAAATCAATTTTTGGTCCCTGTGCTATTTATCCTTGGCAGGAATGGTCCTTTGATGAAAAGTTTGGAAAATTACATGTTGGGTCCCTCAACTTTCAAAGTTTGGCAGAAAAGGTCCCCGAATATAAAAAATGGAAAATATGGTCCTTATGATAATTTTGGTGAAGTTACAAATCCCACCCCTCTAAATTCAGCTTGTTGCATAATTGGTCCTTGTACTTATTATATAAACCAAAAGGACCTATGTGTAATCTATAAACAAAACAAACCCACCCAATATTAATCCACAAAACAAGCCCACCTTATAACCCCTTACTTGGCCCATCCTCCCTCACAGCCTAACTCCTCCATGGTTAATAATAATACCAGGTCAAATATCAAGTTAAACCCATCTCCCTCCCATGAGTCCGTGACCTGCAAACCTGGCATCCCTCATCATCACCCCTACCACTCCATCATCACCACCTCTACTATCTTACACCACTGCCACCCCTACTTAAAACAAATGCATATGTCCAAAACCCCCTCGCAGTATCCACTCCATGTCACTAATCCGCCACTCAAATTGGGCGCCAAATCCAATCAAGAGCTGAGATGAATGGGACTTTAATCAGATGGTTGAAATTGATTTAAGAAAGCACAAAGTGGTCCAGCTCACCTTCTATCTCACACAACAAGCACACAATAGAAGAGGACAAACTCAGAAACACTAGTTTGCTAGTATAAATAGGAACCTTAGTCCACAATTGTGGGGGTCCAACTTTTCATGTTCTAGAAAAGTTTTGACTATTTTTATTTGTTAAGCACTTTAATTAAGTTGTTGTTTCAGTTTCAGAGTTGTAATCTCGTTATCAGTTTTTAATAATATTTTAGTTGCCTATTTAAATTTCTTTTCTTTTAAGCCTTCATCTGTGAACTTAACTTGCTATTGATTCCTAAACTACTCTTTAAGGTTTTAAAATTTGCTTTTCAATGTTTTCATAACTTAGTTCAACTATTTCTTTCACAAAATTTTGCTTCACATTAGTTGTCTATAGATATTTGCATCTAGTTAAATTCTGTTAGTCATGCTTTATTTGGTCAAATTCTCCACTTTTGACCCATTTGTTTATTGTTGCATCTGTCCTCATATCTGCCCATCAACCCCTTTCCATCTTAGTATAGTTTAGCTCTAGTACTATTTTGGCTGTAATTTTTATTTTCCTATCAGCTCATAGGTTAGTCTTTACATGTTTGTGTTTAATTCAACTTTTCGAGCTTAGTTAGAAGCTGTTAGTAGGCCTGCACAATCTGTACCCTGCTGTCCCAAACATACCCCTTGCAGTTTCTTTTACAAGCCTCATAGAAGTTCTAAAATTTGCTTGAATTTGTTCCCTATGTTCTTTGCCTGCTTGTATAGCTTTTTCATGCCTTATCTTATCTACTAGTAGCTTGTTCATTGCCTTAAAATACACCCTTGGGACTGTTTGGATCAGTAACTTAGGTTGCAATTCAAGTTGGTTCAGTGGTTGATTTTAGTTCAACCATCTCACATAAGGTCATAGTAGAGTAGTTAAGCTATAATATTCAGTGTTCCATTGATCAAAGTCAAAATTAGTTTTAAAGCCTACGTTTAATATAACTGTTATAATTTTAATTTTCTTAAACATTCACATTAGTGCATAAATAGTTAGGGTAGTCTATTTTAGTTCCAATATAGCTTAAAATAACTTAAATAGTAATCCAGGATCTTTCAAAATCCATTTAAGTCAACTTAGGTATAAAAGTTCAAAAAGTCAAAAGCTCACAACTGTCAAATGGGACAGATTTTAAGATCATGCACAGGGTTCAATATAGTTTAGAAATAGCAAATTATTGTTGATCTGTGTTCTATGGTGGTCTGTGTGTCTGAATCAAGAAGAAATTTTGGTTTTGAAAATCATTTGCTCATTCAAATTTGGCCTTAAAGTGACCCATCTGCTGATTAACCTGTCCTGTACCATCAGTTTGACTTTTTTTCTCATAGCCATAGCTTGCTCATTTGTTGACCAAATTTCTTGATTTTTATTGTTTTGGATAGCCAGTAGTTCTGTCTTGTGGTATGTGCTTTTTGTTTTCCCTATTTAGCTTATTCCATAGCTTATTTTTGACCTCTAATTTGCTTCTTAGACCACTATTTCTGATTATGCATCAGTGTATGATGAGCTTGTTGAATTTAAGCTTCTATGCTAGTTTAGGTCTAGATTAGTGTTTATTCTGAGTTTGTTGACTGTACTAGATTAGATTTTAGTTTTTTTTATTGGATTAAGCTTTTGAGCTTATTAGCATACACTGTTTAATCATTTGACCTGTGTGCTATAAGCTCATTCTCACAAGCCTTTTCTTGATATCTGGACATGCATAAGCTTGAGATTTTAGGTCTTCTGTTAAGTTAGTAGTACTAACTTGGGGACTCCAAGCTTCTTGTGGGCTCAAGAGCTTGTGCCCCTAGCTTATCAGTGGCCTGCACTTATCCTTTAAGGCCTGTGTGGTCTGTGGTATTTTGAAATTGCTTAATAGCTTATTTCAGCTTATTAGTGTATTCCTTCACATGTTTTAACTTCTTTCCAGTATAATTAAGTTGTTTCCAGCTTATTTTCCAGCTTGTGTGCACTGTATAGCTTATTGTGAGCTTAAAACCTCATTTTCAAGCTAAATACTCAACTGTTGAGCCTATTAGTGAGCACAGAGCTTATTTTTGAGTTCCAATGTAGTTGCCTTCATAAAAGTTTCTTATTTACAGTAGGTTAATAGGTTTCTAAAAGAAAAACAAGTAAAAGCCAACTTTAAATAAATTGATAGCTTCTATTTAAGGCGTTTGGCTTATTTTTCAGCTTATTTATAAGCATTTTCTAATATTAAATTTTTCTTAAGTTCCTGTTAACTTGTAGTATTTTTAATAATTTTTTCAGATTTTTCTCTTTTCATTTAGTATTTTTTATAATTTAATTTAGTTTTTATTAATTTATAATTAGTTAATAATTAATAATAATTAATTTAAAAGTCAGAAAAATAAATATTTAATTTTAAAATTAGTTTTAAGTTATTTTAGATTTTTCCAAATATTATTTTCATTTTTCTAGTGTAATTTTATAATTAGTTATAATTTAGGTTAATTTAGATAATTACAAAGTAATTAGAAAATAGTAATTAATTAATAGTAATTAATTAAATAGTGTAAAAATTATTTTTATTTTTCTTAAAATTTTCTTTTATCATTAGGATTGTAAAAATGTAATTTTCATATTCGTAAGTATTTTATTTCTATAAAACTCGTGTTTTATTTCGTACGTTCACGTAACTTTAATTTGAACGTACACATTTTTAAGTTTTAAACGTTTCTGGGTTTTCCAATTTTACAATCTTGTTAATATAGCTTATTTAAGCTATTTACTTTTATATTTCAGTAGTGTAATCATTCACAGCCCCTTTATGTCCAAATTCACCCGATCATAAACCTGTTTTGATACCATCCACACCTCGTCGGGACATAACGACCCGGGGAAACACTGTATTCCACGGAAGCATTGGCCCTAAGCTGTTTGACTTTGTTGACCAAATCACTTGGTCAATATTATCTGACGGTTCAGGCCCAATCAGCAATCAACTAAACAATAGACAACAAATCAATAATCAATAACTAGGTTTCATTAGATCTAAGCAAACACAAATAAACTTAAGCTAGAATGTTAAAGTGAAGAAAAGATAAAACAAAGAATCAAACAATACATAAACATATTGAATGATTAAAAGGATAACTTATCTTCAATAGAACGTGGATGAAAAAGGCTAAAAAAGCCCTACAATAAGTCTAGAAATCGTTTAGGGTTTTGTACCACAAGAGATCACACTAATGAAAATAAAACGAAGAGTATATATAGATTTACAATGTTGACGGCGTCAGCTTATGGGTTCTGACACCGTCAGCCCGCCGAGTTTAGGCTCTAACGCCGTCACTCTCTATTCCCTGACACCGTCAGCTTATGGCTAACGCCGTACCTTTATAAGTCTTATGAGCCGTCTCTTGAAATTTTAAAGCGTGACACCTTACTTCAAAATACACCTAAATACGCAAATTGTTTCTGAAGCAACGTGTGTTAATCTTCTAGCTCTAAAATAACAAGTGACGGCGTCACACATGTATCGTTTTATGACAGGTTTTTCTCGAGGCAATATTTGATCATATATACTCAATTTTAGGCTTAAATGACCCCTTAAAAAGGTATCAAATAAATCCTTATCAACACACCTTGCAATTTTTCAGAAATAGGGACATTTCTCGCAAAAATGGCAAAGTTTAAGGACATTTTTTGCACTTTACTCTATAATGTAAATAGCCATCAACAATCATCAAAGTGTAGAAGTTGCCTTCGTAGCTTTGAATAGGTGATGGTCCAAACAAATCAATATGTAGCAACTGTAATACTCTATAGGTCGTGATAATGTTACTAATCTTATTGCTTGCAAGACCTTGTTTGTTTACATTACATGTATCACAAACATGTGTATCAAAGCTCAACTTTGGTAACTTCCTTACAAGCTCTTTAGAAGCAATGTTTTGAAGTCGTACCTTCATATTGGCATGACCTAACCTCCTATGCCAAAGTGTTGAGTTATCCACCATGAATGTAATACATATGTGTTGTTTAGAGTTATCTCTCAAAGTGGTGACTCGTGTCTTATTGGTTGTGGCCATGAGGATACCCTGATTTTCGCACCATGACTTAATACAGGAGAATTACATCAATGTCTTTCTTAAAGTTTAATATTACGTCTTCTCGTTTACATAAATATTATTGATGAGTGTGTAAATACTCATCATTTTTACCTTTCTTGAGCTGCCAAAACATCTAAAAACACTCATAATTGCATCAAAATACTCAAAATATCCCAGGAATGTGTTTTATATGTTTCAGATGCAAAATAATCAAAAATAGATGAAAAACAAACAAAGTTTGCATAATTGGCAGTTTCAGTCTCTCATCTTTCAAAAGTTTTCAAAACTAGTCCCTGGCTATTCTAAAAACTTGAAAAAGTCACCAAAGGTCCTTTTAAATCACAAAGTTACATATTTAGTCCTTTGGTGCAAAGTTTCACAAAATTGCAAGTTTAGTCCCTGAACTTTGAAAATTGTCAAAAATGGTCCCTAAGATATTAAAACTTTGAAAAAAACAGATTTTGTCCTTGTACTTCTCATTTATGGCAGGAATGGTCCTTGGTTGGAAAGTTTGGTGAAATTACAGATTTGGTCCATGGAGTTTGAAAATTTGGCAATTTCAGTCCCTGGAAAAGTCAAAAGTGGAAATTGTCATCATGGTCCTTGTAATATTGAAGCTTGGCAGAAAATACCCCATGAAACACTTTGGAAGAATGCCAAATCACTCCCCTCAAAAATCAGAAAATTACAAAATTGGTCCTTGTGATATTACAAACCAAACCGGACCCTTAATATAATAAATCCCAATCCAACACCAAGTCCAATCCATATCCCTATCCAAGCCCACTCCCTATTCTGGCCCAAACCCGCAAAAGCCGACCACCCATTTTAATAAAATCAGGGTCAAAGTTTGACCCTGACTCAAACCGGTCAAACAACCATCCCCCGTCCCTTCCCTCTCACCCCCACCACTCCACTTGACCCTGCAACATCCCATCACCTCTCCCACCATCACCATTACATCCCACCGCCCAAACCCACTACATATCTACCCTCACCTGAGCATTAAATGCCACTACCCCCCCCCCCCCTGCCAAATATCAGAGCAATTTGCTCCTTTTATTTTTCCCGCCAAAACACGTGGCAGCCGGTGGTGGCATCTCAGTGATCCAATGGTTATTATTCTTGATGGGAAATGATCAGAAGGTTGGGTAAACCCTAACGGGAGGCTATATAAGAGAGAAGAAGCAAGAGAAGAATGTATTTAGTTTTTAATTGTAATTTTAGTGTCGAATTAATAGTTTTTCAAATCCTAGTGTAAGTTTTAGCTTTTGAATTGTAATCTTAGTGATTTCAGTGTACTTTGAATCTTTCTCAATCAATGAATTAAGTTTTCTTTTTCAAATCAGTGTATGCAAATTTTCTCTCAAATTCATATTGGTACTTGCATGGGGAGTGTTAGGAACAGTTCAGTGGTCCTTAGTTTATAAAAGTTTGGTTGGAAGGCATTTGTAAGCCAAATTCTAATTTCTGCTCTTTATAGTGTAAACTTGTTCTATGATTGCTTATTTATGTTTCTTTAGATCGATTTTAGCTTATTAGAGTGTTTTTAATCAGTATCTTATGCTTAGATATTTATTTGCAAAAGTTTCTTCAAAACTGTTTCATAAAAGTAGTGTTTGGTTAAGTCTGTGTAGTGAGTTCTAGTTGAACTCAGTGACTAAGGCCAGTTCATACCACTTTCTTAACACCCAAGAAGTCTGAAACAATAAAGTTTTTAGGTTGTTGAAAGCTTGAAAGTCAAAATCACCAAATTTTTGGCCTAAAATCTGCCTGTGTTGGAATTTAAGTAGCATAAGCCTAATTTTAGCTCACAAGTGCTAGTCCTAGCTTAATTTAGTCTTCATATAGCTTAAGTAACTTTAATCAATCAGTTAAGTAGGATCAAATCTCACAAAAGTCAAACTGAGTTCATACTTTCAAAAAGTCAAAAGTAGGTTTGTTTCAGAAAACCAAAATTTGGGAGATTTATTGTGAATTGTGTGTTAGGCTTGAGACCCTGAGCTTTTCACAAGTTGTTTTCTGTCACCTAAACTTCAAGATCCCACCCTTAGCTTAATTTTGTGGTTTTTCCATAAGCCTGTGCATCAGCTTAATCTAGGTTGCAGGGCAAGTACATGCCCTGTGACAGGTTTTGTCAAATATTCCAAGTGCTTTTGTGACTACACCTGTGGACCCCACACCTTGCACTTTAGCTTATTGTGTAGCTTATTAGTCCACCTTTTCAGACCTAGGATTATTTTGGGGTTTAGCTTATTATAGTATAGCTTATTTGACCTCCCTTGTAACTCGTACTCAGAACCCTACACTGAGTCCCTCAGTGTGTGACCCTGATTTCATAAGCTCACCAAGAGCTTCTCTGTGAGCTTTAGCCTACAAAACTTGGCATTTTAGGAAGCTTACTAGCCCATCTCACTATTCCAGTGCTTACTTTTGACCCTAGTAGCCTTGCCCCTAGCCAGCTTATCCCCACAAGTCACCCATAACATACTGAGTACACTGAGTTCTCAGTGTTGGCATCAAAGTTTACAAGCTTGCCCACAGCTTATTAGTGAACCATAAGTTCTGATTCTTGGCTTATTATAAAGCTTACCTGGACCACTTTTCAGTTCAAGTTTCATTTTAGACCCTAGATCACCCCTGTGGCCCCCACACAAGGCTGCAGTTTGAACCATTTTGACTATTTGGTTTGTGATTAGGCATAAGTGCTTATTTGAGGTTTTTAGCTTAACCAGTGTGCTTTTCCATCTTTCTTTGCTTATTCCAGTTCTATTTAGTAGTTTGTATCATAATTCATAGCTTGTGTGTACTGTGTAGCTTATTATTAGCTTTTGCATCTTTAAAAAATCCAAAATAGTCCACTGTTTGATCAAAGGGGGTGCACACAGCTTATTTTTAAGTTTTTGTAAAAGTGTTTTTGTAAAAGTTTCTTATTTTCAACTTATTTTTATCTGTCAAAAAGAAAAACCACAAAAAACCCAAATTTAAAAATAGTGATAGCTTCTATTTAATAGATTCTATCTTTTTAATTTTCTTTTCAGCTTATTAATAAGCACTTCTCCAATTTTATAATTTTCTTAATTTTCTGTCACCTTTAGGTATTTTCAATAATTTTCTTAGATTTTTCTCTTTTAGTTTGACAATTATTAGAATTAAAAATAGTTTAAATAATTAATTAGGTAATATTAGTAATTAAATAGTTTTCTTAAATTTTGATTAACAACAGTAGGTTTTTATATTTTTCCTAGGTTCTATAAATCATTTAAGACTGTTAGAAAATAATTTCTTAAATTCTACTATTCATTTTCTAATTTTCTTATTTAAGTTAGTTAAATTAGGTTTTAATTATAAATTAAGTAAATAATTAGTAAAATAGTCTAAATATAATTTTTAGAAACTTTTTATATTTGTCTAGGATTCCTGTGATGGTTAATTAGTCTTATAAATTTTTCTATAATTTTCTAAGTCATTTAGGTGTTATTAGTAATTTAAAATTGTTTAAATAGCTTAATTAATATAATTAATTTTTAATTAATAAAAAACCCATAAAAAGACAAAAACATTTCTTTTTAATTTTTATACTATCTTCAAATTCATTTTAAGGTTTAGAAAATAGTTTTACCAATTTTTAGTTTAATTTGTAACCTTTGTCATTTTTAGTTTAATTTAAATTAGATTTAAATCACTTTTTAAATAGTTTTAATTAATTAAGTTATATTTAAATATTAAAATAATCATTTAAATAATTTCATTTTCATTTTAAATTTTCTTTTTATTTTAAGTTTGAAAAAGTTTCACTTGCACCCCCTGTAGTTTGTAATTTGTAAATTGTTTAAATCCCACTTTGCTCTGTCTGATTTTCAGTTTGTGCATCTGTCATTTAATCTGTTATTGTTAATATCATTCCAATTTGTCCAAATACCAAATATCAGTAGCATAATCATTTCCCAATCATCTTGGCTACTGTCCTCAGTGCCACTCATTCCTGAAACGTTTTCAAAAGCACCATTGCAATCTCGCTGGGACATAACGACCCGGGGAAACACTATACTATCCACAGAGAATTGGAACTGAGCTGTCTTTGACTTGTTGACCTTGGTCAATAATATATGACCGTTCGAAACCAATCAAAATTTGGCGCCGCTGCCGGGGAGGTTGTTGCGTATTTTAAAATCGTTTTAAGTTTAGTGGTTTTCAAAACCCTCCCTGTACAAATTTCACCACTCTTGTAAAAGTTTTTGTAAAAATATCAATCATATCTAAAAGTTCATTAACACTTTTCCTGAAGTGTTAACAAAACCGAAAAAATCAAAAACAACAAAACAAACTGTGAAGTTAAATTACTTCGTTTTCTTTAAGATTACAACCTGAAACAGTTGGTATAAGGTAAGTTCTGACATTAAATTGAGAACTGAAGAGGAATCCATTCTTTCCTCCCGCCAGCCTGCGAGTAATCTTAAAGGAACGATTTCGGTTAACGAATTAGTTCCAAAAATATTTCCCAAAGTTTTTTGCACACACACCCAAAATCCCAAAAACAATTTTTCTGTTAATAAATACATAAAATCTTACCACCGCAAACCAAGACAGAACACCTACCAACTGGGGGTGTGGACATAATAAGTTCCCAAACTTAAGATTAAAACTTGCCATTGTATCCCTGTGAGTGGTGTACCTTTTTTAGAGAAGCCATTCACTTGTGATTATTGGATTTAAGTTCACTGTGGTTTTGCCTTGATCTTGTTTTGAAAAATTGTTTTTAGTGCATGCGCACTCATTCACAAACAAAGCGTAAAAATCAGAAAAAAGTACCCGAGCTACGTACTGTTATTGAAGAACCAAAAACAGAAATGGCCGATGGGCCACCACCACCCCCTGACCCTCCCAGGGATGAGCCAGCTCCCGATCTCCGAACGATGGAGGAGTTGTGCCAGCCTACCATGCATGGGAGGGGCGGACCTATTGCACCACTCACTATTGAGGCTACGGACATTGGCCTCAAGCACCACATGATCCAACAAGTCCAAAATTCGTGTCAATTTCACAGATTACTGGGTGACGATGCTAACAAGCATCTTGATAAATACCTTACCGTCACCCAAAGCATGAAACAGCATGGTGTCACCGATGATGCCCTCCGGCTGTATCTCTTACCCATCATGCCACTGCATGGTTTGATCGACTCCCAAAGAATTCTATTCGTACCTTTGATGAAATGGTAACCAAGTTTTTAGCAAAATATTTTCCACCTTCCATGGTTACCAAGTTACGAAATGATATCAGCAACTTCCGGCAGCGTCCCGATGAGTCTCTTTTTGAGGCTTGGGAACGTTATAAGCTAGCTATTGATCGGTGCCCTAACCACAATATGTTACAAGTTACCATCATAGATACCTTCTATAATGGTCTGACATTGAGGCACTGGGATATTCTCAATGCTGCTGCTGGTGGGACCTTCATGAAAAAGCGTCCCGAAGAATGCTATGATCTGATTGAGAACATGACTGCTCACCATAACTTTTGGGATTCCTCTGCGGAGAGGGATGAGTCATGTAAATCAGTTATTCCTTCATCATCATCTCCTGAAATAATTGCTCTCACTAAAAAGATAGATGATATCTCTACGGCTGTGTTGAGAATGAACCAAACTATGCAAAATCAGCAGGTTCAAATCAACAAGTGAAAGTCGTGGCCCGAAGTTGTGAAACTTGTGGAGGCCCACATCTTTATTCCGAGTGTCCAGCTACTGCTGGTTTTCCTCAAGAGAACGTTTATGCTGCTCAAGGTTCCTACAACATGGGGGGTAATTCTTACCAACCACAAGGGGGCCGTAATCTCTTAAGCTATCGTTCCAACAATTTTCTCGGACCTCCCGGTTTTAACCAAAATCAAAACCGTAACTCGAATCAGAATCAAGGAGATTTTAACCAAGGTCAAAACCCGAATTTCCAAAACCCGAACCAAAATCAAGGTCATTTTAATCAAAACAATTTTCAAAATGGCAATCAAAATCAAGGTTTTCAAGGAAATTTTCAAAGAAACCAAAATCAAGGGAATTACAATCAGGGTAATTTCAATCAGAGAAATAATTTTCAGGGAAACAACAACCAAAATCAAGGGAATTTTCAAAACAACCGTGTTTAAAATTTTCCTAATCAAAATCAAAACGTTGTTCCACCCCCGTCTTCCTCCGATGAAGTGCTAAAACAATTCATGAAAGCACAAGAGGAAACGAATCGGTTATTGATCAGCAAGATCTCCGAGCTTCAGAAGTCTTTAAATGATCAACCCTCGGGCCCGGGTACACTACCGAGCAACACGATCACTAACCCGAGGGGCGATGTCAAAGTGATCACTACCCGAAGTGGGGTATCATACAATGGACCCACGATTCCCTCTACCTCTTCTTCTCCTCCTACCAAGGTAGCGGAACGTGAACCTGAGGTTACCACGGACACGGTACTTCCTACTAATAACGGAGGTACCAACAACGTCCACCCTCAAGTTGTCCTGGTTCTGACCCGTAAATCGAAAGTTGTATTTGATCCTCTTGAAAGTTCTGATGAAATTCCAAAGAACAATCCCGAGCCTTCAATTCCATATCCTTCATGTTTGAATGATCAAAAGAACCGTGAAAAAGCTAATCATCAGATGGAAAAATTTTATCAAATTTTCCAAGAGTTACATTTCGATATTAGCTTCACGGATGCTCTTCTTCTCATGCCTAAATTTGCTTCAACAATCAAAAATCTGATAAGCAAAAAAGAAAAACTTTGTGAGATGGCTAAAACTCCACTTAATGAGCATTGCTCAGCAGTGCTCTTGAAAAAGCTTCACAAAAAGCTTGGAGATCCCTGGAAATTTCTCATTCCTTGTATTTTCCCCGGGATGGTTGAATGCTTTGCCTTGGCCGATCTTGGTGCAAGCATTAACCTTATGCCTCACTCAGTCTAGAAGAAACTCTCTCTTCCTGCTCTCACTCCTACCTGCATGACTCTCGAGCTTGCAGACCGTACTATATCTCGTCCTCTCGGCATTGCCGAAGATATCTTCGTGAAAGTAGAAAAGTTCCATTTTCCGGCAGATTTCGTGATTGTTGATTTCGATGCTGACCCAAGAGTTCCTCTCATTCTCGGGAGGGGATTCTTAAGAACGGGTCGTGCTCTAATCGATGTATTCGAAGAAGAAATCACTCTACGTGTTGGTCATGAAGCCGTCACATTCAATCTTGATCAGACTTCAAGATACTCCTCAAACTATGATGCTGAAACGGTTAACCGAATTGACATCATCGATGTTGCGTCAGAGGAGTATTCTCAAGAGGTCCTCGGTTTCTCATCAAGTGGCAGTACCACTCTTTTTTCTGAGCCTATCATATCCGACTCTTCCCCTTCTCTCACTCCGTTTGAGGGAAGTGACTTCCTTCTGGAAGAGGTCGAGGCTTTTCTTGCTCAGGATAGTTCAATCCCTCATGAGATTGATGAAAACTATCTTGACCCGGAGGGGGATATTCTTCTTCTTGAAATATTGTTAAATGACGACCCTTCACCCTCTCCGTCTCCAAAAATACTTCATAAAGAGGAAGTCAAAAATGTTGAAATAACTGATGACTTTTCCGAGGTCTCAAGGACTTGCCTCCTCATCTAGAATATGCATTCTAGGAGGGTGATGATAAATTACCCGTCATTATTGCTAAAGACTTAAAAGATGAGGAAAAGGCTGCACTTCTAAAGGTTCTTAAGTCACACAAGCAAGCAATTGCTTGGAAACTCTCTGACATTAAGGGTGTTAGCCCGGACTTTTGTACACACAAAATCTTAATGGAGGATGACTTTAAGCCAGCAGTGCAACAACAGAGAAGGGTAAATCCAAAAATCCACGAAGTTATCAAACAAGAAGTTCTAAAACTTCTTGATGTGGGATTGATTTATCCTATATCTGACAGTCCTTGGGTTAGCCCAATTCATTGCGTTCCTAAAAAGGGTGGCATAACCGTTGTCACCAACTCGTTTGGTCACGGGTTGGCGAGTATGTATTGACTATCGTAAGTTAAATGAAGCCACTCGTAAAGACCATTTTCCTCTGCCTTTTATGGACCAGAAGCTCGAAAGACTAGCAGGGAATGAATACTACTGTTTCCTTGATGGTTTCTCGGGTTACTTCCAAATCCCCATTGATCCATTGGATCAAGAGAAAACTACCTTCACATGCCCCTACGAAACTTTTGCTTACAGACGTATGCCTTTCGGCTTATGTAATGCACTAGGCACATTCCAAAGATGCATGATGTCAATCTTTTCCGACATGATCGGGAAAACCATGGAGGTATTTATGGATGACTTTTCAGTCATCGGGGATTCATTCCAGTCTTGTCTCTCCCACTTGGAACAAATGCTTAAACGTTCTAAAGAAACGAATTTAAGTCTCAACTGGGAGAAGAGCCATTTTATGGTTAAAGAGGGCATTGTCCTCGGCCATAAAATTTCAAAGAACGGGATTGAGGTTGACAAAGCCAAAATTGATGTCATCGCTAAATAACCTCATCCCACCACCATTAAAGGTGTTAGGAGCTTTTTGGGTCATGTCGGCTTCTATCGTAGGTTTATCCAAGATTTCTCTAAAATCGCCCGGCCTATGACCCATCTCCTCGAGAATGATGCTCCTTTCATCTTCTCTCCTGAGTGCATCGAAGCTTTTGAAACATTAAAGAAAAAGCTTACTGAGGCACCGATTCTTGTTGCCCCCGATTGGGACCTCCCTTTTGAGCTTATGTGCGATGCTAGTGATTTTGCCATAGGTGCGGTCTTGGGGCAACGAAAAGAAAAAATACTTTCACCCTATACACTACGCAAGCAAAACTATGACCGAGGCTCAGAGTCATTACACCACCACTGAAAAAGAACTATTAGCTGTGGTGTATGCCTTTGAAAATTTTTGGCCATACTTAATATTGACCAAATGCGTAGTGTATACGGATCACTCGGCTTTGAAGTACCTATTTGCAAAGCAAGATGCAAAGACGAGGCTACTCCGTTGGGCTCTCCTCCTCCAAGAATTTGATATCATTATCCGTGATAAAAAAAAGGAGCCGAGAACCTTGCTGCTGATCATCTCTCACGATTAGAAAACCCTCACCAGGATGTGTCCGAGAAACAGGAAATAAATGAAACATTTCCTCTCGAGACACTCAATGCGGTTTCTTTTTGTGGTGACTCTACTACCCCATGGTTTGCCGACTTTGCAAATTACCATGCGGGTAACTTCATCGTGAAGGGGATGACGTCCCAACAGAAAAACAAATTCTTCAAAGACGTTAAACATTACTTCTGGGATGACCCCTATCTCTTCAAAATCTGTGCCGATCAAGTCATCAGGCGATGTGTTTACGGACAGGAAGCCGCTGATATTCTCAAGGCTTGTCATGCTGGACCCACCGGGGGCCACCATAGTCCTAACTACACCGCCAAAAAGGTGTTTGACTCCGGTTTCTACTGGCCCACAATTTATAAGGATGCCCATGAGCTAGTCAAAGCTTGTGACGCTTGTCAGCGTCACGGGAATATTTTACAAAAGAACGAAATGCCACAAAATGTCATTCAAGTTTGTGAAATCTTTGACGTCTGGGGCATTGATTTTATGGGGCCATTCCCATCTTCTCGTGGAAACAAATACATCCTCGTGGCTGTTGACTACTTGTCAAAATGGGTTGAGGCAAAAGCCTTACCCACTAACGATGCCTGAGTTGTTGTGAAATTCTTGAAATCCCTCTTTGCTCGTTTTGGAACTCCCCGTGCCATCATTAGTGATCGCGGTACACACTTTTGCAATGATCAATTCGCAAAAGTCATGCTTAAGTATGGTGTTACTCACCGTCTTTCTACCGCGTATCACCCACAAACAAGTGGGCAGGTGGAGGTTTCAAACCGTGGTATTAAGCGGTTTCTTGAGAGGACATAAGGTGAAAACCGTGCTTCTTGGTCGGACAAACTAGATGATGCACTCTGGGCCTTCCGTACAGCTTACAAAACACCCATCGGGTGTACTCCCTACAAGCTTGTATACGGGAAGGCGTGTCATTTACCAATCGAGCTCAAGCACAAAGCCTACTGGGCCTTGAAACATGCAAACTACGACCTTCATAAAGCGGGTGATCACCGTAAAGTTCAACTCAATGAATTAAACGAACTTCGTGATCAAGCCTACGAGAACTCTTTGATCTACAAAGAAAAGACAAAGAAGATCCATGACTCTAAGATTAAGAACCGCGTTTTCAACGTCAGTGATAGAGTCCTTCTTTTCAATTCAAGGTTAAAGATCTTCTCGGGGAAATTAAAAACCCGATGGACTGGACCATTCACTGTTGCAAAAGTATATCCATATGGGACTGTTGAGTTATCTCAACCCGAAGGTCCCAACTTCAAAGTGAATGGTCATCGTTTGAAACACTATTTTGGAGAGGACATACCATCCATGGTTGTCCCAGATCTCCAAACTTTCCCCATGGACCAATGAATTCGGGGATCGAGTCAAGCTAGTGACTCGGTGAACAATAATTAGCAAAATATGGGTTTTCACCCATATCTCTGACTTCTTTCTACTTTCTACCACTCTAGTGTGGGGGAGTGGCCGTCCCCCACCTTTTTCAAAGTAAATATGTATATAAGTTTCAGCAAAAAAAAAAAAGAAAAGAAAAAGAAAAAAATGTTTATATGTACATATAAATAAAGTGAAAAAATAAAAACGATATTTCCAGAGTTAGATTCGAATATTAGCTTTTTCCGTTCAAAGAATCGGCATAATAGCCGGGACTTTGAATATTGAGGACAATATTCAATTCTAGTGTGGGGGGGGGGGGGGCGAAATTCTAGCGAATTTTATCACAAAATACTTTCCAAGTACCCCCATTTTGGCCCAAATTTTTCACTTTATTTCAAAACTTTTGTAGTTATCAGTCCGCCATGTCTAAATGACAAAAGGATTGGCTAATCCAGGAGCAAACGGCTCTTGGTAAAGATATCTCAAATCCGTTGATGCCTTGCAATTTGCCCAAAATTATATGGTATTGATGAGGCGAAAAATGAACCACTTTTAGGGGGTCATTTAAACCCAAAATTGAATTTATTTGATCAAATATTGCCCTAAATCATTCATTTTGTGATTTTAGGTACTTTGGGAGTGAATTCTGGAAAAGGGAGCATTTTGGACGTTTTTGGAGCATAAAAGTGAAGAAAACGGCAAAGACTTAATTTTCCATGCTGAGAACAGTACCTGACGGCGTCAAGAAGATAAACCTGACGGCATCAAGAGTAAAATCCGTGATGACCCAATGAAAACCTGAAGGCATCACAAGAAGGGCGTCAAGAGTTAATATGGTGACGGCCTGCATAAGGGATACACATGACGGCGTCAAACCCAGATCTAGGCAGTCCGAGAAACTATTTGGCGGCGAGATGACGGTGTCATAAATTTGTTCTTGACGCCGTCACCTTTCAGAATCTATATATAGTTTTCTATTTTTCATTCATAAAAGAGGAACTTGTGTGGAGAATACTAGGGCAGAACCCTAAAAACCCTAGGTCGTTTTTTACTGTATTTTCAAGGGTTTTCACCCCTTGAATCCTTTCATGTTCAATTGAGATAAGTCTTCTCTTAATTCATTCAATGTGTCTATGTGTTGTTTGAATATATCTTATGCTTGTCTTGATTTCAACATGCTAGGCTAGATCTTTCATGTGTTTGCTTAGATGTAATGAAACCTAGATGTTAATTATGTGTTGATTACTTGTTTATAGTTGTATTGGATGAATGATTTCAATGTTAGGCTTAAGAAAACTGGCAGATCTCCATTGTGTAACATGCTTGAACGTCTTAGGAATCATGAACCGATGTGTACTAGGTTTTATTGGTTGTATTTAATGCATGAGCAAATTCTAATGATCCCATGTTAGGAGCTTCTTAGCCGGCTCGACATAGGAGTGAAGTAGGCGCTTATAGGATTGGGGAAGTAAGTACGCCACCCCATGAATGGTATTAAGGAATACAATCCATCATCCACGCAACTGTAACAAGTAATTAACATGTAAAAGATATCTAGGGAGTAGTGAAATCTAAGTAAACACAATTCTCCCATATATTGGTCACACCTTTAGTATAATTTAGTTTATTTTCATTTCTAGTATTTTATTTTGATTGCATCTTAGTAATTGGGTTAGTTGACTAGCAACTAATTCCGCCAAACTCCTTCAAACCCGAGATTTTTAATTGCTTTTATTAAAACTAAAAAATACAAAAAGAATCATCCCTCATCTCTAGACCTAGTCTTTAGGTTTTCTAATCCTAGCGACACTATTCCTAGCTGAACGATCAATCCCCCGGTACTTGTCATTATACTATACTACATCGATCAGGAACACTGCCTGGTGGGGGTTGTAAGCTTCTCGAGATCCCTCAAGAGGTAAAGCCTGGTGCAATCCCTACGCATCAAGTTTTTGGCGCCGCAGCCCGGGGAATAGTTATTGTCTAGGTTAGAATCTCTATTTATTAGGTCTACTTGCTAGATTCCTTTCTAGTAAGATTTTATTTTTATTTTTATTTTTAGGTTCTCTTTAGTCTATCTATTTCTTCGTGTTTTTGTTCGTAACTCTTCGCCATCCGACATCATGGACGATGGTAACATCTTTGAACCCATCATCCCACCACAACAAAACCCACCACTAGCTAACCAACCTCTTAGGCCCCGAACCCTAGGAGAGTATTCCCGACCTAGCCACCAAGGCTATCGAAACACTATTGAGCTCACCGGAGCCAATGTGTCTCCCTTGCGATCCGACACCATCCGGTTGGTACAAAGCGGATGTGCATTCCATGGACTTCGTTCCGAAGATCCAAATCAACATCTCAAGGACTTCCTTAAAATCGTAGATTATATAGACCTTGATGTTACAACTAGAGAGTCAACCCGATTACGCCTATTCCAATTCTCTCTACGTGATCAAGCTAGTCAATGGCTTGAGCATTTACCCGCGGGATCCATCACCACATGGGATGATCTCACCACTCATTTCCTTGCTCAATTTTTCCCACCGGGGAGAACTTACTCAAGCTTAGAAATGACATCTTGATGTTCCAACAACGTCAAAATGAAACTCTATACGAAGCATGGACTCGTTTCAAGGACTTACTCTAAAAAGTCCCTCATCATGGCATAGATCTTTGGCTCTAAGTCCAAATCTTCTATGACCATATCGATCTCTCCACAAGGCGAGCCATTGACCAATCGGCCGGTGGTAAGCTACGTGATCTAAGTGCGGAAGAATCATGGGAACTCATAGAAGATCTTGCTCTCTATGACAACGAAATTTGGAATGATCCCCGTGATTTGAACAAAACGGTCAAGGCAATATCTTTGCCTTCGAACAATTCTAGCACTCCCGACTGTAGGATCATGGAACTTGAAGGTCGAGTCAAGTCTCTCATGAAATATTACGAAGCTCAAAAGCCTTCAAGCCAAGCGAGCAAAATCGCTTCCGCATGTAAATTGTGTAATGGCCCTCACGAAACTCATAACTGCATGGAGCTTCCAAAACGCGCTTATAAAGAATTCACATCATCACACATTGGTCGAGGCCCTCGAAACTCTGACGAGGCCTATGTGGCATGGAAGGATAAACCTAATTTCAGAGGGTACCAAACGCGGAGCGTATCCTTCAATGACTCCTCCCAACTCAAATGCTCCGAGCATTTTCCATCACATAGCACTCCTAGGCAAAGCTGTGAAGATGCCTTGCGAAAATTCATTCTATCTCAAGAATTGCAGCTCTCTACGCTCGAGGCTAAATTTAGACAACAGCAAGCCGATACGAATAACAAGATTTGTAATCTGTTAACTGCTATCAAAGAGCACGCTGTTAATAAACCGATTCAAGCTGAAGAAGTCAAATCTGTTACCATCATGAATTAGCCAACTTCTCCTGTGAAAATAAAAAGTCCTAGTAAGCTATTTAAACATCTATCACCAAAAGCGAAAGACCCTGTCAATCCCCTAGGACCGATCCATTTTGTAAATACTATCACCACGATATCTGCTTCTACACCTAACCTGAACCAACAACAAACTGGAAATATGGGTCATACAGCTAAAGACGAAACCTCAAGGTTGGACCATAAATTGGCCAAAAGCCCTACCAACTCATTCGAGCAGTCCGCCACGCAAGAGTATAGCAAATCGGATGAGGGGAAAGAGAGATCGAAAGTGCATACGAGAAATCCAGCCATTTTGGGTATATCTATTATAGAGGAACCCGAGAGAAAAATGGAGGATGTTACTAGTGGGAGTAGTGATAGGACTGAGGAAAGCAACTCTAAAGTTTTCAAGATTTCCTGCACTATTAAGAAAAAGCTCTTAACCGATAGTCATATAGATCCTAGCCTCCCCGTCAACATAATCCCCCTTTTCCTATACCACGAAGCCTTCCCTGAACGCATGGTGTATGAGAGAGTCAATAACGCAAGGGTAATAAAAGATCTATCAATCATGAATGGAGAACTTGTTTACAACATTGACCTCACTGTGGTCGATGACATAGACCCTGTCACTAATCTAACGTTAACTGATTGGTCCCAAAACGGTCAGATATTATTGACCAAGGTCAATAAGTCAAAGACAGCTCCGTTCCAATTTTCCGGTGATAGTATAGTGTTTCCCGGGTCGTTATGTCCCAGCGAGATTGAAATGGTGGTTTTGGAAAACGTTTATGGGAATAAGTGGCACTGAGGACAGTAGCCAAGATGATATGGAATTGATTTTGCTACTGATATTTTGGTATTTGTACAATGATATAATATTCACAAATAACAGATATACAGATATATGCACAAACTTACAATTCGGAATCACGTAACAGACAGAAAAGTGGGTTTTATCAGATTACAAACTACAGGGGGTGCAAGTGAACTTTTGAAAACTTAAAATTAAAAGAAAATTTAAAATGAAAATGAGATCATAAAAATGATTATTTTAATATTTAAATATTATTCAATTAATTAAAACTATTTAAAATCTAATTTAAACCTAATTTAAATTAACTAAAAAATTATAAGGATTACAAATTTAACTAAAAACTTGCAAAAATAATTTCTAAACTTAAAAATGAACTTGAAGAAAGTATAAAAAATAAAAATAAATATTTTTGTGTTTTTATGAGTTTTTTATTAATTAAAAACTATTTATATTAATTAAGCTAATTAAATATTTTAAATTACTAATAATACTAAATTAAGTTAGAAAATTATGAGAAAATTTATAAAACTACTTAACTATCACAGGAATCCTACAAAATTATAAGAACTTACTAAAAATTATCTTTAGACTATTTCACTAATTATTTACCTTTTAATTAATTTAAATCTAATTTAAATAATTGTAATAAGAAAAATAGAAAATGAACAGTAGAAATTAAAAATATATTTTCTAAAAGTCTTAAATAATTTATAAAACCTAGGAAAAATGTAAAAACCTACTGTTGTTAATTAAAATTTAAGAAAACTAATTAATTATTAATATTACCTATTTAATTAATTAAATTACTTTTAAATCTAATAAATAGCAAACTGTTTAGGAAAAATCTAAGAAAATTATTTTAAATACTTAAAGGTACTAGGAAATTAAGAAAATTATAAAAATGGAAAAGTGCTTATAAATAAGCTGAAATGAAAAATGAAAAAGATAGATTTTATTAAATAGAAGCTATCACTAATTTTATATTTGCTTTTTTGGTGTTTTTCTTTTTGACAGTTAATAATAAGATGAAAATAGGAAACTTTTGTGAAACAACTTTTATTTTAGCTTAAAAATAAGCTGTGTGCACCCCCTTGACCAAGACAGTTTGACTTTCTTTGACCAAATAGAAAAATAAGCTCAAATGATTATATGTGGGGTCCACAGATGTAAATTAAGGTTCAAATAAGTTACTTGGACTTAAATAAGCTAGAAACAACAAGCTATAAGCACAGATGAGCTGATTGGAACCAAAATAAGCACTTTGATACTTGAACTAAACTCAGAAATGGGACAAACTTGAGCAGTGATTCCAGGTGGGGTCCACTAAGCCCTAGGTCAAACAAATGGTCAAACTATGAAGCCTGGTAGGAGGGGGGTTGGGAAAACCCAAGAGTGGAGTGTGGGACCCACTGGGGTGGCCACAAACAACCACCAAAGTGGTGGTGGTGAGATGGGTCTGCTGATGTACAGGGCAAAGGTTTGCCCTGCAGCTCAGTTCCAGGGGTAAAATAGTCCACCCAAAAATTCACAAAAATATAATAAGTATGGAAATCACAAGTTAAGCTGATAGACTAACCACCCAACAAGTTTCAAGCCCTAGGACCAAGCACAAAAATCAATAATATTCAGGCCATTTTGAGAAAAAACTGAGATGATCACTTTGACTTTTTGAGAAAACTTGATACTTTGACTTATGTGAACCTAGATCTTGATTTACTGATTTGTTGTGATGTTTTTAACTAAAATGAAGCTAAATCAAGTGAACTTAAGCACTTATGCAAGAATTTGAGTGATTGTGATGCTCAAAAACCTACATAGTTAACCGTGTAGGTGTATTATCTTTGATTTTGACATTTTATGTTACAAGTGCCAATTTTAATGCTCCTCAAGTCTTATTATACCTAGTGCAAGCTAAGGGAACAGAAGTCAAGACCAAATGGCCACTAAATACCACAGCAATCTAATAAACCAAACACCCCTTTTGCAATGACTGTTTTAGGTTTTAAGAGGCAAAAGGCTATGAGAGCTTATGAAAATTTTCCAAGGCAACTTTTTATGATGAATTAGACCTAAATAAGTATTTAGAAACAGTGAGTAACCATAAACACACAATAATACCACTTATGCAATCTTGACTGTGAAACTATGATTTAAAGTAACTATCAATTCTAATGAACAAGTTATCTAAATTAAGCTATAAAATACTTAAACAACACCAAATAAGCACAAGCAAAACAAATAAGCAATGATACAAGCTTAGCTACAGTAGAGAAACAGAAATGGAATTCAGAGCTTACAAAGTGCTTTCCTGCTTAAACCAATGAACCAAGAACCAAGACCAAACCTACAGGCTCTCCACAGAACCACTAACCCATGGCCATCCACAATCTACCATGCACCAGCTTTCAATCACCATTAAACCTGCAAGTTGACTTTTGTTGACTGTTTTTGGATTTTTGATTTTCTTTGTCTAAGCAGTATTTTAAGGGTTTCTAAAAGCTTTCTTAAGCTTTCTTGGAACCTAAATGAGCTTAAGAGTCCATAATACAAACATAAACAACAACAGAATATGATCTAAGATTTTGACATAAAAAAGAAAAATTGCATAAACAATAAGAGTTAAGGAAACTTGATTTTATTACTTAAAAAAGCTAGGATTACAGCTGAATTAACTAACCAAATGCTTAAAAGCTTGAATATTACACTAGAATTTGAAATTTTAATTATACGACATACATTTATATTAATTAAACTACTCTCTTTCTTCCTTGCATTCTCTTCTCTTTTATAGCTTGAATTAGGGTTTCCCAAAGCCCTCTGAGCAAATCCCATCAGCAATTGTGGCCATTGGATCACTGAAACGCTCTAATCTTTTGCCACTTGTTTTGGCGAGAAAGATGTTTTGGACTGATACAGGCAAGGGGGTGGTGGCATTTAATGTGAGGTGATTTGAGGTACAGAAGGTGTGGGGAGGTGATGACGAGACTAGCAAGTGGTGGTGGTGGGCTGCAAAACCAGGTGGTATGGTGGTTTGGCTGTGGTGAGTGAGGGAGAGGGAAAAGGGGGTGTTTGACTGGTATTTGACTGAGGTCAAACCTTTGACCCGTTTTTATATTAAAGGGGTTTGTGTTGGGCTAGTTGTGGAGTGGGCCAAAACAAGGGTGGGCTTTTGGTGTGGATTGGACTTGGTATTGGATGGTGGTAATATTAAGAGTCCGGTTTGGTTTTGTAACGTCACAAGGACCATTTTTGCAATTTGCCGAAAGTTTGGGGTGTGTTTTGGCAATCTTCCAAATTGTTCACAAGGTCCATTTATGCCAAATGATGAATAGTTCAAGGACCAAAGTTGATTTTTCCATTTAAATTTCACCAGGGACCAAATTTGCCAAACTTTGAAACTTCAGGGACATGTTGTGTAATTTCACCAAACTTTTCCACCAAGGACCAAATCTGCCATATATGAGAAGTACAAGGACAAAATTTGTTTTTCTCAAAGTTTTAATATCCCAGGGACTATTTTTGACAATTTTCCAAACTTCAGGGACTAAACTTGACATTTTGTGAAAGTTTGCACCAAAGGACTAATGATGTAACTTTTTGATTTAAAAGGGCCTTTGGTGACTTTTTCAAGTTTTTAGGACAACCAGGGACTAGATTTGACAACTTTTGAAAGATGAGGGACTGAAACTGCCAATTTTGCAAACTTTGTACGTTTTTCATCTGTTTTTGATATTTTGCATTTGAAACATATAAAACACATTCCTGGGATATTTTCACTATTTTGATTCAATATTGAGTGTTTTTAGATGTTTTGGCAGCTCAGAAAAGGTAAAAATGATGAGTATTTACACACTCATCATTAACTAACCTTGTTATAGGGAAACCATTTATCAATGAATCGGGGGTAATCCTTGATGAGAAGGATGGTAGTGCATTGTTCACCAAAGGTGTCAAGAAGGTAATTTTTCGTAGGGGTAATGAGGAGGTGTACGAGTACCGTCCTTCCCTTGAGGGGAATCTATATGGATCAAGGGATGGAGGATCGGGGAAGATAAGGAGGCGTGATCCGAATAATCTCAAAATTCCCTGCATGATCGGTCATAAGTACTTCGATAACGTCTACATTAACGTATTCCTACCTAAGAATTTTATGTCCCTATTCCACTATAACAACATATGTAGATGGGGAATGATTTATTAGGGAGAGAAAATGGTTGGTAGAGATCATGAAATCCAGGTGTTCATAGGAAATATGGCATTCACTATGGAATTTACGATCGTGGACAACATCGAAGACTATGTCGACCCGAGGCTGTCACAAGTTGTTTTCGGAGCACCCTTTTGCGAAATCACTAATTTAATAGTTGATGACCGAAACGGAATCATGACCTTCGCTGATAGAATTAGGAGGGTTTCATACCAAACGCCATACAAGAGAAAAGATCTCAAGGAAATCGATTGTGATGGGCTTGATAGGCTAAGTTATCATCTTATCTTATGTGATGAAGACGTTCGGAGAGGGTGTAAGGATACTTCTGATTTATCATGTGGGTTCTTTAAGGGTGTTAGTAAACTTGGGTCTAAGTATCAAAAAATTGTCTTTGAGTTCGAAGACCCAAAATACCTGCACTATGAAAGCGATACCAGTATAGGAGATGACCTAGAGAGTGGAAGCAACGATGAGGTCACGTAGTAACCCATGACCTTGAGTCTAGCTACAAACTCATAAATAAAGAAAAGCGCTTCTTGGGAGGCAACCCATGTTTTGTTTGATTTTTTTTGTTTGTTTATTATTTGTTTCCGTATGCATGCTTTATTTTTATTGTTGGTAGATCATGTTTCAAAACTAAAAAGTGAAAATACTTTACTTTGTTGTTTGGCCTAGTCTTAACTTCATCCAAAGATATTTTTGCAAAAGATAAGTGTAAGGGGAAACCCCAAATATGTTTTTAAGAAACAAAACCGATCATGATCCTCCACAATATTAAGTGAACATGTATATTCGTATTTGTTAGAGTCAAATGCTTGTATCGAGTCATAATGATGTTTTGCAGGATTTTCCAGGAAGTAGGACCAAGTTTTTCCAGAAATTTTCCGGAAACTTAACATAAGAATTTCTGCATGTCACTTCTGACAGCGTCATGAGTTTCCTCTTGACGGCGTCACGTGTAAAATTCTGGAAATTTTACCAGTTTTGTTTTTCTAACAGTCTTAAAGTTTTTGTTAAATTATTAGTTTTATAATCTCTAGGAAATCTGCAAACATCATTCCACAAGCATTATATCTTATTTTGTTTTCTAGGATTTATTAGCATATATAGATTGCCGCCGATTTTATGCGAGGTTGCCTTGTCTGTTTTCTCAGGATTTACAGGTTATGTATGACAAGAAGATGATTTATTTTTCTGGAAGGGAAGCTTTGATTGTTCATTTTCTTGGAGGAAGATCTAACCTGGCCACCCTATTATCCATACCGAGCGAATCAGGGGAGTATTTGATTTCATTCGTTTTACTTATTTCACTTTTACATTCTTTACTTGAATATTGGGGACAATGTTCATCCTAAGTGTAAGGGGAGGGTAAAATGATGATACCTTATAGATACACTTTCGCTTGAGTTTGTTTGTTTGATAGTAGATGTGTAATAAAACTATGAGAAATACTTGTTAGTGTGATTTTAGCGCCAAATTTAAATTTTTTTACAATATTTAGGAGTGAAACTTTAGCCATAGCAAGTGTCTCATGGATAGGAGATTGTATGACTAGCACAGAACCGTACCATTCAGAAAAATTTTCCACCCAAATATGTAAGGTTCGCCTTTAGATTTGATAGGAAAAGCATCTACTATTAGTGCTTATGAGTGTACCGGTAGCATTTAGATTCTAGAACTTGCGTTAGTGATGCATCCCGAGACCGCTAGTGAGACTACATTCGTGTAGTAGGATTTACTACATGATAAGAGGCATTAGGATCACCCTTGTGTTAACCCGTATCATAATTACTTGACCATTTATGTCATATTATTTGGCTAGTTAAGTCAACTAATTTTTCCCACACCTTAGCGTTGTACTCATTTTTAGTACACGAAACCCCTAGTACACCCCTCCGAGCCTATCTTTTCGTTTCTAACTTTAAGCATTTTACTTAAAGGAAGAATTTGTTACACCCCACTTAAATGTACACCCAAATCGCCTTAGCCTTCCGTGTATGCACTCATCTTTAGTGCATTATTGTTATTTGTTAAACCCTAAGTTAATTGTCTAATTGATTACATGGTTGCTAAGTCGAGTCATATCTTTGTACATATTGTTTTGGGACGATTGGGACTCATGGGTAAAGTACTTATTTTATGGAGTAATGAGGAAGAACGTAATATTATTACCCCCGTATGTGCGTTAATCTTAAAAGTACTCAAAGTGTTTTGATTTTCTTAATTCAAGTCATTAGATTAGTTTATTGTAAAGTATGCAAAAATTCAAGTGTAAGGGGAATTTTCATTCCCTATGATGTATTATTTTGGATGGTAGGGTAAGAGCGTATGAAAAAAAAAAAAAAAAAAAAAAACAAAAAAACAAAAAAAAATCGAAAAATAGAAAAAAAAAAAAAAAAGAAAAGAGAAAAACATACGGACTACCATCCCGTTTCATTCTATGTTTATTTTATGTTTTTGTTATTTTTCATTTATTAGCTTAAATCGAGTCTAGTCTTGGCTTAGCAACGCCATATTGTACATGTAATTAACTAAGATTGTTAACTCGCCACCAGTAAAGACTGCCTATATCCAACAAAACCGTGTATTCCATATCCCTACACCTAACGTTACAACCCTTTAAAAAGACCTCTTTGATAGTTTATCATAGGTGCTTACGCCATGTGGCGGAGGTTTGATCATTTCCCAAGCCTATGGTAATCTATTTTGCTATGACAGGTAGTGAGAGATATTTTCAGTTTCCATATTGTGATATTACTTTATTACACCCGAGAGATGTGAGTATCTAAACACTATTTGTGAGGTGCTAGTGTATGACCTCCGTGCTTGTCTTTGGTCTTTAGTGGAACGATTATTTGTTGTAATTACTTTTATATTAGTGTTAAATGACCCCTAACTTATATTTTGACTAGAATAAAAGCGCATTTGCTTGAGGACAAGCAAATCTCAAGTGTAAGGGTATATGATGAGGCGAAAAATGAACCACTTTTAGGGGGTCATTTAAGCCCGAAATTGAATTTATTTGATCAAATATTGCCCTAAATCGTTCCTTTTGTGATTTTAGGTACTTTGGGAGTGAATTCGGGAAAAGGGAGCATTTTGGACGTTTTTGGAGCATAAAAGTGAAGAAAACGGCAAAGACATAATTTTTCATGCCGAGAACAGTACCTGACGGCGCAAAGAAGAAAAACCTGACGGCGTCAAGAGTAAAATCCGTGACGACCCAGTGAAAACCTGAAGGCGTCACAAGAAGGGCGTCAAGAGTTAATATGGTGACGGCCTGCATAAGGGATACACATGACGGCGTCAAACCCAGATCTAGGCAGTCCGAGAAACTATTTGGTGACGACATGACGGCGTCAGAAATTTGTTCTTGACGCCGTCACCTTTCAGAATCTATATATAGTTTTCTATTTCTCATTCATAAAAGAGGAACTAGTGTGGAGAATACTAGGGCCGAACCCTAAAAACCCTAGGTCGTTTTTTACTATATTTTCAAGGGTTTTTACCCCTTGAATCCTTTCATGTTCAATTGAGATAAGTCTTCTCTTAATTCATTCAATATGTCTATGTGTTGTTTGAATATATCTTATGCTTGTCTTGATTTCAACATGCTAGGCTAGATCTTTCATGTGTTTGCTTAGATGTAATAAAACCTAGATGTTAATTATGTGTTGATTACTTGTTTATAGTTGTATTGGATGAATGATTTCAATGTTAGGCTTAAGAAAACTGGCAGATCTCCATTGTGTAACATGCTTGAACGTCTTAGGAAACATGAACCGATGTGTACTAGGTTTTATTGGTTGTATTTAATGCATGAGCAAATTCTAATGATCCCATGTTAGGAGCTTCTTAGCCGGCTCGACATAGGAGTGAAGTAGGCGCTTATAGGATTGGGGAAGTAAGTACGCCACCCCATGAATGGTATTAAGGAATACAATCCGTCATCCACGCAACTGTAACAAGTAATTAACATGTAAAAGATATCTAGGGAGTAATGAAATCTAAGTAAACGCAATTCTGCCATATATTACTCACACCTTTAGTATAATTTAGTTTATTTTCATTTCTAGTATTTTATTTTGATTGCATCTTAGTAATTGGGTTAGTTGACTAGCAACTAATTCCGCCCAACTCCTTCAAACCCGAGATTTTTAATTGCTTTTATAAAAACTAAAAAATACAAAAAGAATCATCCCTCATCTCTAGACCTAGTCTTTAGGTTTTCTAATCCTAGCGACACTATTCCTAGCTAAACGATCAATCCCCCGGTACTTGTCATTATACTATACTACATCGATCAGATACACTGCCTGGTGGGGGTTGTAAGCTTCTCGAGATCCCTCGAGAGGTAAAGCCTGGTGTAATCCCTACGCATCAGGTATCTCAACTCGCCATATCCTAAAAAGTGAAAGAGTTGGCTAGCCCGCAAGATTATGGCTTGTGGTAAAGGCAGTGGAAAAACCATAATTGGTAATCAGCTCACCAAGATGTTGACTTAGTCCATCAAGAGTTGGCTAGTCCAGAAGCAAACGACTTTTGGTAAAGACTAATCAAATCCGTTGACAGCTGGTGGTTTGCTCAAAATCACATGGTTATCAGGTGGACCATAGTTCTTACTTGAATCGATACATCTGGCTACTCCAGAAGTGATGGCTTTTGGTAAAGAGTTTCAAATCCATTAAGTTTTTCTCAAAAGATTGCTAGGGACTAGCAATGTTTTAGTGTGGGGGATTGATGAGTGTGTAAATACTCATCATTTTTACCTTTCCTGAGCTGCCAAAACATCTAAAAACACTTATAATTGCATCAAAATACTGAAAATATCTCAGGAATGTGTTTTATATGTTTCAGATGCAAAATAATAAAAAACAGATGAAAAACAAACAAAGTTTGCATAATTGGAAGTTTCAGTCCCTCATATTTCAAAAGTTGTCAAAACTAGTCCCTGGCTATTCTAAAAACTTGAAAAAGTCACCAAAGGTCCTTTTAAATCACAAAGTTACATATTTAGTCCTTTGGTGCAAAGTTTCACAAAATTGCAAGTTTAGTCCTTGAATTTTGAAAATTGTCAAAAATGGTCCCTGGGATATTAAAACTTTGAGAAAAACATATTTTGTCCTTGTACTTCTCATTTATGGCAGGAATGGTCCTTGGTTGCAAAGTTTGGTGAAATTACAGATTTGGTCCCTGGTGTTTGAAAATTTGGCAATTTTAGTCCCTAGAAAAGTCAAAAGTGGAAATTGTCATCATGGTCCTTGTAATATTGAAGCTTGGCAGAAAATATCCCATGAAACACTTTGGAAGAATGCCAAATCACTCCCCTCAAAAATCACAAAATTACAAAATTGGTCCTTGTGATATTACAAACCAAACCGGACCCTTAATATAATAAATCCCAATCCAACACCAAGTCCAATCCATATCCCTATCCAAGCCCACTCCCTATTCTGGCCCAAACCCTCAAAAGCCCACCACCCATTTTAATATAATCAGGGTCAAAGTTTGACCCTGAGTCAAACCGGTCAAACAACCATCCCCCGTCCCTTCCCTCTCACCCCCACCACTCCACTTGACCCTGCAATATCCCATCACCTCTCCCACCATCACCATCACATCCCACCGCCCAAACCCACTACATATCTACCCCCACCTCAACATTAAATGCCACCACCCCCTTGCCAAATATCAGAGCAATTTGCTCCCTTTATTTTTCCCGCCAAAACACGTGGCAGCCTGTGGTGGCATCTCAGTGATCCAATGACTATTATTCTTGATGAGAAATGATAAGAAGGTTGGGTAAACCCTAATAGAAGGCTATATAAGAGAGAAGAAGCAAGAGAAGGATGTATGTAGTTTTTAATTGTAATTTTAGTGTCGAATTAATAGTTTTTCAAATCCTAGTGTAAGTTTTAGCTTTTGAATTGTAATCTTAGTGATTTCAGTGTACTTTGAATCTTTCTCAATCAATGAATTAAGTTTTCTTTTTCAAAATAGTGTATGCAAATTTTCTCTCAAATTCATATTGGTACTTGTAGTGTTAGTTGTTGTTGTTCTGGACTCATAAGGTCACATAAGCTCCTAGAAAGCTTAATTAAAGCTTTTAGAAACTTTTAAAAGCAGTCTAGTCTCATAAACAAGAAAATCCAAAAAAATAAGAAAAACAAAGAAAAATCAAAAAGTTGAAAAGTTGCAGGTTTTATGGTGTTCATAGCTGGAGCAGGGTGTATAATGGATGACCTTGGTTTAGTACTCCATGGGGAGTGTTAGGAACAGTTCAGTGGTCCTTGGTTCATAAAAGTTTGGCTGGAAGGCATTTGTAAGCCAAATTCTAATTTCTGCTCTTTATAGTGTAAACTTGTTCTATGATTGCTTATTTATGTTTCTTTAGATCGATTTTAGCTTATTAGAGTGTTTTTAATCAGTATCTTATGCTTAGATATTTATTTGCAAAAGTTTCTTCAAAACTGTTTCATAAAAGTAGTGTTTGGTTAAGTTTGTGTAGTGAGTTCTAGTTGAACTCAGTGACTAAGGCCTGTTCATACCACTTTCTTAACACCCAAGAAGTCAGAAACAATAAAGCTTTTAGGTTGTTGAAAGTTTGAAAGTCAAAATCACCAAATTTTTGCCCTAAAATCTGTCTGTGTTGGAATTTAAGTAGCATAAGCCTAATTTTAGCTCACAAGTGCTAGTCCTAGCTTAATTTAGTCTTCATATAGCTTAAGTAACTTTAATCAATCAGTTAAGTAGGATCAAATCTCACAAAAGTCAAACTGAGTTCATACTTTCAAAAAGTCAAAAGTAGGTTTGTTTCAGAAAACCAAAATTTGGGAGATTTATTGTGAATTGTGTGTTAGGCTTGAGACCCTGAGCTTTTCACAAGTTGTTTTCTGTCACCTAAACTTCAAGATCCCACCCTTAGCTTAATTTTATGATTTTTCCTTAAGCCTGTGCATCAGCTTAATCTAGGTTGCAGGGCAAGTACATGCCCTGTGCAGAGGTTTTGTCAAATATTCCAAGTGCTTTTGTGACTACACCTGTGGACCCCACACCTTGCACTTTAGCTTATTGTGTAGCTTATTAGTCCACCTTTTCAGACCTAGGATTAGTTTGGGGTTTATCTTATTATAGGATAGCTTATTTGACCTCCCTTGTGACTTGTACTCAGAACCCTACACTGAGTCCCTCAGTGTGTGACCCTGATTTCATAAGCTCACCAAGAGCTTCTCTATGAGCTTTAGCCTACAAACCTTGGCATTTTAGGAAGCTTGCTAGCCCATCTCACTATTCCAGTGCTTATTTTTTAACCATTTTGACTATTTGGTTTGTGATTAGACCCTAGATCACCCCTGTGGCCCCCACACAAGGCTGCAGTTTGAACCATTTTGACTATTTGGTTTGTGATTAGGCATAAGTGCTTATTTGAGGTTTTTAGCTTAACCAGTGTGCTTTTCCATCTTTCTTTGCTTATTCCAGTTCTATTTAGTAGTTTGTATCATAATTCATAGCTTGTGTGTACTGTGTAGCTTATTATTAGCTTTTGCATCTTTAAAAAATCCAAAATAGTCCACTGTTTGATCAAATGGGGTGCACACAACTTATTTTTAAGTTTTTGTAAAAGTGTTTTTGTAAAAGTTTCTAATTTTCAACTTATTTTTATCTGTCAAAAAGAAAAACCACAAAAAACCCAAATTTAAAAATAGTGATAGCTTCTATTTAATAGATTCTATCTTTTTAATTTTTTTTCAGCTTATTAATAAGCACTTCTTTAATTTTATAATTTTCTTAATTTCCTGTCACCTTTAGGTATTTTCAATAATTTTCTTAGATTTTTCTCTTTTAGTTTGATAATTATTAGAATTAAAAATCGTTTAAATAATTAATTAGGTAATATTAGTAATTAAATAGTTTTCTTAAATTTTGATTTACAACAGTAGGTTTTTATATTTTTCCTAGGTTATATAAATCATTTAAGACTGTTAGAAAATAATTTCTTAAATTCTACTGTTAATTTTCTAATTTTCTTATTTAAGTTAGTTAAATTAGGTTTTAATTAATAATTAAGTAAATAATTAGTAAAATAGTCTAAATATATTTTTTAGAAACTTTTTATATTTTTCTAGGATTCCTGTGATGGTTAATTAGTTTTATAAACTTTTCTATAATTTTCTAAGTCATTTAGGTATTATTAGTAATTTAAAATAATTTAAATAGCTTAATTAATATAATTAATTTTTAATTAATAGAAAACCCATAAAAAGACAAAAACATTTCTTTTTAATTTTTATACTTTCCTGAAGTTTATTTTAAGGTTTAGAAAATAGTTTTGCAAATTTTTAGTTTAATTTGTAGCCTTTGTCATTTTTAGTTTAATTTAAATTAGATTTAAATCACTTTTTAAATAGTTTTAATTAATTGAGTAATATTTAAATATTAAAATAATCATTTAAATAATTTCATTTTCATTTTAAATTTTCTTTTTATTTTAAGTTTGAAAAAGTTTCACTTGCACCCCCTGTAGTTTGTAAATTGTTTAAATCCCGCTTTGCTCTGTCTGATTTTCAGTTTGTGCATCTGTCATTTAATCTGTATATCTGTTATTGTTAATATCATTCCAATTTGTCTAAATACCAAATATCAGTAGCATAATCATTTCCCAATCATCTTGGCTACTGTCCTCAGTGCCACTCATTCCTGAAACGTTTTCAAAAGCACCATTGCAATCTCGCTGGGACATAACGACCCGAGGAAACATTATACTATCCACGGAGAATTGGAACTGAGCTGTCTTTGACTTGTTGACCTTGGTCAATAATATCTAACCGTTCAGAACCAATCAATTATTCTCGTTTTTATAATTAATGGTATAAATGTAATTGCCCCTTTATTATATACCTGACATTCTTTTGTTTTAAAAAACTGTGACTAATAAACAAATTTTTGGTATTTAACGAAAATCAGTGTTGTAAATATCGCTCGGCGGTACCGTGGCGGTCGACCCCCGCCAAACGCCAAGACCGATATGGCGGTGATATATCAGTGATATATCGAAGAGCATAAATTATAAAGGATTTTTTTTTTTTTTTTTTTTTTTTTTTTTTTTTTTTTTTTTAATATATACAATTTTTACTACTAATTTTTCAATGATATAACCAAATGTCCACTTAAATAACCAAATGTCCCTTTTTTTTTGGACTTTACCAGCCCAACACAAGTAGTAATCTAAAAGCCCAATTGCAATAAAGCTAAACCCTAATTGTTCGGATATATAAGACCACACTCTACCCTAATAAAAAAGCAGTCACCACTCACCACTGATATATTACTATTATTTCTTCTTCTTCTTCCTTCAACATGCTCAATTAATTTACTCAATCCATACAACAAACAGAGAGAGACTGAGTGAATACCAAAAAAATCAAAACATAGATAGATCCATCATCTCAACAAAACCAAACGCAGTCACCACTCACCAAAACCACATGGTTGATCCATAGTTGTAAGTACTTGGTGCTGATTTGTTTGTGGCTTCAAGATCGGTGCACAACCATCTTTTACGGGTCTCAGGTAGGTAGATGGTTGTTTTTCGTTGTTTTGTTTTGATCGAACGAAAACGGATCCGATTTTGACCGATTTTAGACCGGTGCTCAACCATCTTCGCCGGAAAATGGATCCGATTTTGACCGATTTTAGACGATTTTGACCAAACCGATTTTTTTGACCGATTAGTGAAATATCGTATCGGTTGACCACCGATAAGCGATATATCAGTGATATATCGGCCGCCAAGACCGATATTTACAACACTGACGAAAATATATAATTTTAGCAATATACCAATTTAAAAAAGAGGATAGTGAATATGAGGCTGTCTCACATCTAAGCTTACATGCGAAACAATAAAAAATTAAGTCGTTTTAACAAGAAAAACATCAAATCTACCTAATTTGTTTCATGTCCTTCACAATATTAGTGTTTTCTCTTGATTTCATCACAACATCACTTAAGTTGGGTTCACGTTGATACATGCATTTTCTACATCATATTCTTAGATGATTTCATTACCTAACAAATTAGCTATATATTCAACAATGTTTTGATTTAATTCACCAATAAAATATATTTCACTATGCATATATTAGTTCCACTAATCAAATTTTGAAAAAATAATGACCAAAATAACTTTTTTTTTAATATTTTTTTATAATTTCGCATGTAAGCTTAGATGTGAGATAATCTCTTGTTCACTTTTCTCTTTAAAAAATCTCAATTATATATATATACTAAAAGGCAGTGAGCGGTACTGTAGCAAACAATGTAGCAACAGTGTTTGCTACAGTGATTGTAACAGTATTTTTGTGAGGTGCGTTACTGTAGCAATGACACTGTAGCGACACTGTTCATCCGGGGGTTTTTTTTTTTTTTTTTTTTTTTCTTCAAACCATGGCTTTAATTTTAAAACCAATTCAAACACCGAGTCGACTTCGTGGCGGTGGTGGCTCGGCTGCCGTCACGAGAAGAGGGGAAAAAGGGGCCCACACGAGATTTTAGTACAAGTTTTAAAACCATTTTCATCAACAAAACATTTATATATTCGGATCTAACAAAAATAATAATTAGGGTTTTGTTAAAAAAAGATTTTTATTAAAGAAAAGATGAGAAAAATAGTGGTGGTGTACTCGGTTACCAAGAAAACGAATGGGAGGTGGTGGCGGCATGGCGTGGTGGTGGTCTCCGGGCGGTTTTGAAACGATTGCCACGTACTTCCGGAACGAGCACGTCCCGATCTATCTTTTGGTGTAAAAAAGCAAAAGTGGCCGGAAAATTTTCCGGTGACCGGAAGTTGGCCGGAGATGGGGTGTCGCCGGCAAGGGTGAAGAGAGGGAGAGAGGAGAGAATTATTAATGGGTGTGTGTGTAAAATGAATAAAAAATGAATTTTGGGTCTTTTATATTTTTAGGGGTACTAAAGTTGGACAAAAGAAAGTGTAGGGTTAAAAATAAAAATATAAGAGAGGGACTAAAAGGGTTTACTAGCTATTCTTCTGTAAAAACGGTTCGGGGCTCATTCGACATACCAAATGGTCTCGAAAAATTACGAAACTTGCGCTATTGTTCACGAAATAATTTTTTCAATAAAATCAAGTATAAACTTGCAAAATTTTCTCGAAGTCAATTTATTTGGCTAATACGATTCGTTTCGAGTTTCTAGGTTGTGCCGGTTCTATCAAAGGATAAAGTTCCTTCTGGGTATGTACTATGAAATCGAATTACTGATTATTATTTGAGGTTGGCAGGAACTACCTTTTGCAAATTTAGTCGTTAATAACAAAAATAATTTTTTTCAATCGTTTTATTTCAAGTTTAGATTAACCACAACATTTCAGCAATAATTTTTTCCATACGTTTTATTTCAAGTTTATATTAACCACAACATTTCCGCAGCAACGCGCGGGTACCCCCGCTCGTTAAAAATATAAGTGAGACGGTGATGCAAATCTATACTACCTATAAAGCAAAAATGGTCAAAGGTGAAAGTGGAAAAGTCAAGAAAAGTGAAATGTGAAATGTTGAAAAATGTATATAAGGAAATTATGAAATGTAATTAATACTCTTATTAAAACACCCCATTACTTAAAAGTACAATGATTTATACATATTGTACAACCAATTAAAACAATTAATACAAATCACAAACCGGGTTGACCCGGGACGCTTCAAACCCAACTGGTTGAACCGGTTTAATTTGACCCGTTTTCGACCCAACCTAGCAAGTTGACCCGGTTTAAATCGACCAAATTTTTGACCGGAACGGTTTAACCGGTTGAACCACCTGGGTCGAACCGGGTTTCAAAACATATCTAGCAAATTAAATACAGCCAATTAAAACAATTAATACAAATCACAAACAGGGTTGGCCCGGGACGCTTCAAACCCGACGGGTTGGATTGGTTTAATTTGACCCATTTTCAACACAACCTAGCTAATTGACCCGGTTTAAATCAACCAATTTTTCGACTGGAACGGTTCAACCGGTTGAACCACCTGGGTCGAACCGGGTTTCAAAACATATCTACCAAATTAAATATAACAAATTAAAACAATTAATACAGATCACAAACCGGGTTGATTCGGGACGCTTCAAACCCGAAGGGTTGAACCGGTTTAATTTGACCCGTTTTCGACCCAACCTAACAAGTTGCCCGGTTTAAATCGATCAATTTTTCGACCGGAACGGTTCAACCGGTTGAACCACCCGGGTCGAACCGGGTTTCAAAACATTATGTTTAATTCTCAAATCTTCAAACTTTTATTATTTTTCATTTATAACCTATAAACTTTTTTTTATCAATAAACTATTTGTCGCTATAATATCCCGTTGCTATGCACGGTACTCGTCTAGTTTCCCAAATATATAAAAGTGTATTAAATGTGATTTCACCACTCAAATCTTGTGCCCCCCCTCAAACTTGCTTTTCCAAATCATATACCTTCAAATTCACTTTTACATCAAGGATCTAATAAAAACCCATTTTCTGAAATCCAATTCTTCAACTCACACACAGACAAAACCCTCCACATTAAGATTCATCACTTTATAAAAACCCAAAACCAAAATCACCAAGTGGGTATTGTTAGATCGGTCAAAATCTCCATTGGGTTTTTTTTAATGTTGCAAATAAAAGGTTGTTAGCGATAATATAAAAGGAGTAAAATGTTCTGGAGGGAACGTGATAAGGAGATTATCAGTAAAGATGTAAATGGTGGGCCCCCTTGTGGTCAAGTTCGTGTTCTTGTTGTCGGTGATTCAGGTAACTGTTATTTGATGTGATGTGTTTTATGTTGTTGTTTGTTACTTGATAGTTAGTTAGAACATGTGTTTTTAGGATGTTTGGTATTGCTTACTATAACTACTTATTCTGCTTAAAAATAAGCTTGGATTTACTTTTTTGTAAATAATGCAACAATTTTTAGATTTGATGTGGTTCATGTCGTCATTATATTGGTTTATGTTGTTTGTCACATGATAGTTATGACGTGCGTTATTTGAGTGATAAGCGTTGATCTGTTATGCGATAATCGAATAAAATTTGTTTCTAGGTTAGTTGAATATTTGCTTAAGTGATTGGATCAGGCTTTGGTATGTTTTAGGTGGGGTTTGTTGGGTTTTAGTTGGGATTGCTAGTAGCTTGTGAGCTTAATAGGATTCTGGATGATGAGAGATGATGTTGTCTTCAGAGCTCTACTATCTCAAGGCCTTGTGTTCGATTCATTATCGTGACACTTTTGTATTTTTGGGATAAATTAACAGAATTAAGAATGTCGTCGTCTTTCACTTATCTAGAGAGGTAATGTTAGTATTTATTACAACGATTAAGGAATGATCTTTGTTTCGAAAGTGAAGATTATTTGGCTGCATCCCTTTTTACCTTTCTTAGAAGCTACTCATGGTTAACCGGGTTTTGAGTCCAGTATGCCAGGAAGGTTGTAGATTTGGATCCTTTTATGTTTATGAAACTTTGTTTGCTTTTTGTATGTCTTTATGAATTCTATGATGTGTTGGTATTGCAATTTGGGCTCTAATAATCATTTTCTAACGCCACTTAAGCAGCTGTCTAGACATTAAGCGTAGTGCATACCATATTCTTTTAGCTTAAGAGGGTTGCTAGTAACCCATATACCTAAATGGATTCTGAAAGAGGGGATGTTAGCTATAGCCCTTGCGCGCATGACCTTTTGTTACTGCAAATTTAAATTAGTTGGTCGAGTCTCTCCTTCCCTCTTTATTTGGCTTTTAGTTTCAATGGTTGGAGGATATATCAAATGGTGGATGGTTTAGAGTTACACTTTGTGCTTGGAAGGTTGTAGACTCAGATCCATTTATGTTTCTGAACCTTTGTTATCTTTGCTATCTTTCAACGAGCTATAAATGTGTTGCTGTTAGCCTGTTATAATCAGTATTCTAAGAATCATCGTCCAGGCCCACTTGAGCAGCGACCTAGGCATCAATAGTTGCATTGCTGCTTTTGCTATTTGCTAGTTTGGACTATTTAATCAACTATTTAGAACACCTCTTCAGCTCCTCCATCCCCCAAATGCCAAAACTGACCAAGAGTTAGTTGGAAAACACATTTCTGTAGAACCATTGAAGAACAGCAACCTAAAATCTATCTTTGCCACATTATATTGAATCTAGAACTAACTTATTAGCATGCACTTTTATGCAACAGTTTCATCTGCTCTAGTTTCTTCTGTATTTGGTACTTTTTTATTATGTCAAATCTTTATGCCTTTGTAAAATTGCATCATTGCAGGTGTGGGGAAAACTTCTCTTGTAAATCTGATTGTGAAAGGTACGGTAACAAAGCATCCACCTCAAACAATCGGGTGTACAGTAGATGTGAAGGTATGCCACAAATTGTCTTCATAGTTAGACATAATTATGGCTTTTATGATGTAATTTTTTGTTATTTTTGATGCAGCATTTTACTTATGGAACTGCTGGTAGCTCTTCAGATAGTGTTAAAGGTGACAAGGAAAGGGAATTCTTTATTGAACTTTGGGATGTGTCTGGACATGACCGCTATACTGATTGTCGTTCCATCTTTTATTCGCAAATAAATGGTATGTGTTATATCTTCATATTTTTTAAACTTAACCGTGCTTGAAAGCTAAAAGAAAGAATTAAGCTGATAACTCACCTTTTAAAGGATTTGATAGCTTGATTATGTTCTAAATTGATAAGTTGAGTATTTGTGGATGATATTCACATGACCCACATAAAACCTTTATACCAATATTTGAGACTGTTTGGACGTGGAATTTGCAACAGTTATTGCAACATCAAGAATCAGGTTTAGAGATAACCTTTTGACTAATGTTAGGGATTAGAGGTGATAAACTGGGTTGGGAGGCAAAGTTGGGTTACTGGCTAAAACTATTGATTTTCTAAATCTGATTACAAAAGTACTCATATTCTTACAGTGATTATGATCTTAGTTTTTGGAATTAGGAGGTAATTTCATGAGTTCACTTTATAGACTGTCAGCATGTTTGACCCGTCTCTGTGTAGTTACATCTATTAGCTTTCCTCTGACCCGATAGAGATAAAATACAACCCAAACTAACTAAATTTTATGTAAGTGGGTTAATGTTACCACGTCTATTGGGGATAGTTAGGCGTTTTTATGTTTTATTATTATGATATGTTTTCTTGCAGAAACCCCACGTAAGCTTTGCAAATTGTAATTGTTTTGCCCTCAAAAAATTCAGAAACCATAAACATTCTCAGTTTTGTCAAACAAGTGTGAGTCACAATGATGATAACTTAATCAACACATTAAAACACCCCCTTAGTTTAAAGAATCAAGTTTAGTATCGTCAGTCATACATGTGATTCTGTCTTTGTTATGATGTAAGATCTATATATAAGTCAATATTTAGCATCTAATTTATTCCACACGTGATCATTGATGCACGTCTAATTTTAATTTTCTATTTACTCATTAAATATGTGTTCAGGTGTTATCTTTGTACATGATTTGTCTCAAAAAAGGACGAAAACTAGTTTGAAGAAATGGGCTGCAGAAATTTCAGCAACTGGGACGTTCTCGGCCCCACTAGCAAATGGTGGTCCTGGTGGTCTTCCTGTACCATATCTTGTAATTGGTAACAAAGCAGATATAGCCGCCAAAGAGGGCACCAGAGGTAGCAGTGGCAATCTTGTTGACATGGCCCGCCAATGGGTCGAAAAGCAGGGTATACTTTCATCCAGTGAGGAACTTCCTCTAATTGACAGCTTTCCTGGAAGTGGCGGGCTTATGGCGGTAAGATTTGCATAAAAGTCTCTTGCTGAATTATTATCAAGATATTGGTCAATGTTCTACTGATTTTATCGTTGTGTTAGATAATATGATATAGAGCATGTTTGAATCCGATTTTACGAAATCTAAAAGCTGGTTGGCGAATTGTGTGAAAGTAGAGGTCAGAAATGGGCGGGTTGGGCCATGGGTTAAAAAGGGCATCTTGTGTATGGGCTGGGTTCGTTGATCCAGAGCATCTTTTCACCTATATTTGTTATTATTTTTTAAGTAATTTCTTGTATCTCAAACACTAGTATGCATTTTGTGATTGTTCTTAATAATTTGTAGCAAGTTTATGCATTATTGTTTCTAAAGCATCAACCCCTAAATGTTCAGGCTGCAAAAGAAGCAAGATATGACAAGGAGTCTGTGATGAAGTTCTTCCGAATGGTATGCATCTATTTGTTCTTTTTTACACTTGGTTAAAACCTTATGTGAATTATTACTTTTCAGTTGGTAAGAAGAAGATACTTCTCAGATGAGTTACCTGTTGCAAGCCCATGGTCTACCTCAGTACCACGACCGTTGCAGAGGCCTGGGGATAGCATAATTGAGGAAGATCAGTTATATGCTGGTACAAGGTATCAGCTCATATTATCATTTTAAACAACCTTTTATTCTACAGTGTTGAAGCAATAGCAACAGTTTACTTGTATTGCAATTCGTATGGACGTATGGTCTTAAGTGATTGAACACACAGTATAATGCTTTTTTTACATAGTGTTTGGATATGCGTTTTTTAAGAAAAGGGGTGGTAGGAAATAGTGTTTGGATATGCTTCTGCTGGCTGAAGCTGTAACAATCAGAAGATATTTGGTTGTTTGGCAAATTTCATTATCAGATGAACCATAATTGACATATTTATTGAAAAAAAAAAAAAAAGTATAGACGGGGTAAAAAGTGAAAATTGGTTAATTTTTTTAACTAAGGGTTGAATCTGTTTACATTATAACCGAATATTGTGACTTCAAGTTGCAAAAACCAGAAGCACGTTAACATCTAAATCCAAACTCCTCTGAAGTGCGGACGACATCGTTTATTCCACGACCCTAATATGTTATTTTATTGGATTCCATAGCTTTTTGCAGTGTTTTGGGTTAGTTCTCTTGTTACGTTTGTTAATGGTTATGTCATGCAACTTTATTTTTTCTGCAGGATAAGCGGTGGTGACCCATACAAGTACAATGTTCTTCCACCACTTCCGGCTCAACGCAATCTGACCCCACCACCCACACTTTATCCTCAGCAGCCTGTGTTGACACCTGATAATTACAACATCCCAAGATTCAACTTGAGTGGAGCTCAAGAATTAAACAGTATTAGATCAAAACGTAACGATATTAATGTATGATTTTGCTATAGAATAGGTATATGGTTCTCTTTCTTACTGTGTTGCTGCTTTTTAATTGTAATCCAGTCCATTCATTCTTTGACACACACACGGGAGATATAATGTTGTTGGCAGCCTGGCTTGATTTGTGGTATCACATGACGTTCATCACTGAAACTATGTTTAAACATATTTTGCTGTTGAAATGGTGAAATTCAGTGTCATTATGCTATTTTGATAATTACCTGTAATGTGTTGTATCCTTTTGAAGAAGAAAGTAGTCGATAAGACAGCTGTATAATGCTATTCTACTTCTGTTAGTAATGACAACACAACGATTATCATTAGTTTAGCTCTGGCTAGTATAAATGCCAGTAGGATTGAGTTCAAAAACAAGCACCTGATGATTATGGTGAGACACTTGTAGGATCAAAGATTAGTACACAGTGTTACAGTAGATGTTATTCTATACCCATTTGAATTGTTGAAATACGTTCAAGATATTACTTGTAGATCTGAGCGTAGCATCCGCCAAATGGAGTGTGAGGAATCTGCCTCTCACCTGACAATCTGCTCGTTGATTTTCAACGTGATTTCCCAATGGTTAGTGCGATTGCTCTTAGACAAGTTTTTTTAGAGCAGTTCCATCAATAATGCACGAGGTGCATTAAACTCGATTTAACGTGTTATTGAGGCGTTAACCAATGTGAGCTCCTGCGTTATTTGTGCGTTAACGGGCAAAGTGAATACACTAACGTTGCGTTAAAGTTGATGAACGAACAAAAAAAAAAATTACATTTTACTCCCTTTAAACGGTAAAGTAGCCGTTGTTTTCAAAAAAAAAAAAAAAAAAAATTACACTTTACCCCCTCAAACGTATATAAACGGCTATATTGTTTAAAATACAAAATAAATAAATAAATAAAATAAAAATAAAAAAATAAAAAAAAATAAAAAAAAAGCAACCTTTTTACTCCCAATATAAATACCCATTCAACCCAATTCTTTTTTTCACACTTTCACAACTAAAAATATTAACTACCACACTTCTAATAGCAAAAAAAAAAATAAAAAATAAAAAATAAATAAAAAATTCTCAAGGCAACAACGACAACTCGTTTCAAAACCTTCTCGGTGGGTGGGGGAACCCATATACGGGTTCATCGTCAAATCTAAATTGGGATAACCCTACCCAATTCGGTATGTCGAGCGAGGAAGTTTTCCGACAACATCAAGAGTTACGGTATTGGCAAGAAAGCCACAACGAAACTCCCTAAATACCGATTTCCAAAACCTCCAATTCACTCAACAATCACAACATTCTCAAACGGAAACAAACGAAGTTCCCGAAACACCTACCTCTCCACCAAAGAAATCGAAGGGACGTATTAAACGAAAGGCCAGAAGAAACAAAGAACCAGTTGACGATGATGAAGGACATAAAGAAGGCATACATACGCATTGGCAACCAAGTGAAGAAAAAGTACTTGCTACGTGTTGGGTGGCCGCTAGCGAGGATCCGCAACTCGGTCGTTCCCAATCGGGGGAAACGTTTTGGCAACGGGTTCAAAGTGAGTTCAATAAAAACAATTTTCAGCAACGCGGTAAAGATATGATACAAGGGAAGTGGCGCACGTTGAACCATGCTTGCTCAAAATTCAACGCGTGTTTCAAACGTGCTCAACGCGATAAAAAAAGTGGAGAAAATGATATGGATATCCTCACACGTGCCAAAGAATATTATCATGTGGAGAACAATTCCGCCCCGTTTAATAATGAGGCGGCTTGGAATGTTTTTCGTTCTCATAAAAAATTGGACGCGCCGGATCCGATTGATTTAACTGGTGATGTCCCAAGCAACACAAACGAGACGTTGTTTGGAACTGATGCACATCCACGTCCGATCGGGAAAAGCAAGCTCCAAAGAAACAAAAATCTGAGACAACGACAAGCACCGGGGGCGAGAGTACTGGAGGATCTGTTTCGTCAGCCCAATTCGGGGAGGCTTTGCGCGAGGAATATCGGGCTAAACGTGAAGATGCGGCCTTGGCTTACAAAGCAACCGCTGAAAACCAATACGCAGCAATACGGACGAGGGACTTTGAATTTTTGTTGGTCGACACTACCGGCAAAGATCCTTACTACGTGACGCTGGTGAATATGGAAAAGGACCGTATCATTGAAAAATACGGGTTGCCAAAGCGTACGGAATGAATAAATGTGTTGTGGTGTAATGTTTTTTTTTATGTCTTTTTATTTCGTAATGCTTTTTATTTTTATTTCGTAATGTATTTTTTTTTAATTTCGTATTGTATTTTTAATTTCGTAATGTATTGTTTTTTTTCTTCGTAATGTAATATATTTTAAGAATTAATGTTATGGTTTTTAAAAAAATGAAGTATTAGTTTTAGTTTAGGGTTGAAATTGAAAATATATGAAAAGTTGAGTTAAAGTGAGTTAAGGTTGAGTTATTGTTGTGGATGTTTTTTTTTTGAGTTAAGGTTAAAGTGTTAAAATTGATTTGGCGCTGACGTGGTGCTGAGTTAAGTTATAACCTGAGTTACGATTGTAAGTGCTCTTAGAATTACTTCTAGGCTCTGACCACCAAAGATACGACACTCACACATGCATATGATCATCATATCCTACAAGCAGACAAACACAAACACCAAGTCACCAACACAAACAATATGTAATCTTAAGCATGCCTTGCTATCAATTTGTTCTTGCTGCAAGTGTGATTTCATCTGATGGAAAGAAATCTTAAAAACTATTTCAGAAAGTAAAAAAAACATAGGAAGGTTTATTGCAGACAATGAGTGACCATGTAAAGCTAAAATTGGAGTCTTCAAGTGAAAAATGTGAACTACTGTGGTTCAAATATTCAAGTTGTGGAATTTGCATATACTAGTATAAGATTTAAGGTTCTTATGAGTTGTTTTTTCCTCGTCATATTAGCTTCACATCATTATTCTACATTTTTTTTCCCTTTTAATTTTTGTTGCACCTTCTCTCTCATCACTCATTATATATATATATATATATATATATATATATATATATATATATATATATATATATACATATATATATATATATACTACTATATAATGTATTTGGGACTATTCTATAATTAGAAAGGCTTAAAAATTCAGACTTTTACTTACTAATTATGGAAACAACCACCCCTAACAATCACCCCCAACAATTTACAACCACCTCAACAACCACCCCCAACAATTTATAACCACCTCAACAACCACTAAATTCTCTAAAGATTCAGTAAACAAATTTTAGCCATTAATTTTTCATCAAAAAAAAAAAAAAAAAAAAAAAAAAAATCACTTTCCACCTTTTACTTCAAAATATAATATTTTTTGCAAACGGTAAATCGTTAAGCGACAAAAAATACACTATTATGACGAGAATTTTTTTTTATTTTTCAGCAGACGGGCACTTCGATATATACTTTCGACAAACTCTTTTTCGAGTTTTTTTAGTGTTTAAATTTAGGGAGGTGACAATACTTTTGAGTGTGCAAAATCACCCCCTTAAATTTATGACATGAAAAATTACATGTGATTTTTAAATAACAAATCAACTACCACGTATAATCTTAGAAATCACATGTGATTTTTTATGGCGTAAATTTTAACAATTACAAGTAAAATCTCGAAAAAAAAGTTTATCGAAAATATATATGTAAGTGTTCGTCTATAGAAAGATGATTTAATTTTCTCGCGATAATATGATTCGTTGGTTTGTGAGATATTTAATTTTAGAAAAAGAATAGTAAAAGTGAGTTTTTTAATTTGATAGAAAAAATAAATAAATAAAACTTATTCATCAAATCTTTAAAAAACTATCTAAAGTTCTAAACTACTCCTACTTTATAAGGAAAAGCAAAGTATAATAGAGGCTGCTATGTTTTGTTTAATATTTTTTGATTTTAATATTAGTAGTTCCACTTCAACATATGCGGCAAGTAGACAAACTCAAATTCCATTTTTAGGCCTCCTCCTCCTGTATCAAAAACAAAACAAATATTCATTCCAACAATCAATCAATCAATCAATCATTCTGCTGCTAATAATTTAAAAATCAACACACACAATTCCTTCCATCCTTTTATATAAACGTAAGTATCATATAAATCCTTCATTTTAATTTATGAAATGATGAATTTTATTTAGTCAACTGACTTCTTCTTATTGCTATATATCACAGATTGAATAAAAATGGGAATACCAACGGATATGAAAGACGCATGGGTCAATCATCAAAGAAGGAATAATAATAATTTTGTGATTCAGTCACCTGAGGAAGATCTTAAGTACCTCAGATCACAAATGTGTACTCAAGGTCTCATATTCCATTCCATTTAAATATTTTCTTATTATATTGCGCGTGTTTCGATTTTCTGGAACGATGAATAGCCTAACTTGTGTATCAAATAATGTACTAAAGTCAGCCCACAAGTCACACTAGAGTTAGAATCGTCTATTGTATTCCTAAGATTAGTGCCTGTTGGTTATTTTAGTGTCATCAACTATTTTAGGTAATTGCGATTTACTAGAGACCAGTAGAATTTCATATTAAGCTCGGATACGAGTTAGGGAAGTGTGGAGTGCACACTGGTTGAGCTAATATGTTTTCGCACGGGCAAAGATGTGGGGGTCAAGGGGGCCATACCGAAATGATAAGGCTGCATTTAGTTGGGGGGGAAACACCCTTGTTTTCCACAAAATGTTTTGTGGAAAACAAGGAAAACAGAGATCGCGTTTAAATAAGCGTTTTCCAGCAAAATGTTTTGCAAAACACAAAATACCCTATTTCCTATCTTAACAAGGAAAATTACAAAACAAATTTTAGTTGTTTTCCTTGTTTTACTTTGTAACCCACAACCCTCCCTCCCTTTCTTCAAAATAGAAAATGGAAACATCAACTAAACGCGTTTTCTATATTTTCAAGTGTTTTGCGGAGATAAATTTCCCTTCCAAATTTTTACAAAACTAGAGATAGAAAACAAGAGAATTTTTTCTCCAACTAAACGCACCCTAAGGATTTCGTGATACCCAGGCACCAAATAGGGTCGAAATACTTTATACGGAAAGTGAGCTTACATCATTCGTGAAAATATCCAAGATTATCATCACCCTAACCCCAATTTCTAACAGTGCCCGGGTCTATTATCAAAATGAAGGTTTTTGACTAAAGCGAAAAGTAGTTAAGATATGCAGAAAAGTGAGCACAGTGAAACTTTTGTTTAGACATTAACATGTAACCAGGATTCTTGATGTCTGTTAATGGTAAAGTGATGAAAAAATTCTGACGGGAACAATATGTGCTAATCAGCTTGAACTTCCCATCAATGAGTTAAAGCTAGACAAACGGTCATTGGAAGTTATGAAGCTTTGAAATAGAATGCGACAATTGTGTATTGATACCAAAATGATGTTTGTGTTGACGTAAAATATATCACCAGTTTATAGTAGCAATGCAGTTATTTGACATAGAAAAGTTTGTTATATGTTTAGCATCTGCTCTGTTACCTTTTGGTGACCTATTCTCAAAAATTTATTACCACTGTTCAAGTCATAATTATATGAGTGTTTATGTTTTCAAACTTTGATTATGTAAATGTTGTGATAGAGTTCTATATAGTCTTTCTAGAAAAAATGCAAGAAACCAAGACGTCAGTCTTTGTATGTAAATGTCAATCTTCTTATTGTGATTCGTGCCCCTGCATATTTTATATGATTTTGACCACAAGTTACATAATTTGCAGAGGGGGTTCGTGCAGGAGTCAAGTCAGCTGCCGTTGCAGCTGTTGTCAGTGCAGTCCCTACGGTCAGTAGTTTTTCATGCTTCTAATTAAGTTTTTGCTGCTTATTTTGGTGTCTTATCAGATAAGTGGAACTGTAGTTAATCACATACCTTGTTTATATTCTAAAGATACACAAACCACAAGAAGGGAAGTCTGATTTATCTTTGATGGATAAGAAACTGTCATTTCTTTATATGACCATTAACTTAAGAAGGTTCTAAATATAATTCTATAACTCCCTCAGAACTGAAGCAGATAGGTCACAGCGAAACTGAATGAATTCTGAATTCATATAAATGAGGTTAACTAGCAGATAACGTGTTATCACATAGAAGGTTACTCCATATGCAAGAAAAAGTAGCAACAATTTAAATGGTAGAATGCCCGAAGTTAATTGCATTGTCATCCTTTTTACTGAACCAAGTTACCCTTGAGTCATACTTTATAAGTCACCGATTATATTCATCTTGTGCACAAGATTTTCTTCACTTTTGAAAGTAGAAGTTAAATTAGTCATGCACTCATGATGGAAAGGTATTTTTGGCATTTGACTGGTAGCTAAACGATTCATTTATTTGTATTTAGTCGTTTGACGTAATCATTAGTAAAAGTAAAGTAAAGTAAAGTAACTCCCAATACCGTCTTCCACGGGTTATGGGTCCCAATACCGTCTTCCACGGTGTATGGGGGAGGTTGAGACGTAGACAGCCTTACCCCTACCTAAGGTAGAGAGGCTGCTTCCGGTTCTACCAAACGTAGAAAAGGACCTCCAGCCTTGCAAGGGGTGAGGATCAAACCCTTGACCTCTGTCTCTAGAGGCAAGGGTGTTAACCACTTGATCCGACAAGGGTTATAAATGTATTCTTCGTACTCACTCAATTTAGGGTTATATCTTGAAGCCTTGGGGCCTATATTTACCGAGATTTCTTTCTCCTTGCTTTAGCTGTCGGAATAATCCACCTCTCCTTCTGTCCCAGTCAATACATTATTCTTAGCCTCTTTGTCAATGGGGTTGGACTCTGACGTCTCACCCTCAAACCTTTAATCTAAGATACAGAAAGTGTATTACCCTTTCCTTTATCAATTACCATTTGGAAACATGTGCAGAGCCTATCCCTTACTCTTAAATCAGTAAAGTGTTTGAGAGGTACTGGAAAGACCAAGTGACCCGAGAAGCCACCTCTTAGATCCCTTTTCATAGACGAGAGAATGAGAATCGATATAGTGCTGAATGCCTTATTAGCATCTACACAATTCCAGCTTTCCCCTATACTCTATAAAATAAAAACTTTTTCCATTTAAAGGTCTAAACAGAAGGAAACAGTGAAAGTCACATTTTATAATAGAAAGGTTATGCATGCTATCTGGAGCTATAAGTAAAGGAATTAGATAGCTGGCTTCAAGATTCAAAATATATCTGCGAAGTGTAATGCCAAACTGATTAGCTAAGAGGAGCCCTGGAGCAAGGGTTTCGCCTCAGCATCACCTTGGCCAAAGTTGCATGAGAATGCTAAAACAATAAAACCTGCCGAGTCTCTAATGCAGCTTCCTACTGCACAAATTAAACCAATAGCATAACCATCCACATCTAGTTAACGACCTGGAATATAATGCATTCATTTGAGGCCTAAAGCTAAGTATTAAAATGGGGCCTTTTTGATAAACATCTTCTTTGTAAAAACAGTTTTTACTTCAAATATCTTTTAGAAGTTTCTACATTGACGATAATGTTGATCCTTACAAAATAGGCGTAACAATGACGCCCGAAATCTCTAGTAGTTTTAACATAGCAAAAAGGGGCCTAAAAAATCGAGAACCTAATGATAAGCATGTAAAAATGTGACCGACTATCTATATATATATACGAGGCCTTGTAAAATTTGAGGCCTAAAGCATAGCTTTAGCAACCTTACCCTTGAGAATACCTACTCTTCTGGAATTAGCAGGCAGATGAATTATCAACGCTGAACTGCGTATCTGATCATGAAGATTAAGAGTAAGAAGCCCTAAACTTTACACACTTAAGATCATTTTGTATTTTCTTTGAAGGATCTTCACTCAGTGAAAGAACTTCCAAGTGCGACAGTGCTGTCCACTCTAGATAAAGGTTTATGAGGTGTGGGATGTCTTTAATCTTGGGTTCTTGATTATCGTTTTTTGGAGTTCCGACCTTTCGGTCGACTAATCCACAGGGTTTGAACCCACCACCACAAACTCTAACCGGGTAAAGCCCTCCCTTTTGAGGGGGTTGGATTGGCCACTTCAGGGTTGTTTGCACCAAGCATGAATTGAACTTGAGACCTCTCACATTTTAGTGATGATAGTCACTTCAGGAGGTTGGATTGGCCACTTCAGTGTTGTTTGCACTAAGCATGAATTGAACTTGAGACCTCTCACATTTTAGTGATCATAGTCATAAGTCTTTTGCAACTAGGCCACCCTTGAGTGGTTAAAGCTTGTTGATTATCTTACTAATGTAAGAACTGGACTTTCATCCAAGAAAGTCAATAGAATTCCTTTCCGCTTCTAGTGCCCATTTCATGAGATCATCTATATTCCAATCATTATCTTCTTTCTTCATGTCTTTGTAAGAAACATTGAGGTCACAAAATGTATATAATTTTTGTATTGCAATTTATCTGCTTTCGTAATAAAGATGCAGATTATTGAAATAAGTAAATATTATGATTGTTGTACACTGTTTCACTGCTAATAAGAACACTTCATCTTAATCCTCGTGGCATACTAAACGTGGTTGTTACAGCCATTTTGACTAGTAAAAATTCTTAATGAGTTCTCTTGTTCTTTCTTGTTTTTGTCAATATTCATTACCAATTTAGTATTTTACTAATCCTGTTCATAATATTTGTAATTCTCTGGTTTTCAGTTAGTTGCTGTTCGGACGATTCCTTGGGCAAAGTCAAACTTGAATTATACTGCTCAGGCGCTCATCATATCTGCTGGTACATTCCAAACTCTCTGTTTAGTTTATTTATCTTTGGTTTATTGTCGTAGTTTTAAATACCAATACTCAAAACTGAATTCTTGCTTTATCCAAATGAGTACCAGTTAGCAATTTCTAATTGCAAATTTTCTTTTTCCGTTGTTCAAACAGCATCAATTGCTGCATACTTTATCACTGCTGACAAAACTATCTTGGAGTGTGCAAGGAAAAACACTCGTGAACTTTATAACAAACCTTCTTAAGAGATGACAATCGTTGCTATGAAACTTCTCGGTGTTGTCTGTATCGAGTTTAAGCTTCTGATTTGGACCCCAAACTGTATGTCTTTCTCGATCCTGTTTGGTGTAGCAGTGATGCATATTAGAAGTTTGTATGCATCAACTTGTAGTGGTTCTGCTTGATATAATTTGCTTAAGTTGTTGAAGGATCAACTTTTTGTACCTTGATGTTTTGAAGCAAGTCATGAATAAGAACTCTCTTACCTTGTTTATATGCTCTTTTTTTTTTTTTTTTTTTTTTTTTTTTTTTTTTTTTTTTTTTTTTTTTTTTTTTTTTGTGGGTAAAACAGTAGCAATTTTCATTTTGAAAGGTTGTATGTCAGTTGCCATTTTTAACTAATGAAATTGACACATTGTTTCTATATCAATCTACCACATACAACAAAGTGAAGGACAAGTTTAGTTATAGTGGTCATCACGGAAATCAAAATCTTCACACCTCACTTGGTCTTGAAGCATTCTTATCTGATATTGACAGGAAGACATCCTTTTTTTACTAATAATTTTCTGTGAACAACATGAATGCTGCAAATGCATGTCATTCTGGTAGGCCTGAACACGGCCAACAAACCAGACTGAACCGCTTTGGACTGTGACTCAAACCAGAATTGGTGAAAATCCAAACTGATAACTAGACGGTTTGGTTTAAACTGGTCTGGACCGTGTCAACTAATCAAAAGATAGACACTGAAAAATTAATTGGAACTTGGATTATCAAGTAATCGAATACCAGTGGAAGATCGTTCAATCGAAACTCAAAAAACAAGGACACAACTAATCTAAAGCATAAAAATTGAACACAGTAATAAGAAGAGAAAGAATAACAAACATTGATAGCACAAGTTTCAGTATCGGGCTACCCGACATATTAACATTGATGGTATAATTATATTTCACAGGGTCGTCAAAATGAGCCAAATCATACAACACTTCGGTTTCTTTTTTATACTTTCGCAACCAATTTTAGCCAACTAATCAATACTTCGACATTGGTTTAGTAACCAGTCCTAAAGGACTGCAGCCTTCTCCCGAGCAATTCTGTCAGACATATCCTCTTCCGTCTTCTCCTCTGGTTCTTCATCATCTTCAGGAGCATGTTGGACAGTTATCAGATATTCATTCTTGGGCTGTGGAAGACGAGTCAAACCTGAAAGCAAATTTCGTCTCACATCAGCTTGCCTTGCATGCTTGAGTTTTGTGCGATATTCATAATCTGGAATCTGTGGTGTTGGAAGGTTCATATTTGGCCTTTTTCTAACAGTTTCTGGATCATTCATTTTGTTTGTCTTGATTATAGTTGATGGCACATCCTGCCTTTGTACAATTTTGTTCCTTGCAACATCTTGTCTTCTCAATCGCACTTCCTTATCGGCCCTTCTTTGACCTTCTAATTCTTCAATCGTGGTAGGAAATTTAGGCTGATCTACAACGGAACTTTCATTAGTCACATCATAAAAACCGGCAGGTGGCCTTTTTTCGAAAGGGATTTCAGCATTGTAGTCAATCTTCTTAATCTTCCTTTTACTCCGCATATAATCGATTCCTGTAGCTTTCATTTCTCTCCTCTTCTGTCCGGACACAAGCATTCTAGCCTCTTCAAGTTGCTTCTCACGGGCCTTTCTTTTGGCCTTTTTGCCTCTAGTGTTTGCTAAGCGGGCCCGTGCTTCTGAAAGCATCTCTATTTCATCTTTGTCCATATCAACTGGATCAGGGCGAGCAGGCTTCGATTCCATGTTTGGATCATTCTCTCCAGGAAGCAACTTTCTCGGATCATCACCGGCTTCATAAGTTCCATCTTTAGCACAAGCAGCATCGAGGAGTCTCTCATAACGCTCAAGGCATTGGAATGGGGTGCGGTCAACAATCGGGGCGATTGTACTCCATTGGCTTGGCGCGAGCTTAGCAAGATGAAGTAGCCTCTCATCTTCTTGTCTGGTCCACTCAATCTGTATAAATTATAAAAAAGAAGTTAGATTATGTCGTGCAAAGAGCTTCAAAATGGCAAAACGGAAAGAAAAGTAGACAAACTTGATCATAGCATAACCTGGTAGATAACCGAAACTAGAAAAGTTCAAACAAAAGTAGACAAAGTTGATCAAAAAGAATTACACAAGTATTAGACTAGACGTACATACTCTAGATATGACAAAGATGGTATTCACTGGCCTAAAGTATGTGAAATTGAGATTAGCCCTTGAAAAGATTCAGGTTGAGCATGGCATTCCTAGACAAGATTTTATCCACATATTTCTTACGCATACGGCAACTTAAGAAGTTTGTAATGTTTATCTAAAAGCACATTCAAAGATAGCTTTTCCTTATATATTGTCTACATGAACATAAAATAATCCCATAGTTGTGGTTCATGATCACTTGTGTTACCTTCATTGTTCCTTAGACACTTGGGTTTTGATGCAGTTAAGTGACAATTTTAAAATAAAGGTTACACCGTTGGAGATGTATCTTGGTCGAATAAGCTACAATTCACATATCTACAAAGATCATGTACAAGAATAACATAAAAAGAAGAAGAAGAAGAAGAAGAAGAAGAAGAAGCTAGTCTCTTTTAATGAGCAAGAAACATGTATAAGCTAAGGGGTGTTTGGGTCCTGATTATCATCCATTGCATAGTGTTTGGATTTGCTTTGTTTTGTATAAAAATAATTATTTGTTAGGATATACGACCCAAAGCATGAACCCAATTATCGACCTCTTTACAAGATATCTAATATCCTCACTTATATATTAACTTGAAACAAACATAAAGTAAATAAATAAATGCATCATAATATCATATCATGCATGCATACCTTTTTAATAGAAGGATGTAGCCATTGGTACCAACGAGCCTTGCATTGTTTCGCACCTTTTCGAACAAGTAACGACGATAGACGAGCTCATTCATTCTCACCATATTTCATAACAGCAGCTTTAAGAATCTCATCTTCTGTGTTTTTCCAAACACCACCTTTTACAATCATCCTCATATTATATATAATCGCTTTGACTTATTACAGTTTTACGGTATATACTACCATATGTAGATGATGATGATCGGTTAGATATATAAAAAGGGTTATTTGTTTTACGATTTGTGCGTAATGTGTTTAGGTTTGGTTTTGCATGCGAATTTTTGATTTGGTCGTTATTTATAAGAAGATTTGTGTATGATGACCGACTTACTGTGAATTTCAAACTATTTTTACACGCAAAAATCCTTCTCTAACCGCCACCTTACTAAAATAAACGTATATTATTATTTTTTGTATGCTTAAAAATCGCAAGCACAATCCCAGTCTTTTCGAAAGTGAAGACGCCGTCCTTATAAAAAATGACTAAAACTTTTCAAAGTGAAAATGTGGCAAAAAGTTGCTCATCAAAAAATGTATAAGAAACAAATTAGGTATTATACTTGTCACGAAAAGTACTTTAGTGTAGCGTACAAAAAAATAGCCTTTCTACCACTTAAACTCGACTATTTTATTTTTTTGTAAGTGTTTTTCCACCCTCCCAACCGGTCCCCGGTTTATTCATTTTTTGTGAGTTAAAAATATTTCCACGTATGAAAAACACCACACTTCTTCTTCCTCTCCCCACACTCCCACCACAATCTCGCTTTTTCCACTAACTTTTTGTACGATGTTATCCTTAAATTTTGTGGTCCATATGTTCCTGTAATCGAAACACATGGACCACAAAATTTTGCAAAATTCCCTAAGGACTAACTTTGCAAAATTCCGATAACTTTAGAGGATTTTATGTAAAAAACTATACTATTTCCAGAAATTATTTATAAAAATAGTACTCGCGGTTATCGATCTTTTGCATAGTTAGTCCTTCAAAAAAAAAATTGACCGTTTCGTTTCGAGTTTAGATTAAACACAACATTCCCGCAGCAACGCGCGGGTACCAAACTAGTTAATGCTAACTTTGTATGTAACTATTACAACTGGAAATGTGATTCTTTACACGTTGCTAGTTTTACTATTTAAACTATTGATTTGTCGATATTATTCATGTATGTCTTGACTTGAAAGGTGAGTTGTATATATAAATAAATTTTGTTTTGTTTTTGCATATGTATGATTAAGATTAGGAAATGACAGCTTAAAAAAAGTTACAAACAATTGATACTGCACACTGGTCCATGATGTCACTAACCAAAACAATGTTCATTAGTGTTTATCATAAATTTTTTGTTCATTAGTTAATATTGTTCATCAATTAGCTTTGTTAATTAGCCTTGTTCATCATTAATCTTATTCATTAGTTAGTTTTGTTCATCAATTAATCTTTGCATTAGTTTTCTTTTAACAAAAAATCACGTTGTTAATCAATTCATCAGTTTTCTAAAAATAAATCATAATGTTAATCAATTCATCGGTTTTGTAAAAAAACATATCATAATATTCATCAGTTCATCAGTTTTGTAAAAAAAATATATCATAATGTTCATCAGTTAGATCTTAAGAAAACATTGTTCATCAATAAAAAGTGTTGTTCATAATTATTTTATTTAATGTTGTTTATCAGTTACATAATAATGTTCATCAGTTTTAAAAAAAAAAATCACGTTATTTATCAGTTTTCTAAAAAAAAGCGCGTTGTTCATTAGTTCACCAGTTAGTCTTGTACACCAGTTAGAGTTCATCAGTCAGTTTTGTTCATCAGTTTTCTAAAAAAAATCCCGTTGTTCATTAGTTCATCGGTTTTCCAAAAATAAAAAACACGTTGTTCATCAGTTTTTTTTTAAAGAATCATGTTGTTTATCAGTTTTCAAAAAATAAAATCACGTTGTTCATCAGTTAGAGTTCATCAGTTAGTCTTGTTCATCAGTTAGATCACGTTGTTCATCAATACTTTTTTCATTAATTTGCTTATACACAATGAGTAAATAACTAAAAATATATTGTGGTACACCAATTAGTTCATTTAAATGTACTTTTATAAAGAAAATCTCTATTAAGCATTTTATCAAACACCTTGTGTGCACTAGATATATTTAAAACATCATTTTTAAAATGCGATATCTCACTCATATGATATCGAAATTGAGTGATTCAAATATTTGGGTAAACAACGAACAACAATCTACAACTTTCATGTTTTAAATTATGGGTAATTCAACCTTTAAGTTAGAAAAAAATAAGGTCGAATATGCCAAAAATATCAAGAAAATCATAACCCACTTAAAATCCAAAACAAAAAAAGTTGCGAATTATATATAAAAATGTATATCAAATTAAATATAATTAAATTTTAAAAATTATGGTGAAATCGATTTTTCGTAAAAATTTGTCATTTGAGAGTTATGTGCGTTTGAAGTTCAAGGTGAAATTAAAAAATGCAAATGACTTAAATGCCCTTTGATTGAAAATTATAAGAAAAATGGAGGGAGGAGGATAAATTTAGTGGGACACATGTCACATTGTGAGTGGCTTTCTATCATTTTTAATATATTATCACTTTGTAAGGGATCACTACTCTACTAATTAATATAGAATAATCCTTCCTTTAATCCCAAAAATATATACTCGTATTTGTTTGGGAACCGCTGCTATACAAGAGTGTAAAATGTGCAAAACAAAAGATTAAATCAATCTAAATCAAGGTTTTAGATAGCTTGAGCCGTGGCGTTGCGGCATGGTGTCCACTAAGTCAATTTGATGACGAATTAGAAAAGATTACATTAACGTATAAAAGGGATATCAAATAATGTTGTTACAAAAATAAGGTTAAATGAAACCATGTGACCTTTACAGTCTTTCAACATAGTCAATTGTTGACCCAAGTTGACATATACTAACTTTATAAATGTGTATTTTTCATTCCCCGCTTTACCCAATTTTCATTTCCCGCTAATTTCACCTCTCACATTTCCCGCAAAATTTCTCTCGCTTGTCTCTCTTTTTATCAACTTGTCTCTCTACAACTTGTCTCTCCGTTTATCAACACCCACACAGTCTTGTCTCTCTTTTTATCAACACCCACACAGTCAAACCAATGGGAGATGAAGTATTATCTGCACAAAAAAAAAAAAAAAAAAAAAAAAAAAACGCAGATGAATCTAATGAGGTTTACAAACTTGGTGACAGGGAAATGGAAAATCCAATTTTCTCTCTCTCCCTTAGGAGATTTCCGGCCGCCACCTATTAAAAGTTCCGGCCAAAACATCTCCTAAATCCACCTCTCTACCATTACATGGTATGCAATCGTGTTTAGGACTGTTTTTTCTTCTTAGGTGGCGTGCTGTTGAAACCTGTTAGCATTAAAAATATATATATAGAAGTGATGGTCATTCTCATATTGTAACTTTGTGTCGTTTGTTAAGATTAGTAATAGTTTAGTCATTAGGCCTTTGACTTGGCAAGCTAATATGTTATGTGCTATGTTTCATAAGCCTAGTTATCCAATAATGTAACCAAGTCCAAGCCCAAGCCCAAGCCCATAGAAAGCCCATAGGGCATCTCATGTTATGAACTATTTAAACACCTCAAAGGCTCATTTGAGGTGTGTGCTTGTGTGTGTAAGTGTGTGTGTTTCTCTAATAATATTCTCTCTTCTTTCTTTCTTTACATTCTCTACTTTCTCTCTCTAACATACTTCACATATCAAGTCACTAAGGCTATTGTGTGTGATAAAGTTGTGATATTTAAGGTCCTACAAGTGGTATCAATCGCCTAACAATGATTTAGGAGTGTTGGGTGTTTGTGTTTTTCGTATTTTTTAAGCTTTCTACACGTTATTTTCATAAAAATTCTTACTTTTCTTGTTTTTCATGGCTTTTAACACTTTTTTGATTACAAACTAGTGTTATAAACCCTATCTAACAAGAAAGTTTTAATCTTTTTGAAAATTTCTAGCTTAAAAAATCGACTTTGGTTTTGTACTTGTTTTCGAGATCTAAAAAAGTTTTTATAAAAATCATCAAGTTTGGGACTTTCTTCAAGTTTTGGTGATTTTATGCATAGAAGTACAAGTATCTTGGAACACAAACTTGATTTTGGAGTGCTTTGAGCTACACGATTTGGATACCATTTATCGAGAATCTCATTCTAGTTATCATCATACGATTCCGTGGTTTACTCGGTGTTTTTCTTCCTTGTATAAGTTAGAAAAAACACTTCGACTTGGGTTAACTTTCTAAATTGTATAATTTAGAAAAGTACTAAACATTTTCGATAAGTGAAATTTTCGAAACAGTTTTGCATAACATTTTCGAGCTCTATTGCAAAATTATATTTCGAAATTTCCTTCATTGATATCTTCGAAAAGTCACTGTGCCAGTATATTTCGAATATTATATTGCCATCAAACTTGGAATATTGGAAAGTTTTGAAACGTGTTATCGAGAATCTTTCGAATTTTTCGAATATTATCGAGAATCTTGGACAGATTTTTTCGCAAAAATATATTATCGAGAATCTGCATTGATATATCATCGAGAATCTGTTGACTTTTTTCGCAAATCTGAGATTTTCGAAAAACTTTGGACAACTTTTTTTTGCAAACCTTATATTTTCGGAAAAACTTGGACAATTTTTTTTTTCTTTCGCAAACCTGAAATTTTCGATATCTTGGTCAAAGTTTCGCAAACTTGGAATTTTCGAGATCTTGGACATACTTTCGAATACTTGAAATTTTCGAGAACTTTGTCATAATTTCCGAAATCTTGGAACTTGGACATATCTCGAGAACTTGGGAATTCTTCGAGAAGATATTATTGAAGTCAAACTTTCACTGTCAACTCTTGCAACTATTTACTCCAAACACCACTCCTATTTCGTTGGAACGATCCAATTCTCAACTTTATCCATCTAAACTTCATCAAATGGCATCTCAGCAAGATATTCATGCAGCCGGTGCGGAAAACCGACCTCCTATGCTTGAAAAAGGTGGATATCTCCCATGGACAAGCCGCATGCTTCGTTACATCAAAACTAAGACTGATGGTAACCTCATGCTCAACTCCATCAAGAATGGTCCATTTCAGCCAAGACAAGTTCAAATTGCCGGTAATCCAAACTCAACAAATCCTACTGAACCATACGTGCGTATACAAACAGAAGAAGATTACACAGATGAAGACAAGACGCAGATCAAAGCCGATGATATGGCAATGCGTCTAATCCAACTTGGATTACCAAGGGAGATCTTTGCTGCGGTCGACAGCTGTGAAACTGCTCATGCTATGTGGGAACGTGTTAGAAGGATTTGTCATGGCACAGAGATTGGACAACAAGACGTTGAGAACAAACTTCTCACTGAATGGGAGAACTTCACATCCACCAAAGGTGAACAGATTGAATCATACTACACAAGGTTTTGCACTCTGATGAATGAGTTAATCAGAAACAAGTTGACACCTCGAACAATTGCAACAAACATCAAATTCGTCAATAACCTTCCAGAAGAATGGGGTCGTTATGTTATAATTGTTAATCAGACAAAGGACTTACATCAGGTGAATTATGATCAACTCTATGACTTTCTGAAGCAAAACCAAGCTGAGGCTAATGAAGTTAGGAAAGAAAGATTGGCAAAGAATCATGATCCTCTCGCACTAATTGCTAATACACCAACACCATTACAAGTGAACACTCAACAACAATCATCATCCATTCACAACTACATGCAACCATCATGCATTCAACAACCAACACCGGTCTACCAACAACAGTTCTACCCACAACAACAAGAAGTTATTCCACAACAGCAATACCCACACTTCCAAGAACCAGAATTCACTGACAATGATGAAGCTGCTGCAGCATTGACACAAGCGTTTGCTTTTCTGTCAAAGGCATTCCAAGGACGCTATTCTACACCAACAAACAACAACCAAAGGATTTCATCGAACACTCGCAACAGGCAGATCGCTCAGCCGAGTTTCAATATGGGCAACGGAGGCCAAATGGTTGGAGTTTATGGGAATCAGCAAGGATATGCTACTGGATTTAATATGGGCAATCAGAATATGCAGAATGCAGGTCAATATGCAGGGAATCAGTATGGTCAGAATGCAGGGAATCAGTTGGGTCAGATTATTGGAAATCAGAGGGGTCAGAATGTTGGTAATCAGGCAATGGGTAATCAGAATAGAAATGTTGCAGCTCCAGTAGTTGGGAATTTGGGAAATATGAATCAGGGTAATCCGGTAAAGTGTTTCAACTGCCAGGGTGTAGGTCATATGGCAAGGAACTGTCCTACTAAGCCAAACAAGAAAGATCTAGCGTACTTGCAGAAAGCAGTGATGTTGGCACAAAAGGCAGAGGCAGGATTTCCGTTGAACGCAGAGGAGAATGACTTTATGGCTCTTATGGATGACATGGAAGATAGAGAAGATATCGATGCGAACTGCATATTCATGGCGAATCTTCAGGAAGCTAAGTATGACACGGATTATGACACACTTCCTGTTTATGACACCAATGCACCATCTGAGGTATCCAACTTCAACACATGTCACAATAATGATATATTTGATATGTCTCCTCATGAGGAACAACATTTTGAGAAGTAAGCACCCACTTATGATATATTCCTGGACACGCCAAGTAGTAGCAATACTCCTTCAGCAACTCTAGATGTGAATCATAATGGAGGCTTCGTTTCACAGCATGCTGAGAATGATGAGGAAACACGTGCTTTGTTTGAATCATTATTGAATAATTGTCATATTGAAATTGAGAATGTGCAAAAGGTCAATCGCGAGGTTAAGGCCGCGAATGTTAAATTGACCGCTGAGCTTGAGAGTTACAAATCAACCGTTAAAGCTTTTGAATTTCATAACAAAAGATTGTCTGAATTAGAAACTGGTTATCAAAATTCCGTTTCAAGGGAACAACAATTGCAACTCAAGTTTGATACACTTGATGTTAATTCTTTCAAAAAGATAAAATCTTTAAACGCGGAAATTTCTGATTTACAAAACCAACTTTCTAAACAAAAAACAGCTTATACAAATCTTGAAAAAGAAATGGATGAGTTGAAAAAGGACTTCGCAAAGAAAGAAGACAAACTTTTGGAAGAAATCGTAGAGTCAGAACACATGATTGCTCATTTAGAAGAATTAGTGGTTAAGTCGGGTCAGTCGAGTCAAACAATGAAAATGATTTCAAATCAAACTAATCCGATTTACCATACAAAACATAAAATGGCTCTTGGTAACAACACCCCTTGTAATCTCAAGAAAGCTCAGCAAGAACAGAATGTTTTGTACAATGGTAATGTGATTTACACCAAACATGATCCTCCCGTCGTTCGGGATTCTGTGCTAACGATTGAACATGTCGAAGAGAGCATAAATAAAATGAAACAAAAGGATTTGAAACCCATTGATTACAACAAATTGAACAAACTTTCGGGAATCACTTTTGTTCCACAATCAGAACCATCTGCGTTTTCCATAAACCGACCATTTGCGAAATTCTTGTCTAAAAAGAAAGTTGTTTCCAAATCTCTTTCAAAAATAGAACAAATGTCCTCTAACAACACTTTTAATACAAGTGAGGCTAGAGAAATTCTGGATGACGTTAAAAAGAGAATTCAAGAACTTCAAAATATTGTTGCTTCAAAAACTACCATCAATATTAACAACTGGCATTCTAGTTTTCATATCGAACAGAAAAAGGTGTTTCAAAACGAAATTACTATCCCTCTGAATAACATCAGTGCAAGGGTAATCCATTTTGAACAAGCTTTTCTAAAAGAAACGGCCGACTTTGTCAAGGACCACAAATCTCTGGTAAACGAAGCTAATGATACTCGTGAAAACATGAATGTTTTGGAAAACCTTAATGATTCTCTCTTCGAAGCTGTTATGACCACTGATATTATGTCCATCATTTTACAAACATATTCTGTTCAAGACGATGAAAGACTAAGAGCTGAGACCTCCGCAATTGTTTCAAAATATGAAAATGCTCTTATAAAGCTTGAAAAAGAAAATGTGTCATGTTTTAAATAACTTGATCGAAAAAAAGAAGAATGCAAGTATGACAAATTGTCGTATGAGCGTGCCTTCAAGAACATGAAAGAGCAAAATGATCTTTTGAGGGCTCAGCTTGAAAATAAAAAAGGGAAGGGTGAGGAAACTAAGTTTGCAAAACCATCGACTTCGGAGAAACCAAATGTTTCAAACACGGTTCAAAAACCAAAAATATCAATTTCACGGTTTGCTCCAAAAGTCGATGAGAAAAAGGATTTGTCAAAGCCAGTCACTCCACCACCCTTGCCCAATGAAAAGGTAATGGAAAAGATTGTTGAAAAACAAAATTTGTTTGTTGAAAGAAACAAAAATGTGATTTCACCTGGCTCTTCTAGGATTAGTACACCAAATGTGACTTCAAAAACTGTTAAAGAGTCTGTTGGTTCTAATGATATTGTCCACAATCACCATCTAGAAGAAGCAAGGAAAAAGGCACAACTTCGAAAATACGGAATTTTAGGTACAAAACCTAGTGTGATGAATTCTACAAGATTCTAAAGCACTGCTAGTAGTAGTAAACCATTACCTAAGAACAATCTACAAATTACTACGGATTGGCTTGCGTCTAAGAGTAGTGGCACAAAAGAGAATGCTAGGAACGTAGAATGCAACACAAAGAATTCCAAAGTCTCATCGAACAACAAACAATTTCCAAACGACTGTAGTGACAAAATTAAAATTGCTGTGTTAAACAAGAATGTTGAATTTGTCTGTCCTACATGTCAAAAATGTGTTTTTTCAGCTAATCACGATGCATGTATTGCACAATTTCTCAAGAAAAGAAAGTCAAGTGTCAGGACACAATCCACTAAGACACCTAATCAAAACAAACCCGTTGATAAGCAGCAAAATGGTAAGAAACCTAATAGATGGATATTTAAAGGATGTAGTTTTTCCAAAACTGAGACTTCCGCTGCATCTGATAAGAAAACTACGTCTAGATCTTACCTTAGGTGGATTCCTACGGGAAAAGTTTTTAAAACAGTTGGTCTTAGATGGATCCCCACAGGAAAATTTTTTGATAGTTGCACCAAGACAAAAAATAGTGATAATCATCAGATTAAGGAAGTAGAAACCATTACAACCGTTGATAGTCAACACCCGCAGAGTGATGATTCATGTACTTCTAACACTGTTATTTGTGAAACCTCTTCGTCTTCGGTTGCAGGTGCTTCAACTATCTCAGAACCCAGTTCATCAGAGGGTTCAAATTCTGTAAATTCTATAAAATCATTCTTTCAATCTTCTATTTTTGATTTTCCTTTTCTTTTATAAAAACAAAAACAAAATACAAAAATAGAAAATTTTCAAAAATACAAAAACAATATAAAATCAAAAAAAAAAAAAAATCCAAAAATATTCTTCTCACGACATGTCTCTTGTATAATCGATATTCTATACGTTTCTAGAAATGTCATTCAACAATGATACAGACATGTACAGATGCTTGAACGGGAGTTCTTTAAAATGTTTTTCTAAAACATGTCGTTTCTCAAAAAGTTTCTTCACAATGGCTTGTAAGTACTTCAGCTTACAACCCGTGCTTCAATGTGAAATCTTTTCAAAACTTAAGTCCGGGTATAACAACTCGAAAAGATTTCAAATAAGGACTTAATCGAATGGCTTCTGGACACATCAGTTCAGGACCCACACTTCAAAGAAAGGAAAGTGCTTAATCAAAACAAAGGTTTTAAATATTTTTTCGGGCACTTATCCTAAAATGAGAACCAAACTCTTATCTGGCTTGAGTTTTTTTAGAAAAACTTTCAAAATCTTTAAGCTCAAGACCATGATTGTTTAACCAATGTTAAATTAGAGTTTCAAAATTTCTCTTACATTCTGAGCACCATTTTTTCAAGATTTTTCAAAAAGATTTTCAAAATCTATCAAAATCGATGCTCATCATCAAAATGACTTGTGTACACCTTACAGTGCACAACTCAAGTTTTCAAAGAAAGGAAAGTGCTACGCAAAAATGATTTTCATCAACAAAGTTCACTTATCCTAAAAATGGACACTGTTGTAAGCCTCAGTGCGACATCCCTACTCAAACAAAGAGAAGTCTTTATTGTTCAAAAAACCTTGATGCAAAATTCAACAAATCTGAATTTCTTTCTCTTTCAGAATTTTGCTTCAAGAAGACTCCTTCCCTCTAAACTTTAAAAAGTTTAACCTTTCTCAAAAACATATGCGAGTTTTGAGGGGGAGTATTTTACAAACACAAAATGTTCCAAATTCATGCAAAATCTGTCTTTCTCTCTAAAAGCTTTTTCTTAATCAGTTGATATAAAAAATATCACGTTATTCTATTTTTGAGGGGGAGAAGACATGATTAAAATGTGATCAAAGATGTTTAAAGTTTGTGACTGAATCTCAAAAGAGCTCGACTCAGTAAGTACCAATGAATTAACGAAGCTTAAAATGTCATTAATCGAAAAGACTTGTCCTGGACGGGTAATAATTTCAAGCTAGTCTAACTAGTGATGTAAGCGTGTCTCGAATAGGACTTGTCTGAGTAGAGTGTACCGTATCGAGAGACTTTCTTTGGACTTGACCAGGACGGGTAATAATTTCAAGCTAGTCTAATTAGTGATGTAAGCGTGTCTCGAATCGGTCATGTTCACTGAAAGTGGATCAATTCAAAAAGTGCAAACTCCTCACGCATGTGCAAATTTCTAAAAAATTCATGAGCACATGTGAAGGGGGAGTCCTTCAAAGAAATGCAAAACTCTCAAAGTGGTAACAACAATGTGTTTTTTTTTTCATAAACACTTTGAGAGATTTTCTATAAATGGTTTTATGGCAATGATAGGATAGTCATGGAGTTATAAGGTGACTAAGGTTAGGAAAAACCGTCCTATGATCCGCCAGAGCCGGAGGGATCTACCCAAGGACAATTCCAATAGATTAGAATTAGAAGTCCTTAGGTATGATTGAAAAAAGGAGAAAATGAGAAAGGAGAAAGAAGGGGTTGAAGAATTAAAAAGAAAAAGTTATGAAAAAGGGTGAAAAGAAATAGCCCTCCAAATGTTCAACCTTAGGGCAGACACCGGGTACAATTTGTATGCTACTGGTTGTTACTAAGGTGACACCGGTATTGAAGAGAAAGACGTCATGGACCCAGTGACGCACTGCACTAAACCTTCTTAACCACTCAAGTTCTCTTAAAAGAGCTTGTTTCATTCTCACGGGGAACCGGTGTAATCTATCGATCTGTCTCTTAGAGATGATTGATATTGAAGCAGGAGACCTCTCCCTAATCTCCGCATAGGAAACCAAATGTGCACTTATCGAGTCTAGAGCCCCGAGATTCATCAAAAGATCTCATAGGAACACATAATACTTCTACACTGGTGATCCAACATTAAGGATGCCAGATGTAAACTTTAGAGTCCTACGCAGATCTTAGCAATCTGCCAGAACATTTATGAGAGAATTCACACAAGTGTTTCTCAATGATTGAATGGAAATTCCTGCCAGGTCAACATCAATCAGCCCTGACAGCAGGTCACTTCGGTAATTCTTTATGGGTTACGCTTAGTGTTCGCGGTGGTTTCAAACGGTCTACAGTCGTGGAGTGATCCCCAGCGACTCACCCAGTCATTGAGCTACTAAGTAGGTCTCGTAAGCTCTCTCGGGAGTATCTGACATGGGAACGGCCTTGGTAAGGGTTAGAAGGAGTCTTCACACTATGCTGTTGACGATCTCTAATTCTTATCTGTAAGTACCGGATGTTTTATTGCTAACTGTTTATATGCAGGGACACTTCATCTCCATGGCGACAAATTCCACATGCTCATACATACATCTGGAAGTTAAAGAAAGCTCCCTCAAAGATCTATACAACACAAAGTTCAGAGAAAGATTTTATGCCAAAAAGAAGAATCTACAAAGTATAAAGACTAAAGATCAAAGTGAAAGAAAGGGAACTACGTGCATACGAATATCAAAGTCCAAAGATGTATGAGCATGTTGGAATGGCAAACAACCACCACAGACGCAGAAGTGACGAAAGGCAGATAACTCCACATCACATAAGAACAAAGAACGATGGAAAATCAGTTATCAAAGATCACAAAGCATGAAGGAACAAAGACTAAAGACTATTCTACAACGACACACAAAGTTAAAGACAAAGAACACGGAAGACCCACTCACGTGGAGCATCATTCGAATGACCACCCCTTAGGGGGAGATTGTTAGCATTAAAAATATATATATATATAAGAGTTGGTCATTCTCATATTGTAACTTTGTGTCGTTTGTTAAGATTAGTAATAGTTTAGTCATTGGGCCTTGGACTTGGCAAGCTAATATGTTATGTGCTATGTTTCATAAGCCTAGTTATCCAATAATGTAACCAAGTCCAAGCCCAAGCCCATAGAAAGCCCATAGGGCATCTCATGTTATGAACTATTTAAACACCTCAAAGGCTCATTTGAGGTGTGTGCTTGTGTGTGTAAGTGTGTGTGTTTCTCTAATAATATTCTCTCTTCTTTCTTTCTCTACATTCTCTACTTTCTCTCTCTAACATACTTCACATATCAAGTCACCAAGGCTATTGTGTGTGATAAAGTTGTGATATTTAAGGTCCTACAAAACCCTAACCATTCTAATTCGTTTTTCATCTCATTCTGGTGAATCGTTTCTTTAGGGTTTTGGGAATCGACTTTTGGGTGTTAAATCGTTCCTTGTATTCTGCTTATTCATAAGTCGGTTTACTGATTTTAAATATATAAGGATCGATTTATTGATTGGTTTTGTCATGTATACAGAACGCTTATAAAACCTCCTTTGGTTTTTACATTAAATCGTCTTTTGGTGCTTCAAGGCTAAACGAAACCCTAATTCTAGGGTTTTGTTTATTTTATTAGATCTGGTGCTTCGTTGGTGCTTCAATGTGAATGAAACCTTTTTTAGGTTTTCGTTCTTATTCTATTTTCGAAGTGGTGTGCATCTGAATGTAACCCTTATTAGGGTTTGGATCGTGGACTGTTTGTTCTATATCAGATGTATGTATTGTTTTGTGGGTTTTGGAGAGAGTGTAAGTCATGTTGATGGATGCTAGGGAATTTCTCAGACCTGAGGGTTAGATGTTCATATTTTTGGTTGATCGTTGATGAACTGCTGCTGGTTGGGTGGTTTGTTTTTTAATGGTCGACTTCTATTGGGACGTTAGGGTTTTTGTTAACCCTATTTTTTCGATACTGATATGATCTATCTCTATGCTGTTGATGTTAGATTGCTGCTATTTTGGCCGTGGTCATATTTGGAGCTTGGATTGTTGAGGTTGGATTTGTTTGCTGTTCGTGCTTTATAGTGGATTGAATCAATATTTAACTTGTAAACTTTTATGAGAATCTGCTACTGGTTGGACAGCGATGTAAGTTAAGTTGAAGGGTCTTATTCAAAACCCTTATTATCATCTTTCTTGGACTGTGTTTATTCCGTCTGGTAAATCATTTGGTCTTGTGATAGATGGTGCTCTATTTGTTGTATGTTAGGGTTAGCCAACCCTATTTTCGTCTATAACTGATCAAGATACATTGGGTTTCATTCTTAGATTGAGTTTCAGCAGTTTGAAACTTAGTAGATGAGGTATTTGATTGGGTTGTAGTGCTGGTTTGGTCCTTGTTTGGATCAATGGGGATCGTTGTAGTTGTTTGGATCATTGTTTTGGTCTTCTATCTTCGGCTGCATTGTTGGAGATTATGACTTCTATGATGACTTTAAAATTTGGAAGTTAGGGTGTAACCCTATTTTATGTACAAGTCCATTGTATACACAAGTTTGGTTCGTAATGATATCTTATGTGCATGATTAGACTTGGTGGATGGGGCTTGCGTAGGTGTTTTGTGGTGTTCGTTGCTACTACAAACTGATTATATGTTGGAGATCGCTTGGATTTTCTATGTTGATTCTTCATGGAAGTTAAGGTGGACCGCCATATTGATATAGAAGGCTCAAGTGCTTTTCTTGAGTAGTATTGCAAATTTTTATGTACTTTTCTCAATATTGGTAGGTTCATTTTATTGTAAGTTATAGGAATGGTGTAATACACCGTAAAATCCCAGGTCATTTATTAATGCTAATTTCTAAACTAAGCCATTTTTATGGGCTAATTTGAAATTTTTATATGAGGCACTGTTTGTTTGAGCACCCGAATGTTTTAATCACCGTTTGTTTAAACACCCGGTTATGTTTTGTCACCCGATGTCACCCGAAGGTCACTCTTGGATATCACCCAATGAGGTTAGACACCGGTAACTCCCACTTGCGACCCGACACCCAAATTGAACACCGATAAACTATTAATATATATATACGACACTATGTATATATTAACTTTTTATAAATTTATTATTATATATGAGAATATATATATAAATGACGACACCGTTTAAATAATTAAGGTTTTCATGAACCGACACCGACACCGATATCAAAACCAATTTCACCATTTTACGAATCACCGACACCCCTCTATTTTTGGGCCGAGTACACCCCAAACCCACACGATTTTTCTTTCTTTCTTGGGCCGAGCATATCACAAGCCCACTTCAACTTTACCTTTTCATGTTTTTGGTTTGGGCCTTGAGTTCTAAAGCCCAATGGCTGTTGCTTGTTTCTTTCCTTGCGCAGCTTACTACCCAAACAAACAAACTCGTTTACAACATATGTAATATACACACTTTGAAATCTTTGGTTCCCTACTCACACAACACTAAGCATGCTACTTCTAGTTGACTCTGTAACACCCTACAAGAAGCCACCATGTTGAGCCGTCAAACCTTTGGTCACTCGAATTACACACACAAAACTCTTTACCCATAGGATCGGATGTTTCATGAACCACAAACATGTTCCCTAAACAAATACACACATGCCTAATTTTGCCAAGAGTCTAGCTTTGACATGAAAATGTAGCCCCCAAATCCTTACAACGATTTGACCACACACAAAGGAGGTTGGACAACTTTGTCGAGCAAGACAAGACCATTCGAAAGATGTTGTGTCTCTTGGAGACATTCGAACCACCCTCACACCCTATAAAAGTCACATTAAATGCTAAAGAACTCACACACTCCCAATTCCACAAAATTTCTAAGTCAAACACTCTATTGCTTTCGTTTGTGTTGCTGTCGAGAAGGAGCAAGGAGGACACGAGCTAGGGTTGGATTGGAACGAGTTGGGTAACTCTTGTAATCAAATAATCTGCTAGACGGGGAAAGGAGTACCACATTGCTTGACCATTTGTCTCGTACACACGACCTCATCGCCACCACTTTGGTGTTGTAAGTTGATTTCCATTCCTTTCATTTCATACGTTAATTGTTTCATGCATATCACGGGTATTCATCACACGTCACACACCAAATTTCTGAGTATAAAAACTTTCATCACTTGCCTCGACATCCCTAGGAATGGCTTCGTCACTTCATTTTTATACGTGCAACCCATATACATTTTTCGACTAACTACACCCTCGACTCACTCCTAACCAAACCCACGTAACATGCAAGCCATACACAATCTTATGCTACGAAAACTAGACCAAAACCAAACCTTAGTCGAACCATATTTTTCCTTAAAAACAAACTAAACACCCTTTTGGGCCTTAAAAGGGCTAACGAGCCCAACTTATAATTTTAATGAGATTTTCGGTTTCAAATTTGAGATTTAACGAGGAGCATAAAATTGAGTTTAAGTATTTTCACAAGTTTTTAAATGCAACTTATGATGAAATAAAAAGGTTGGTTTCGAAAATTACGTCAAGGACTATGTTTGCAAAAGTTTCACGTTAAGGGACTAAAACCGTCAAAAACACAAACTTTCGGACCAATTTTAAAATACCGAACTCTTTTTGAAATCGAGGGTAAAAACCGTTATTTGGCCTAAGTTTGGGGAGTAAAGTGTCAAAAGGTACAAAAAGGACCAAAGTGAAATTATTTTTAACCAAGGGTACAAAGTGTAATTTTGTAAAAGTTAAGGGTTAAATTGTGACAAGGTATATTTTTATAATTAATTAAACATATACATATTTTCTTTAACTTTAATACATATATATATATATATATATATATATATATATATATATATATATATATATATATATATATATATATATATATATATATATATATATATATATATATATATATATATAACTTTATTAAAAGTATTTAATCATAAATATTTTTAAATAATATTATTTCGTATGACGAGTTAATTATTTATCAAACACCGGTTCGTAACAACGATACAAATAACTACGTGAGTTATTTTGGAATATATTAAGACACCCAAAACGGATATCACCGTACACGTGACATATCACATGTCATTTACAACACGAATCTAAAACACCGATTACAATGTATTATTTAGGTCGCAAGTCGGAGGAATTTCATTGCTAGTCGTAGCAATACACCATCACTTTTGAGCACCGTTGTGATTACGCACCTTTCAGGTGAGTTCATGGTCCCACATTTTTAATTGTTTTTAAACCCCGTGGGGAGATACATGCTATAAATCGAACACAAGTATTTTCTGTATGCTGTTATCACCTGATATTGCCTAAGTTGACACCTGTGCTACAAGTCCCTCATATCACGAACCTTAATCACTTGCGAGTGAGCGCGAATATAGTTGATAGATCTATTGGAATGGCAGCCCGCCTCTGTCAAGGTGATCACTTGGCAGGAGGTGTGCTATATTCGAGGTATTATGGAAATTTGGCACATTTCTTGTTACCGAGGGCCCCTTGTCATTTACATCCGCTGTGGTGTAGATGATTGTTATTATCTTTATGATATGTCAAATCAATGTTAAGGCTTGTGTTTCGTGAGGCTTAGGAGCAATATTACACCCGATTTAGTCAAGACCTGTCTATCTTGGCTTGTTTATTTCAAATGCTTGGCTTGTGTTCACACTATTACTATTTAAACTACTATGGATTCACTCAACCTTTGTGTTGACTTTTTAAGCATGTTTATCTCAGGAAATTAGCAAGCATGGCGGCACGGAGCTGGCAAAGGGCACAGGACCTCCCTTCTGATTTCAATAATTATATCATTCTTTACAAACTCATCACTTCTTTTGCTAAACAATTAACATTTTGGAAAAATGTTTGTAACTCTGAATATTTGAGTTTTCATGGAATGATATTGACTATCTTTTGAATTGTTTTCTATGAGTATGACTGTGTACTAAACTGTAATGACCCCGATTAGACTTCCGCTGCTTAATCAAATTTCGGGGTGTTACAAATGGTGTGTCATTCTTATATTCGAGTCTGTAAGTGTCCTAAGGGACTGAGGTGAGGAATATCACCCTCATCCTATGTACTTCAATGTTTTTTGGTGTAATGCATTTTACTGGGGTGAATTAACCCTTTTACCCAAAAAAAAGAAATGGAAAATCCCGATGCTAACATAACCTCTTGGGTGATAGACTTTTCGCAAGTCAACAGTTTAAGAGCCTATGCTTGAGGCCCTATGATATACGGTATTCGAGCTGTGTTAGATGAACCGTATCCCTTCACTTCTCACACCGACTTAATTGTAACTATTCCTGATCACTCTGACCATCTATAGCACACTTTCGATGCTGACGAGTATGTTATAGAACTGAAAGTAGTGGAGTACACCGAATCAAATAGGTTGGCTAGTTTCACAATTAAAACCAACAAAAATGTGTTCGGGCCAATTGGCACCGTATTGGATCAACGAATGTTTTTTAGGAGAGAGGGTAATTTGGCAGGTGTTTTGGGTGGTGATTGTGGAGAAATAATATCTATTGGAGCTCTTGTTAACACAAAACAGTTCCAGTAACGTTGATGAATTGAGAGGTTAAGTAACATTCTTTGCAATGGATGAATTGAGAGGTTAATTTTAGTTACTTATTATAGTTAATTTGCCTAAAGTATTAGATCTCAAATATGTTGTGACAAACGGTAATTTTTCAATCAATATTTTAATAAAAAAACATCAATTTATTATTACCTATTTGTTTAAATTAAGCATTCACAAGCTTGCTTAACTATTTGGGAAAACAAACCCGCACACTGTAGCTTACAGTAACCCACTATATTATCTATTTTATCAGAAAACATGAATATTTCGTTTCCTGACTATTACTGATCATTTACGAGAAATATCTCGCACAAAACACCGCACGTGTACCAACACTAATCTAGTATTGGCATAACTCGCACTCAATAAATGAGAGCCCGAAAACGATGTTTTACACCTCTATTATAAAAATACACTCGGAAACAATAAAAATCGCGCTCATAACTATTCGGAAACACTATAAGATTGGACCAAAATTCGATAAAGACACAAGACTCACAAAAACTCACGCAAGTAATGCAAAAGCCAAATCCGCCTCATTTTACCTGTTTTACTCAGCTGACGCTCACATTTATTAGTTTACACCCACCCTACATATTTACTTTTACTAATACATCACATTTAATTCAACAAAAAAATTGATTATATATGCATCTTGGTTGTCCCTAAATGAATAAACACCGACCTGATACGTGGGAATCGCACCAGGCTTTACCTCTCAAGGGATCTTGAGAAGCTTACAACCCCCACCAGGCAGTGTACCTGATCGTTGTAGTATAGTATAGTGACAAGTACCGGGGGATTGATCGTTCAGCTAGGAATAGTGTCGCTAGGATTAGAAAACCTAAATACTAGTTCTAAAGATGAAGGATGATTATTTTTGTATTTTTATATTTTTTAGAAAGCAAGTAAAAATCTCGGGTTTGAAGGATTTGGGCGGAATTAGTTGCTAGTCAACTAACCCAATACTAAAGATGCAATCAAAATAAAATACTAGAAATGAAAATAAACTAAATTAAACTAAGGTTGTGAGCAATAAATGGAGAAATTGTGTTTACTTAGATTTCACTACTCCCTAGATATCTTTTACACGTTAATTACTTGTTATAGTTGCGTGGATGATGGATTGTATTCCTTAATACCAATCATGGGGTGGCGCACTTAATTCCCCAATCCTATGAGTGCCTACTTCACTCCTATGTCGAGCCGGCTAAGAAGCTCCTAACATGGGATCATTAGAATTTACTCATGCATTAAATACAACCAATAAAACCTAGTGCACGTCAGTTCATGTTTCCTAAGACGTTCAAGCATGTTACCATTTGGAGATCTGCCAGTTTTCTTAAGCCTAACATCGAAATCATTCATCCAATACAACCATAAACAAGTAATCAACACATAATTAACATCTAGGTTTCATTAGATCTAAGCAAACACAAGATAGATCTAGCCTAGCATGATGGAATTAAGACAAGAACAAGATATAGACAACCAACACATAGACATATTGATTGAATTAAAAGAATACTTATCTCAATTACACATGAAAGGGTTCAAGGGCTAAAAACCCTTGAAAAACCTGTAAAGTTCGTACTAAGTTCGGCCTTAGGGTTTCTCCAAAACTTCTCTTTTTTTTATGAATGAAAATTAGAAAACTATATATAGGAAATTGAGGCTGACGGCGTCAAGACCAAATTGGTGACGGCGTCATCTCGCCACCAAAAGAATTCTCGGACTGCCTTGATCTACTTCTGATGCCGTCACGTTATAACTTTTTCCAGGCCGTCACGTATTTTACTCTTGACGCTCTACCTTGTGACGCCTTCATTTCTGTACTAGGTCGTCATGAAAATTACTCTTGACGCCGTCAGGATTTTCTTCTTGATGCCGTCACCTACTGTTCCCAGCAAGGAAAATTAAGACTTTGGCGTTTTCTTCACTTTTATGCTCCAAAAACGTCCGAATTGCTTCCTTTTCCAGATTTCTCTCCCAAAGTACCTAAAATCACAAAAGGAACGATTTAGGGCAATATTTGATCAAATAAATTCAATTCCGGGCTTAAATGACCCCCTAAAAGTGGTTCATTTTTCGCCTCATCATATACCCTTACACTTGAGATTTACTTGTCCTCAAGCAAATGCACTTTTATTCTACTCAAAATACAAGTTAGGGGTCATCTAACACTAATATAAAAGTAATTACAACAAATAATCGTTCCACTAAAGATAGGGTTTAGGGTTTAGGGTTTAGGGTTTAGGGAGGTCATACGCTAGCACCTCACAAATAGTGTTTAGATACTCACATCTCTCGGGTGTAATAAAGTATAAATTACAATATGGAAACGGAAGATATCTCTCACTACCTGTTATAGCAAAATAGATTACCATAAGCTTGGGAAAGGATCAAACCTCCACCACATAGCGCAAGCACCTAGGATAAACTATCAAAGAGGTCTTTTAAAGGGTTGTAACGTTAGGTGTAGGGATATGAAATACACGGTTTTGTTGGATAAAGGAAGTTTTTACTGGTGGCGAGCTAACAATCTTGGTTAATTACATGTACAATATGGCGTTGCTAAGCCAAGACTAGACTCGACTTAAGCTAATAAATGAAAAATAACAAAAACATAAAATGAACATAGAATAAAAAGAGATGGTAGTCCGTATGCTTTTCTCTTTTTCTTTTTCTTGTTTTTTTGATTTTTTTTTTTTTTTTTTTTTTTTTTTTTTTTTTTGCATACACTCTTACCCTACCATCCAAAATAATACAACATAGGGAATGTAAATTTCCCTTACACTTGAATTTTTATATACTTTACAATAAACTAATCTAATGACTCGAATTAAGATAATCAAAACACTTGGAGTACTTTTAAGATTAACGTACATATGGGGGTAATATATGATGTTCTTCCCCATTACTCCATAAAATAAGTACTTTACCCATGAGTCCCAATCGTCCCAAAATAATATGTACAAGGATATGACTCGACTTAGCAACCATGTAATCAATTAGATAGTTAACTTAGGGTTTAACAAATAACAATAATGCACTAAAGATGAGTGCATACACGGAAGGCTAAGGCGATTTGGGTGTACATTTAAGTGGGGTGTAACAAATTCTTCCTTTAAGTAAAATGCTTAAAGTTAGAAACGAAAAGATATGCTCGGAGGGGTGTACTAGGGGTTTCGTGTACTAAAAATGAGTACAACGCTAAGGGTGTGGGAAAAATTAATTGACTTTACCAGCCAAGTAATATGACTTAAATGGTCAAGTAATTATGATACGGCTTTAACACAAGGGTGATCCTAATGCCTCTTATCATGTAGTAAATCGTACTACACGAATGTAGTCTCACTAGCGGTCTCGGGATGCATCACTAACGCAAGTTCTAGAATCTAAATGCTACCGGTACACTCATAAGCACTAATAGTAAATGCTTTTCCTATCAAATCTAACGGTGAACCTCACATATTTGGGTGGAAATTTTTTCTGAATATATGGTTATGTGCTAGTCATACAATCTCCTATCCATGAGACGCTTGCTATGGCTAAAGTTTCACTCCTAAATGTTGTAAAAAATTTTAAATTTGGCGCTTAAATTGCACTAACAAGTATTTCTCATAGTTTTGTTACACATCTACCATCAAACAAAACAAACTCAAGCGAAAGTGTACATGTAAGGTATCATCATTTTACCCTCCTCTTACACTTAAGATGAACATTGTCTCCAATGTTCAAGTAAAGAATGTAAAAGTGAAAAAGTAAAAAGAATGAAATCAAATACTCCCCTGATTCGCTCGGTATGGATAATAAGGTGGCCAGGTTAAATCTTCCTCCAAGAAAATGAACAATCAAAGCTTCCATTCCAGAATATAAATCATCTTCTTGTCATACATAACCTGTGAATCCTGAGAAAATAGACAAGACAACCTCACATAAAATCGGCGGCAACCTATATAAGTTACTAAATCCTAGAAAACAAAATAAGATATAATGCTTGTGGAATGAAGTTTGAAGATTTCCTGGAGATTATAAAACTTAATAATTCACAAAAACCATAAGACTCCGTTAGAAAAACAAAACCGGTAAAATTTCCAGATTTTTACACGTGACGCCGTCAAGAGTTAACTCGTGACGCCGTCAGAAGTGACCTGCAAAAATTCTTATGTTAAGTTTCCGGAAAATTTCTGGAAAAACTTGGTTCTACTTCCTGGAAAATCCTGCAAAACTTCATTATGACTCAATACAAGCATTTGACTCTAACAAATATGAATATACATGTTCATTTAATATTGTGGAGAATCATGATCGGTTTGTTTCTTAAAAACATATTTGGGGTTTCCCCTTACACTTATCTTTTGCAAAAATACTTTTAGGTGGAGTTAAGAATAGGCCAAAACAACAAAGTAAAGTATTTCCACTATTTAATTGAGAAACATGATCTACCAACAATAAAAATAAAGCATGCATACGGAAGCAAATAACAAACAAACAAAATAAAATCACACAAAACATGGGTTGCCTCCCAAGAAGCGCTTTTCTTTATTTACGAGTCTTATAGCTAGACTCAAGGCCATGGGTTAACGTGTATCGCTTATGCTCACATAACCAAGTGTGAGCCATCTAATAGTCGCCTCATCTTTCTTGTAATCATCTCCTAACTCTAAGCATCCGCGATAGTATCTTTTATTCTTTTCATGAGTATACTTTAGTCCTTTTCTCTTATCATTCTCACTTAGCATTTCTATGGGCGGATATCTACTACACTTTTCCATGGAAAAATCCTTGAGCCTAGGGTGTGTGCGGGACATTTGATAGACAAAATCTTCATCCCCATCCGAGAATGTAATTAACCCTTCTATGAGTTTTTCGTCGAGGTTGGTCAACCGTTTGAAAGGTTTTCCAAACACAACTTGGGTCAACTTATCATCAATAAACTCTCCTAGATTCTCCATAACCATGAACTCAACAAAATAAACCAAGCTTCCTACAAACACATGCAATGGTATTGCCCTAGCAATAATGTTTTCTCCTTTGTATTCTAACTCATCTACCATGATTTTATTGTATTCATTACGCAAGATTATGTTCATTGGGAGAGATGAGTTAAGATAGGCGTTAAAGCTCTTAAATCCGATCTTACAAGGAAATTGCATGTTAAGTGAACTATCACACTCAATCCTAGTTCTAGGGTCGACATACCTAAGAGGGTCTATTTCTTCTTCCATCCTATTCTCATTATTCACATCACCATCATCAAGATCCTCGTCGGAGTCTGAATAGTAAAAGGGACTAGCCCTACGGTCATCATCATGATCAGACTCCTCTAACTCAGAATTATTGTCAAAGTGGTGGTTGGGCGAGAGGTTAGGTGGGTTCTCATTCTCCACTAAAGGGAGTGGGGCGGGCATTTGGAAAATCCTACGACGAAAAACACGAATAACAGGAATCAAACGATCAATGTTATTGTTATCCATCGAAATAGTTTATGAACAAAGGACACAAAGAAATAAGATAGACTAAAGAAAACCTAAAAATAAAAATAAAATCTTACTAGAAAGGAATCTAGCAAGTAGACCTAATAAAAAGAGATTCTAACCTAGGTAATAACTATTCCCCAGGCTGCAGCGCCAAAAACTTGATACGTGGGAATCGCACCAGGCTTTACCTCTCAAGGGATCTTGAGAAGCTTACAACCCCAACCAGGCAGTGTACCTGATCGTTGTAGTATAGTATAATGACAAGTACCGGGGGATTGATCGTTCAGCTAGGAATAGTGTCGCTAGGATTAGAAAACCTAAATACTAGTTCTAAAGATGAAGGATGATTATTTTTGTATTTTTATATTTTTTAGAAAGCAAGTAAAAATCTCGGGTTTGAAGGATTTGGGCGGAATTAGTTGCTAGTCAACTAACCCAATACTAAAGATGCAATCAAAATAAAATACTAGAAATGAAAATAAACTAAATTAAACTAATATTGTGAGCAATAAATGGAGAAATTGTGTTTACTTAGATTTCACTACTCCCTAGATATCTTTTACACGTTAATTACTTGTTATAGTTGCGTGGATGACGGATTGTATTCCTTAATACCAATCATGGGGTGGCGCACTTAATTCCCCAATCCTATGAGTGCCTACTTCACTCCTATGTCGAACCGGCTAAGAAGCTCCTAACATGGGATCATTAGAATTTACTCATGCATTAAATACAACAATAAAACCCAGTGCACGTCAGTTCATATTTCCTAAGACGTTCAAGCATGTTACCATTTGGAGATCTGCCAGTTTTGTTAAGCCTAACATCGAAATCATTCATCCAATACAACCATAAACAAGTAATCAACACATAATTAACATCTAGGTTTCATTAGATCTAAGCAAACACAAGATAGATCTAGCCTAGCATGATGGAATTAAGACAAGAACAAGATATAGACAACCAACACATAGACATATTGATTGAATTAAAAGAATACTTATCTCAATTACACATGAAAGGGTTCAAGGGCTGAAAACCCTTGAAAAACCTGTAAAGTTCATACTAAGTTCGGCCTTAGGGTTTCTCCAAAACTTCTCTTTTTTTTTTTTTTTTTTTTTTTTTTTTTTATTTTTTATGAATGAAAATTAGAAAACTATATATAGGAAATTGAGGCTGACGGCGTCAAGACCAAATAGGTGACGCCGTTATCTCGCCGCCAAAAGAATTCTCGAACTGCCTTGATCTACTTCTGACGCCATCACGTTATAACTTTTTCCAGGCCATCACGTATTTTACTCTTGACGCTCTACCTTGTGACGCCTTCATTTCTGTACTGGGTCGTCATGAAAATTACTCTTGACGCCGTCAGGATTTTCTTCTTGACGCCGTCACCTACTGTTCCCAGCAAGGAAAATTAAGACTTTGGCGTTTTCTTCACTTTTATGCTTCAAAAATGTCCGAATTGCTTCCTTTTCCAGATTTCTCTCCCAAAGTACTTAAAATCACAAAAGGAACGATTTAGGGCAATATTTGATCAAATAAATTCAATTCCGGGCTTAAATGACCCCATAAAAGTGGTTCATTTTTCGCCTCATCACGACCCCTCTTTTTCTTTACCCATTGTATCAAATCGAGAAAGTGATAAAAAGCTTAATCTGCTCATCCTCTCTCTCATATCCAAAAATCAAAAACCCTACACCTCTCCCTGCTGCTACGCCGCTCCAAAACAGATCTGAGGCAAAACGACGACAAGAGGATAATCGGTCCCCTCCCCCTCTTCATACTCTGCCTCGACATCACGCCACAGCCTGAAGAAATCAGACCTACCTTCATCCTAATAACAAGGAGTCCTTGCTGTGGTCTCGCTGTAAAACCCTAAATTCCGTAATCCTAATTTTACGTATAATTACTTTTTTTTTCTTTCTAAGTTACGTATACAAGTAAATAAAAAAAACGTGAATATAACTTAACGTTAACCATAAATCCATAAAATTATAATGAGATATCATTTTAGGAATCTTGAACATAATGGAACTCCAAAATAATTTTGTGACATAAATAAAATACAAGGAAAATTAATCTCGCTTTGTGGACATTTATTTTGGGCCGTTTCTTTTTGCAACGCAACCTTAACATAATTTAATCCAACTTAACCCAACCTTTGGCCCATTCCACTTGATCCATGAACTCCTTAGGCTTTGTGGCCCATTCGACCCACAACAATAAGAAGGGAGGAAGACCGGTGTATTTTACACAACACACAAAAACACATTACGCTTTTTCAAAGAACCCTAACCCTAAAAGTTCTCCAAGTTGCGCTCTATTTTTTCTGGTTCTTTTACTTCTGTTCGAGCATCAAGAGGGAGTTCAAGGTCGAGTGTTGACGTGATTTTTCATTGTGGGTTATTGTTTTGGGCGTATGATTCAAGGGTTTGTGATTCGGGTCTGAAAATCAGTAGCAGTTTTTTATTTTTCGTTTTCAAACCGTAAGGAGTTAGGAGCTCTCCTTGGACAGGAGTAATATTTGAGTTATGTGTGACTTTCTGGAATTTTTGTATATTTTTCTGAAGTGTTAAAATGGGTGTGAGAAATGTAAACTTTTGGGGTGTTTCTGCAGATCCGAAAACTGAACTAGTTTTGATAATGAATTTTTAGTCTATAGTTCTACTACCTGGAAAATTCTATAAAAATTACACAAAGTAGTCAACATATATATCTACCTGGGGAAATTTTTCTAAGGCCCCAGGAGATGCACAACTATACTTTAAAAATCCGGAAATATGATACATGTTTTGTTAATACAAGCTGAATTTTCTTAAAAGGTGAGTTATGCACTTAAAACCTATTATATCATTAATATGTATAACATAATCATAATGAATCTTCAAGTAAGTGTTTAAATCAGTAAATGAACTAGCTATGATCTTCACACAACCTAATATGGTATTTAATTTGATTACTACATGATTAAGTACGTTAAAAACCCTAAATTAATAAAAAGGGAAAGAAAGCTTAAAATGGAGTAAATTGATTTAAAAGCAAGCTTAACATACATGCTTATTAATTTATGTAGATCCTTTGAAGAGGGATTAGTCCGCTGTTCGTTTGCTTTCCCTTTGATTTGCTTTGCTTTGCTTTTAAGGTACAAATATTCTGTCTCTATTCAGTATATGTGACCAGTCATGAGCTGGCATATGTATTTTGTTTGATTCAGGGAGTGTATGGATGCATCTTAGGCTTTGTTTGTTATGATTAGGTAGTGACTGGCTCTACATCCCTTGTACCCCTTTCACTTTTGGTACATGTGAGGTCGCCCCTCCTTGTGCAATTATGATTTGACGGATTTTGTAGGTGCTTTAGACCTATTCGAGTGTCTCTGGTAGGTCGGCTCGTGCTTCCTTGGCTTCTTATATCTATTCGAGTGACTCTGGTAGATATATCTGATCATATATATTCATTTGATTCTGATTACTTTTGATTATGCTTTACAATTCAATTAATTATGATGCTATATTCGTTGACTTATGCTTGTTCAGATTATTCGTTTGATCCGTTTCGTTTGCTTTGCTTATTACCTTTTATTTGTTATATCTATTCACTGGGCTTTTTAAGCTCAACTGCATTTCTTTTCCTGCGGCAGGTTTTAGTGGGAAGTCGGGTTATGAGTGAAGAATACTTTTGGACTTAGAAGACTACACATCGATAGCTATTTGGAGTAGAGATGACTAGAAGTGATTATATTTTCAGACTGAGTATTTAATTCTGTTCTCAGTTGTAACCTTGTACTTTAGACTTTCCTTTGTAACCTTTGAGATTCCATTGTATTACTTATGTTGTACGTTTGTGTTCTTTGATTTGTCACCATAATGTAGTACTTCTACCCTTATCGGGTTGGGGTGTTACACTCGCCCTTGAAGGTCAACGAAACCAACCAAAAGAGGTGATGAAAATAATCAGATGTTAACTCCAATTGGTTAAGGCGCGTATGAAAGCCCGGATACGAGGGCCAACCCTACTCGTTTTGATCCTTTTTATGCAACCAATCGACTCACAAGCTAATCCACACCCACAAAAACTTCACTCAAAAATTTATCTCAAATGAAAAGGGTTTCCTGTGGTGGCTTGCTTGGAGTCGGATTAGGATTATTGTTATTCGAAATCTTTTGTTAGTCTCCCTCTCAATCGAATCTGTTTTTGTAAGAATCTCGAACCCTCGTCTTGTTGTTTTCATTCTTATACACAAATGCTTTTGTGATTTATTGGAAATTCTTGATTTAATATAGTTTTGTTGTTTTGGGAATCGGCTGATTGATTTATTTTGCTTAAACGATTATATGAAGTTGTTGATAAATTCTCTTCGTGTTACTGCTTTATGTGGTAACTTAAAATTTGAAATAAGAAAACATAAATCGACCTTGTTGAGAAACTTGAGTTTGATTGCTTAAATAAAATTTGATGTTAAACAAATTGGTTTTTATGGCGAATTGATGAATTTTGTGTTAAGTCGAATCTTTTAAGAAGTGTTGTGGATGAATTTGTGTTATTATCTTGTGTGGTAGTAAAATTTTACTCAAGTCGAAACCTAAATTTGCTATGGCTCATATTTGTAATCCGTACTCGCCTAGGTTTAGTGGCGTTGCGTAGCGTAAGTACTCAATGTACTAGTTTATATCAAAGCGTTGTTAAAATGGTTTTAAGTTGTTCTTTTTAGTTAAGTCGAAAGAGAAGTGAGGCGAATGGGTGCATCTCTTTAACTAGTGTCAAAATGATTAACTCAAGTAGTGTGCTAAACGCTCGTCTCGGATTAACAAACCGTAGTCGTGTTTCTTGTCGAAGCCGAGAAATAGCAAAGCTGAAACATAGTCTAAACATGATGTCGATTTGGTAAGAATTTTTTGTGGCAGTCACATTTTTAAAACTTGTGAAAAACGTTTTGGGCCGAGCCCATAGCTAAATCTATTAGTCAGTCAAGTTTTAAACCAACATGGGCTGAAGCCCAGTAAATAAAAAGGACCTCAGTCCAAATTAAATGGTGTCAAAACTGTTTCATCCTTTGGCCTCAAGCCCAGTCCATTAAGAGTGTGTTGTATTACTGTTTTGTACGCGACTCGTCTTTACAATTCATCTATTGGATTTTCGACTTATTAATTTCATGACTAAATTCCCGACTCATTCCATTTCACTCGACCACGAGTGTCGCGACGTATCTTTCTGACATATGAAAATCTACATGACATATCTTATATATACATATACGTATAAATAACTACTTAACACAACACGACTTGAACATAATATTTAAACCATCAAACTATAAAGAACAGTCAAAACAAATTATAACTTATTTTTAGATCATTTTATATTGTACAAATACACTTAAACTTACAAATTTCTATTAGATTTTAATAAACATTATATTGCGGTTACACTAAACATACACACACGGGTCATGTCCACATTTTTCAAGAAAAGAAATGTAAACTTATACTCATTTTCATAAACTTAAAACGTGACATTATTCACAACTTTCGAAGAGGAATAAAACAACACTTAACCTAAACATTTTATTCTATACTTAACACTATAGCGTCATTTTAGCAAAAGGTTTACAAACTCGTCAGCGTCTAACATTCATATGTGATTAATACTCATGTCTTGTCTTTGATTATTTCTGAAACAAAGACTATTCATTCTTGACATTTTATTCGTTGTACGCCTAACGTAAATTCCAAGAGCCAATACACTCAAACATTTTGAAAACCATATTTCAAACACAAATGCTACCACACAAGCAACAATAACACAACGCTTTAAAACTTTTGAGTTTAATTAAATTTCGTTGAGTCTTGAACTTAAACTATGAACTAAATCATGCCTTACTAATCTAGGTCTCGTGTTGGTACCGAATACTATCTGATTTATTGCACCATCTGAGTGCTATTTGATGAGGTGAGTTTATAGCCCCCACTCTATTTATACTTGTTTTACAATTGGGGTGAGAAACATGCAAAACTATTTTATGGACCAAAAATTGTTATTTATACTATTACGTGGATTAGCCTAAGCCGTGTTATGTCCCATTATGCCCAACTCATGAACCGTCAATTCCTGATGGGAAGCGCGAATGTTATAAATAGATCTATTGAGGGTAACGCCCCCGTTCGGTTTGACCGGATAGGCAAACGATCGTATACCATATCGAAACACAAGTGTCTGGGATAAACACTTGTCGGGCCCCTTTATATATTTTACATGCTCTTTGAGCATGCACACTGTTATAGCTTCTGTTGCATGAACTTAGTGCTAGCGTAATAGACTATTTTTATATGACAATATGCGTTGTAATGTTCATATACCAAACTCATGGTCCAAACTATTGATTTACTGCTTATTTATAAACCTATGAACTCACTAGCTCTTTGCTGACTTTTAGCATGTTTTTTCTCAGGTGTTTGAGTAATTTGTCATTGGCAAGGCTTGGCAAGGAAATGGTCATAACTACTACCCGAAGTGTTTTCACACATTGATTATGACTTGTTTTATTGGGACAACTAAACTTATGGGCCTGATTTTCTGAAATTGAAACTTTATTGTAAACATTAGTTAACTTGAATAAATGTATTTAAACGGAGTATGTATTTCGTTCTTTATTACCTTATGTTGTGATTTCAATTTAGTAGCACCCCAGTGACATGTATGCTTCCGCTGGACACTATTTTGGGGGTGTTACAGATTGGCATCAGAGCCTAGGTTATAGAGAACTAGGTACATATAAACCCTAAACTATAACCACTTTTTACAAAAACAAGTCCCTATGATGGCCACTTGCCTGCCCGCCTTGCTTGCCACTTTACTTACTGTTTACTTGCCTTAACTATATGTTACGCTTTACTGTTTGTTAATTTTACTTAAATACATGTACTATAAGTATTTTATGTATACTTACACATACTTAACTTACACTATTTACTATGAGTATTTTCTATATACTTATACATACTTACCGTACTTGTCATAACATTTCGCCTTTCCCCTACTAGTTTATACCCCAATACACAACTTGTGATAATCCTACCGTGTACCAGTTTATATTTCCAAAGTTATGCCCTCCCCTGCGTAAAATCATTATTCAACCCCGAACTTAAACACTCGCCTCATTTCGCAAAAAAATATTTTTCAACTCAGAGTTTAGAAACTCGCCTTATTCCTTCAAAACACTTGTTATGCTATCATACGAAAACCCGCCAACATATCTGATCATGACCTGAACTTATCGCCAATTAACATGTCGCCTCAAAACATCTATTCTTAGGACACATTTCTGATGCGTCTCACTTTTCTCTCTCCTTTTGAAGGAACATGTCGCCTGAGAAACAAGACCTACACTCCGCAGTCATGAAACAACTCATAGCCCAGCAAGTTGCAGAGACAATTGCTGCCTACAAAGTCAGTGAAACTACAGTCAGAGTGGAGCCCACGATTTGTGGATGCTCTTACAAGGGGTTTATGGACTGTAAGCCCCACACCTTTAGTGGAAATGAAGGTGCGGTGTAAATGTGCAGATGGTTCGAAGATGTGGAATCACTAATTTGATGTGGAAACTGCTCCGAGGAGGACAAAGTCAAGTTTGCTACTTGCACGTTTCAAGGACGTGCCCTGGCATGGTGGAATTCTTATGTCCAAGCAGTAGGAGTCGATATCGCCTACTCAACCCCTTGGAATGAACTGAGAAAGATGATCACAGAATACTCTTCGAGGAGCAAATTCTGAGCAATGGAAAAGGAAATATGGGATTTGACTATGAAAGGAGACGATGTCATCGGATACACCACCTTCTTTTACGAACTGGCACTACTATGCCCTGCTATGACAGAATCCAAGTACGAGAAACTTGAAAGGTATATTCAGGGACTCTCCCCGGAGATTTGAGAGGATGTCACCTCACTCAAGCCTACTACTATGCATGAAGCCATCCGTATGGCGCATGATGTAAAGGGCCAAGTTGCGCAAGCTAGGATTCCTCGAGGTATTAATAATGACGACCACAACAGCAACAACAACAAGAGGAAACTAGGGGGCAAGAAAGGAAATGACATAGGTCAGCAACCCCTCAGAAAGCCAAGATCGGCTGAAACTTGCGCTGCTAAACCTAGTAACAGGAAGTTTTATGCTGGGAAGTTACCAATGTGTAGTCATTGCAAACTACACCACAACGGGCCTTGCACCGTGAAGTGCCACAAATGCCAGAATGTTGGACACCTAGCTACAGATTGTGGGTCAAAAACATTTGTGAAGGCAAAAATAGTGTCACGAAACAATCAGAAGGCTGATGTGACCTGTTATGGGTGTGGAAAGAAGGGGCACTACAAAAACGAGTACCAGGAATGAAAGAACCAGAAAACCGCCGAGCATGAGGAAACAGGACTCGAACATGATGTCAGGAAGTTGACTACCTCACATAACAAAACCTAGGTTTAAACTCTCTTAAGTTGTATTCCTTTAAGACTTTATTAGGACCTTTTTCTGTAAAACTCGTTGTATGGTACCGATTTTATGATCGTTTATCTTAAATGTAAGCTTATTTGACTCACAACTATCTACAATCTTATATCAATTAAATGCATCAATCGTAGCCCGTTGCACTGCAAATTTTACTACCATCTAGTAAACCACTTTGTTACATTTTGAAAACTATTTTGATTCTCCTGTAATAAACCAATTTGTTGCCTTACCATTATTTCATAAACCATAAAACGGCTTCTCTAACACCTTGTAAACTGTGTTACAATCATTCTACCAGTTTTACTTTCATCTCATAAACTATTTTTCTCCCCTGTGAGCTACTTCAGTCACTACCCCATAAAACAATAAGCTGTTTTGCTATTTCATACAAATTATTTGCGGTTACCACACAAACCATTTTGTTATTATCCTACGAAAGTTCTTCGCTATTTAATCACAAACCAAACTAAAACTTTTCTACTATCTTTCGAATAATAAAGTGTTTTTCCTATTACCCTATAAACTGTTTTGTAAACCGCTCTACAAACTATCTTGCTATCACCTGGTGAACTGATTACTTCTCTGAAAAGTATTTCGTACTACTATCTCAAAAACAAAATAACCGATTTTTCTTTTTAAACTAAGCCCGGATTGCGTCATTGAACCTTAATTATACAAAGCATGATCACCTATGTATAATTTAGGTAGAATCATGTCATGTTAGGAATGGTTGCCTTAAAAATTTTACCAAAAGACAAATTTTATGTTTCCATTTCGAGAAATCAAAAACACGCGTGTGTGAGTACATAAAAGTAGTGCAAGTCATGGGCATCCGTACTAGAAATCACAGTAACCAGATAGACTTTATCGCACTTTACCACTTAGAACCACCCCTACCTTATACCACGCCATAAACCAATAGGATAAGTTATACCACTAACCATCAAGGGGCAACCTATCAATGAAAGTTACCACAAACAATCGGATTACCTACGATTACGAAGTTAGGATTTCGTGCGAAAACCTTATAACGCTTCACTTCATTTTTTTACTTCCAATCTCGGAGAATCTTATCGTCAAACAAACAACCTCCGGACTCGATAGCTACTTCAAACCCCACGTATGACCAAAACATACTTTCTCTTGAAAGCATCAATATCAATCGTTACAACGACTACATCTAGTTCTTTAATCATACACTCTGCATTGGGTACTGGTACCCTACTAAATCAACCAACTGATTGCTCGTAGCAACCAACACCATTCTTCAAGATTGTACTCTAAAAACTTTCTAAACTACTCATTTAACATCGACCTCATGCCAGTTTCACTTGGAAGCCCCTATGTCATCAATAGTATTGATTGAGTATCCAAGTAGCGTGTCATTATCATCTATGACGAGGACATTGTCAGCATACTTTAACCTATAGAAATCATGAACCGAGAGGTCACACTTAAGCAAAGCCACATTTTTACCGTCAAGTTCTGTTAGGACTCTCGAAGAGGTCCCGAATTCACATGGAAGCGTGAAAACCAGATCAAGCGTAAATACCCACACTTTATCTCAAATCCATAGAGCAACCCTAAGTGAAAACCGAGGATGGTTTTCCTTCTAAGGCGGGGAGGATGTGACAAACGGTAATTTTTCAATCAATATTTTTATCAACACCCACACAATCAAACCAATGGGAGATGAAATGTTATTTGCACAAAAAAAAAAAAACAAACGCGGATGAATCTAATGAGGTTTACAAACTTGGTGACAGGGAAATGGAAAATCCCGATGCTAACATAACCTCGTGGGTGATAGACTTTTCGCAAGTCAATAGTTTAAGAGCCTATGCTTTAGGCCCTATGATATACGGCATTCGAGCCGTGTTAGATGAACCGTATCCCATCACTTCTCTCACCGACTTAATTGGAACTATTCCTGATCACTCTGACCATCTATAGCACACTTTCGATGCTGACGAGTATGTTACAGAACTGAAAGTAGTGGAGTACACCAAATCAAATAGGTTGGCTAGTTTCACAATTAAAACCAACAAAAATGTGCTCGGGCCAATTGGCACTGTATCGGATCAACGGATGTTTTTTAGGAGAGAGGGTAATAATTTGGTAGGTGTTTTGGGTGGTGATTGTGAAATGGGCATCTATCAGTTTGCCCCAACTGTCTTTGCCGGCCTTTTCGGCTATTTGCTTCGTGGTGGAGAAATAATATTGGAGCTCTTGTTAACATAAAAAGTTCCAGAAACGTTTATAAATTGAGAGGTTAAGTAACATTCTTTGTAATGGATGAATTGAGAGGTTAATTTTAGTTACTTATTATAGTTACTTTGCCTGATGTATTAGATCTCAAATATGTGAAAGTAGTTATCTTATTCTATTTTGCATAATTAGTATAGTCATGTTCTAGATACAATTATAGCGCAATTAAGTATCTACCTATTTGGTGCTTGCGCAATACCTTTACCTTTCAATGGACATTAAAGCTATTTTCATTGATTTTGTTATTAAGGTTGTCCTTCTCCATCTTCTATGATAGTAAAAATTCTTGCATCATCTATTTTGTTATGGTTGTCATTGTTATTTTCATTGATTTTGTTAAGGTTGTCTGTTGCCATTGTATAGATTAACCCTAAGTGAAAACCGAGGACGGTTTTCCTTCTAAGGCGGGGAGGATGTGACAAAACGGTAATTTTTCAATTAATATTTTTATCAACACCCACACAGTCAAACCAATGGGAGATGAAATGTTATTTGCAAAAAAAAAAAAAAAAAAAAAAAAAAAAAAAAAACGCAGATGAATCTAATGAGGTTTACAAACTTGGTTAAAGGGAAATGGAAAATCCCGATGTTAGTGTAACCTCTTGGGTGATAGACTTTTCACAAGTCAACAATTTAAGAGCCTATGCTTTAGGCCCTGTGATATACGACATTCGAGCCGTGTTAGATGAACCGTATCCCTTCACTTCTCTCACCGACTTAATTAGAACTATTCCTAATCACTCTGACCATCTATAGCACACTTTCGATGCTGACGAGTATGTTACAGAAGTACAAGTAGTGGAGTACACCAAATCGAATAGGTTGGCTAGTTTCACAATTAAAACCAACAGAAATGTGTTCGGGCCAATTGGTACCATATCGGATCAACGGATGTTTTTTTTAGGAGAGAGGGTAGTTTGGTAGGTGTTTTGGGTGGTGATTGTGAAACGCGCATCTATCTGTTTGCCCCAATTGTCTTTGCCGGCTTTTTCGGCTATTTGCTTCATGATGGAGAAATAATATCTATTGGAGCTCTTGTTAACACAAAAAGTTCTAGAAACGTTTATAAATTGAGAGGTTAAGTAACATTCTTTGCAATGGATGAATTGAGAGGTTAATTTTAGTTACTTATTATAGTTACTTTGCCTGATGTATTAGATCTCAAATATGTGGAAGTAGTTATCTTATTCTATTTTACATAATTAGTATAGTCATGTTCTAGATATATTTAAAGCGCAATTAAGAATCTACCTATTTGGTGCTTCACAATACCTTTACGTTTCAATGGACATTAAAGTTATTTTCATTGATTTTGTTATTAAGGTTGTCATTGTTAATGTAATGCTTCTCCATCTTCTATGATAGTAAAAATTCTTGCATCATCTATTTTGTTAAGGTTGTCATTGTTATTTTCATTGATTTTGTTAAGGTTGTCTGTTGTCATTGTTAATGTAATGCTTCTCCATCTCAATGGGGAGTTTCATTGCCAAGGCATCACTTGTAATCTACCCGTTTGGTGTGCCATGATGAAAACAGTAGTTCTCCTAGAAATGTTTTACACGGATATTTAAAAGGTAGGCTTCCGGTTCGTGAAGAATTAGATTAATATATTCATAGCTATTTATATATTTATTTACGCCGTATCCATTTAGTGATGTACCCAAGTTAAACATATATCCTCCGGATCTGAGTTGCATTTGAATAACCTTTCCTATTAAACACTTATCCAATACTAGAAGGGGTCATGACCAAAGAGAATGTGTCATGACCAAAGAGATAAAGAACATAATGTATATCATACAAATGGTTATATATGGAATATTTATCACATGATTTGTTACAAATTGTACAAGTATAAGCGGCTGAAAGAATATATATTGGTTGTTTTACGAGGTAACTTATTAACAAAGTAATCCATATGTAAAAACCGTTTATTCATGAATGAACTAATCTTCCAATTGTAAAGTAGGGACTCAAAGTACTTAATCAGGTATGAATAAAAGTTTATTGTCCAATTGTATATTAACATGAAAAGCGTGGTAGCATGTTAATTTAGTTACAAATGTTTGCAGTTTTTTAATTTTAATTTCTCGTTAAGAAAAACTTTTTTATGGTATATGATTTATTTTTCAAAAAAAAAAAAAATTTAAAAAGTAAGTGCTAAACTTTTTAGGGGAAATCTTACCTACATTATAATGTAGGTAGTTACCTACATTTCAATTGAAAAAAAATTTAAAAATATACCGTTCAGTCCTTACGGTAGAGCCCTGATACAATTCAGTCCCTGTCCCTATCTTTTTTTTCAAAGGAAATGTAGGTAACTACCTACATTATAATGTAGGTAAGATTTCCCCAACTTTTTATGGTACTTGATTCCCTTTTTAAAATAATTGTAAAAGATTAAGTGTTTTGAAAGCTATATGTTCATGATGTCACATACTCACATGTATAAATACTCTTCAAAACACCTACAAAGATGAAGTGTAATGTGCTATATAAACCCACTTTCATTTTATTACCAAACAATATGGGATACATAAGAACACAAACTTTGTTAACCCTGAAGTGGTCTAGTGGCAAAAAAGCTTGTGACTATCACTTTAAGATGTGTGAGATCTAAAATCGGAGTCAGTTTAACAAGAATTGAGGTTGTGTCAAGCGTCTACCCATGTAAAACTTTCTTTAGTTTGTGGCCTGGTGATTGCTTTAAATTATGTACAAGTGAACCACATGCCGAACTTTTCACTAGCGGTGAGCATCGGGCCGGTCCCGACCCGTGACGAAACTGACACAGCCCGAAACCAATTACCTGCAAAACCCAAACCGACTCCCGACCCGAATACATTTGGTTCGGTATCGGGACAGTCCTGACAGTTCGGGTTAGGTCAGTTTTCTTGTTTGGTTGCGTTTTCTCGGTTTTCGGCCCGTCCCGACCCGACCCGAAACCGACCCGTCCTGAAACCGACTACCAGGAAAACGCAAACCGACTCCCGACCTGATTACATTCGGTTCGGTATCGGGAAGGTCAGGTTCGGCCGGTTTTTTGTCGGTTTTCGGGTGTCGGTCGGTTTTGCTCGACCACGGTGGATATCTGGTTTCACAAACTCTACCGAGTGACTTAAATATCACACATGGACAAATGTGATAACAAAGGGTCTTGGTAAGGCCTAAACGTAGGGTTGGGAACATTGCACCAAAAACGAAAACAAGAAACTATGGTAAATATTGTAACGATTAAAACTGTCGGTGCTCCTTTAGTCCCAAACCAGATCGTATATGGAATAAGAGTATACGTATGTCCTAAACTACTGAAGAAACGATACAAGGCTAAAACATCGTCATTCTAGTATATAAATTTGATTTGTTCGGGTTAAGTTGCACGTTTTAATAGACCTCGCCTGTTTGCCCGAATGAACCCAGAAACTAGAACCTGATTTCAAACCCATGAGCTGGCCACAGGTTTGTCGGGGTTGGCCCGATTGATTCCTCGGGTTTGGTTAGTCTGCTCCGAGTATTGCACACCTTAATTCCTAGGAGCCCTTTGATTTCGGCTTTTCATATCTCTTGGATCATAAAACTAAAAATTGTAAGTACACTGTAATTGCTTTGTTATCACTTTCCTTTCTCGAAACAAACTCAGAATCAGAAGTCTAAAAATCTAAAACTCTGGTCTTTTAATGTATAACATGTCACATCACACAAATCATAGATCAAACTATTTAAGTAATCCAAGCTCATCAAAATCATCAGAAACACATTAGGATATAATCAAGGCACCGGGGTCAAAATATGCAAATAGTGATCAGCAAATGGTAGTTCATTAGAACAACATTGCTATCAATCATCAGTAAATCTATCAATGTCAGTAAACCTTATATCAAATGTCGAAAAAGAGTTTATACAGTTCCAAAATTTGAAACTAACTCAGCTTGTTTATCTGTAGCTTCGGATTATCACTAAGCCCTTTTACTAGTATCTATCCCACTAACTCAATAAAGAATAGGAAGATCAATGGTACAATAAATTATGAAAAGACTCTTTATGAGGTATCGAGTTATTTTGCTCAAATGTGTAGCTTAAAAAGCATACCTATAGATAGCATCAGCAACTCCATCTTCGTCGTTGCTGATACCAATCACATTAGCAACAGCTTTTGTCTTTTCTGATCCATTACTCAAAGCTATGCCTAAAGAAGCCAATTCAATCATTTCAATATCATTTTCACCATCACCAATAGCCATTACCTGCTCACCATTGGTTTAAAAAAAAAGGTCAACATAAAAGCAAAGAATATGCTTCATGAGAAATAGATAATTTCTGTTAATCAAAAACAGAATGTGATGATACAACACCTCATTTGGAGTTACACCAAAATGGTCAAGTAGCATTCGCACTCCACTGCCCTTTGAAGAGCCAGCAGGCACAATTTCAAGCATATCGGGCTGTGCTTGGACAACAGATGCCCGGCCCAATGTTGCTTCAGACCAGTATGGCCTCAGAGTACCAGCCACCCCTTCAGCAGTGTGAAGAAATAGCACCTTCTGTAGTTTCAATTTAAGAGAAGCAAGACAACACATGTGAGCAGTCAGGTGTAATACTCCTGTGCACATAGGTGACAGTTTTGATCCATTTACTAATAGATTGATCAATTAATTTTGTTTCACCTCTAATGGGTGCGAATAAAAATAACTAAAAATGGAGTAGGTCAAACGGATCAAAGTCGCCAAAAGTGTATTTTTTATACATAAACCTCAATGTACAAAAAGTGTTTTCATTGTTGTAATAATATAATTCTTGTAATACAGTTTCAACCAATACCATAAGGTTACGTCTTTAACCCACTACCCAACAAGCCCATTATGCCATCTCTACCCCTTACAACATTATCTGTACACTTGCATTCATAGGATATGTATAACCCAAATTCGGCGCATCACTAATCGATGATGCGCTGCCAGCCATAGTTTAAAAAAATAATAATTGGGCGTTTCAAGTTGCTATAAGAGCCATCATTTCTTTCCAAATACACATTATATGGCTCACACTCAACCGCATGGGCTTGTCTGGATGTGCAAATTAAAAATGACTGATATTAAATGGTTCAGAATCAGATAATCATATCTTTAATATAATCAGTTGTAAGAGTGGTTAACACCCTTGCCTCTGGAGACACAGGTCAAGGGTTCGATCCTCACCCCTTGCAAGGCCGGAGGTCCTTTTCTACCTTTCGTAGAACAGGAAGCAGCCTCTCTACCTTAGGTAGGGGTAAGTTGTCTACGTCTCAACCTCCCCCATGCACCGTGGAAGATGGTATTGGGACCCATAACCCGTGGAAGACGGTATTGGGAGTTACTTTTTTTTTTTTAGTTGTAAGAGTGGTTGATAGTTCGGATTATTTTAAGCACCTAATACGAAAAGATTCAACAAGGGTATGCCCATTCTATGATTTAAGAAGTTATAAATATGTACTTAAATTGGGTGAAAAGGGTAAATTAACAATTTTAGTTTTCTCGCAAATAACTTACTTTTATACAGATGGTAGGATGCTAATTATTGGATCCTAAACAATATGATAATCAGAATCAGAATCACTTTAGCTACATGCCAAAAAACGCCTATTCTGACTTCAAGTAACAATAATCAGAAAATCAGTTTCAAATTGCACATCCAAACACCCCCTTGAAAACAAAGCATAGGATGAAATTTTCTCAAGAACTGTTCATATACCTGTACATCACCACTACTTAACAGGTGGTCAACTGAAGACATAACTTCTGCCTGTCAAAGTTTATGTTTGAGAAGTGTTAGAGGCCCACATACATTGACATAAACCTCTGTGGGACAAATGAAAGACAATAATAAGGTACCTTAGGCTCGTTATATACGGTGTGGAGTGCGTCCACAAGAGGATGGTTAAATAAAGTCAAGCAATGATTTTCACTGAATGCGATAAGTGGAATATTGTGCTCAACAGAATAATTAAAAGCCTGCAACAAATCAACAATTGCACCATATTAGCGTTCAAAATTTTGATGATCAACTACATACATTTTCTATAAATACTCTAAATACCTCTCTGCAAACATCCGAATCCAAAGTTCTTCTGTGAATTTCCCGCCCTTGTTTACCATAAACAAGCAAACCCTAAAAAGATTTAAAAGTATGGAGTTAAATAATAAGATATGACATGCAATTGAAAAGATTATAGATCAAACAACCTGTATGAAAACACCAGGTGTATACTCAGAGGCAATTCCATCTTTGCCTGCTAAATCTACCATCTTCAAAAGTGTTATAGCAGCGGGACGAGTCTGTTTCCAAAAAAATAAATACAAAAATAGTAAGGAATCAAACATATACATTGAAAAGTTACCAAAATAAGTTTTTTCCTTACTTTTCCTGTGGCTATAACCACTTTAACACCCCTTGATGAAGCCTCTCTTAAAGCCTTTGCATTTGTCTCGGATATTTGACTTTTACTATTCAGCAGTGTACCTAATGTCCATAAAATTGCATTACAATCAATAATAATAAGCGGATCATGCAAAACCCGCCTAAAATAATATATGAAGCCAATCTTACCATCCATATCACAGAAGATATATTTGAACTTTGGCTTGTAGAATCTAAGACTCCCTGCTTTCTTCCTTCCTTTTTGACAATTTGAATGTAAGAAAAGTTACTATGAACAGCAAAATTAGAGAGGCAATTTCGTGCCATTTACTTAAAATGGGTCGATTTGGGTTATATTGAATATCATATAGGAACCTAGTCAGACAAGCCATAGGGATAAAAAATATTGAAAGTCGCATTAAGTGCATTTCTCATGCATACAACCCCAAAGTAGCATTATTAAAATAATGAATATTGTTTTGTTTGTTTTTTGTTTTTTGTCTTTTTTTTTTTTTTTTTTTTTTTTTTTTTTTGTTTGTTTTTTTTGTTTTTTTGCTTTTTTTTGTTTTTTGTTTTTTTTTTGTTTTTTTTTTTTTTTTTTGTTTTTGTTTTTGTTTTTTTTTTTTTTTTTTTTTTTTTTTTTTTTTTTTTTTTTTTTTTTTTTGTTTTTGTTTTTTTTTTTTGGTTTGTTTTTTTTTTTTTTTTTGTTTTTGTTTTTTGTTTTTTTTTGTAAATAATTTAATGCAGCATTAAAAAAACACAAAATCTCTCTGGTCAACCCAACTTGACCTGATTTAGTCTGTATTTAAGATGATCCTTTTGACCCGGAACCCATTTTGACCCATTATCCACTCACCCGACCTGTGTCAAGTTGCCTGCCTCTAAACAAAATATATATGCGCAAAACTGAGAATTCATTTGCAGAGAATGTAAAATACCATCAGAAGTCTTTGATAGAGGGATTTCATCATCTTCAGCATCTAATGCACTTTGAATCAATCCTTTCCCTTTCCATCCAAGGCTCTTCAGGAGACGTTCTTCCTCCGCTTCCATTTCTGCTTCAGCTTCATCACTAAGCTCATGATCAAATCCCAAAAGATGCAACAATCCATGAACCTGGAAAATATATATGATAATATAATTAGAATTTCACAATTTTAACTGTGTTTCAATCAAGTCGCTGCTGCCTTTTTGATTTCGAAAAAGTTGAATTAAACATATTTTCCTCAAAAATTATGTTGATTCCACCTTTTATCACTATCTCATTCCTCTCACCTTTCTCACTTATTCATTCCCTATTTGATGATGATGATAAAGAAGAGCAGCTTTGCAAGATAATTTTTTCCAGACATATATTTGTAACAAATTCAAGATAGCACTTAAAAAACAGTCAGAAAATGATTATCAATGACTAGTCGTTATATGAAATGACTACAAGCACTGTAAGCATACACATATCATACATGTACAACTCACACATTGAAACATCAAACAAAGATCGGTATGAACATTCAGCATCCAAAATGGAACACAGGACAAGGAATGAAACAAAAGAACCTCAATGCTTTTTCTATACTGCAGAAACTTTTCAATTGATAAAGCATAAGTTAGACGAACCATAAGAATGCGTATCTCGTCAAGAAGAGTGTGCCCTCTTTCCTCTGCTTGTCTAGCGGCCGTTTCTACTGAAATTATTATGTCACCCAACATTAGCTGCAGGATAGAAATGAACATGTCAATTTCTGTTCAGTTGTTCATACTGTAATTACGCTAATATTTTTATCATAGAAATTCAGCCCCACTCTACAATCACATTCAAGTTTGAAGGGTGCTTTGGTATTCTTTTCAACTCCAAAATGATCATATTATTTACATCAAAAGTTTTATTGAAATTTCAAAATAACAAATTTGATGATGTATGGATAAATGAGCCATATCAAACTGAAGTTAGGAAATTCATATCAAACTTTCTTTCAACATTAAAAATGTTCATATTAAACTGAAATAAAAAAAAGTAGTCCATTTAATACTCAAATTTCAAGGGTTGTTACCATTGGGAGCTTGAGTTCAGGCACATGCTGAGACATGGAGAGAACATCAGTGGCATGATCCTCATTCCTCCAATCTTTATTCAGCTCACGAATTAACTCATCATTGCATAGAAGTATTGATAACTCGACACTTTCATACTGGCCAACGTCATCTATGGCAGGATCTCTTGTTTTAAAATCTGAATCTTTTAGACCATCAAATCCTAGTTTCATAGCCATCGGAACATTTAGACGCAGTAATTCTGCAATGTCCTGCCAAATTTACATAGAAGTGTTATTTATCAGGGAATGTCTCTCTAGTCAAAACTATTACATTATGCGGCAAACTAAAATGATGGGTCAAACTAGCTGGCGCAAATGTTAAATGAGAACTTAATGACGGATTCTCAAATATATTGATAATAGATGACGATGTGATTTAAGTGTCACCTCGAAAACTAAAACACTGATTCTCAAATATATTGATAGCAGATAACCATGTGATTTAAGGGTCACCTCGTAATTTTGTTACTTGAATGCATAATCCTCAAGTTCCCACCTGGGTGTTACTGTGAGCATATTACTCATTACATTTATCAGCGGTGAAGACCCAAGCCCAACCCTAGTTTTAATTTTTCTTAAATTCTTTATTGATATCAATGTTTGACAGATGTAATTATTTAAACGGCAGATATATATTGTTGGTTTTATAGACAAAATAATAATAGTCGTGTGTTAGGATCGAACTTGAGATCACGGGATTGCACACAATACGTATGAAGAGAAAATGTAATAATTATTTATAATATGTTATAATTAATTATTAAACACAAAACTAATAATAATAATTAGTATTATTGATTAATGACTAATTATTTATTAAACGAAGATTAGGAAACTAATTACTAGACAAAACAAGGAAACAAGAGAAGGTTCCGGAAACCCTTCCTTGGGCTCCAAACCGATCGGCAAGGGGGGCAAACCCACCTCCTTTGTGCCTTGAGCTCCAAGTTTTGTGTAGTATATAAGCAAACCCAAGATGTAGGTTTTTCTAATAACTTGTACACACACATCTTGGTGTTTTCTTCTCCTTTTCTTTCTTGGTCGATTCACAAACCGAACACCCCTAAGGGTTTCGATTTCTTGCATCTAAAAAAGAGTTTTGTGTTTTATTACTTGCAAATACTTTTCTTGAATTAGTACGTGTGTACAAGAACGTGAATCAAACACACTATTGTTTGATTCTTGGATTGAATTACAAAAAGGTAAGGGGTAATTCATATAATCCTTATAAACCCTAATTAGGGTTCTTGGTTCCGGAAGATTGCATTGATTCTTGTTCGGGCTAGAATCACAAAGGTACGTTTACGATTTATATAATTGATTAATTAATTACATGTTATTCGATCTATTATAATTGCTTCCGCTCACCTTTGATGTTCATGGTTTATTTATATGAAGGTCATGATATAATAATTCCAACAGTGGCATCTAGAGCCGTTATAATGTGTAATTAATTATCGAAACGCATAAAAATTGGATTTTGATTCGTATAGTTATATGTTTTTTTTTAGGGTTTATGTGTTTTATCCATAACCCTAATTTTTTTGGGTCGAATGACCTAAAGGGTTTTTAGGGTTTTGTTTTATTTTTTTTAAAAAATTTGATTAGAAACCCTAAGATGTCATGTAATTGTTATGCGTTTTAGTAAACGATCTTGATGCAATGTGTTAATTGTTAAGCTAAATCCATGAAAAAGTGCATATTTGCATGGATTTTTATTGTGTTTATTTAAATTGTTTAAATTGCTTATATATATTAATGGTTAAGTTATATTAAAACATGTAAATTTTAATAGATGTCGAATTGGGGAAGACTCCAATATTAAGTAATCAATTATGTGCTATGTGGTATTTATTTAATTTTGGCTTACGCAATCGATTTATCGATGTATGTGGCTCTTTTTCTAAGAAAAAGAAAGCCCTAATTAGATTAATACGTTATACACCTAGATTTGATTATTAATAGGGCTTTTTAATAAGATTTGCATGTGGCTACATGTTTTATACATATTTAATTGTTATGATTATGTATATGTGTTTATTTAGTTGTTTTATTTTTTATTATATTACTTGTTTTGTTTATTTATTGTGTTAGACATGTTTATTTAAACGAAAAGGGTAATTTTTTGAATAGAAAAATAATACGGACTAAATAATGGCGAAATTGTTTTGGTTTTTAAGAGAAAATTTCAAAGAATTGGTTGATTGATGTTTTTGTACGTAATGGTTAAATAGGCTCGACCGAAGTTTACACACTATAAGATGGGTATAAGGATGGCAACGCATTAAATTGTGGCCTTAGATAGACAACATTCTGTCTTAACGCTCGTTTGTGTGTAAATTAGACTTACCAAACAACCATTACATGTACATTGTCATCTTAAGGGTGAATAATCCACAATTCCACAATGATTATCCGAAACACTAAGCTTTCGGGCTTATGCAAAAGTACGATATAGTGGACGATAATTGATGGTTATTCTTTAATTGGTGAACCCGATACCTCAATCAAAACTTTGTTATTTTGCTCTTAGCTAATTGGTAATAAAAATGTTTTGTAAAACCAATGTTATGAAGTTGTATGCATGCTTCTTCATACATTATTTTGATCACATCAAAATAGTTATACCCTTATAAAATTAAGTCGAATGCCATCTAATTAAGAACACTTGAAGTTGTAATTTATGTCATGTGAGACTTGGCGAGATTGCAATGGAGAGGTAAATTTCATAAATTCATTGCTAGCAGATCAACTGATGTAATGGATTTGTGAGTTTGCTGTTTTTAAGTTAGACGACTTAAATTGAGTAGGAAGTGAGACTTGACTCAAGGCATTAAGATGGGGACTAAACATGCTTACAATACATATGTTTTGTGATTGTAAATCCCATAAATCTAGGAATTGGACAAAAGTTATGCCAATTACTTGTACGACAAGTTACCTCATATTGTACTCTCATTACTAGCAGATCAACTGATGTGATGAAACTATGTTTATGGAGGATCCTAGTTTTCAAGATTATTCTATGGATTTGTTTTCCTTGGGTATTTTAATTTTCTTGAAAAATTGTATTATCAAAAAATACTAATGTTTTGAACTTTCTTTATCTGTAAAAATGGCTCAAACTGATAACACCAACTTTCGTTCTGTGTTCAAAACTTATTTTGAACGAGAAAAATTGACTGGCTCGGAAAATTTCAATGATTGGTACCGTTCACTAAGGATTGTCCTGCGAGTGACTGGTCAACTTGAAATCTTGAAAACGCCTTGTCCTGCTGAACCTGAAGGCGTGGCAGCCACTGAAGCTGCTAAGGCCAAATGGAATCTTGATTGCAAGGAACATATTGATGTGGCCGCAATGATGTTAGGGGCGATGTCCACACCTCTTCAAAGGCAGTTTGAGGAGTATTTCCCCATGAACATGATTGATGAACTCAAGAAACTCTATGAGAAACCATCAAATGTAGAGATTTACGATTTGATGGAGGCTCTACATGGTTGTAAGCAGGGTGATGGTGAACCTGTGAGTGCTCATGTGTTGAAGATGAAAAGTTTCATGGATCAACGACAAACACTTAAGAAACCCTATGACAATGATATGGCTGTGAACTTAATCAAATCAATAGGTCCCTTAACAAGGATTTTAATGGTTTTGTAAGGAACTTCAATATGCATTGCGTGGGGAAGACAGTAAGTGAATTGCACGCACTGCTCATTGATTATGAGAAAGGGTTGACACCAAAGGCTCCTACGCCCCAAGTTCTTGCTATACAAGGGGGTAGAATTAACAAGCCAAATGCGAACAAGAAGAAGGGTAAAGGAAAGAAGAAGGCTGATAAGAATAAGCAGGTTATGGCTTATCAACCACCTCAACCTAAGAAGAACCCTCCTATCAAGAATAATCCAAAGAAGGATCAAGGATGCCATTACTGCAAGGTGATGGGCCATTGGAAGAGGAATTGTCCTCTTTATCTCGATGACTTGCGAAACAATAAGGTCAAGAAGACTGGGCACATGGGCGCCAGCACTTCAGGTAACTTATTTGTCATTGAATTATTTACTTTATCTCGTATGATAAATTCCTGGGTATATGATACTGGATGTGGTATTAATATTTGTAATACACTGCAGGAGTTTAGAGAGGAAAGGAGACTAGCTTATGGGGAGCAATTTCTGCATGTGGGAAATGGAGCACAAGCAGCAGTTGAAGCCATAGGAATGTTTGATTTAGTTTTACCTTCGGGTTTAGTACTTTGTTTAAACAATTGTCATTATGCACCTTCTATAATTAGAGGTGTTGTTTCCTTTTCATGTTTGTTGGATCTTGGTTTTTCTCATACTATTGATGGCAATAAATTTTCTGTTTCTTTAAATGATGTATTTTATTTTAATGTTGTTGCTGTGAATGGTGTGTTTGAAATTGATATGAATAATTGTGTGACTTCCAACAATAATAATAATTCGATGTACAGCATAAGTAAGAGAATGAAGTATGACTTGAATTCGTCTTACCTTTGGCACTGTAGACTTGCCCATATAGGCAAGACTCGCATGCAAAAGCTGCAACATTAAGGGCTTTTGAATGATATCAATGATGAGTCATTTGATAAATGTGAATCTTGTATTTCTGGGAAGATGACGAAGAAACCTTTTCATAGTAATATGGAAAGAGCTTCAGATCTACTTGGTTTGATACACACGGATGTGTGTGGACCACTTAGACATGTGTCAAGGAGAGGTGCTGTCTACTTCTTAACTTTTACGGATGATTTCAGCCGTTATGGTTATGTTTATTTACTTAAGCATAAACATGAGGTGTTTGAAACATTTAAAGTTTTCAAAGCAGAAGTAGAATTGCAATTGGGAAAGAAGATTAAAGCTCTTCGTTCTGATCGAGGTGGTGAATACCTTAGTCAAGATTTTAAAGATTTCTTAACTGAGAATGGAATTGTCCAGAATCTCACATCTCCATATACTCCACAACAAAATGGTGTATCTGAGAGAAGGAATCGTACATTGTTGGACATGGTTCGATCAATGTATAATCTTACTAATCTTCCTTTGTCTTTTTGGGATTATGCTCTTGAATCAGCTGTTCGTATTTTGAATATGGTTCCCACCAAGAAGGTTGATAAGACACCATATGAGATATGGACTGGAAAAGCTCCGAACTTGTCTTATTTAAAGGTCTGGGGTTGTGAGGCGTATGTTAAACGTGACTCACAAGATAAACTCTAACAAAGATCTGTAAAATGAATTTTTGTAGGATACCCTAAGGAAACTATGGGTTACTACTTTTACTACCCACCTGAGAACAAAGTGTTTGTTGCAAGATATGGTGATTTTCTTGAAAGTGAATTTGTGGTTCAAGAAATCAGTGGGAGAGTATATGATTTAGAAGATGATCTAAATAATGCATTGCCTTCAGAAAACACTAGCACACTTCCTATAGAACCGGAAAGTCTGGGTCCTCCACCGGAAGTTGAAGTAATTCCCATTCGCAGATCTTCAAGATCTGTGAAAGCTCCTGACCGTCTATGTCTTAATGTGGAGGTCGATGAGCATACACTAGGGGATCTTAATGAACCTACTAGTTATAGAGCTGCCATTAATAGCCCTCAAAAAGCTAAATGGAAAGCTGCTATGGATGGGGAAATACAATCCATGCATGACAATGAAGTCTGGGAAGAAGTTGACTTACCTCCTGGTGCCATGGTAGTTGGGAGTAAGTGGCTTTACAAAATCAAGACTGACATGGATGGATATGCACACATTTATAAGGCTCGTCTAGTTGCTAAAGGTTTTACTCAAACTTTTGGAATAGATTACGAGGAGACGTTTTCTCCTGTAGCAGACATAAGAGCTATAAGAATTCTCATAGCTATAGCAGCGTACTATGATTATGAGATTTGGCAAATGGATGTGAAAACCGCTTTCTTAAATGGTCATCTAGATGAAGACATCTATATGGCACAACCAGAAGGGTTTGAAAATCCAGAATTTCCAAATCGTGTTTGCAAGCTTAAGAGATCCATTTATGGATTAAAGCAAGCATCACGACAATTGAACAAGAGGTTTGATGCTGAAATTAAAAAGTTTGGATTCACTCAAAATCTTGATGAGCCATGTGTGTATCACAAAGCTAGTGGGAGTGATAATGTAACTTTCCTAATTCTATATGTTGATGACATATTGATCATGGGAAAAGACATTCCAAGTTTACAAGCTGTTAAGGCTTATCTTGGAAAGTGCTTTTCTATGAAAGATTTAGGAGAAGCTGCATACATTCTAGGAATCAAAATCTATAGAGATAGATCAAGGCGGTTAATTGGATTAAGTCAAAGTGCTTACATTGACAAAATATTGAAAAGATTCAATATGCAAAATTCCAAGAAAGGATATTTGCCGATGGAAGTGAAACATGACTTATGTAATGAGTTTTGAGCTTCAACACCTGAAGAGGTGGCTCGCATGAGTAAAGTTCCTTATGCTTCGGCAGTAGGATCTATTATGTATGCGGTTAAGTGCACAAGGCCAGATGTGGCGTTTGCTCAAAATATTACCAGTCAATTTCAACAGAATCCAGTTGAAAAACATTGGATTGCTGTTAAACATATTCTTAAGTATTTGAGGAATACAAAAGATATGTTTTTGGTATATGGTGGAAATCCATCTGCAGAACTTTGTGTTACAGGTTTCTGTGATGCATCCTTTCAAAGTAATAAAGATGATTCGAAGTCTCAGACGGGTTATGTCTTTGTTATCAATGGAGGAGCTGTAGATAGGAGGAGCAAGAAGCAGAGTACAATTGCGATGTCTGCAACAGAAGCTGAATACATTGCTGCTTCGGAAGCTGCTATGGAGGCTGTTTGGATTAGGAAATTCGTTTCTGGGCTTGGTGTTATGCCTTCAATTGAATTACCTATTAATATGTATTGTGACAATTCTGCTGCAATCATATTTGCCAATGAACCTGGAGTCATGAGAGGAAACCAGACATTTTCTACGGAAGTATCACTTTGTTCGTGAAAAGGTTGACGAAGGTGAAATAAATCTGTTGAAGGTTCACACAGATGAAAACTTAGCTGATCCGTTCACTAAGGCTTTGGCGAAAGAGAAGCTTAATGGATTATCCAATGGAATTGGACTTAAATTAGCTAGTAGTTTCATGCATAACTGTGATTAGTATTTGGATAAAGGATATTGTAAACAATTATTATTTTAATGAAATAAAGTATGTTGGTATGTTTATTTCTATTGTTAATTATTGTTGTCCTATTTTTGCATGTTTAAATCCATGAATAATAGTTATTTTTAAATTGTCCGTTGTCAGTTAATAATATGGGAATATTATTAAATTAAGACAAATCTGAAGTTGATATAATACACTTAAGTATATTGATGCGTAGACATGTCATTTCAGACGATATTCGATGATACTGAATATAGGACTTATCCCAACTATATGATGTTACTTTATGGATCTTGTCATTAAGTAAATCATAAGAAGTTATCCTTAGACTTGAGATATAAGATAACGGTCATGAATGTAGTACATTTTTGTGGAACAACTTAACGCTATACGTAACTGGTAGTCATAAGGGTTGTTTTCGGAAGTGTTACAAAGTTTGTGTGTTTTGCTTGTAATCAATAAAGAATTTGTTCCTTCAAATTAATTTTTGGAGTTTAATACTGCTGGGCCCCTCGTAGGGTTGTCAAGATGTTTGCGTGGCCACGCCCAAGGTCTTTCTTGAAAGGTTCAAAAGATTTGGTAATCTTGTCAATTTCTAAAACGAGAAACAGAATGGTTAATTAAGGAATGACCTAGATCCATATCCTTATTTAACACGGTATTAGAAACAAAGGGATAATAATAATGAGAAATCATTAAAAGGTTTTCCAGGAGCCTTACTTAAGTTGTACTAGAGGCATCGACGTGTTGCAAGACGCCAATCGATGTGATCACACTATTATGATATGTCTAAGTGGGAGCTGTTGGTTTTATAGACAAAATAATAATAGTCGTGTGTTAGGATCAAACTTGAGATCACGGGATTGCACACAATACGTATGAAGAGAAAATGTAATAATTATTTATAATATGTTATAATTAATTATTAAACACAAAACAAATAATAATAATTAGTATTATTGATTAATGACTAATTATTTATTAAACGAAGATTGGAAACTAATTACTAGACAAAACATGGAAACAAGAGAAGGTTCCGGAAACCCTTCCTTGGGCTCTAAACCGATCGGCAAGGGGGGCAAACCCACCTCCTTTGTGCCTTGAGCTCCAAGTTTTGTGTAGTATATAAGCAAACCCAAGATGTAGGTTTTTCTAATAACTTGTACACACACATCTTGGTGTTTTCTTCTCCTTTTCTTTCTTGGTCGATTCACAAACCGAACACCCCTAAGGGTTTCGATTTCTTGCATCTAAAAAAGAGTTTTGTGTTTTATTACTTGCAAATACTTTTCTTGAATTAGTACATGTGTACAAGAACGTGAATCAAACACACTATTGTTTGATTCTTGGATTGAATTACAAAAAGGTAAGGGGTAATTCATATAATCCTTATAAACCCTAATTAGGGTTCTTGGTTCCGGAAGATTGCATTGATTCTTGTTCGGGCTAGAATCACAAAGGTACGTTTACGATTTATATAATTGATTAATTAATTACATGTTATTCGATCTATTATAATTGCTTCCGCTCATGCTCACTTTGATGTTCATGGTTTATTTATATGAAGGTCATGATATAATAATTCCAACATATATAACTCTTTATGGGCTACAACAAAATACCAAGCGTGTGCAATTGATCTAAAACTTATGGCCTAGCCCAAATCAGTATTAATGCCAAGTTATAGAAGGGAGTTTCATCAGATTATGCCTCATGATGTTCGTAATTTGGTGGAAGTTCATATATATGAGATTAGATGGGAACAATTTATATATTGATGCATTGGTTACTTGCCAGTTGAGAGTCTTTGTTGTACTATTATTGTGGCATGTGTATAGGAATTACTGATAACATAAACGATTTCATGTATGCTTTAATTGCATGATCATGAAAGCTTTATGTGGGAAACCTTAGTTTATGTTGATTCCATACAGCATCATAAGAGAACTAGCACCAAATGCAAAACCCCAAAAACTACAATATCACAGGTGCCCCAAAATTTTTTCCCTAGAAACTCTAATGCCACAGCCCACAACTTAAACCCAAGCCAACAATTCATAAATTTAAAATACATTCCGTTCTCAAAACTTCACAAGAAGTACTTGTATGGCTATGTTTGGCGCGGAACTTTTTGGGGCGATGAGCGGTGAACAACGAGCTTTTTTATTCTTAGGATTCGTTTGGCAAAAGAGCGGTGAGCTTTGCTATTTTTTAGGAATGCTCATTTTTCCAATGCTTCTTTAAGAAGCAGTGAGCGGTGAGCAGAGTTGCATTACTCAAAATGAACAAATTACTCCATTTTATAACGTATTCCAATGTCGTAACTTGAAAACACAATTCTGATAACCCAAAGCTTCAAAGCATATGCCAATAAAAAAATTGTATAATAACAGTCCAAATATTCAAAGTACACGTCAATTCAATATCTCTGTAAACAAATAGATAAATCAGCACTGAACTTTCTCAGTTAATTTCCCTGCACCTCAGCAAAAAGATTTACTAGTTACACCCTAGATTATTACAGACATATTAATATCCGAGTCTGTTACGTTGGAATGAGATCATTGCTAGTGAACTAGAACAAGGCAATCAACTATCGGGTTCTGATTGTAAGATCTCAACTCATTTGGAAAGAGAGGATGCAATTAATATGGTTGTGCAAATTCAGATGTCACTGTAGAAAAATGTTTGAGGTATACATGTGAAAGACAATGAAAATTTAGTGATCACTTTATCCATTTTGCTCATTTCTAATATTCAAGTTTCCAAAACGTGTGTCATTTCAAACTTCGGAATTTCTGATAATCAAATGTTTCAAAGTCTATATTGAGTCATTACATCCTAGTTGACCACGGATGCACCATTGATATGTGGGACAATCTAAACTGTCCCAAACTCATGATAAACTACCGATTCTCTGATAGTTCTTATAGTATGTCTGAGATAGAAATCTAAATACTTTAATAATAAGAACTAGATTTTGGCGTGAAATGCCTAACTATCTATACTACATTATAAAGCATTAACAAGGTGTTTGATACTGCTTTTTTGTCTGCCTATCTGCCTGCATTTTTGCCCGAAATGATTCAGCATGTACATTCTAAAGTCTAACATTAAAAGTGTTGTACTAAATCTTAGGCAATGATATTGATGGTGTTCCAATTCTACGCTACAGATAATTTAAACCGACTATAGGCGAAAAGCGAAATGGTAGTAGATTGTTAAAAATTAAACAAACCAGTATTTCGGGGTCATCGGGGAGTTGCTCCTCAATACAAATCCTAACATCAAGCTCCAACTCCTTCCCTTTGGCTCTCTCGCCTTTCCGTCTCGCGTTCGGCCTACCGCGCACTTTCCTATACCCTCTCTGCTGCTGAGCCGCACAGCACACATTCCCCTTCCCCTTCCCTACTCCACTTAACCTCCTCCAATCCCCTCCATAATTATAACCACCAAATAGACCACCACTATACAATCTACTAGAAGAAGATGATATAGAATACGAAATGTTTGAGCGACGGTTGTTAATGAATGAAGAAGATAAAGTTATTGAAGGTTGTGAGGTGAGTGGTCGGAAAATGAGGGCAGCCATGGAAGAAGAGGAGTGAAGGTTGTTGGAGAGGAAGAGGTGGATTGGTATTGGGAGGCATAGGCGATGCCTCATATGGACTTCTTCTGACGGCGACTGATACTGATGCTGATGTTTCGCACGTGTTAGGGACCAACAAACACGAGATAAGTTGTTAAACTCAACTGCAACACTTTTCACGAGTTAGCACATTTTCGGTAAAGTCATCAATTAAGGACCAAGACCAACGGTGTAAATTATTTATCCGTTATCTTCTAAACTTGAGGCGAAAGAAATATTTGCATCGTTAGTCTATAATTTCTAACGTTTAAATTTTTTTTTTCAAAATAAACTAAAAAGGTAAGTTGGGCTTGAACGGTTTCCTCCCTCACAAAACAACGCCTCAACCACTATATACTAAGCATCCAGTGGTGCAAATATAACAACTTAATTTTGTTTTAACCATTTTTTGTTCGAGTTTATAGCATATAAACCGGTTTGAGTTTGGGTTTGTCGGTTCATGGTGAACCCGGGCCGGTTCTTGGGGTGGGGCCTGATCCGTTGGACTCGTTTTTTCGTCCTCTTTCTTCTGATATCATCGGTGATTCATTTGGACTTCGATAAAAATATATATATAGTTGTCTGAAATTTCACGTTTTTTCTCCGTTTTTAATTCTTTTTACCTACAAAGTAAAAAACTTGTTTGAAAAGTAGTTATTTTACTTTGTAGGTACAAAGAACTGAAAACGGAGCAAAAACGTAAGATTTCGGACAAGTATCTATCACGTATATATTTTTATTAAAAGTCCAAATGAATCCCTAAGGATCCGTTGGACTCGTTTTTTCGTTCTCTTTCTTCTGGTATCTTCGAGGACTCATTTCAACTTCGATAAAAATATATACGTGATCAATAATTGTCTGAAATTTCACATTTTGCTCTGTTTTCAATTCTTCATACCTACAAAGTAAAATAATGACTTTTCGAACGAGTATTTTACTTATTTTACTTTGTAGGTATGATTATATGAAGAATTAAAAACAGAGCAAAAACATCAAATTTTAGACAACGATCGATTACGTATATATTTTTACCGAAGTCCAAATGAATCCCCGGTGATACCAGAAGAAAGAGACGAAAAACGAGTCCAACAGATCTGGCCCCATCCCAAGAATCAGCCCAGTTCACAATGAACCGGCCGGCAAAAACTTAAATCGATTTATATACAATAAACCCGAACAGAAAATGATAAAAACAAAATTGAGTTGATATATTTACACTGCTGGATGCTTAGTTTAGTGGTTGAGCTGTTTTGTGTGGGAGGAGACCCGAGTTCGAGCCCTGCTTGCCTTTTAGTTTATTTAAAAAAATAAAACAATAAATGTTAGACATTATACATCCCTGAGGACTAACGATACAAATATTTTCACTCGCGTTAGATCTATGTTAGAAGATAATAGAGAAATAATTTGCATTGTTAGTCCTCAGGGATGTATGATATACTAACGGAGGGATGTTTGGTGGCTGACTTTACAACGGATAGATGTAAATGTGCCAACTTATTAACCATGGATATATGGTGTTACAATTGGCAAACCATAGAGATTTATTTTGGATTTTACACTTTTTTTGTTAGTGTTATTAGCACGTCTTATTTCATGTTCCTCAATGACTCCATATATTTGTAACAAAAATTCATCAACGCAAGTCAGTTGCACTTTTTGTAACGTAAATTAAATGTAATCTTCTTGGTGTTTATCGAAAGCATTTTTATTCTTCATAGTTTGCTTTGTTTGGTTTACGGGATTTTCAAAAAAAAAAATTTGAGCCGAATTTGAGAAAAAAAAATAATGGAATTTGTGAAAAACTAGAAGGGGGTTGAATAGTTTTACTGATTTTAATTCGTTATAAAACTCAGTTTTGAAAAACTTTGATTCGAGTTCCGTGAATAGTTTTACTGATTTTAATTTGTTATAAAACTTAGTTTTGAAAAACTAGAAGGGGGTTGAATAGTTTTACTGATTTTAATTGCAATATGAACACTATTGTAACAATTATAAAGTAAACAACTGGTAAATACTACGAGATGTAAAAGTAAGAGATGGAAATATCAAACCGAGAGACAAAGATTTATAGTGGTTCGGTAACGAAGCTCCTCTTCGCCCTACTCCACTCTCCGAGTACCCAACTCGAGAGTTCTAAGTACTATGTCAACAAGCTCCCTTTAGGCTGAGAAAAACCGTACAACATTGCTTATCACAATTCCGACACTAAGCAAAATGTCGAGTATTAATCTAGCTAGTACCAATCTCACTCAAGATCTACCTGATCTTCTCATAAATCACACGATCTAAATGATCTACCCAATCTTCACACAATCAACCGATCTACACACGATCTACCCGATCTACACACTTTCTACACAAACTACACAAGATCTACCCAATCTCTACACGATCACAATGATCCACACAATCTAACAATGTAAGAAGACTAACAACTTGATGTATAACAATATACAACACGTAACAAGTGCTACAAGTGCACTAAACTAATACTACAACGCTTTGTATCTTCTTGATACGATGTGTTCTTCTCTTGCACTAGTAGAGGAATGAAGGTTGTTGGAAATTAAATACTCAAACACTTAGTTTTGGCAAGAAACAGTTTGTACTGCTGATAATATAACTAACAGTACTAACTATGTTAGTACTGCTAGTATAAACTTTGTACTACTGAAGATTGAAGATGAAGAAGGTACTCCTTATGAGATGAAGACGTGTTTGGTGATAAGTATAGAATAGATTGCATGTATATCTTATAAGATTAGAATGATATGTATCTTGTACATGAATAGTTATCTTGTAAAGGACTCCTTATACTATAAAAGGAAGTCCTAGGTTAACATGTTAGATATCTTTTTGCATACGTGATTCAGGATTGTAAGCCCTAGTGATAGTTAAGATCACTCGTATTATTGAGCTAATAATATTAAATCATTTTGTTTACATCATTGTTCACTATTTCATTCATTACTGTTACATACATTATTCATAATTCTTCTAAGTATCATAGTAGATTCCGCATACTTTTTGGTATACATTCAAAGTATCTCTAGCACACGGCTCAAGTGTGATTAGATCCTCACAAGTGGTATCAGAGCCAGGTTTCTGATACTTTGATTTAGAAGATCCTTATAGAAGAATTTTTTTCCCTACAAAGATGATGGACATGGAGACTACTCAGACAACATTGCTGCTAAGTTGCCAATGCTCAAACAGAATGACTTTGAGATGTGGAGGCTTAGGATTGAGCAGTACTTCCAAGTACAGGACTATGCTCTATGGGAAATCATATAGAATGAAGACTCTTTCAAACCATCAACCACTGAATCAGCAGTTGAAGGTAAGAAAGTTACAACTGTAAACACTTCTCCGATTACTACAGATGAAAAGCTCTAGAAAAAGAATGATGTTAAAGCAAGGAGCATGCTGCTAATGGCCATCCCTAATGATCAAATGCTGACCTTCAGCAAATACAAGGATGCCAAAACCTTGTTTGAAGCAATATGTACAAGGTTTGGTGGTAATGAAGCCACCAAGAAGACACAGAAGACTTTGCTGAAGCAGAGTTTTGAGAACTTCAATGCTACTAGTAATGAATCTCTTGACCATATGTTCAACAGGTTACAGAAGATAATCAGCCAACTGGCTGTATTGGGTGTTGATATCCCACAAGAGGATCTTAATTCCAAATTCCTAAGAAGTTTGCCTGCTGATTAGTATACTCATGTAGTTGTCTGGAAAAAAAAACAAGCCAGAAATTGATACAACGAGTCTTAATGATTTGTACAACAATTTCAAAATTGTTGAACAGGAGGTAAAGACGTCTGGAAGCTCAAGTTCTAGTTCTGGAAACATGGCATTTATGTCATCTCCTAGCAATAGCAATCCAGAGGAGGTGAATGTGGCTTCAGGAGTTTGTACTGCTAACCCCAATGTTTGTACTGCTAGTTCACAAACTAGTACTGCTGGCATAAGTGATGCTACAATCTATGCTTTCTTGACCAGTCAAGCCAAAGGGTCTCTGCTATCCTATGAAGATCTTGAATATGTTAATGAAGAAGATTTGGAAGAGATGGACTTGAAGTGGAAAGTAGCAATGTTAAGCATGAGGGTAAAGAAATTCTGGCAGAAGACAGGGAATAAGATCACTATCAGTGGTAATGATACAATTGGGTTTGATAAATCAAAGGTGGAGTGTTTCAATTGTCATAAGTTGGGAGACTTTGCTAGAGAATGCAGAAGGCCAAGGCAGCAGGACAAAAGAAGCAAAGAGTATAGGAGTCAGTTGGACAACAGGAAAGCTGTGGAAGTAGAAGAACCTTCTTCAAAGGCAATGGTAGCTATAGATGGTCTTGGATATGATTGGAGCTTCATGGCTGATGAGGAAGAAGCACAAAAAGAGATGGCACTGATGGCTTTTTCTGACTCTGAGGTACATTCAATAAAAAGTTGTTCAAAATCTTGTTCTACTTTAAAAGATTATGAAACACTTAAAAAGCAATATGATGATCAAAGAATAGAGCTTAACCAAACTAATTATAAATTAGCAAATCATAAAAGAGGTTTAGCCGTATTAGAAGAACAAATATTGTTTTATAAGAAAAATGAGTCTGTCTTTTCTGAGGACAATGTTGTGCTCAAAAGAGACATCACACATAAAGATGCTGAGATTAGTGTTCTTAGAGATGAGTTGGAAAAGATTAAGAAAGCAAAAGAAAACATACAATTAAGTGTAGACACTTTAGGATATGCATCTAAAGGAGTTAACAAGATCATTGAATGTCAACTTGTTAATAAAGCTAAGCCAGGTCTAGGATACAAGACATGTCCACCTCCATATAGAGGGGTACCTTCACCCCCATGAATTGATTTGGCACACATAGGTTTAGATGAATTTCAAGAGCCTAAATTTGAATATGGACCTAAGGCTAAGGAGAGTGTTAGTCTAGAAAAGCCTGAAGAGGTCAATGAAGCTTTTGAGAGTGCTAGTGACACCTCATTGGTTGAGGAAAAGGTATCTGAGGTGAAAGTAGATGAGAAAACAGTTAGACCTGTTGTAGCTAAGAAAGAAACTATTGTACCTAAGGCTGTTAAGGTAGAAACTATTATACCTAAAAAGGATGTAAAACCTGTTAGGACAACAGTAAAATATGCAGAGATGTATAGGTCTAAGAGTAGGTTACAAAGCCCTAGGGTGAACCAGAGGAACTAGAACAATCTTAAGTCCCAACAACTTGGCAATGAGTTTGTTATGTACAATAAGGCTTGTTATGTTTGTGGTAGCTTTGATCACTTGCCGGCCTTTTGCAACTACCATCAGAGGAAAAGGATGGTAAATGGGAATACTAATGCAAAGGTGAACACATGTTTTTCAAGAAATACTCACCCCAATGTTAACAGTAATATGACTCCTAGAGCAGTTATGATGAAGTCTGGCCTTAAACCACTTTGTACTGCTAGACCAATAAAGACTGTTTACCCCAAACCAACAGTTTCAAGTGCTAGACCTATCACATGTTTTACAAAATACAAAATTAGCACAACAAACTGGTAAAAGGTACTATTATGAGAAAACAGTGTTTCATAATAAAATTTGGAGTCCAAAAGTTAAAACTACTAAGCCAGCAGTTTGTAACCAATAGTTAGTACTACTAGGTCTGTGAACACTTCTAGGGCAAATGGGGGCAATGTTGTTGAGGCCTCAGCATGTTGGAGATGGAGACCCACCAAATCCAACAATGCATCAATTACCATGAATAAAGCTAATTTCCTTTACTTTTTGTGCAGGAACATCCACAAGATGATGAAGAAGATCAAGGATATGCTGATAGTGGATGCCCTAGGCACATGACAAGGAACATGTCTTACCTTTCAGATTTTACACCTTTGGATGGAGGATATGTTACCTTTGGGGGAGGAATAGGTGGCAGAATTACTGGTAAAGGTACACTTAAAACCGGTAAACTTGATTTTGAAGATGTGTATTTTGTACAGGAACTTAAGTATAATCTCTTTAGTGTCTCACACATATGTGACAAAAAGAACAAAGTTCTTTTTACTGACATTGAATGTTTTGTCCTGTCTCTTGACTTTAAGTTACCTGATAAAAGTCAAGTATTACTTAAAGTTCCTAAAAATGGCAACATGTAAAGTGTTGATATGAAAAACATTGTTCCTAAAGAGAATCTTACTTGTCTTGTTGCAAAAGCCACATTGGATGAGTCAACGCTTTGGCATAGGAGACTTAGTCATGTTAATTTTCAAACCATAAATAAAATTGTTAAAGATGGTTTGGTAAGAGACTTGCCTCAAAAACGTTTTGAAAATGACCAAACTTGTGTTGCCTGTCTCAAGGGCAAACAACACAAGGCTTTTTGTAAGCCCAAGACCCAAAACTCTTGTTGACATAAATAATGTGTGAAAACGTTATTTATATTTTTCGATATCTCTATATTTTGACGATCACAAAATGTAAAATCGTCAATCGTATAATTACTACGCAAACAAGTATTAAGCTAGCTTATATCACTATATCCAACTTAATCACTTAAGGTATGGATAAACAAGGGCTTAATACATCTAATGATCAAAGGGATATTTAATTAACTAATACAAAGTTTATTTAAATATATAAACATATTATATATTTTTGAAAAACACTTTTGGTAATAAAGAAAAATGTTTTAATCATACTAAATATATGATTTCAAATATTTAACCAAAATCAATTAGTTTTTCACCAAATAAACTTTCCCCACTAAAAAACAAAAGTTCTGGCCGTTACAGCTGGGCGGCCCCTTAATTATAAGGGGCGGTCCCCTTAATTTTAAGGGGGCCGGCCTTGATTTAAGGGGGCCGGCCACACTCCTCTGTCAGAACTTGTTGCCTATAAATACCACTTTAAACCTGGAATTTTTCTTACCTTTTGCACGAAATTTTCAGATCTATAACTCTCTTAACATCCTCTAAAACCCTTTGATCATTTGTATATTAATCCTTGTTTCAAGTGATTCAATCCCTCATCATCCATTCTCATCCAAAGTGCAAAAGAAGAACACTCTTTCTACAACCAAGTTCAAGAAGTGTTGAAGAGTAGTTGTGCATAGTGTATATACATTCATTTGTGAATATTGTGTTGTGCTTGTTATATATTGTTTAGAAGATATAGAAGTTGTGTAGGAAGTAGAAGTTGATTAGTAGTGAAGTAGGTTAGTTGTGAAGATTGGTGTAAAGTAGAAGATTGGTGTGTAGAAGATAGGTGTGAAGAAGATTGGTATGTAGTATATTGGTGTGAAGAAGTTGTGTAGAAGTTGTGATCAAGTTGTGAAGTTATTGTGGTGTGTAAATTGGTGTGTAAGGTTTTCTCCGCCAAAAGGGAGTTTGTTGACATAGTGAAGAAAACTCTCGAGTAGGTGACTCGGGGAGTGGAGTAGGAACAAGGAAGGTGTCCTTGTAGCCGAACCACTATAAATCCTTGTGTTGTGGTTTGATCTTTCTAACTCTTCTCATTACTTATTTATTTACATTTACTATATTAGCTTTGTTAGTTAGTTACCATACAATTGTTCATATAGTGCAAGTATTGAGTTCACATAAACTAGAATCAAAGTTTTTAAAACAAACTTGTGTTTATAAATTTAAAAAGACGTAAAACTATTCAACCCCCCCCCCCCCTTCTAGTTTTCCACAATTGGTATCAAGAGCCACGTCTAGCAAGATTTTTAAAATATATTGTATTTTAAAATTTGTAACGATCTATGGAATCTGAAAAATATTTAGAAGGGCAATCTATGCAAAGACCACCACTATTTGAAAGTGATGGATTTTTATATTGGGAAAATCGATTCGAAACTTATGGGAAATCAAAAGATCTAGATCTTTGGCATGTTATTACCAATGGTGATTTTTTACCTATTCAAAATAACCCCGAAACTAAGAAAGATGAAATCGTACCTTTTGAAAAACAAAACGATGATTTAAAAAGAAAACTTGCTAAAAATAATGAAGCAAAAATGGTTATTTACAATGCGCTACCACGTAAAGAGTATGGAAGGATCTTTATGTGTGAAACCGCAAAAGAAATTTGGAACTCTTTATTAATAACCCACCAAGGTAATAATCAAGTCAAAGATAACAAATAGATCTACTTGTTCAACAATATGAGCAATTCACGATTCCGGAAGAGGAATCAATTGATAATGCTTTTGCTAGATTTAACACTATAATCACAAGTTTAAAAGCACTTGATGAGAATTTCTCTAGTAAGAGTTTTGTTAGGAAGTTTCTTAGAGCTCTTCACCCAAAATGGCGAGCTAAAGTGACGGCTATTGAAGAATCAAATAATTTGTCAACGCTACAACTTGATGAATTAATTGGTAATTTAAAAGTCTACGAAGCAATAATAAAGAAGGACTCCGAAATGGTTAAAGGGAAACGAGAGCAAAGCAAGTCAATCGCCTTGAAAGCTAGAAAGGAATCCAACAACGAAGATAGCTCATCTTCCGAAAGCGAAGACGAAGAATATGCCATGGCCGTAAGAGATTTCAAGAAATTCTTTAAAAGGCGAGGAAGATTCGTTAGACAACCACACGATGAAAGAAGAACATCTCAAAAGAATAATGATGACAAGCATAGCAAGAATGAGAGAAAATGTTTCAAGTGTGGTGATCCGAATCACCTTATTGGAAAATGTCCAATGATGACAAGAGATCAAAATCAAAGAGCGTTTGTTGGAGGTGCTTGGAGTGATAGCGATGAAGATGAGAAAGAAACAACAAAGGAAGAAAAGTGTCTTATGGCTAAAACGTCAAGTGAGGTACGTTCCGAAACCGAATATTTTAGTGATGAAAATCTATCATTAGATGAAAAAGATTTAGATAGTGAATATAATAGATTATGCAAACTAGGACAACAAGTAATGGCTAAAAACAAATCACTAAAATACATAAACAACCAATTAGAAAATGAAGTAATTGAACTAAAAATTAAAATACATCAACTTGAAAAAGGTAAAGAAACTTTTGAAGAATGTAAATCATGTCAAGAACTTAGAAGTGAAAACAACAAACTTAAGGAAGAAATTTGTAAACTTGATAAATTTGAAAATAGTAGTAACTCACTTAGTAAAATTATAAGTATTCAAAGAATATCCGGAGACAAAACCGGTCTAGGTTTTAAGTCAACCGAAGCCTCAACAAGTGAAGTTAAAAATGTTAAATTTAAAAGTGAACTCAAGGAACTAAAACCTTCAAAATCTAATCCTAAGTATATACTCATAAATGATAAGAAAATACCTCTAGCTAGTAATGAAGAAATAAAACCATTTTATAAATCATCTTTAAAAACCGAAGTAGAATCATCTAAAACTAAAACAAGATTTAAAACTCCACCACCTAGGAAACCGAATAATTATTACCCTAGACCTAAAACACCTCAACCAAGAGTAAACCAAAATAGACGAAACTTCAACAATAATCAACAAATGTGGAACTTCAATCCATGGGGAATGTTTCCACCATATATGCACCCAAGTCAAATACAAAACATGTTCGGGACAAATAACTTTGGTCAAATGAGACAATGGGGACCAACGTAAGAAATCTCGCCATTCAAACATGGAAATCTTTGATATCACCTCTTGTTCAGACTATCTCTTGAAGATTTTGAAGTTAAACGCATTGAAGACATAAGGTACACATTTCCTTTTATTTCCTTGTCAACAAATGCATGCTTAGTTTAGTATCTAGTTTTTATGTGACTTTTATTGGTTCATTATCCCCTCTAGTTCCTTTTTATATACTTATCTACTTATACTATATCTAAATATATATATATATATATATATATATATATATATATATATATATATATATATATATATATATATATATATATATATATATATATATATATACACATATATATACACTTAGATATATCTAGGATCTTACAACCTGGAAAATTCATTTGTTGATTTTCTAGAACTAGAAATTGTTCATTTACGAACCTTTTCTTTTCCCCATTTGCCTTATTAAACTTTAAAGTTCAACAACACTCATGCTGATGAAGAGAGATGAGTCGAAAAATCTATGGATGAAACAAACTCCCGGCTTCCGTTGCATACGTCTCCCTCCTTTACTCTCGTCTTATAAACCCATACTACATACATATATATATATATATATATATATATATATATATATATATATATATATATATATATATATATATATATATATATATATATATACACACTTATGAACCTCCCACAACTTTCTCGTGTACCTGAAAACTTGATAAATTTCATCCGAAATGATCAAGAAAATTTTAATTGGCAAAATGTCAAGTAAAAGTGTCAAGTACTTCCTTTCGTGCGAATACCCTCCAACGTATTTTTGATTAAATATAAATCTAATACATACATATGAATATTTTCTTGTTCTTTACAGAAACCAAAATCACAAAAATCAAAATTTGGAGGGCGGCCCCCTTAATGTTTAAGGGGACCGACAGCCAAATAAAGGGCGGCCCCTTTAATGTTTAAGGGGGCCGGCCATCTGATTGATCCAACCCGTTTTTCCCTTTGTTCCTTTTGCCAAACACTCCAATTTTTCATACTCCCCTTTTTCTGCTTCTGCTGTGACGAAAACCAAAACCCAAAAACATCTCAAATCACTTCCAAATCACATAATTCGGGTTAATTCGCAAAGGGCAAATTCATCTAACACAATCACCATTACGTATTGTAAGTTTTTCATAACACATTTCATCTAATTTCATCTTATTTGGTCATACTCATGATTATGCATGTTTTATAAAATTCTTCAATTTCACAATTTCTTTCGAATTAAGTCGTAAAACTTCATAACCAAATGCTTCCCCTAGGATTAGGATGATTAATTAACACTAGAAACTAGGAATTATAAACTATCATGTCGAAATTTTTTGAAAAACTTCATACACTCCTTTTCAAAAATTTTAGCAAACTCATTGTTGAATAATGATTTGAAAACATGTTAAAACTAATCACATTATACTCTTGTAACTTGTAAAACTTGAAATTACATTTTTCGACTAAGATAAATTATATTGGTTCACGATATAGGGGTGTTTGGTTATGTCCAAATAATATCGAAACCTAGACATTATAATTTTTATAAAACTTTGTTATAATTATAAACCTAAAAAATTGCTAATCGGACTTGTCAAGATATATAATTCATATATATATTGACATACTAGTGGTATAAATCAATAGTTAAGGAAGCGTTTGGTTTATTACTAAACATGATATTTTTAAGTAAAAATACAAACCATCTCCCGGCGTGCCTTGCTCACATGTTGTATTGTATAGCTGTCGAAAAGCCGTACAATTTGGCCTACTTCTTTATCAAACGGATTGAGTGTGCTAGAAAAACTCCCAAAGCCAACCTTCCATATGGAATGTTCCTCACTCGTCTCTATCGTCATGTTATCGAGTACTACCCCGATCTTGACAATAGTATCTATGAGTCCATCTACCCCACTCTACGTTCTCTCGCTCTAAAGCAAGCTCGACGAACTCGAAGTGACAAGGGTAAATCTCGTCGTCATAGCTTTCATGGATCATCTTCAAGGCAAGACGATGACGATGAGGAGGAAAACATCCATGATGCTAGTACCCCCTTCATTTTCTGAGTTCGTTGACAATTTAGAGAATCTTGACTATCCCGACTATTCTACCCCATCTCCTAGTGATCAAAACGAAGAAGTGCTTCATGAACGTACTACCGAAATGCTTAGAAGACAAAAGAGCCTACATGAAGAAGTTAGAGGTGGTTTCAAGTCGATCGGGAAGACTTTGAAGGGTATCTTCGGGAAGAAAAAGAAATGATATGCTTGGATTATGTTTGTTAAACAACATTTAATTTTTATGTCTTGTGTGCTATTTTGCCGAAATACATTCGGAAGTACTTGAAACTTTCTTGGAATAATTGTTTGGATAAATGATTAGTATGTTAACTTGCTTATTATGTTTAATATATGCTTATGAATGCATGCTTTGACTCTTAAATTATATATATACTTGCATGATTAGCTTATATATATATATATATATATATATATATATATATATATATATATATATATATATATATATATATATATATATATCATGTTTGCTTTATAATAGACCAAAACAAATGTGAAATGTCCAAATGGTGCTTGCTGCAAATACAAAACAGAACACAACATTTTTCCAGAAAATTTTTGAAAAATTTTGGTTTCTGGGTCGTCAGATGGGCGGCCCCCTTAAATCATAAAGGGCGGCCCCCTTAAAATTAAGGGGACCGGCCATCTGAAACAGTTTTTACACTGTTCTCTTTTGCATCTTGTGATCCCTTTTGCTAGTCCCAGCTACCATTTCCCTTAAAAACTAAACTGATTTTGGAATATAACATTACAATTTCAAATTAATTCCACTTCTAAACATGTTTTCCCACTATATAATCTCCATGCATGTTTAATTCTCATTCCGATCATCCTCAAACATTCATCAAACATCATCATGTCATCACCAAGAACCACCTATTCAAACAATGCCAAGAAACAAAAACTTGTCATCATTCCACCCAAACAACTCTTCATTGATCTTACAAATGAAGATAACACCACTCCATCTCCACCACCTCAATGTTCATCTCCTAATGCACCAAATGCACCCTCCAAAACACCTTCAACAAATGGAAACTCTACTTCCTCCATACCATCCACTTCATCCATTAATGACTACATTAACACCCACTTATCTTCCCCACCAATGGTTCAACCATCACAATTCTACCAATGAAAACACAACCCTTGCATTAACTCTCTCACTATCACCATTAACACCTCTTGATGCACATTTCTCATCATCTCCTATCAATCCACCAACCTATAACCCCGTCCCATGGAGCTTACTTGAAGCTCATGGAGACACTTGCCTTTGTTGCATTCACAAACGAACAATTGTGTTCGGATTAAGAGATGAGATCCAATACATGTTTTCTCATATTGAAAACTTGTTGCATCAACCACCAACAACAAACACAACACCTCCACCACCATCAACAAACACACCTCCACCATCACCATCTCCATGTTCACCATCCATTCCTCCAAATTAAACATGCTTGGTGATTCACTAATAAACTTATCGTAAACCATTTTGGATGGCAAGCTCTAGAGAGGACTCTCATGTTTGAACTTTGGTTTATTAATTATGTGATGATTGTAAGCCTTTAAGGCTTTTGTTAGTTACATTACTTATTTCATTTGTTGATGTAATGCTTGTTGAATTTATTAATGATATGGTTATGTTTAGTTTACACTTTTGCATGCTATATACATATATATGTTGCTTGCCACTAAATATTTTTGCAAGATATTCATATCTCGATTCCTTTTGGCCTCATAACGAGGGGGGGTATACTTCAAGGGGGAGCTTCCATTCACCCTGGATAACCTTTTTGATGTTAACAAAAAGGGGGAGAAGTGATATAAACTCACAATAATACTTGAATATATACTAATTTTCGATTAATGAGTTTAAATTTTGTAATCATCAAAAAGGGGGAGATTGTTGACATAAATAATGTGTGAAAACGTTATTTGTATTTTTCGATATCTCTATATTTTGACGATCATAAAATGTAAAATCGTCAATCGTATAATTACTACGCAAACAAGTATTAAGCTAGTTTATATCACTATATCCAACTTAATCACTTAAGGTATGGATAAACAAGGGCTTAATACATCTAATGATCAAAGGGATATTTAATTAACTAATACAAAGTTTATTTAAATATATAAACATATTATATATTTTTGAAAAACACTTTTGGTAATAAAGAAAAATGTTTTAATCATACTAAATATATGATTTCAAATATTTAACCAAAATCAGTTAGTTTTTTCACCAAATAAACTTTCCCCACTAAAAAACAAAAGTTCTGGCCGTTACAGCTGGGCGGCCCCCTTAATTATAAGGGGCAGTCCCCTTAATTTTAAGGGGGCCGGCCTTGATTTAAGGGGGCCGGCCACGCTCCTCTGTCAGAACTTGTTGCGAATAAATACCACTTTAAACCTAGAATTTTTCTTACCTTTTGCACGAAATTTTCAGATCTATAACTCTCTTAACATCCTCTAAAACCCTTTGATCATTTGTATATTAATCCTTGTTTCAAGTGATTCAATCCCTCATCATCCTTACTTTCTCATCCAAAGTGCAAAAGAAGAACACTCTTTCTACAACCAAGTTCAAGAAGTGTTGAAGAGTAGTTGTGCATAGTGTATATACATTCATTTGTGAATATTGTGTTGTGCTTGTTATATATTGTTTAGAAGATATAGAAGTTGTGTAGGAAGTAGAAGTGAAGTAGGTTAGTTGTGAATCAGTAGTGAAGTAGGTTAGTTGTGAAGATTGGTGTAAAGTAGAAGATTGGTGTGAAGTTGAAGATTGATGTGTAGAAGATAGGTGTGAAGAAGATTGGGTGTGTAGTATATTGGTGTGAAGAAGTTGTGTAGAAGTAGTGATCAAGTTGTGAAGTTATTGTGGTGTGTAAATTGGTGTGTAAGGTTTTCTCCGCCAAAAGGGAGTTTGTTGACATAGTGAAGAAAACTCTCGAGTAGGTGACTCGGGGAGTGGAGTAGGAACAAGGAAGGTGTCCTTGTAGCCGAACCACTATAAATCTTTGTGTTGTGGTTTGATCTTTCTAACTCTTCTCATTACTTATTTATTTACCTTTACTATATTAGCTTTGTTAGTTAGTTACCATACAATTGTTCATATAGTGCAAGTATTGAGTTCACATAAACTAGAATCAAAGTTTTTTAAAACAAACGTGTGTTTATAAATTTAAAAAGACGTAAAACTATTCAACCCCCCTTCTAGTTTTCCACAACTCTATTACTCAACCATTATTCATGCTTCATATGGACTTGTTTGGTCCTACATATGTGAGTAGTATAATGCATAAAAGGTACTTTCTTGTGGTAACTGATGATTATAGCAGGTTTACATGGGTTTTCTTTCTAGGATCTAAGGATGAAACAAGTAGCATTCTTAAATCTTTTATAACATAAATAGAAAATCTAGTTGATAAGAAAGTAAAAATCATCAGCTGTGACAATGGGATAGAATTTAAAAATAGAGTTATGGATGAATTTTGTAAAGAAAAAGGTATTAAGAGAGAGTTTAGTGTAGCTAGAACCCCTCAGCAGAATGGGGTTGCTGAGAGGAGGAATAGGACACTGATAGAGGCTACTAGGACCATGTTAGTTGATTCAAAACTACCCATCACTTTTTGGGCTGAAGCAGTTAATACTGCTTGTTATGTCCAGAATAGGGTTTTAGTGGTCAAATCTCACAACAAGACACCTTAGGAACTCTTTAGAGGTAGAACAACTGCTTTAGGTTTTCTGAGACCATTTGGATGTCATGTCACTATCCTCAATACCTTATATTATTTTGGAAAGTTTGATGGAAAGTCAGATGAGGGTTTCTTAGTTGGGTACTCTGTAAACAGCAAAGCATTTAGGGTATACAACTTAAGAATCAGGAAGGTAGAGGAAAACCTGCATGTTGAGTTTTGAGAGGATCTAAAACACACTTAGAATGTGTTGAGGATACTTTTAGTAAATATCAAATAGCACGCGGAATTTACTACTTGACACTTAGAAGATTTTGTGGTTTGTGTAACAATGATGTAATGGAACAGTGTATGATTGTATGAACAAAGAATTTAACCAAACGCTTCAATATTATTGATAATAATATGAGTGATCTTGCTTATCACTAGAGTTTACAACCTTGAAGCTTAACAAAAGATACGTTCTTAACATCTAACCTAGGACCTCCTTTTATAGCACAAGGAGTCCTTTACAACTTATCTAACTAGATACAATATTCGTATCAATCTACATGTATAAGATATACATCCAATCTATTATATATATATATATATATATATATATATATATATATATATATATATATATATATATATATATATATATTATATATCCAAACGCGTCTTTAGAATCTGTCTTCAGCAAATAAGCAGCACTAACTCAGTTAGTACTGTTAGTGTAATCTTCAGCAGTGTTGAATGTAAGCCTAGCAGTACAAGCTGTTAGTGTTTAATTCCTAACAATCCTCCCCTAAACTTGTGATTTCTCTGCAAATCATCAAGTTTCTTCAATCAAACTTCAATCTTGATGTTTGGGGGATTCTTCTGAACACTTATCTTCTCTTCCTTGCAGCCTTCATCTTCCTTTCACACTGATTATAAATCATCTGAATTAAATCCTTAACCGTTTTTGAGTCTTCTTCAACCCTGAGCGTCACTGACAACTCACTATGAGAATACCTGCACTTAGAGGGTATTCTTGCTCAGCTAGCATAAACACATCTACAGCTGCTTGTGTGGATACATGATGTACTCCACATGATTCATAAAGCTTCCATAAAGTGTTGAGATTGTGAGCTTCAGACTTCCAATATCTATCACTTGGATCTGGTTCATAAAGCCTATTCAATTCCACCCAGAGCTCATTTTCTTTAACATATGAAGGATCAGCTGTCTTGAACCTTTCTTTGAATAAGCTCTAAAGTGTATCCAGATCTTTTTTGTCAAATGATCTAATTAGGTCTTCAAAACTCTTGTAAACTGCTGACACGCTACAAACTTTAATAATTTTCCAAGCTTTTCTAAACTGATCTCTGTATATCTCCGAATCCACAATTGGATGCTTAGCCTGTAGTGGATCAATATTCATAGACTCTTGTATAATTACCATCATCTGACTAAGTTGTTCTTCTGATAATCCCTCTTCATCTGCTTCTTCTGGTGCTTCTACTTCAGTAGGCATCTCTTCTGTAACCTTTTGCCATTTTGTTGTTCTTCTTTCATCTTCATCCATAGGAATAAATTGTTGAACATTTCTGTATGCAGTGTAATATAGATGTTCAATCTCTTCATTGGTTTTGCCCTTGAGTTGACCAACTGTCCAATCATCTTGGTGTTTCAAATATTCCTTCATGCCTTTGATGATTTGAGCTCTTGTTGGAGGCCTTTTTCTAGCTGCCATCTTCTTGCTATGATTCTTCTTAATTATCTCCAACGAAATCTTCAAAAGCTTCATTTCTAACATCTTCAGGAATATCTTGTCTTTTTTGTTCATATAACTGTTGAGCCATAAGTGCGTCATCAAGTTCTCTTTCCTTTTGTAGTCTCTGATCTTCCATGAACTTGGAAATTTCTTCTTCATGAAGTTTGTTTGCTACCTCAACATCATAATCAAATCCCATATGTACTTTCCAGTTACTAATCCTCTTCAGTACCCATTTCTCCTCAATGGTTTAAAGTGATCCTTTCCACATTCCCCGATTGGCCAAAGTAAGCTTACTTGAAGCTAAAAGTCAACGTTTTTTTTTTCCGATAAGTGTTTGTTTTTTAGTTATCTTCTTGTTTTTTTATTTGGCACTAGAAGACTTCAAAACCAAAAACTACCCCTTGAATATGCAAAGTTCTACATGATATAGACAAAACAACATATATGAAGGGAACAAAGTAAGATGGACATACAAAAACTATTGGCCCGCCACAAAAAGAAAAAAAATAGACACTTCTACATCTCTAGCAAAAACTAAACCAACCACGAAGAAATAAACTGACCCTAAAATCAGAAAATCAATGCTCTTGAATAACAAAATCAACGTAACCAATAAAAAAAAAAAAAAAAAAAAAAAAAAAAAAAAAAAAAAAAAAAAAGTATCTTACTTATAAAGGTCTTAAGTATGGTTTACACTCTGTCTCCAACATACATATAAACAAGCACTGATATGATGAAGACAACGCACACTCCGTTACCAAAATGGACAATGAATCTTAGTTGCATCATTAATTATTTTCAATAACAAAAATCGGTCTCTGAGTTATAAAGCTAGTCATAGTTCAATTTTAGTATTCAACTCAAATTTCACAAACAGATATTTACCCATCACCAGTTCAACAGCAAAAAAAGTAGTGTAACCTTTCAATCAAATACAGTAACCTCATAATCAGCAAATTGCTATACATCCTAAATCCAAAGAACAATAAAAAACACGACACTTATACATAACAAATTCAAGTATAACTTACATTTTTTACAAACAAAACTCTGAAATAATAAAATCGACAAAAAAAATAACTAATTAAACAACAAATAACAAAATAGACGAAACATATAAACAAAAACATAATGCATATATAATAATATAAAATAAACTAACATGCATCTTTTTCCTGTTCGTGGGAAGAGATTCGTAACCAGCATAGCCCTGTTCAACTTTTTCATCTTTGAGTAGTTAAAACTTTTGTATCCCATTGTTACAAACAAGTTTTAGGGCTTCCAGCTTTTGAAAGTGTAGTTTACGGGTAATCTTTTATATAACAATAATAAAGGAACATCAACTTTTCTATTTTTGAAAAAAAGAATGTTTCTATATTATTATTATTATTTTAAAAGATATTAAATACATAAAGGTCATGTATTTTCTAATTTGGCAAAAGGTTTCATAAGAATGACGTGAGTCAACTATGAAATTTATAAAATAATGATAAAATCATTATCGTTAAAATTGGGTTGTCACAAATCTCACGCACTTATTCAATTTGTGTCCTCATAAACCTTTCTTGATGAATACTCGGGAATACATAATGAGATTTTCTTCGTGCTCTTATATACATTATGAACTCTTTCCGTACTTCTATTGGGCTTAAGAAGACGAACATTTTATTTTTGAGCTTCCTAATTTCGGTGTCAAGAATTTCTAGTGGCTTATCATTATTGGTCAATTTAATGTGGTTAGTCTATACATGTTCTTTTATTGGCACAAAGCTGAGTTAATTTTTAGATTATAGTCGTTTAACAACAAATATGCTTAGAAATTTTAGCTAGTTCAGATGTGAACAAACATACATACAGACAAGCATAAACATTACAGAATAGCTAAAGTTAACAATGCCCACAAGGTATTTCTTAATCAAGGACGGAACTTAAACATTTTTGTTCGTAGGGCCGGAATTAGGAATTCAAAATATAGCTTGTTTTAGTTGAAAAAAAATCCACCAAGAAAATATGATGAAGAAAACTGAACTTACATAACAAAGATATACACATTCAAAAATCTTTTAGCGTCTAATTATAAATCTAGACAACATACTGTGCCTTTTATTGATAGTGAAACAGAATTTTCAGTAACATGTGTGTCCATTTGTTAGAAATATTCAAGCTGATTCATGACAATCACTTTATATGACTTGATTTTTCCGCTTTGAGATGAAATTTGTATAGCCACCACTAAGAAAAAAAATAGTGACTTCTAAGTTGCCATTTAGTTATAATATTATTCCTAACAAAGAAGAACAAAAATTGCATTAGCAAACATTTCAAACAAAGAAGAACAAAATTTGTAACACCACACTAAATAAGATTAATGTAAATAACAAAGAATTAAAGATAGTCCTAAAGAATGATAGTAAATAAAAAATGATCAAAGACGAAAAATGATGGAGATAACATTGTTTTGTTGGGCACCTTGATGCAGGCATTGGTGAAGGTAGAGTTGTATTATCTTACAATCATGTTGGACGACATCATAGACCTGATTATACTCAAAATTCAAAAACACTTCTAAAACCATGGTTCTAAATAGCGTGCTATAGCGTCGCCATAGCGCGAGGCGTGACCTCCATGTTAAAAATGTTGCATTATGTCTAACGCGACACTTTTACAAGTGCTACGTTATGTAACGTCGCCTTAGGTATAAGTGACACTTTGTATTGGGAATGTGTTGCTTTGTTTTGCAAATTTGTTATATTAACGTGCAACACTTTCTACACTCTAATGCAACACTTTTATACTCAAGTGCAACACTTTTATACTTAAATGCAACATTTTTTAAAATAAAATGCAACAGTTATTCACATAAACGCAACACCTTTAGATTCGAATGCGACACTTTTTCATTTGCTACCACTAACTGTGCAACACTTTAACCTACTAGTGCAACATCTTTAGTTGTTGTCTGTTATATAAGGCAACACTTTTTCACTGATTTGTAACACTTTTGTTTCATGCAACACAATGCTAAAATATGAAATATTTATGTAGAACATATTCTATTCAAAAACTCTGGTACATACTGTATAGCTATATTCTCCATCACCATAGCATAAAAAAAATCATAACGTATCGTACTTTGACAAATTTGTCAATTGTAAGATAAGTAACACAATATGACTAGTGAACAAAAGAATAAGTTATCAAATTGCAATCCTAAATTTCTTGACTTCATCTGTGCGAAGCTCCACTGATGCGCGCTTTAAAGTACGCCAAAACAACATAGCCTGGTAAAAATTATGATGAGAAAAACACGGTTAGTTATTTTGTTCCTCATTTAGTTAAAATCGGGTTAGCTACCATTGTAGAATATTATATTCAGTAATAAGGATACACATTATATCTGAATACAAACTCCTCTAAACCTCTACATAACACTCCATAAGCTTTTAAGAAGGGACGATCAGAAAATATATAATCACTAGACCGCATAAGTGGAAATTCAATAAATAGTAGCTCAAGAAGGTTCAGCATTGACCGTATCATGAAGTATACATATCGAAAAAAAATCTTTTCTGTATTGTTATTATCCAAATGCAGCAACATAAATCATATTTATACATAAGTCAGAACATATACTCATTCTACCTTACTCCTTTACAAACTTTAAGTTAGAGTTTGAAAATGGGAAAGTTTGGTTTAGTCATATAAAGGTTGGAGCATGTTTGGCTCAAAATGGGTCAGGCGGGTCAGTTTTTCCTTCAACTTCATATTTACTTACCATATAATTGAAGTAGCCATTTATTCGGGCATTCAAGAAACTTTAGGTTCGTTTTTGTGGTTGGGGTATTAAGAAACGACTAATTATATCACCATATAACCATCCTCTACTTGTTCGAGTTCACATTTAAGATAACCACTATGAATCGACTTTTGATTGATAATGAAAATTCAAAAATTAGCTCAAAGTGCTAAATCTGATTTTGTGGTCAAACTAGAACTACATATGAGGTTACTTATATTACTACAACTAGTAGTATCAAACAGAATACGATGAATGAAGATGTACCTTGTAAAAAACATAAACGATAATTCATGTTTAAACTCTAGAACAACTCCAGGAGGTAACTTTTCAATAAGCTTCTGCTCCGCATGTAAACTAACTTGTCACAATATTTTCGAAGTCTTTGCGCATTTCTTCTAGCTTAGCCTTATTTCTTGTTGTTCTTCATTTGTTCCTTCAATATTAGGAAAGAAAAAAAGTTACCCATTTTAAATGTAACTAATAGAATGAATTCTTTAGAATGTTAATTGTATCTTACAATCATCCTTTACGTCTCATCCTATGTATCAATATACACATGTCCTTGTGTCCTTGGGCACGCACGCTCAAACATTTGGGTTAAGGTAGGTAGTTCCTTCTTTGGGTTTTCTGTACTCATAAGTCATAACAAATACAAACATCAACCAGAAAGTATCATTACGGGTTAGCCGAGAAAAGCACAGATCACAAAAAAGCAATGACACGTAACCATTTTCTCAGGCCTCTTGAAATTTTTTTTAGAATAGCTGTATGCATCATTGTTGTCGATCACTTTCTCAGTAAGAGGTATATAAACAATTAAAATATACTAAAAACTAAGAAAAAATAATTAAAATATACTCAAAACTAAGACAAAATTTAAGAAATAAGTCAAATAACTATGGTCAAGTGGTTCAAGTTGAACCTGTTCCCTTTTGTGATAGGGGGCCTAAAGTAATTTAAGTTCAGCATCGTTAACATCCATAGATGATAATCATGAAAGGACACATATGAAATGGAATTTGAAAAAGGGTAGGGACTCAGTTATTAATGCATAAACTGAAAATAATAACTGTACACCTGCATTCATTCCTTGAAAAGCATCATACATATGAACTGTGTAGTCATAGCTTCCCGAAAGAACCCTAGATCCAGTATGGTCAATAGAAAAAGAAGAAACACCCTGCATAATCAGAATTCGAGAACTGAAGTTGCTGCAACAAAACTGAATTTTGTAAGTCTTAACATGAAATAGTCTTAACATTCCTAACTTTAATCACTTGTTACAGCTAATCAATTGCTTATGATTCTAAATTTCAAATGTGGAAGTAATTGATTTTAAACCACACATCCACACACCCGCATGACACAATATATAGTTAACCAGTTTATCTACCTTAGCATAGATGTATTTGTTTTCCACTCAGTTTTAATACAGATTTTACATGGTGCAACACGATTCACATAGGCAAAAGCTGCTAACCTCAACAAACAAGCAATTTAATTTGCCGTGTTGTCTTCAAGTATTCCTTATGCCTACTTTGAGCAACAAAAGATACATAAGTAATCATAAACAAGTACAGTCATATTACTTATGGGTGTTTGATTGTGCATGTTGAAAGTAATTATCTGTACTCATTGCCATTTCGACTCATAAATAAAGAGCATGGCTATGCAATTAGTAACCCCTTTCAAACAATAAGTCTCATTCAATCAGAAATAGCTACATCGTGATCAGCAAAGGGTAGACTAATAATACAAATTCTAGCATCATACCTGGGGTGATACATACACTGAAAACGTTTAGAACTTTCATAAACAAAATCAGCAAATGACATCGGTACGCCCCTTAAAAACAATCTCATTATTAATAAGTTAATCATAATGACACGTATAGTTGTTGTGCACCAAACAAAAGAACCTATAAATCACCTCTTCATATGTTATTCCCTAATTAGTAAATAATGGTCATCAAACATAAGTAACACAATGTCTTCCCGTATAATAGTTTCAATAAAGTGCATATAAGGTTAAAACTTTATTAGCGAAAACAGAGTAAAGTATAATACTACCTTAGTATGCCCTTTCAAAAAAATCTCATTACTTAACGGTATCAAAAACCGAGGACCTTCTTCGCAATCATCTGACATCTCATCCTCATCTCTATCAACCGGCTGCCTCGGTGGGCCCACCATCACCTCATCATCATCACTATCATCTTCATCATCACCAACAGGTGGTCTAGGGCTCTAGGCGGACCAATTTTCACATCAACATCAACTGAATGAGAAGAAGATGGTCTAGGCGGACCAATTTCCACGTCATTATCAACTGAAGAAGGTGGTGATGGAGGTCTAGGTGGGCCAATTGCTACATCAGCATCGTGGGTTGAGTTAGGGTTAATAATTGTAAAAATATATTAATAAATAGACAAGCCATTCCTATTCAAGACATCAGTATCATTTCATTGCAATGTCATTAGAAATTGGAAATGACATAAATTGCAAAATGATTGGCCATGGCTGCCACAAATTATATATCCATCAGGCCCTTTTTACTGAATGTTTTGTTGGCTCTACACCATCGAGAGTGGTATATTGCATATAAATGATAATGTGTGTACTACGTTACCACCTAAACATAAATTGCATTTCTTTTCACCCACTTAGGTATATTTTTACTTGTAGATAATAATTTTGTTATGAACCCAAACGCTCCAAAGACATGAAATTCAATTCTCATAAGTGATAATACTTCTAACAAACTATCGATCTTTTTTTAAAACATTACTGTCGATTGAAATTTACCTTGATTTTCTCTTTGCTTGCGAGACCAAGTGGCTTAAAGAAACTGAACATGAACCAAAGAAGATCATATTCGAAGCAAATAAATGTTGGATGGAGTAACATGTGTGGCGCTTGAACAGATCTCAATTGAACCATAAGTTATTTGGGGGTTTGAAAGAGGGGCTAATATGTGAAACCTAATTTGGGGTAAAGTTGAGAGCAATATAATATTGGGGGGAAATTAAAGATTGGTGTGGAGGGAAAATAAAATTTTGAAACACATAGGAATATGATATTTATTAATGTTTAGAGCATTAGGTACCGTTGGTGCCATGGCTCCAAGCCGTGGGCATTTTTTGCTGCCACGTTAGCAAAAAGCTTCACGGCACCAGAAATCCCACGACACCACATTTCAGGGGTATCCGTTGGCACCAGAATTTCTGGTGCCGTCGGCCATTTTTTTTTTCTTTTACATAAAATTAAACATACATAATATTAACTAAAATAAACTCCATTAATTTAAAATATATATATATATATATATATATATATATATATATATATATATATATATATATATATATATATATATATATATATATATATATATATATAACTTATACTTAGTCCAAAGCCTAAATACACACAAAAAAATGTGCAAAACCCAAGTCCAAAAATGAAAAATGCAGAAAAAAAAAAAAAAAAAAAAGGGAAAATGGGTCGTCTTCTTCCTGCTGCTACCTGCAAAACACAACCAAAAAAAAAACAAAAAACAAAAACAAAACACAAACACAAACACAAACACAAACACAACACAACACAACTTCCTGCCGTGGCCCAAATCAACGAAAAAAAAAAAAAAAAAAAAAAAAGCGATGGCGCTGAGCCGTCACCGCGGCGCGAGCACCGGTATGGTGCGCCGTCGATATTTCTTGGCTGGTGGTGATGTCTCCAGCTACCAGCCCACCGTACCCCATGCTCTTAAAGTTTAAACTCCATAACTAAACTTTAAAAAATAAATAATCGAGTATAAGAACAACCTTAATTTTCTATAAATATTAAGGGCCCGTTTGGTTTGCAGATGGGTTTATGATTATGATTTGGATTACTATTTGAATTTGGATTTAGATTTGATTTTGGTTTTGAAATAAATGAGGAGAGAGAAAATTAATAATTATTTTATAAACTAATTAAACAAGATAAAATAATTTTAAATAAAATAAATCGAATAAGACAAAAAAAAAATAACACATTTATATAGTTGAGATAAAAAGAAAAGAAAATGAAAACAAAAGAATTGTATAAACCCACCTTACTAGTGGGTATTTAAAAAGTGTGGGTCCAATAGGGATGGTTCCCAATTTATAAGCCACACTTTTAAAACAAACATGGGTTTTTATGTTTTAACCCAAATCCAAAAGAGAATACCCCATACCAAACGGACCCTAAATATAAAAATGTGTATAAGTTATGATAGAAAACTAATTTTAAAAGAAAACTAATTTAAAAAATTAGTTTTTAACTATATTTATACATTTGAGGAGGTACTAAATGAATTACTAATGGTAAACTAGTAACGATTTGAATTTGGATTTAGATTTGATTTTGGTTTTGAAATAAATGAGGAAAGAGAAAATTAATAATTATTTTATAAACTAATTAAACAAGATATAATAATTTTAAATAAAATAAATCGAATAAGACAAAAAAAAAAATAACACATTTATATAGTTGAGATAAAAAGAAAAGAAAATGAAAACCAAAGAATTGTACAAACCCACCTTACTAGTGGGTATTTAAAAAGTGTGGGTCCAATAGGGATGGTTCCCAATTTATAAGCCATACGTTTAAAACAAACATGGGTTTTTATGTTTTAACCCAAATCCAAAAGAGAATACCCCATACCAAACGGACCCTAAATATAAAAATGTGTATAAGTTATGATAGAAAACTAATTTTAAAAGAAAACTAATTTAAAAAATTAATTTTTAACTATATTTATACATTTGAGGAGGTACTAAATGAATTACTAATAGTAAACTAGGTAACGCCTATTGTAATGGAGACGCACCCTTGGTTTGGCTAGCAAAGGAACCCCCCCCCCCCCCCCCCCCCCCCCATGGTCGATGGGGTGACCGAATGTGGAGAAGCAAAAAACTAGCAGTTAGGCTAGTCCCAACCGTTGGGGGTATTTGTTTAATAATAAATAAATAAAAAGTTTAATAAGCTCACCTTATAAATACCCCTAATGTCTCTATTTTATGCATACTTTTAACCTCAATCTTTATATACACACTTTAACTTCTCAACTCAAACAAACCGATTAATTTTATTTATATTTTACAAATACAAATGAAAAATACGAAGTTAATGGTTTAACCATAAAGTTTTTAAAAGATACTACTTTACTTATTCAGGCTTCCACTTCTTCAATCCTAAAAATCTCACGAGCTCCGGTAGATAGAGATAGTTACGGCGCTCATGATCATCTAGTGGCGGCTTACTTCAGTGAAAACCCAATGATGACGCACGTACATCCATAAGCAGTTCTGAGTGAATCGATCACCTTTCACACGCATTGTTCGGCAAATGACTGATAATGTGTCGTATTTTCAACTAGGTGTTGATTGTACGGGAAAAATTTGGCATTTCACCGCTGATGAAGTGTACCTCCGCAATTCGTCTATTAGCATACGACACCGTTCATGATGCTCTAGACGAATATATGCAAATTGGTGATAAAACTTATCGTGATTGTCTCAAAGCTTTCTGTAACGGGGTTATGGACTTTTATGGAAAGGAGCTTTTGCGTAGGCCTACTAATACCGATGTCGAAAAACTCTATGCTTTTTATGTGGGGAAACATAGGTTTCTTGGGATGTTAGGAAGCAATGATTGTAGAGATTGGTTGTGGGCTCAATGCCCATATGTATATTTGCTCAATTCTTTAGGGGTGATCACGGATCAGATCCATTAATTTTATTGGAAGATAGAAGTTGGTGTGGCGTTGATGTGGCGGAGTGGTCTGGCCACCCTTAGGGTCACCATTCCTATTAGTCTAATGAAATACTTAGTGGTATCATTATTGTTTGCATAAGGTACGTATTGAGGTTTTAGGTTGGTCGACCGTTTGGTTTTCCACATTTAGTAAGGACCCCAAGGTGTGATCGGTGTCACAAGTTGGGTTAACACTCACGAGTCGAGTTCAGTTTGAGTATTTATATTGATGAAAGTCGATCAACCAAAGGGTTTAAGCCTTTGTTTTTTCGGTCGTGCGATCAAAGGCACAAAGAGATAAGGGAGATAAGAGATTTATGGATATCAAAAGAGTTATGAGAATCCCTTAAGGTGCCTTTGTATTTATAGGACCTTAAGGAGGTTCTAGAATGCTTGCAGAACAAATATTGGTGTTTGACTGAAACTTAAACACCCTCCCTTGGGTTTTCGGTCGACATCCCAAAACCAACAACCCTTAGGGTTTTGTTGTTTTTCCTCTTATCATTAATTACCTCTAATATTTATCCCAGATAGATATTAGACTTTGTGTGATAAACGTTTCACCCTTTAATGAAAATAACACTGTATTTTCTTTTTCATTTTTTTAACTCGTTTCTCATACCAAAAAAATTTCATTTTACGAAAATGTCAGAACCACAAAACCAATAAGTTCCACCACCACCTCCCTCGTTTGATGCTTTCGGTCCCATCAACACCAACGACATCACACATATAGACAGGGTCAACCCAAAGCAATCATAACATCATGTCACAAGACTCACAACCAACAGCAATGAGTAACCTCTCATTCATAGGAGTCCACCTCAAAACTATTAATGGCACAAGGAAAAAAGACAACTTCATAACATCACTCACCGTAAGGTCAATCTCTAGGTTGACACCTGAAAACCACACTGGTAATGCCCTGATAACACCGACACATGCCGCTTTCGTGGAAAAAATTTTGCGAGAAAACCAAGAAGCAAGACAGGGAGGGCTACAATCACAAGTCTCTAATACAAATCCACAACAACTTAACAATCAAGGAATACATCAAATGCAACAACCTCAACTAGTCAACTACAATAGTGTACCACCACATCATCCCACGACCAACCTTTTAGGGTGCTTAAATATGCAAACTTAGTATCATAAAAAATCCATGTATACAGGCAGATCCAGAGATCCCATGCCTGGATAACAGCATACTCAGGCAACTTTCTCACTCATGTCCACCCAGGCTTAAAACCCATAGCAGCAGGCTTCCTCTATGGACCCGTTCAACACGTTAATGACCAGGGTGTTGGATAGAAATGAAGGTCGCAACTACAAGACAGTTGGTGATGACGTGCTTGGGCATCTTTAGGCCTTGTAAATCGAAAGACATGAGTTCGTCAAGTGGATCGATGAGTGTCAACTCCCAGTAGACCTGGATAGCGTGTTTACAATGTTATTTTAAATAATGTATCTTATAGATAATAACTTTATTTGGCTCAACAATAAATCTCGTTTGCTAATTTATGTATGTAAAGCTTGTTTAGGCTCGCGAGCTTGATCGAGCTTGATATTTAAGGTTTGGGCGCATGCTCGTTTGCTAAATGAGCTTTATATTATGGTTGGGCTTGAGCTCGTTAAAGCTTTAAATGTTTTACCAAACCTATATTAAATAACTCATGAGCAGTTTCACATTTAGCCTTTGCTTGGCGTAGAGCTTTTTGGAATTTTTTTTTAGCGATGAGCGATAAGCAATGAGCTTTTGATTTTTAGTGTTCGCTTGGCAAAAGAGCGATGAGATTTGCTATTTTTTAGGAAAGCTAAATTTTCCAATTCTTCTTTAAGAAGCTGTGAGCGGTGAGCAGTGAGTTATCGCTACATCTCATAGCTCACTGTTACTGCTCACAACTACTTTTGCCAAAAATAGCCTTAAACTCCCATTTCCAAACCGGGCTACCCAATGGTCAAACTGATTGAACCGATAAGTCGATGTATTGGTGACTCGCCAAATGGAATAAAGACCCGGTTTATAAAGTGGTTTATAGAAACTGGGGGGAAAGAGTTTTCACTGCCCGTTAATTTCTCCCGCCAAATTCTTCATGTACAGTTGACACCACTTTTCATTTCAACCTTCTCCCTCCTTCCCACAACCCCACTCTCTATCTATTTGTCTTTATCAAAAAAGCTCTAACTTCTTTAATGTAGTGCTTTGTCTTATGAGATTTCCATGTTCGCTTTTGTTTTAATTTAATTGCAAGAATGGTACAAGAAAGGTGCTAATAATAAAACTTTATGTTTATATATAGTTGCGTATTTGCTAATTAGCTGTTTTCTATTTAATTTTAATTGCTTGTTTCCTTTTACTACTATGTAAATTGTGCATAGACACTGTTTGATGAAATGTCTTATATGATTATCACAAAATTAGTGTATTCAGTTTCTAAATAAAGCCATGAAAAATCTAAGAGTTTTGAATTAGCATAAATGCTCATGATTAAATTGTGTTCATGCATGCCAACATTGTAAAGATATGCATGTATTTAGATTGCCTTCAAGCATATGCATGTAACAGTAACGACGCGAGTAACAAGATCCAACCACCCGATGATTTGCGGTTTCTTCATGAATCTCACAGTTTGTTGATGATTCTTGCTTTAATTTCTAGCAACTTGAAAATAAGAGTTTAAAGTTGTGTCTACCAATTAAATTAGCAAAAAATAGGAGCAGTGAGCAAATATCATAAGATGCATACAAAAACTTTTTTTTTTTTTTAGGTCAAATGTGCTAGATGTTGATTGCTCTGTTCATCCAAATAGATGGTAGTGTGTGTGGTGACTATAGGTGGTTCTAGTTTAGGCTAGATAACATTTTCTTATACACATACATACATACTCGCAATTGTAGACCATTTTACTTGCTAAAAATAATAGAACAGGTCATTGATTATTACAGTCATCCGAAGATCTTAATATAAATGCTTTCTCATAATGGTAGGAACTTTGAAAGAGAAGGCGAGCCACTAAAAGCTAAAAGTCTCCATAGCCAATGTTATCAGCTACTAAAACAATTTTGTGTTGTGTCGTGTGTATGCATGTGTGTAGTAATTGTAGATGTACGTTAGAGAAAAACATACAACTAATGTTAAAACCAATAAGTGAAACGAATAAAAAAGTAAGTTTAATCACTCAATGTTTAAGGTATAAAATTGTGCACAAACACTCTCCAAAGAACTAAACCACTTTTTTATACCATTTATTTTTTATTACTAGTATTATATTTTTTGAAAATAGTTGTTCAAAAAATATTTCATGAAATGTGTTGCTGCAATAGTTGTTCATATATCCACCACTTTATATTAAGTGTTGTCTTTAGGAAGCAACAAATGCAACATTTTAAAAGATGTTGCATATTTTTTGAAAATTTGCAACACTTGAAAAAAAAGTGTTGGTTTAGAACACAAAATGCAACACTTATGTTGAAAGTGTTGCATTGTAACCAATGTTGTCCAAAAAGCAACATATTTTAAAAGTGTTGCTTCTAAAATGCTGCATTAGGTTCATTTTGTTGTAGTGACATCATGAACTAAATGCAAGACATATATAGGCAATTCTTCATATTATTTGATATTACTCCAAACCTAAGTCGCAACATTCTATTATAGGTTGCCCATAGAGACCTTCACGATTCGACCATCATTTTTACTACTTACTACGTAACTCACGGTGAGTTCATAGCCCCACTTTCCATTACTTAATTGTTTTACAAACCCTTGGGGGGAATACAGGCTATTATTTTTCAACCGAACACAATGCTTTTCAACTGTATGCTTGCCTGATTGTTTTATTACCACTAAGTACCATCCTTGCTAATCCAATATCCCTTATCATGAACCATTTAATCACTAGTAATAGTGAGCGCGAGTATTGTGAATAGGCCTATTGGGATTGGCGAATCCCATTTGTATTGACTAAGTTCAAACAAATGCACTATATTTGAGATTTAGGTATGTCAGCAAAGTACCCATCGGGATAACTCCACGGATATTCAAGAGGGCTATAAATTTTATTATCATTCGAAAACTCGGTTAATGTAAATTGTAAACATGGTACCATCTGGGACCTCATTTTGTAATCTCTGATATTTATATAATTTGAATGATAAATCTTTTAAAACGACTCAATTAGAGATCGTTTTCTATTATTATGACTGTTGTGCCGTCGAATAACACCCAGTTTGAATTCCGCTGCATCATTGAATTGGGGGTGTTACGCATGAGATATTTGTGTGTATCGTGGGTTGTAGTAAACAAAAGAAAGCATGTGAGTGTGTGTAGTAGCATTATGTATGGGAAGAGGATACCAAGTATATTTGAAGATGGCTAAGTATTAAGGCTCATTTCGTCTCGTTTAAACACATTAGTTGCGTCGTTAAAACTTTGGTCACATATTGTGTGGTGTGTGTGGTTTTTATGCGTCGAATCATGCGTATTGTATGGGTCGTGTGGAGAGTTAATGAGAGGCTAAAATCATGAGTTTGTGCGTTTTTTTAGTAACGATTGTGCATGAGTATAAGCATTGCATTTCACATGTTACTAATTGTTTTAGTTGGAGGTACGTTAGTTGAAGCCGAGTTTTTCTATTTTGAATATGTGATACGTATAAAATATGTTTACCTTGAATTGCTAAAGGTTTTGAAACCAATTCAAGTTTTCAAAAATTTTCTAATTCAATAACATAAGCATGTAAAACCTAAAGTTACATTTGGAACCCTAATCTTTGATAAGTTGCTGTTATAAACCCTAAACTATGAGGTTGGCTACATTAAATCTTTAAATTTATTTAATTTACTTAATTCAGAAAGTTACTAAAAATAGAAAGAAACCCCAAATGTGTAATCTGGTTAAAATGAGCATTAAGTAATACGTCATTATTAATTTGTGTAGATCCTGTGAAGAGGGAGTGATCCGTCCCTTGTGATTCTTTTCTCATTTGCTTGCTTTGCATAAGGTACATATATTCTACCTTTTCTCAGTAAAGGTTTCTCATGACCTATCCTTGACTTTGATTCGTTTGCTATGTTATGATCCATTTGATATGATTCGTTGATATGATTCCCATTTTGATATGATCCTTTGATTTGATATCCATTTGCTATTCGTTTGCTATGATATTCGTTGCCATCCATTTGCTATGATATGATTCGGTTCAGTTTGATACATTGTGTTTGGATATGATATGATGATATGATTTGTAAAACCCTAAATTGCATAATACTAATTTGCGTATAATTTAAATTTTTCTAAGTTATGATTAATTAAAAACGCGAATATTATTAAGTGGAATAACCGTAAACCTAAATAATTATAACGAAATATCATTATGGAAATCTTTGAACATATTTGAACTCTAAAATATTTTTGAAACATAAAATAAATTCGAGGAACCATTATACGGAATACCATTTGAGCCTTGTTTTCTTTTGTTGCGCCACCATAATCCAACAATAACCCAACACATGGACCAAATCATCTTAGCCCATAAACCTTGGCCCTAGCTAAGCCCATTCGACCCCCCCCCCCCCCCCCCATCTTATTGAGGGCCGGTTTTATTTGTCTTCCACACACCAAAAATATTATACGCTTTCATAAAACCCTAAACCTAAATATCCTTCAAGAAAAATGGTGGCACAATAAAAATTTCCTGGTTTTCTCTTCACAATCGATCACTAGGAGGTTCCAAGAGTGAGTTTGGGTGTTCTTTCAGTGTTGGGAAATTGTGTTGCACGCATTGGAGTTCAAGGAGAGTTTGGTTTTCGGTTTGTGATTCCTTTTCATTTGGGTTTCTTTGTCATTCAAGCCTAGGTACTCTTTGGTTCCTTCTCTTTTGAATTATATGTTCCATTCACGTCAGATTATTTTCATGCTAACAAAATGTAAATCGAATGTATTGTTTAAAAGGGCATATACACGAAATATGCACATGAAATCATGAACATCACGCTTGGTGAAACTGTTTTTGTCTCGGTTTTGTGGACTGTTTTTGTGTCATCCTTCCAGCCCCATGTCGACTGATGAAGCGAAAAGTGTACCGCTTTTGGGGGGTCATTTAAGGCCAAAGTCGAGATTATTTGATCAAATATTGCCCTAAATCGTTCCTTTTGTTATTTTAGGTACTTTTGAGAGGAATTTTACAAAAGGAAGCATTTTGGACGTTTTTGGAGCGAAAAAGTGCAGAAACGACAAAGTCTCAAATCATGCTGGAAATTGCACTTGATGGCGTCACATATTGCTAGTGACGGCATCATGAGTTGACAAAAGGGTGGATAAATCAAATACACGTGACGCGCCAGAATGTTTTGTGAAGGGGTCTTGACGGCGTCACGTACAAAATTTCCAAGGCCATCAAGAGTAATCATAAAGAGTGACGGCCCAGAACCCATATAGAGTGACGGAGTCAGAAGTGGATCTAGGCAATACGAGTTTATTTTGGCGGCGAGTTGACGGCGTCACACCTTGCTCTTGACGCCGTCAGGAGACAAAATCTATATATAGTTTTCTAATTTTCATTCATTGTGTGAAACTTTGAGGGAATAAAACCCTAGACGAATTTTCCAGCTATTTTAAGGGTTTCAACCCTTTGTTTCTTCAATGTTCAATTGAAGATAAGTATTTTACCAAATCATTCAATATGTCTATGTGTTGTTTGATTATATCTTACGCTTGTCTTCTCTTTAACATGCTAGGCTAGGTTTCCTTTGTGTTTGCTTAGATGTAATGAAACTTAGATATTGATTATCGGTTGATTGTTTGTTTATAATTGTTGTGGATGAATGAATTCGATGTTAGGCTTAAGAAAACTGGCAGACTTCCAATTGGTAACTTGCTTGAACGTCTTAAGAAACATGATCGGATGTGTACTACGATTATTTGGTTATATTTAATGCATAGGTAACTTCCAGATACCATGTTAGGAGCTTTTAGTCGGCTCGACATAGGATTGAGGTAGAAGCCTATAGAGTTAGGGAAGATCGTACACGGCCCTACGACTAGTATTAAGGAATATAACCCATCATCCATGCAATTGTAACAAGCTAAACAACTGGTAATAGATATCTAGGGAGTAATGAAATCTAAGTAAACACATTTTCTCTCATTATTGTTTACACCACAAATTAGTTTAAGTTTAGTTTATTTTATTTTGATTGCATCTTTAGTTAATTGGGTTAGTTGACTAGCAACTAATTCCGCCCACTCCTTCCAAAACCGAGATTTTTACTTGCTTTCATTTAAAATATAAAAATACAAAAAGAATCATCCCTCACCCTTAGACCTAATTTAGAAGAATTTTAACCCTAGCGAACACTATTCCTAGAGTTTAATGATCAATCCTCCGGTACTTGTCACTATACTATACTACAACGAACATGTACACTGCCGGGTGGGGATTGCAAGCTTCTCAAGATCCCTTGAGAGTTAAAACCTTTTGCGAGGGTGCAATTCCACGCATCATCGACCTGAATATAACAAAAAGCAAGCCCTAATTATCTGCCATAATAAGCTATTAATGATGTGTTAAAATATTAGAAACCCTAGGCATTAATTGAGGGTTGATTTGGGTTATAAGAGTTATGGTTTGTGGTGATTTTTGTGAATAGTTTCTGTCAGAAAATTTGGGTCGGATTGAACGGGGTAAATCTTGATGATACCTACGTTTCTTTGCTTGATTTTTGAGTCTAAACATAAGTAATACTTGTCTACTTTCTGGAAATGTAAGTTTCATGGTCATTGGAGGTCGGGAAGTAAGCTTTTTGAATTTTATGGGATAGTGTGTCAAACCTGAGTTTTGGGAACATAAAATCAGTTGGAGTATGGGATTTTTCATTTTCAACTTGTGAAATTACATATTAAACCCTAAACTTATGTAATTGATATTATTAACCCTAAAATATGTTAAACTACCAAAATAATCTTGCATAATTAACATTTTGAACACTTAACTTATCCAAACGTTGATTATAATCATGAATGACTAATATTACTGATTATGGAAACCTATTAAATAAGGAAACTTTCTAAATATGGAAACTTACTAAATATGGGAACCTGCTAAAACTAGGAAGTTACCTAATTTAGATAAAATAACTAAAATTGGAAAGTTACTATTTTTGGAAAGTTCTATTCATGGAAAGTCTATTTTTGGAAAGTAAACTTAAAACCCTAATTAGGCAATCCTTAACCTAAAACTTCTAGTTTTGTAAAGAGGAAACTCTAAACCTAATCTGAAAACACTTATCACAAGTAAACCCTAATTTTGACAACCTAAAATCAGTTGAGTCTTTAATGAAAAGTTAAGTAATATGCAAACCTTTATTATGTAGATCGTGTGAAGAAGGAGTGATCTGCCTTCCTTTCTCATTCTTTGTTTCATTTCTGTATTTGATTTTGAGGTACATATATTCTGCCTTTGTAGTAAAGGCCTTCTCTCTCTCTCTCTTTTGATTTTACTTTGATGATGATCCCTTCAGTTAAGCCATTGCCATGTTCCCTTTTGTATGATTCCTATTTATTGATCTTTGTGATTTGATATGAGTTGATATTCGTTTGCATGCTATAGTTTCTTTCCTTAGAGAATTCCCTATTTCCATGCCCATTATATGTTTTGCCTTTATGTGTTAGAATTATTAGCCAGTCATGGGGAGTCCATGGCCTTGCCACCGATGCACCAGTGGTATTGACACTATCTGTGGAGGTGGGTTTTTGTCCATAGTGTTCCCTATTATGCTATAGCTATTCAGGCCTATATTTATTATTGTATATGTCTACTTAGCCTAGAGCTTTGTGCATATATATCTGTTTTGCAGGGGGCGTATGGATGCATCCTAGGTACTTAGTTTTGTATTATTTGGTGAATGTTTTGATGTGTATGCAATACCCCCCTTTCACATTTGGTACAATGGAGGTCATGACCCCTATGTACATTTAGTATATGTATTGTTAGGCATTCCTATTTGTTCTACTTCTCTATGATTCTTATTATCTTGTCATCTGTAATGTGATTAACTTATGCTTGCTTTATTTATTTTGCTTACACTTATGACTCATTTCATTTCGTTGATTGTTTGATATCCATTATCCATGTTGACATAAATAATGCCTAAAAACATTATTAACATATTATCAATATCTCTATGTTTTCATTATTACAAAATATAAACTCATAAAACTAAAACTTGTGACTAAAACAAGTATTTAGTGATTAACATTTATCTTTACATCCAAATCACTTAAGGTATGAATAAACAAAGTGTTTAGTGCAATTTATGATCAAAAGGAAATTTAATTAAGTATTACAAAGTTTATTTAATTATATAAACATATTATATATTTTTGAAAAACACTTTTGGTAATAAAGAAAAATGTTTTATTCATACTAAATATATGAATTCAAATTTTTAACCAAAATCAGTTAGTTTTTCACCAAATAAACTTTCCCTACTAGAAAACAAAATTTCTGGCCGTTACAGCTGGGCGGCCCCCTTAATTATAAGGGGCGGTCCCCTTAATTTTTAGGGGGCCGGCCTTGATTTAAGGGGACCAGCCACGCTCCTCTGTCAGAATCTGTTGCCTATAAATACCACCTTAAACCTGGAATTTTTCTTACCTTTTGCACTCCTAAACTTTCTGTTCTAGATCTCAAATTCCAATCTCTAAATCCTTTGATCATACATTCTTAAATCTTTGTTTCTAAGTGATCCAAAGATCATCCTATCAAGTGCAAGAGAAGAATACTTCTATCCCTCAAGACAATAAGTATTACAACTTGTTGTGATCTCCACATCTAAGTTGTTTGAGCATCATCATTATATTCATCTCATTGTGTGATTAGTTGTGAATATTTGTTAGAAGATAGTTTAGTTAGACATATATAGTGTGATTGGTTAGTAGTTAGTTGTGAAGAAGAAAAGTTAGGAAGAAGATTGGTGTGTAGAAGATAGTTGTGAAGAAGATTGGTGTGTAGAAGATAGGTGTGAAGAAAATTGGTATGTAGGAGATAGGTGTGAAGAAGTGGTGTGATCAAGTAGTAAATAGGTGTGAAATAGTTGTGTAGAAGGTGTGAATAAGTTGTGACGTAGTTGTGGTGTGTAAATTGGTGTGTAAGGTTTTCTCCGCCATAAGGGAGCTTGTTGACATAGTGAAGAAAACTCTCGAGTTAGGTGCTCGGGGAGTGGAGTAGGGCAAGGAAGGTGACCTTGTAGCCGAACCACTATAAATCTTTTGTCTCTCGGTTCGATCTTTCCAACTCTCATCTATTTCTTTACTTACATTATTATTGATTTATCATACTCATTTAGTGTTGTTCATATTGTGCATGACTTGATTTCATATAGCATCGAATCTATATTTTTGAAAACAAAGAAAACTTTCAAACAATCTTTTATAACAAATTAAAAAGACGTAAAACTATTCAACCCCCTTCTAGTTTTCCACAATTGGTATCAAGAGCCACGTCTAGCAAGACTTTTTAAAATATATTGTATTTTAAAACTTGTAACGATCTATGGAATCTTTAAAATATTTAGAAGGGCAATCTATGCAAAGACCACCACTATTTGAAAGTGATGGATTTTTATATTGGAAAAATAGATTCGAAACTTATGTGAAATCAAAAGATCTTGATCTTTGGCATATTATTACCTTTGGTGATTTTCCCCCTATTCAATATAATGTTGAAACTAAAATGGATGAAATTGTATCTTTTGAAAAACAAAATGATGATTTGAAAAAGAAACTAGCAAAAAATAATGAAGCTAAAATGGTCATTTATAATGCGTTACCACGCAAAGAATATGAAAGGATTTTTATGTGTAAAACCGCAAAAGAAATTTGGGATTCTTTACTAATTACTCACCAAGGTAATGGTCAAGTTAAAGATAACAAAATAGATCTTCTTGTACAACAATATGAACAATTTACGATCCCGGAAGAGGAATCAATTGATAATGCTTTTGCTAAATTTAACACTATTGTCACAAGTTTAAAAGCACTTGATGAGACATTTTCTAGTAGAAATTGTGTTAGGAAATTTTTTAGGGCATTGCATCCGAAATGGCGAGCTAAGGTCACGGAAATTGAAGAATCAAAGAACTTGATGACGTTATCACTAGATGAACTTATTGGCAACTTGAAGGTCCATGAAGAAATTATAAGAAGAGATTCGGAAATGGTCAAAGTCAAGAAAGAACAAACCAAATCCATTGCTCTAAAAGCCAAAAAGGAACCTAGTGATGATGATGATTCAAGTGACGAAAGTGAAGACGAAGAATATTCAATGGCCGTAAGAGAATTCAAAAAATTCTTCAAGAGACGAGGAAGATTCACTAGATCATCACGAGACGAAAGAAAACCGTTCCAAAGAAATAGAAGCGACAACTACGGGAAAAGAAAGTGCTTTAGATGTGGAAGTCTAAATCATCTCATTGGCGAATGTCTAAAGCCGCCGGGTTATGAAAATCAAGGCGCATTTGTTAGTGGAACATGGAGTGATAGTGACAAAGAAGAAGTAGAAAAGCCAAGAGATGAAAAATGTTTTATGGCAAAAGGAACCGACGAAATATGTTTGGGAATTGACTTGGAGCCTGACGAGTGGATCAAGGATAGCGGATGTTCGAGGCACATGACGGGGAACCGCAAGCTATTCTCTACATACAAGGCATATAATGGAGGTAACGTTATTTTCGGTAGTGACTTACGTGGAAAAATCAGTGGCAAAGGTACGATTTCTCAAGACTCACTTACTATTGAAAATGTAGAGCATGTAGATAATTTAACATATAACTTGCTTAGTATAGGACAAATATGTGATAATAAATGTAGAGTCACCTTTACCGAAGAGGATAGCGAAATAGTTAAGAATGGAAAAATTATAGGTAGAGGAATTAGGAAAGGAGGCATATATGTTATGAAACTAGGAAACAAGCCTGAGGATAGAATATGCTTAACGACCCTAGATGAAAACTCCACATTGTGGCATAGGATATTAGGACATGCTAACATGCAACAAATACAATCTTTGGCCTCTAAGGAATTAGTTAGAAATTTTCCTAATCTAAAATATGACAAGCATTTTTGTGATGCATGTAAAATTGGAAAACAAGTTCATGCTAGTCACAAAGCTAAGAATATAGTATCCACTACTAGGTGCCTAGAATTATTACATATGGATCTTTTTGGTCCATCCGCTGTGCGGAGCTATGGAGGAAACAAATATACCTTAGTAATAGTAGATGACTACTCACGATACACGTGGACTAGGTTTTTAAGTGACAAGACCCAAGCCTTTGAAAAATTCGAAATATTTAGTAAAATGATTCAAAATAAATTAGGATGCACAATAGTAGCCATTAGGACGGACCATGGTAGGGAATTTGACAATGAAGTACAATTCGGAAAATATTGTGATTTAAATGGAATATCTCACAATTTCTCCGCTCCTCGTACTCCTCAATCAAATGGCGTAGTAGAAAGAAAAAATAGGTCACTACAAGAAATGAGTAGAACAATGTTAAATGAACAATCCATCGCACAAAAATTTTGGTGTCACGCCGTAGATACTTCAACATATATTATTAATAGGGTATCAATTAGGAGAATTCTAGGAAAAACTCCTTATGAGTTACTAAGAGGTAGAAAACCAAACTTAAGCTACTTTAGGGTATTTGGAAGTAAATGCTATATTCTAAACACTAAGGATTACCTCACTAAGTTTGATCCAAAATCATATGAAGGAATATTTTTAGGATACTCACAAAATAGTAAAGCATATATAATACTTAACAAACACTCCATGAAAGTAGAAGAATCACTAAATGTAACATTTGATGAAACACCACCACCTCCTAAAACTTTACCTTTAGAAGATGATGACTTAGTTGAAGAAGAAGCTATTGAGGTTAGTAAAACAAAACCCATAGGAAATGATAATGAAAACATTAACTTAGGAAATAACAAAATTGTAAATGTTAAATATTCTAGGTCACATCCACTAGATAATATAATAGGACATCTTAACCAAAGAACCCTTAGGTCACAAGCTCAAGATAAAAATAATTTCTTTTGTTTCCTCTCAGCAATAGAACCTAAGAATATTAATGAGGCTTTAAAAGATGAAAGTTGGGTTATAGCTATGCAAGAAGAATTAAATCAATTTAAGGCAAATGATGTTTGGGAATTAGTCCCAAATCCAATGAATGTGACCATCATAGGAACTAAATGGGTATATAGGAATAAATTAGATGAAAATGGAGTAGTTACTAGGAATAAAGCTAGGTTAGTTGCCCAAGGTTATAATCAACAAGAAGGAATTGATTATGACGAAACTTATGCCCCCGTAGCTAGATTAGAATCAATTAGGATACTACTTGCCTATGCATGCACCCTAGATTTTAAGTTATTCCAAATGGACGTGAAAAGTGCATTCCTTAACGGTTTTATCAATGAGGAGGTATATGTGGCACAACCTCCAGGATTCATTGACTTCGCAAAACCTGATTATGTTTATAAGTTAAAGAAAGCTTTGTATGGACTCAAACAAGCTCCCAAAGCTTGGTATGATAGATTAAAAGCTTTCCTTATTAAACATGATTATTCCATGGGAAAGGTAGATAACACTCTTTTCACTAAAAGGAAAGACCCAAATCTCATCATTGTTCAAATATATGTTGATAACATTATATTTGGATCGACTTGTCAAGACATGTGTGATGAATTTGCCAAAATCATGCATGATGAGTTTGAGATGAGTATGATGGGTGAACTTAACTTCTTCCTAGGATTACAAATAAAACAATTAGAAGATGGAATATTCTTTAACCAATCTAAGTATATTAAGGAAATGCTTAAAAAATTTGGCCTAGAAGACTCAAAACCCATGAAAACTCCCATGTCTACGGAAGTAAAGCTCACAAAGGATGATGAAGGTGAGTCCGTAGATAACACCAAGTATAGAGGAATGATAGGCAGTTTACTATACTTGACGGCAAGTAGACTCGATATGATGTTTAGTGTCTGCCTTTGTGCCCGTTTTCAAGAGGATCCCAAAACCTCTCACCTAGAAGCGATTAAGCGTATCTTCCGATACATTAAAGGCACTATACACTTAGGATTATGGTATCCTAAGGGATCCGGCATAGAAACCATCGTCTATGCGGATTCGGATCATGCGGGAGACTACGTAGATAGAAAAATCACTAGCGGTATTTGCACATTTATGGGATGTTGTCTAACATCTTGGTTTTCGAAGAAGCAAACCGCTCTTGCTATTTCTACCACCGAAGTCGAATATGTAAGCGCTGGAAAGGCATGTCAACAAGCACTATGGATGAAACAAGCTCTTATAGACTATGTCATTAGGTTAGAAAACGTTCCCATTATGTGCGATAACAAAGGTGCGATAGATTTAAGTAAAAATCCGGTGCAACACTCTAGGACTAAACATATAGAAATACGTCACCACTTTCTTAGGGATAATGTACAAAAAGGGAACATATCTATAGAAAAGGTTGCATCGGAAGATAACATAGCGGACATATTCACTAAACCCCTTAAGTGTGAATTATTCAACCACTTGCGTTTAGGATTAGGAATGATGGAACAAGTTGACTAAATTTTATTGCATTTAGACAATTTTTTGTTTTTCTTGCATAAGATTTTTTTTTCTCACTTCTCCATTTCTAAGTCTAGGAATCTATTTCGCACAAAATTAAAGATTGGGACATTTTATTTTCTTTGCATAAACTCTTTTGTAAAACCCAATCAATTTTCTTTAAAATTGTTCTCATATCTAGGAATCACATGGACATCTTTTTCCTTGCATTGTTGACTAATGCTAAAAACATTTTCTTCCAAAATCATGCATATATTCGCACATAAATTGTCAAGGTATATAATCTAATATATATCTTTGACATTAATGATCAAGCAAAAATCGAATCAAGGAGATTTTGGATTGTTTCTTAAGAAATTTTTTTGGTTGTTTAGAAGTCGAAACAATCACAACTCCACATTTGTTGCATATAGGCACACACTAGGACAAAATCACTCATAACATTGTCATCTTGTTTCATCACTAGATTTTTAACTCACTAGTTGCCTTTGCCTTTGATCTAAGATAGTTGCCTTAGGAAGCGTAAGTGCTCTTGCCTTCATTTGTCTCTTTTAGCTTAATATGTGTTGCTTATTTGCTCTTTTGCTTAAGTGTTTTTGCATGCATGCTGTATCTTGATTAGATTAGATGCTATATTGCCTAAAGGAATTGAACTTGCTTGAATCCAAATCCAAAAACACCACCTTTCTGCAAATTTTCTGCCAAAAACCCTTTTCTGGCAATCTGAGAACCATCAGATGGGCGGCCCCCTTAATTATGTAAGGCGCCCCCCTTAATTTTAAGGGGACCGCCCCCTAATTAAGGGGACCGGCCATCTGCTGGACGGATTTACAGAATCTTTTCTGCTTTTTAGCCCATTTCAACCTACATTTCCCATTTTTCACCAACACATTTTGTCCTAATCTCCCAAACAAACTTTATCCATCCATAAACACACAAATCTTACACTATAAATATCCCAAATCTTCCACATTCTCCATTCATCCCTTCATGACTTCTCCAAACAAACCAAAACCAAAAGCCTCAAGGCTTGCAAGAATGACGGAAAAACCCGTTTGGCGAAGAAAAAGCCCTCAAAACAAATCCATCATAACCAATGAAGTTGGAAATCACTCAACACCTCCAACCACTTACTTCCCAAACTTTACACCAAATTCACAAAGACATTCATTTGATCCTCTTTACAAACCATACAACATTGGCCAAACATCTTCCTTCATGCCAAACCACTCATCTCATCCTCCAACCATTTATAATGATCCATACAAGTTTGATCAACCATCCAACTACAATTCCAACTACACAAACCCAATTCATCCATATCAACACAATGACTCTCTCCGCATTGCCACGGAAAAGCAAAAGTTCCATGATGAAATATCCCAAATCCATGATCTTAGTGATCTCAATGCCATGCATCTTGCACAACGCAACAAAGGGAAACCACCATCATCACCCTACAACAATTGCCTACCTCACTCTCTCAACTTGGATCAAGTTACAAACCACACTCACTATTGCCCTTGTTGCATCTTCCTTCAAAAACAAATCCTATACTTGAGTGAAGATATTTCTTGGATTGAATATCTCCTCACTCGTCCTCATCCCATACCACCCCTAACACGATACAACATCGTAAGATCCACCTCTTCCGCTCCATACCCCACTCCATATCCCTCTCCATCTAACAACTAAGCTTTATGCTTATGTTCTCCTTCAAGCTAATAAAACAATCAACCATGGGTTGCAAGAAAGTCCAAGTGCTCTCTTAGGCAATATAGGACTATGTCTTTTCTTTTGTTTTATTGTAATCAATATGCTTTAGGCATATTGAATGTTGTAATGCTAATCATTTCTATGATGCTTGAATGAATCTATTTTTATTTGAATAATTATTGCTTTGCATATATATATGTGTCTTGTTCTCTTCAAATATTTTGTGTAGCCAAGATTTCCATAGCTCATTCCCTTAGTTCCCTCAAATGAGGGGGAGCATACATCGAGGTGGAGCTTTCTACCCGTTTAAACTTCTTTCACGAAGCTTACTCGGCTTGACCTTTTTGATTTTACAAAAAGGGGGAGAAGAGAAATGTAAACTCTATAATACTTGTCCTAGAAACAAATTTTAGAGTTATTGAGTTTAAGGTTTTGTAATAATCAAAAAGGGGGAGATTGTTGACATAAATAATGCCTAAAAACATTATTAACATATTATCAATATCTCTATGTTTTGATTATTACAAAATATAAACTCATAAAACTAAAACTTATGACTTAAACAAGTATTTAGTGATTAACATTTCTCTTTACATCCAAATCACTTAAGGTATGAATAAACAAAGTGTTTAGTGCAATTTATGATCAAAGGGAACTTTAATTGAGTTTAAGGTTTTGTAATAATCAAAAAGGGGGAGATTGTTGACATAAATAATGCCTAAAAACATTATTAACATATTATCAATATCTCTATGTTTTGATTATTACAAAATATAAACTCATAAAACTAAAACTTGTGACTTAAACAAGTATTTAGTGATTAACATTTCTCTTTACATCCAAATCACTTAAGGTATGAATAAACAAAGTGTTTAGTGCAATTTATGATCAAAGGGAAATTTAATTAAGTATTACAAAGTTTATTTAATTATATAAACATATTATATATTTTTGAAAAACACTTTTGGTAATAAAGAAAAATGTTTTATTCATACTAAATATATGAATTCAAATTTTTAACCAAAATCAGTTAGCTTTTCACCAAATAAACTTTCCCCACTAGAAAACAAAATTTCTGGCCGTTACAGCTGGGCGGCCCCCTTAATTATAAGGGGCGGTCCCCTTAATTTTAAGGGGGCCGGCCTTGAATTAAGGGGACCGACCACGCTCCTCTGTTAGAATCTGTTGCCTATAAATACCACCTTAAACCTGGAATTTTTCTTACCTTTTGCACTCCTAAACTTTCTGTTCTAGATCTCAAATTCCAATCTCTAAATCCTTTGATCATACATTCTTAAATCTTTGTTTCTAAGTGATCCAAAGATCATCCTATCAAGTGCAAGAGAAGAATACTTCTATCCCTCAAGACAATAAGTATTACAACTTGTTGTGATCTCCACATCTAAGTTGTTTGAGCATCATCATTATATTCATCTCATTGTGTGATTAGTTGTGAATATTTGTTAGAAGATAGTTTAGTTAGACATATATAGTGTGATTGGTTAGTAGTTTGTTGTGAAGAAGAAAAGTTAGGAAGAAGATTGGTGTGTAGAAGATAGTTGTGAAGAAGATTGGTGTGTAGAAAATAGGTGTGAAGAAAATTGGTGTGTAGGAGATAGGTGTGAAGAAGTGGTGTGATCAAGTAGTGAATAGGTGTGAAATAGTTGTGTAGAAGGTGTGAATAAGTTGTGACGTAGTTGTGGTGTGTAAGGTTTTCTCCGCCATAAGGGAGCTTGTTGACATAGTGAAGAAAACTCTCGAGTTAGGTGCTCGGGGAGTGGAGTAGGGCAAGGAAGGTGACCTTGTAGCCGAACCACTATAAATCTTTTGTCTCTCGGTTCGATCTTTCCAACTCTCATCTATTTCTTTACTTACATTATTATTGATTTATCATACTCATTTAGTGTTGTTCATATTGTGCATGACTTGATTTCATATAGCATCGAATCTATATTTTTGAAAACAAAGAAAACTTTCAAACAATCTTTTATAACAAATTAAAAAGACGTAAAACTATTCAACCCCCCTTCTAGTTTTCCACAATCCGTATTCCTTTGATCATATTCCATGTTTCCATATTCTTGATTTCTATCTCAGCAAGTTCACTTGGACCTATGTCGTATTCACCTTCGTTTTCCTTTTGTTATTAGTTTTCATTTGTTTATATCTGTTCACTGGGCTTTTTAAGCTCAGCCGCATTTCTTTTCCTGCGACAGGTTTTTAGAAGGAAGCTGGGTTGGGTGAAGAGTGCTTAGGAGCTCTTAGTGGACTACACTGTTGATAGCTTGCCATGGATTAGAGATTTCCTTCTTGGTTCTTAACTTGTATCAGAGTCCTTTATCTTTTCTTTAAAACTGTTTGTGAACCTTGTATTATTTAATATATTCCGCTTGCTTATGTTCTGATTTGACCCCATAATGTTACACTTTAGCCCTTTTCGGGTTGGGGTGTTACAATTATGGTAACAGAGACATGTTTGAACGGCGGATTCAAAACCCATAGAGCTTAGACTATGACCTGTGATTATTAGGCCCACTTGGTTTTGCACCATAGGAGTTATGAAACAACCTTTGAGAACTTGCTTTAGGATTTCCACTCTGAAACTTAAGTTGTGACCGGTGAGGATTGGGTAGACTATAAGGCATTTGTTTAAGTATCTTTGCTTCCGCATCACTCTGATTCGTGCTTTGATTTTAGCCTTTTAAGAATTTCTCCTCCCGGAGATTTGAAACTCATTATTTTTCACAACATGAGATTAGTGACCAAGTAAGTTTAGAATGAGCTGAGAATGTTGTGGTAATTTTTGACACTACATAAGCTTCATCCCCTTTTGATTTCAACATTTGTTTCATTGTATAACCATTTAGATGTCTCTTCAATCATTCTGAGAATTTCTATGATCATGATGTTTTTGACACATTATGTGAAATCTCTTGCTTTCGATAAGCATATTTAAGTTGTTCCCTACACTGCTAGATTTTTTGCCTTTTCCATTCTATTCATATGGGAAATTTTGTGGTGATTAACCACGAGAATAGGAATGTCTCCCTCATTTATGAATGATAAGATTCGCTATGTTGATCTGTCTTTCCTTGGAAAGTTAAATTCGATGTTATTCTGGTATGGATTAGTTGACCGGGCATCAAGGTCCTAACTACTTTCATACTATGTCTCACCTTTGGCATTTGAACCACTCTGATTTATTTTTACCATGATTCCCGATTGTTAAACTTTTGTTATCCTTACCACCCTGGAAACTCGTGCTTACTTTCGCGGTTGTGAAGTTCTCCTAGCATCTATTCTTGTTTCCATGGGATGAATCTCACTTGAGAGTCAATTGGTAATCTGAATTTTTCCGATGTAATCCCTGAATGAACTACCAAGATTTACACCAAGTTGTGAATTTGCTTTGACCTAGCACTGAGAGATTGTTTAGTAACGAATCGAGGTTGAATATGTTTCCATAAAGGGATGTTTATATGATGCAAGTATTATGACGCCTGGCCAATGTAATAATAATTACATCATATAACTTGAACTTATGGGGATCATGGGATATCTTTAAGAAGTACCCGAGAACAATAAAAGTTTGATGAGACAGAACCCTATCCGTATAAGAACGATGTTTTGCTTGATTTTGAAACTCCATATTGAACAGCACCAGTCAAATTGAGAGAACTGGAGTAGTGGCAACCAAAAGCTATGAAATGGTTTGTTTGTCTTAGTGTATCTCTTTGGAGTGCTTTAGTCTTATTCGCAATGAAGAAGATGAGAGCAGGAGACTTGTATTGACTTATGAAAGCTGAACCGTATTTCTATTAGCAACCATTATTCCCTACCTTGAATCGACGATGCATCAGATCAATTTTAGTACGCGGATTTTTTCCCTTTAGATGGATTTATGGCTTAGAGTATTCTTAGAATTTCCATTCGTATTCGTAATGGCCTCTATGATTATTAATGATGCTAATAGTATTAGCTGAGGCTTTGACTATTTTATGGACGTGATGAGTCATGTTTTCGTGAGTACTTAGACAAAGTTGTCATAGTATGACATCTTAGTACATTCAGAGACGAAGAAGAAACATGAGAATCATTTTCGCATTATGTGAAAATATGAGGATCATTTGTATATTCTTGAAGCATGACATTGGTTGGAAGATGTTCACGACATGAGAACGGAGTTATTGAATGTAAAACCTGGAAATTTGGAACATTGGAATACCTAAAATACCCCTCAAATTTTGAACTTATGAAAAGACGAATAATACTTTTAGACATTGCATTATATTATAACCTAAGTATTTAAATCATTAATACTTGAACTATATACGTTTATACGAGTCATAAAACTTATGATAACCTAAAACGTACATAACTTAATATCTTAGAAATATATCACACGATTCAAATATGTGCATTGGACAACTTATATATTTTAAGAATTGGAAAGTTCTTTATCATAATCACTGTAGCAAAATCAAAACAAGAATCATGGTTGATCTTTCCCACAAATGTCGACCAAATCACTGCCATTAAGGATTAATTGATATATAATTTGACTTAGACAAATTACGCCTTTTACCACCCTTAATTTTCGGCTAACGTCACTCTATTCTCATTAGAATAAACGATCCCCAAATCACAGCCAAATTAGAGACATTTCTTAATTGTGAAGACATGCCATACGCTTAATTAATCATCCCACCCATCCTTTTCTACCTAAATCCATGCGCATACCAAACACATATCACCCATTTTTATTTCACACCTCAAACGTGCCACACCCATACACGACATAAAAGCTTAACACAATTCATCCTGGCTCAAAGGAGACGTTGAAGCATCATTTATTTATGTGGTGATCAAGTTGGGTGTCAAGGGAGTTTGGTAGGTCTCACCCGAATTGGTTTTGGTTGACACTCTAGTTCGTCCCTTAATTATCGTGTCTAAGCTACCCACGAACACATCACGTACGATTTAAGCTCATCAGGTCTTGCTCTCTTTTCGTTATTACAAGTCTGTTTTTGCATGTCATCGTGTTAACCACGACCGTATATACCTAAGAGATTACGTATGAAAAGTTAACATGAAAACTTGAAACCACCCTCTATATCAATCTTTGTTAGATCTTTCGATATGTGTTATGATGTACGTTTACATTTTGGTCATTTAAGCATCCATACTACCTCTATTTTATGCTCTAAAATACGGATATAAACACAAAGAATAAAAGATGGAACATGCATGGCTGCTCGACTTTACAGATTTGGTAGTATTTGTTTTATTAAAATCCAATATATATAAAGAGTTGTGGGACATGTTGAGTTCGTATGTATATAGAATAACAGATAGAAACCCACGACTTTACTACTGCTTTCGAATAGATTTAAAGGAGATAAAACGCTTGATGTTTTCTTATTGGATAATCGACTTAAGATGAACGAGAATAGAAAAACTTAATTGTTTCGGCTAAACAAAGTAAATACCAAAATTTGGTCATGTTAAAGAGATCATATTCAAAATATAGTACGTAATTGTTAAAGAGGAATATTTATGAATCTGATGAATGCATGGAATACGTAGGCATATGCAGGCATGAAACGTATACAAATATATGATAATATGATTATGCATGGGATAATAATATATTTTGATCGTCGCGGTAAAAAAAAATTAATGTCGATGGTACGTTAATAAATTATGAACAACGGGGTCTAAAAATAATCATCTTAATATAAAAGTATAGTATAAACCTTAAAATAATTTTGATATTTCTAATTTTTCAATTTGGATACATTTATGACCCTAAACTTTATTAAATTAACCTATTTAACCCTAAACTATTATATTGGTGATTTTATGTAACACCCCCAAAATACCGCAGTGGAAGACTGTGTCATAGGGGTGCTACTTCATAATACAAATTACAAGTTATAGAAAACGAACTCTAAATGAGACGTTTTGAAAAGTTACCATTCGATTAATGAATTCAAAGTTACAAACATGAGATTCCAAAGTATGATACATAAATGTATACAAAAACTTTTGAATGGTAAATGATAAAAGCGTAAGTCTTCAGAATATGCAGCTTGACTCTAAGTTCCACGCACTAGCTATCGCCTTACTAACCTGAGATAAACATGCTAAAGTGTCAACACAATGGTTGGTGAGTTCATAGAGTTTGTCTTAAAACAGTTGAAAAGCCTTAAAAGAATATTCGCATAGCAAAGGCATCGTGAATCCACTCAGTTGCAAGTCCCGCCATAAGAGACTTGTAACCTGTGTGTTCACAACCCACTGCTAACATATAGTATAATAAAGACATGAATAAGTTCATCAAAACAATTAAGCAATTAGTCGTGAGTCTACACTGCATCTCCGAAGACCTCACGTTTATGATGTATCCAACATTCGCAAATGTTAGGATGTATCAATAGCCTCAATGGTCATCCAACAACTTAATTTGGAGCCACCGGAAGTCTCAATGGTCATCCAGCAACTTAATCTGGAGCCACTGGCAGTCTCAATGGTCATCCAGCAACTTAATCTGGAGCCACTGGCAGTAACACAATCAAGTATAACGCAGTTAAGTATAACACAATCATGTATGTATGAAATCAAGTATAATGCAATCAAGTATAAGACAATCAAGTATAAATGTTTTGAATATTTGTACAAGTAAGCAAGTAGTTGCATGTATCTCCCCCAAAGAGTTAAAACAAGTATGAAAAAGTAGGGGCTATGACTCACCTTAAGTCTATGTAATGAGAAATGAAAGTGGTAGTCGAATCGTGAAAGTCTCTAAGAGCAGCCTATAATAGAACGTTGCGACTTAGGTTTGGAGTAATGTCTAAGAATACGAAGAATTGCCTATATATGTCTTGCATAATATTCATGATGTAGTACTTTAGTATAATGTGTAAGTCTTTGAATATAAATGGCTTATGAAACATGTATAGGTTGTATATCTCTTACTACCGTTCGGGCCGACATAATTCAGAAGTCATGGAGAAAACGTTCGAGGAGCCAGGACACTTTAATTCGTAAATCCACAACTCGTCTCGACGGCTTACTTAATGAACTCCTCACATGAGGCTCCCTACTATTGTAGTATTTGATAACATATATATAAGTTTTTGATCTTTAAAAGTTATATGGTCTTTAGCCGTGGCTTTGCCATGACCTTGGTCATTGTTACCATGGTCTTGAGACTCAACCTTGGCGTTAGCCATGGTTGTGGTCTTGGCTTTAGGTCATTAGACCTCTTGGTCTCATCTAATTATAATCATTATATAGTAACTTTGGTCTAAAAATGGGCTGTTAAGAATTTGAAGAAAATTATCACTCAGAAAGCGTTTTCAGGGCTCGAGCTTCTTTGTTCCTGAACGAAAACGTCGTTCCGGACAACTTTCGTGTTTTAACTTTTTGATGAATCGGACCAGAAGGGTGACTTTCAAAATGGCAGAATGCAAACAGTAGGGTATTGGCAGTTTCGGCGTTTTGGTGTCGCTAACTTCTTATGACCATAACTTTTGACTCGTGTACTTGTTTTGGGTGATTCAAATTGCTATGTTTTTCTTATTAAGTCCTCTTTAACAGTAAGTAAGTGTCAAATATCATAGTTATACTATTTTGGTCGTGGTTCTCCATAAAAATCACTAGTTTGCTTGTTTACTTGTCATAAGTTAACATATGTATACCAATACTCGTTTTATCCATTTTTAAACATCATGAACACAATAACAAGAACATATATAGCATGAAAGAACCATAATAAGCATGAAAATGATATTAAGCAAGAAAGTGTATAAGGGTTTGCTTACAACTTTTGGCTTTCTAAAGAAAGGAAGTCAAGTATAGAACTAGGACACTAAACCTAAGCTTGTAAACCCTTCACCATAACTCTTGTAACCCTTGCTAGCCTTGATCTAACCCTTGTGAAAACCATTTAAATTCAGCCCTAGTAACCTTGTGTAACTCCTAATTCAACCATGGAATCACCAAACAAACTTAAGAACTAGGTAGAGAATACTAAGACCTTGAACTTTGTAGTGTAACTTGTATATTGAAGATCAAAGGATCATGGTGCTAGGATTAAAGAGTGTGGCGTTTTTGGTGATGAAAAGATGAAGATCAAAGTGTTTCTAGTTGGCTATTTATAGCAAGAATGAGGAGGTTAGGAAGCTTACTAGGAAAGTGCTTAAACTTGGAGACAAAGTTGTAATTAAAAATGATCTAATGGCTAAAGTCATGAGATGATGCCACAAGTGTGAATGCCCCCCCTAGTGGCGGTTCATGAACTTGGAGAATAAGGTGTGGACTTTTGATGATATTATCCTAAGTATGTAGCTAGTTTTGACTCCGTAAGTTGCTAACCGTAAGTTGTTAAGTCACGAAACGTAAAACCGGGTATCCTAAAAATATGAAACTTATAAATATGCTAGAACTTATCAATATACTCCATAATAAAATATAAAATGAGTGGTAGGTTCTATCGGGTGCTAAAACCCTGCTAAAAACTGGAAACACGGGTCTAAAACGCGTAATACGCGTAAAACGCTGAACTGAAAAACGTAACATTCCAAAACTTTTGGAATTGTCCTAAAATGAGAGAAAATCATATTTCTATTGTTTATAATGTTTTATGGACATATCGGGATGCTGGAATGACGTTTAAACCTAAAAGTAAATCTTGGACACGGCTTTGTGATTTTTGCAGAAATGATCCGACGAGCGTCAAACTCTCGGATTATCGTTAAAATAGTTTAACTTACGAGAATATGAAATAAAAATTTTGGATGTGAATAGTAAAAAGTGAATAGTGAAATTTTCGGGAATAAAAGTTAACCTGAAATTGTGAATTGTTACAGTCTCTACCCCTTAAGGAGAACTTCGTCCTGAAGTTCTGTTGATGTTAACTACTTACGGTGTGTCTAAGAGAATTCGGGATCTCTAATATAGTGGTGTTTACTCTGATTCGTCTAAGGTTCTGGTTAAGGAGTTGTATCGGCTACAATTAAGCCCACTTATTTATAACACATTACTTACATAAAGAAGCGTCCAAATTTATGTAAGTAAGGTATTATAAACTTATGGTTCGGTGATTTACAATTTCTTTATTTAAATTAAGAGGCGTCCCAATCCATTTAAATAAGGAGATTCTAAAACATCCTACTTAAGAATTTCCGACACAAAATCCGCCTTCTGAGGCCGATAGTAAGATAATCAAGTCATCAAATCCCTAAAGCTAAGCAATAATATTATTTAACTCAAATCTTGTGTCTCATCAAACAAGAACTGTCACAAGATCAAGTTAAATAATTAGTTATTACTGAGCTCCATGTTTTTAATGACTCGGCTAATCTCTGGGGCTCCTTTTAATACTAAAGTCACATCATCTAACAGCGTGGAACTAAACCAACAACTACCAAGAAGCGTATGCGTATGTAGTGTGTGTAAGGCAAATAAAGAGGAGAGTCCTAACGTATATAGCAGTTATAGTCTAGGCACTAAATGCAACCTAGTTCTCTATAACCAAGGCTCTGATGCCAATCTGTAACACCCCCAAAATACCGCAGCGGAAGACTGTGTCATAGGGGTGCTACTTCATAATACAAAGTACAAGTTATAGAAAACGAACTCTAAATGAGACGTTTTGAAAAGTTACCATTCGATTAATGAATTCAAAGTTACAAACATGAGATTCCAAAGTATGATACATAAATGTATACAAAAAGTTTTGAATGGTAAATGATAAAAGCGTAAGTCTTCAGAATATGCAGCTTGACTCTAAGTTCCACGCACTAGCTATCGCCTTACTAACCTGAGATAAACATGCTAAAGTGTCAACACAATGGTTGGTGAGTTCATAGAGTTTGTCTTAAAACAGTTGAAAAGCCTTAAAAGAATATTCGCACAGCAAAGGCATCGTGAATCCACTCAGTTGCAAGTCCCGCCATAAGAGACTTGTAACCTGTGTGTTCACAACCCACTGCTAACATATAGTATAATAAAGACATGTATAAGTTCATCAAAACAATTAAGCAATTAGTCGTGAGTCTACACTTCATCTCCGAAGACCTCACGTTTATGATGTATCCAACATTCGCAAATGTTAGGATGTATCAATAGCCTCAATGGTCATCCAACAACTTAATTTGGAGCCACTGGAAGTCTCAATGGTCATCCAGCAACTTAATCTGGAGCCACTGGCAGTCTCAATGGTCATCCAACAACTTAATCTGGAGCCACTGGCAGTAACACAATCAAGTATAACGCAGTTAAGTATAACACAATCATGTATGTATGAAATCAAGTATAATGCAATCAAGTATAAGACAATCAAGTATAAATGTTTTGAATATTTGTACAAGTAAGCAAGTAGTTGCATGTATCTCCCCCAAAGAGTTAAAACAAGTATGAAAAAGTAGGGGCTATGACTCACCTTAAGTCTATGTAATGAGAAATGAAAGTGGTAGTCGAATTGTGAAAGTCTCTAATAGCAGCTTATAATAGAACGTTGCGACTTAGGTTTGAAGTAATGTCTAAGAATACGAAGAATTGTCTATATATGTCTTGCATAATGTTCATGATGTAGTACTTTAGTATAATGAGTAAGTCTTTGAATATAAATGGCTTATGAAACATGTATAGGTTGTATATCTCTTACTACCGTTCGGGCCGACATAATTCAGAAGTCATGGAGTAAACGTTCGAGGAGCCAGGACACTTTAATTCGTAAATCCACAACTCGTCTCGACGGCTTACTTAATGAACTCCTCACATGAGGCTCCCTACTATTGTAGTATTTGATAACATATATATAAGTTTTTGATCTTTAAAAGTTATATGGTCTTTAGCCGTGGCTTTGCCATGACCTTGGTAATTGTTACCATGGTCTTGAGACTCAACCTTGGCGTTAGCCATGGTTGTGGTCTTGGCTTTAGGTCATTAGACCTCTTGGTCTCATCTAATTATAATCATTATATAGTAACTTTGGTCTAAAAATGGGCTGTTAAGAATTTGAAGAAAATTATCACTCAGAAAGCGTTTTCAGGGCTCGAGCTTCTTTGTTCCTGAACGAAAACGTCGTTCCGGACAACTTTCGTATTTTAACTTTTTGATGAATCGGACCAGAAGGGTGACTTTCAAAATGGCAGAATGCAAACAGTAGGGTATTGGCAGTTTCGGCGTTTTGGTGTCGCTAACTTCTTATGGCCATAACTTTTGACTCGTGTACTTGTTTTGGGTGATTCAAATTGCTATGTTTTCCTTATTAAGTCCTCTTTAACAGTAAGTAAGTGTCAAATATCATAGTTATACTATTTTGGTCGTGGTTCTCCATAAAAATCACTAGTCTGCTTGTTTACTTGTCATAAGTTAACATATGTATACCAATACTCATTTTATCCATTTTTAAACATCATGAACACAATAACAAGAACATATATAGCATGAAAGAACCATAATAAGCATGAAAATGATATTGAGCAAGAAAGTGTATAAGGGTTTGCTTACAACTTTTGGCTTTCTAAAGAAAGGAAGTCAAGTATAGAACTAGGACACTAAACCTAAGCTTGTAAACCCTTCACCATAACTCTTGTAACCCTTGCTAGCCTTGATCTAACCCTTGTGAAAACCATTTAACTTCAGCCCTAGTAACCTTGTGTAACTCCTAATTCAACCATGGAATCACCAAACAAACTTAAGAACTAGGTAGAGAATACTAAGACCTTGAACTTTGTAGTGTAACTTGTATATTGAAGATCAAAGGATCATGGTGCTAGGATTAAAGAGTGTGGCGTTTTTGGTGATGAAAAGATGAAGATCAAAGTGTTTCTAGTTGGCTATTTATAGCAAGAATGAGGAGGTTAGGAAGCTTACTAGGAAAGTGCTTAAACTTGGAGACAAAGTTGTAATTAAAAATGATCTAATGGCTAAAGTCATGAGATGATGCCACAAGTGTGAATGCCCCCCCTAGTGGCGGTTCATGAACTTGGAGAACAAGGTGTGGACTTTTGATTATATTATCCTAAGTATGTAGCTAGTTTTGACTCCGTAAGTTGCTAACCGTAAGTTGTTAAGTCACGAAACGTAAAACCGAGTATCCTAAAAATATGAAACTTATAAATATGCTAGAACTTATCAATATACTCCATAATAAAATATAAAATGAGTGGTAGGTTCTATCGGGTGCTAAAACCCTGCTAAAAACTGGAAACACGGGTCTAAAACGCGTAATACGCGTAAAACGCTGAACTGAAAAACGTAAAATTCCAAAACTTTTGGAATTGTCCTAAAATGAGAGAAAATCATATTTCTATTGTTTATAATGTTTTATGGACATATCGGGATGCTGGAATGACGTTTAAACCTAAAAGTAAATCTCGGACACGGCTTTGTGATTTTTGCAGAAATGATCCGACGAGCGTCAAACTCTCAAATTATCGTTAAAATAGTTTAACTTACGAGAATATAAAATAAAAATTTTGGATGTGAATAGTAAAAAGTGAATAGTGAAATTTTCGGGAATAAAAGTTAACCTGAAATTGTGAATTGTTACATTTTAACCCTTAAATATTGTTTAATTGTCATTTATAACCTCAAGGTACTAAGTTATCTAAAATCGAAAGCTGCTAAATATGGGAAGTTACTAAAAATGGAAGGATAACTAAAAAAAAGGAAACTTAATTAATTTTGAACTCTTCGTGATCCGTTTTCACATGCTTCTAGGTTTGTTGAAGCGGGAATGACCTTTCTCCTATCGTTTAATCTTGGTTTGTTTGGCTAGGCAAAGGTACAGATATTACGTACTCTCTCAGCAAGAGTACAACTTTATTTCTCTCTCATGACTTTCTCTCTCTCCTTATATTATTGCACCTTGATATTGAACTTTGATTGACTCATTGATATTGGTCCTTTGACCAACCTCTTGATATTGACCTGTGATCTATTGATAATGACCTTTGGGTATTTGAACCTTTGGATATTGGACCTTTGATAATAAACCTTGATATTGAACCTTGACAATAAACTTTTAAAACTAAACTTTGATATTGAACCATTGATATTGAACCTTGACCACTTGACCCTTCAGTATTTACCCGGGGTATTACTTGTTGTGGAGTAGCCACAACCATAGCATTGATGCACCAATGTTATGTACTCTAGCGTAGTTGGAGAGATGTACTACGCCGTCCCCGATCTACTATTGACTACTGCTTTGATTGTGATTGTTATTGGCCTACGGGGGCGTATGGATGCATCCTAGATTTGATTGATAGATTTGATTGATTGATTGATTGTGACTACTATATTGACTACATTGGTTATTGCTACATTGTTTGGTGACTGGGTGTGCGTGCATTGCAACCCCTCACATATTGGGAGTTGATCACTCCATATTGGGTTACTATTGGATTGTATTGTATATTGATTGGGCCTGGGGTAAAATACTGACTCCAAATACTTTACACCTTACGCTTAACCTTGATATCTTTTGAATACCCAATTGACACCATATGTAATTTCAATTCGTACTCTCTTATCTTATTACTTGATGTGCTTGTTATCTTCATATCTGTTCACTGAGCTTTTTATGCTCAGCCGCGTTTTCTTTTCCAAGCGGCAGGTACTTAAGCTAGGATGCAGGGTTTAACTTTGGGGATGAGAGAGTGTGGACTTTGTTTTATTATCGTATCTTCTTTATTTTGGAATTCATTTGTAACCTTTGTAGTCATTGTATTGTTAAAGTATTAAGCTTGCGTTTTGCTCTGTTGGACACTATTTATTGTGATATCTTTACCCTTGATGGGTTGGGGTGTTATATTGAAATCCGAAATAGAAATTAGCCTCCATACCTTCAAGTGAGTATCAATTTTGATACGATACAAGAAGAGACTTGGTTATGCCATTATGCAACACGAGAAGGTTATTGCTTACGCACCAAGACAATTAGAACCGTTTGAGGAGAATTATTCAATGTATGACTTGGAACTGGCGGCAGTGTGGTTGCTCTTAAGATTGGAAGACATATCTTACAAGGTAAATTTGGTAGCAGATGCATTTAGGAAGAAATTTGAAGTTTCGGTTTGTCTTGGAGATTGAGCTTAAGAAAATCAAGACTTAGAATTCAGGGAAGTTGAGTCGTGGCGAAACATGAAGGTTGAATCCAATTACAAATTTTAGAAGCTCAGGAGCAAGATGGCGAACTATGATCTATGTTAGAAGACTGAAGAGAAGTTGTTATGATTGAGGCACAGTTTTACTTTCTCTATCCCTCTTAGTTGTACTAAGATGTATAAGGGATCTAAGCAGAATTTTCATATGGAATGGCATGAAACTGGTTGTGATCACATTAGTGACGATGTGCTTAGTATGTTAACAAGTCAAGATTGAACTTCAGCATGCAAGGGAGTTCCTTTAACTTATGGACTTTCCGACTTAGAAGTAGTATTAGACTTTTCATGAACCTTGTAATGAAACCTCCTCGCAAATTTGAGAAGAGTGACATAATTTGGGTTATGGTAGAGTTAGTCAGCTCACTTTTGCCTCTTAGAATGTGTATTCGGTTAGCAAGTTGGCATAAATCCTCTGGCAGAAGATTTCTCAATTACTTAGTGCACCCGTAGTGATCGTGTCAGAGATTTGCGTTGCTACCTCACAATATCAAGGAGAACCACTGAAGGCTTGAGGGACCAGACTCAAGTACAGGAATGCTTTTCACAAACAGACTGATAGGTAAGTAGAACAACTATTCGGACTTGGAAGAAGTGTTGAGCAGGAAGTTGATAGGTGTGTGGTCTGATTGTGTTTGCTCATTAAGATCGATGGCATACAAGTGACAAAGTTTGTCCTTTCTGATAGTGTATGAACGGAAATGTAGAACACCTTCAGTTGAATTAAGTCGAGAAGCCGCTCATTGAATGTTTGGAGTTGATTACAAAGACTGATGGATTTGTTGTCATTATGGAAGAGGGAGTTTGAAAGTTTGGACAGGAATTTGTGTGTCCCGTATGATGTTTCCATACAGAAGAGTTAGACGTGTTGGCATTAAGGAAGCTTTGGTTTATGATACATTAGTCCTTAGATTCATTCTATCCGTGCGGTTATCCTACCTATCCCATTATACATTCTGATATGATTCGATACTCCGATGTATGCTTATTTAATCGTTAATACGATTAGGCTACCAACCTCTTTAGGAAACTTTTAGTATGACTGATAATTCGATATATGCTCCCCTGATTTTAGCAAGATCCTTAGTTCGTTCAGGAACTGATTCGATTTGTGAAGTTTTCTATCATCTAGTTTCACTTCCGTATTCTTTCCAGATTCATCTGATGTTCATAGATCTCTTTGTGAGATTACGACTATCATTTGTTCATTTTCATTTCATATTTGTTGGATCAGATTTCTTTTATGTGGAGAGCCAGGGCTATCCTATTTTATTCAGATCGAGTCATGAGAAACTTTTCCGTTTGTTAAATTTCCTTGGAGAAACTATTTTGAGCAAGTTAATCACTTCCTTTTCATTTCGTGAATTGGTACGTTTCCGTTTGATCTTTTCATTTCAATTTCGCGGACGGAATTTTCTGTTTAGGAGGGAAGAGTTGTAAAACCCTAAATTGCATAATACTAATTTGCGTATAATTTAAAATTTTCTAAGTTACGTATATGATTAATTAAAAACGCGAATATAATTAAGTGGAATAACCGTAAACCTAAATAATTATAACGAAATATCATTACGGAAATCTCTGAACATATTTGAACTTTAAAATATTTTTGAAACATAAAATAAATTCGAGGAACCATTTTCGTTATACGGAATACCATTTGGGCCTTGTTTTCTTTTGTTGCGCCACCATAATCCAACAATAACCCAACACATGGACCAAATCATCTTAGCCCATAAACCTTGGCCCTAGCTAAGCCCATTCGACCCCCCCACCCCATCTTATTAAGGGCCGGTTTTATTTGTCTTCCACACACCAAAAGTATTATACGCTTTCATAAAACCCTAAACCTAAACATCCTTCAAGAAAAATGGTAGCACAATAAAAATTTCCTGGTTTTCTCTTCACAATCGATCACTAGGAGGTTCCAAGAGTGACTTTGGGTGTTCTTTCAGTGTTGGGAAATTGTGTTGCACGCATTGGAGTTCAAGGAGAGTTTGGTTTTCGGTTTGTGATTCCTTTTCATTCGGGTTTCTTTGTCATTCAAGCCTAGGTACTCTTTGGTTCCTTCTCTTTTGAATTATATGTTGATATAAATAATTGTCTAAAAACGTTATTCATATCTTTCCATATCTCTATGTTTTGATAATCACAAAACGAAAACTCATCAAACCAAAGATCATGACATAAACAAGTATTTAGTAGTAAATACTCATCTTTACCATCTAATCACTTAAAGTATGAATAAACAAAGTGTCTAATGCATTATAAGATCAAAGGAACACTTTTTTTAATCACTAGATATTTATAAAATGTCACAAAACATTTTATATCTTTTATAAAACATTTTTGGCATTAAAAGAATATGTTCTATTCATTACAAAATTATGAATTCAAAATTTCAACCAAAAATGGCAAATCTAATCCAGAAAAATTTCCCTCACAAAAGGACAAGAAAATACAACGTTCAGGAGGGCGGCCCCCTTAATTTTACTAGGCGGCCCCCTTAATCATTAAGGGGACCGCCCCCTAATTAAGGGGACCGGCACGCTCCAGAACAGTATTTTCTGGCCCTATAAATATTGGATCATTCCACATATTTTTCTCACCTTTTTGCACTAGAAACTTTCTGATCTAAACATCCATTTCCTTTCTCTAAAAATCCCTTGATCTTATATACCTTGATCTTTGTTTCAAAGTGATTCAAGCCTCAACACTCAAGTGCAAAGAGAAGAATACTTCTATTAGAAGTATTACAACTTAGTATCATTTTGCTATCTAAGTTGTTTGTTAGTTTCATCTTGTTGATCTTTCATATTTTGGTGAATAAGGTGTATGTATTAGTTAGCTAGATTTAGTTGTAGAATCTAGAATTGTTGTAAGTGTGAAGTGGAACTTGAAGTGAAGAAGTAGTGTTGGATAGTAGTGGTGATAGGAGATAGTAGCAATAGTGACTAGTAGTGAAGAAATTGAAGCCTCCAAGTGAAGAAGACTAGAAGACATTAGTAGATTGAAGTTGTGAAGACATTAGTGGTTTGAAGGTGTGAAGACATTAATGACTTGAAGTTGTGAAGACGCTAGTGCCTTGAAGTTGTTAAGTTGCAAGACATTGAAGTTGTGAAGTATTTGTGAAGGCGTGAAGATATTTGTGGTGTGAAGAAGTATAGAAGAAGTGAAAAGGTATGAAGAAGGTGTGGTGTGATATTTGGTGTGAGATTGGTTCTAGCTACAATTAGAACTCGACATTTTGCTTTGTGTCGAAAATTGGTGTAAGCTTTTGGTGTGTACGGTTTTCTCCACCATAAGGGAGGTTATTGACTTAGTGAAGAAAACTCTCGAGTTCGGTGCTCGGGGAGTGGAGTAGGGCAAGGAAGGTGTCCTTGTAGCCGAACCACTATAAATCCTTTGTCTCTCAGTTTGATCTTTCCATCTCTCACTCTTTGCTTGCTTACTTACTAGCTTTTCGTACATTGTTATTATTGTGTGTTGTGCATATATTGATTTCATATAAAGATCAAACTAGTTTCCATTTAAAACATTAATTATACATTAGTAAAACATAAGTATATACAATTATTAAAACACATATACATATATAAATACAAACTTATAATTAAGTGAGAATATATGAAATTATAATTTCTATTAAACAGTTTAAATAAGTAGTGTCTATGTGATATATGTGAATTAATTTGTATCTATACTTTAGCTTTAAAGGTTTTAACAATTACCATCAATTCTTTGAAAGCGAACTTTTATTAAACGAAAAAGACGCAAAACTATTCAACCCCCCTTCTAGTTTTCCACATTATATGTTCCATTCACATTAGATTATTTTCATGCTAACAAAATGTAAATCGAATGTATTGTTTAAAAGGGCATACACATGAAATATGCACATGAAATCATGAACATTACGCTTGGTGAAACTGTTTTTGTCTCGGTTTTGTGGACTGGTTTTGTGTCATCCTTCCAGCCCCATGTCGACCTGAATATAACCATAAGCAAGCCCTAATTATCTGTCATAATAAGCTATTAATGATTTGTTAAAGGATTAGAAACCCTAGGCATTAATTGAGGGTTGATTTGGGTTATAAGAGTTATGGTTTGTGGTGATTTTTGTAAATAGTTTATGTCAGAAAATTTGGGTCGGATTGAACGGGGTAAATTTTGATGATACCGACGTTACTTTGCTTGATTTTTGAGTCTAAACATAAGTACTAATTGTCTACTTTCTGGAAATGTAAGTTTCATGGTCATTTGAGGTCGGGAAGTAAGCTTTTTGAATTTTATGGGATCGTGTGTCAAACCAGAGTTTTGGGAACATAAAATCAGTTTAAGTTGGAGTATGGGATTTTTCATTTTCAAACCATAAAGAGTTAAGGGCTCTCCTTTTGCAGGAGTGATATTTGGTATATGTGTGACCTTCTGGATGTTTTGTAAATTTTTCTGAAGTGTTTAAATGGGTAAAACAAGGGCCAACTTTCGGGGTGTTTCTACAGTTCATTGTCTGGACAGGTCTGGGTAAATGATTTTTTGTAAGGGTATTTATACTTAGAAATAAATTCTGTGAAAATTCGTGTAGGTTCTAAACACATTGAAGTATATGTGTGAATTTTACTTTTGAGTTCTGATGTGGTCTAAAATTTTGGAAAGTGGTGACCTGTTTATGAATAAAAGCTGAAAATACAATTAAAAGACTAATTAAGGTTATAAGTTGGTCATGGAAGGTGAAATTGATCATAAGCTATGATTTTCCAATTAATTTGACGTTAAAGAAGGTTTTGAACATAATTAAACTTAAGGGGCCATTTTGTAATTAATTAAACTTAAGGGACTAAGTTGTAAATAATGAAACTTAAGGGGTAAATGTGTGAAATGAGTAAACTTGTACTTAAGCCCTAAAACTTGTGAAATTACATATTAAACCCTAAACTTATGTAATTGATATTATTAACCCTAAAATATGTTAAACTACCAAAATAATCTTGCATAATTAACATTTTGAACACTTAACTTATCCAAATGTTGATTATAATCATGAATGACTAATATTACTGATTATGGAAACCTACTAAATAAGGAAACTTTCTAAATATGGAAACTTACTAAATATGGGAACCTGCTAAAACTAGGACGTTACCTAATTTGGATAAAACAACTAAAATTGGAAAGTTACTATTTTTGGAAAGTTCTATTAATGGAAAGTCTATTTTTGGAAAGTAAACTTAAAACCCTAATTAGGCAATCCTTAACCTAAAACTTCTAATTTTGTAAAGAGGAAACCCTAAACCTAATCTGAAAACACTTATCACAAGTAAACCCTAATTTTGACAACCTAAAATCAGTTGAGTCTTTAATGAGCAGTTAAGTAATATGCAAACCTTTATTATGTAGATCCTGTGAAGAAAGAGTGATCTGCCTTCCCTTCTCATTCTTTCTTTCATTTCTGCATTTGATTTTGAGGTACAAATATTCTGCCTTTTTAGTAAAGGCCTTCTCTCTCTCTCTTTTGATTTTACTTTGATTATGATCCCTTCAGTTAAGCCATTTCCATGTTTCCTTTTGTATGATTCCTATTTATTGATCTTTGTGATTTGCTATGAGTTGATATTCGTTTGCATGCTATAGTTTCTTTCCTTATAGAATTCCCTATTTCCATGCCCATTATATGTTTTACCTTTATGTGTTAGAATTATTAGCCAGTCATGGGGAGTCCATGGCCTTGCTACCGATGCACCAGTGGTATTGAAACTATCTGTGAAGTTTGTCCACAGCGTTTCCTATTATGCTATACCTATTCAGGCCTATATTTATTATTGTATATGTCTACTTAGCCTAGAGCTTTGTGCATATATATATATATATATATATATATATATATATATATATATATATATATATATATATATATATATATATATATATATATATATATATATATATATATATATATATATTTTGCACAGGGCGTATGGAGGCATCCTAGGTACTTAGTTTTGTATTATTTGGTGAATGTTTTGGTGTGTGTGCAATACACCCCTTTCACATTTGGTACAATGGAGGTCATGACTCCTATGTACATTTAGTATATGTATTGTTGGGCATTCCTATTTGTTCTACTTGACTATGATTCTTATTATCTTGTCATTTTTAATGTGATTAACTTATGCTTGCTTTATTTCTTTTGCTTACACTTATGACTCATTTCATTTCGTTGATTGTTTGATATCCATTATCTGTATTCCTTTGATCATATTCCATGTTTCCATATTCTTGATTTCTATCTCAGCAGGTTCACTTGGAACTATGTCGTATTCACCTTCGTTTTCCTTTTGTTATTAGTTTTCATTTGTTTATATCTGTTCACTGGGATTTTTAAGCTCTGCCGCATTTCTTTTCCTGCGGCAGGTTTTTAGAAGGAAGCTGGGTTGGGTAAAGAGTGCTTAGGAGCTCTTAGTGGACTACATTGTTGATAGCTTCCCATGGATTAGAGACAGACTTAGAGATTTCCTTCTTGGTTCTTAACTTGCAATTAATTTGGAAGTTGTAATGCTTAGAATGAGTCCTTTATCTTTTCTTTAGAACTGTTTGTGAACCTTGTATTATTTAATGTATTCCGCTTGCTTATGTTCTGATTTGACCCCATAATGTTAAACTTTAGCCCTTTTCGGGTTGGGGTGTTACATGATTTGTTCTGTTCTGTTGCCTGAGCTATTTAACTAGCCATGGAGGTACGATGGCAATGTCATTGATGGCACCAATGGCATGACACTATCAGTGGCGCTGTGATTAGTCCACGGCGTCCCCATTTGATATGATATGACATGTGATCACTTGGCCATTATGGTATGTGTATATACTTGTCTAGTACAGGTGTATATATGATTTGTTTCGTAGTGGGCGTATGGATGCATCCTAGGTACTTTGTTTCATTTTGTAGTGATTGAGTGTGTGTGCGTTACACCCCTCTCACATTTGGAAGCTTGCTACTCCATTTGGTACTTGAGAGGTCTCTCCTCTTCGTGCGCTTATGAGTTGACGGATATGTATATGTGGTTATATGGTCTATTCATGTATCATGTTTAGACATTTGTTTTGAGCTCGTGGGCATTCCTATATGATTCGTTGATTCCTTATGATTATATGATTCGTATTAGCTCTTGATCTCTCACTTCATTTGACTCATTCAACTTGTGATATTTGTTCAGTGGATCTTTGATCTCTCATTCTTTTGACTGATGATATTCATTTCAGCAGGAGCATATGTTTCCTTTTCCCTATACTTATATATGTTGATTATTCGTTGGTTATATCTGTTCACTGGGCTTTTTAAGCTCATCCACAATTCTTTTCTACGGTAGGTTTTAGGTTGGAAGTTGGGTTTGAGTGAAGAGTGCATAGGAGCTCTTAGTGGACTACCCTGATGATAGATACCCATCTATTTTTGGATTAGACTTGGATTTACCTTCAGTTAGATTTGGCTTGGATTTGTATTTTACTTTTGAAACTCGCTATGTCTAGAGTTAGTATTTTGTTATCATATTGGAATACCTTTGTAATCATTATGTTTATAAGTCTTCTGCTTGCGTTTGTATGTTCTGATTGACACCATGATGTGGCATTTTGACCCTTGTCAGGTTGGGGTGTTACAATTATGGTATCAGAGCCCAGGATTCGAATTGTAGCACATAAGTTATGGCCTGTGAAGATTTGAACCCTTAGGTTTGCACTATTGGAGTTTATGGAATGACCTTTGAAGGATTTGCTTTAGGTTTCTCCCCTTAGGAACTTCAGTTATGACCGGTGAGGATTGGGTAGGTTATAAGGCATTGGTTAGCTATATTTCTTCCGCACCACTCTGATTTGTGCCTCTGCTTTCAGTTAGGCCCTCATATGAGCATTTGTTCTAGAGATTTAGAAATTTTAGCAGGATACGCAACATAAGTTTAGTCATCAAATAAGTTTAGAATGGTTTGAGAATTTTTTTAGTGATGCCTTGTCGTGTGTGCTTATTCACACAACTTTTCCTGTCCATTTTAAGATCAAAACAGACACAAACTAACCATAAATGCCAAAGATATTGTGTTTTTGTGTTTGTAATCGTGCAGGAATGGATATTTCAGAAATTGGCACAAATCAGGCCAAAAAGGACAAAAACGAGCACGAGTTTGGAAAACGTGTCAAGAGCCAGAGCCGGGGAAGCAAATCACCATTTTTGAGCTCAGAATGTCAAAAAACACCTTGGAGAATCACCAAATGCCAAAAATAGTCCTTGAAGCAAAAGTTTGCAAAATTGGCAGAAATGGTCCCTCAAGTTTAAAAATTGACAGAAATGGCCCCTGAGCATTGGATTTTGGAAGAAAAAGTCAACACTGGTCCTTGGAGTTCACAAGTTGCCAAATTTAGTCCCTGGGTGAAAAGTTCATGAAATTTACAAGATTGGTCCCTGAAGTTTCAAAGTTTGGCAGTTTTGGTCCCTAGGTATTTCAAATATAAAAACATCAAATGTGGTCCTTGTTTTATTCAAGATTGTCAAGTAACACCCTTGAGATAACTTTGGAACAGTACCATATTACACCCCTTAATTTTCAGTGAATTGCAAAAATGGTCCTTGTGATAATTTCCTAAACCAAACGGACCATTTTATATTACTAAGTCCAAATCCAAATCCAACCCAAACACAAGCCTGATCCAACACCATAATCCTAAGCCCAATCACCCAGGCCCAACTCCCTTTCCCTTTTATTAATAAAACGGGGTCAAACCCCTTTGACCCTGCCCTTTCCCTCCCACTTACATAACCACTTGCTCTGCAACCAGTCACCTTACCCCCCCCCCCACACAATCTCCATCACATCTCACCGACCACACTAGGGGTGTGCACGGTTCGGTTTGGGTCGGTTTTTAGCTAAAACCAAAACCGAACCGAAATGTTCGGTTTTTATATAACCAAAAACCGAAACCGTTCGGTTTTTGGCGGTTCAGTTTTTTTCGGTTTATTGTCGGTTTTGGTTCGGTTTTTTCGGTTTCTAACCGTGTATATTTGGCATGAAAAATTTATACCAACAAACTTGTATTACATAGAAAATTTGTTATTCTTATTTATTTATTTTTTTGTTATCAATCTAATCATAATAAATCAATAATGTTTATTGCCTAATTCTATAATTACACATATATAGATGAGACACACACATGTGAACATACACATAGTATGATCATCATCATATATTTATTGATATATTCTCAAGTAAATACACGACCCGACAAACACGTATATAAACATAAACGTTAAGATAAATATATTTTAAATCTACCCAATAATGAATTTTAATTTATAAATTTGATTTATTTAGTTATTTATTCATATTATATTGATTACATATTATTATATAATAAAATCGGTTCGGTTTGGTTTTTGGACGAAAACCAAAACCGAACCGTATTTTTTGGTTTTTGAAAAATTAAAAACCGAACCATCGGTTTTTTGTTTTTGTCGGTTTTTTCAGTTCGGTTTTTTCTGTTTTTGGTTCGGTTTCGGTTTTTTTGGTTTTGTTTGCTCACCCCTAGCCCACACCACTATCCCACATCCTTCACCTCAGCATTTAATGCCACCCCCCCCTTGCATAATAAAATAGGACAAATTGCAATTGTCTTTTTCCTGCCAAAACCATCCAATGGCTAAGGTGTGTTCCAATTGATCCAATGGCTGTGGGAATTTCTCAGAAACCACTTGGGAACCATGGACGACTCTATTTAACAAGAAAGAAGCAAGAGAAGCAGAGTATTAGTTTTAATTTTAGTTTATGTATGTCGTTTAGAAAAATTACTCGTTTTCATTGAGATCCTTAGTTCAAAATTCCTTGTATTAAGTGATTTCATCATAATAGAAACTCATTTCAACCTTTAATTCCAAAGTTCTCAATTCTAATTTAAATTTGCATTTTGAATTTGAAAACTTCAAATTCTTGGTAATGTGTTGAAAGTGGATGCTCACTGTTTCATAAGCTTACATAAGCCCATCTATAAGTCTCCACAAGCCTAATTTAGTATTTAAACCAGTTTAGTTTATTAAAATCAAAAATACAAAAAGGTTGTTTGGATTTACTTGTTACCCTATGTTCTAGCTTGTTATTGTTGTTGTTTCTGGTCTACACAGGTCACATTAGGTCCTAATAACTTAGAACAACCATAAAAACCAACCCTCATTCAGTAAAAAGTCAAAATCATTTTTAATCTCATCATATAGGATCACTGTTAGGCTTTAGACCCTCAAATCATTCCCATTAGTGTAATAGTTGTTAGTATAGCTTATGCTAGCATCCTTATAGCTTAATATAACCAAATCAGTCAATAGGATCAAATCAAAATCCACCAAAGTCAACTTAGGTGTTCAATTAAAAAAGTCAAAATTGCATAGTTAAGCAGAAAACCACTTTTTCCAGGAATTTTCCTGATTTATGTGCTCACAATTAAGCTCCAAGCTTTTACCAGTTAAAGTTTACCAGCTTAACTATAGGAATCCACCATTGGCTTATTTTTAGGATTTTTTCTGTAGCTTGTGCAAGTGCTTATTTGAGGCTGCAGGGATAACACCCTCCCCTGTACTAGGGTTTTCACCCAACTTTCATTGGCCCATTCTGGCTTAACCAATGGACCCCACCCCTCACCCTTAGCTTTTTGGATAGCTTAGCAGTATAGTTTTTTAGGCCTTAGCTTATTTTAGATCTCAGTCATCATCTAGTTACCTTATTTGTGCCTTTAAGTTAGCATTATTTCACTTTGTATGCTGAGTAGTCAGTGTAGACCAACCAAGTTCATTAGATCATAACTTATTCAATAGTGGACCCCACCTGGTGATTTTTGGCTTTTTGGAAAGCCCATAAGCCCATATTTAAGGTTCAGGGATTATTAGCTGCTTTCTAGCTCATTTGGTAGGGCTGCATAGAGCTTTTAGTCTGTCTCATTCCTTGATATACACTGAGTCATCAGTGTAAGTCACCCATGTTCAAAGGCCCCCTAGTGCTTATTAGTGGGACCCAGGGCTTGTGCCTTGGCTTTTTAAAAAGCCCTTCTAGCTGGCTTTTTAGATTGAGCTTAACTTTGGACCTCTGACCCCCTAGTGGACCCCACAGAGGCCTGCAAGTTGGCCATTTTTGGCCTGTGTTAGTGTTAAGGATTTGGATTTTCTTATTCCTAGTTACTGGCTTATTTCCTGTGCTTATTTCTTTTCTTTTGCTTATTTCTAGTCCCTATAACCTGTTTATAGCTTATTTATCTTTGTGGAATCCTATTCTAGCTTTTTGGTCAACTTTTTCAAGTTCAAAAGTCCTAATAAGCTTATATATAACCTGTTAAGCTCATTAGCTTGCACACTGCTTATTAATAAGCTCCAATTAAGTTGCCTTTGTAAAAGTTTCTTATTTTTAGTCGTAAAATAGTTTTGTAAAAGAAAATCCAGAAAAAGCCAAACATAAGAAAAGTGATAGCTTCTATTTAAGCCAATTGGCTTATTTTTTAGCTTATTCAAAAAGCAATTTTCATTTTTATAATTTCTTAAGTTTCTAATATATTAAAATAGTTTAAGAAAAATTTTCATAATTTTCTAAGTTTATTTAGTATTTATAAAAATTAATTTAAGTTTAATTAGTTTTAATTAAAAAATAAAAAAAAATAATTTTCTTTCTGCTTATTTATAAGCAAAAGTAGCTTTTTATATTTTTCCTAGGTCTTATAATTCATAATTAAATTAGTTAAAGTAGATTTTAATTAATAAATATGTAAATAATTAGTAAATTAGTTTAAAAATAATTTTTATAAACTTTTTTTAGGATTCCTGTAATGGTTAATTAGTTTTATAAAAAATTTCATAATTTTCTAAGTTAATTTGATAATTTTCTTAATTTAGAATTAGTTTAAATTATGTTTTAATTAATTATTAATTAGTTTAATTAGTTTTTAATTAATATTAAATAATAAAATAATCAAAAAACATAATTTTCTTTTTAATTAAATTTTCTTTTAATATCAAGTTTGTAAAAATTTCATTTTCACCCCATCTAGTTTTATTTTGTTCAAAAGTTACCTTTTTATCTGTCTGTAATCGTATCTGATTTTTATTTTGCTTACACTTTCATATATCTGTAATCCTACAACTGTTTATACTGTTTATTTTGTCTTAATACCAATCAATCAGCAGTGTAATTAAATCCAAATAATTATTTGTTACTATTCCCAAATCACTAATTCCCGTAAACGTTTCAAAAACACAATTTGAATCTCGTTGGGACTTAACGACCCGAGGATTTACCTGTACTTCCACGGATTTAATATCTTGCACTCCTCTCCCTCAGGTTTGACCTGTTGACCATCCTTGGTTAATTTGGACTGACTATAAGGGAGGAGTCAAATTTTGGCGCCGCTGCCGGGAAGGTTGTTGCGTGTTATAAAAACGTTAGCAGTTTAGTGATTTTCAAAACCCTCCTTGTACAAATTTCACCACTTTGTAAATTTTTGTAAAAATCTTAATCATATCAGAAAAAGTCATTAACACTTTTCATAAAGTGTTAACAACACCAAAAAAATCAAAAGAAAAAAAAAACAAAACAAATCGTGAAGTTAAATTACTTCGCTTTCTTTAAGAATACAACCTACACAGGTGGTAAACGGAAGTTTTGACATTAAATTGCGAACTGAAGAGAGATCCATTCTTCTCTCCCGCCACCATGCGAGCAATTTTAAAGAAAACGATTTCGGTTAACGAATCGATGCCAAAAATATTTTCCAAAAAGTTTTTTTTTTCACACACACACCCAGAAAGCCAAAAACATTTTGTTTTCTGTTAATAATAAATACGTAAAATACATTGTCGAAAACCAAGGCTGAATACCTACCAACTGGGGGTATGAACATTAATAAGTTTTCAAACTAAAGATTAAAACTTGCCTTTGTATCCTTATGATTGGTGTACCTTTTTCAAAGAAGCCATTCATACTGTGATTACTGGTTTAAGTTCCCTGTTGTTTTGCCTCAGTCTTGTTTTAATTAACATTGTTTTTAGTGCATGCGCACTCGTTCACAATCAAGGCGTAATCATCAGAAAAACGTACCCGAGTTACGTACAGTTATTGAAGAACCTAAAATAAAAATAGACGAGCCCCCACCACCCCCACCTGACCCTCCCAAGGATGAGAAGGCTCCCGATCTCCGAACGATAGAGGAGTTGTGTCAACCTACCATGCATGGGAGAGGTGGACCTATTGCACCACTCACTATTGAGGCCACGGACTTCAGACTCAAGCATCACATGATTCATCAAGTCCAAAATTCATGTCAATTTCACGGATTACCGGGTGATAATGCTAACAAGCATCTTGACAAATTTTTAACCGTCACCCAGAGCATGAAACAAAATGGCGTCACCGAAGACGGCCTTCGTTTGTATCTCTTCCCCTATTCTCTCACTCATCATGCGACTGCCTGGTTCGATCGTCTTTCAAAGAATTCGATCCACACTTTTGATGAGATGGTTACCAAATTCTTGGCTAAATACTTTCCACCATCCATGGTAACTAAGCTAAGGAATGATATCAGCAACTTCATACAGCGTCCTAATGAGTCCTTATTTGAGGCATGGGAATGCTATAAGCTTGCAATTGATCGATGTCCCAATCATAACATGCTTCTTGTCACCATTATAGATACCTTCTACAATGGTTTGACACTTCGTCACCGTGACACCATCAGTGCTGCTGCTGGGGGTACCTTTATGAAAAGGACCCCTGAAGAGTGCTATGATTTGATCGAAAACATGACTGCCCATCACAATTTCTGGGATTCCTCAGCTAAGAGGAATGACTCATGTAAATCAGTCACTCTAGCAAACAATGATATAGTTGTCCTTGCTAAAAAAACTTGATGATTTGTCCACTGCAGTTTTACGTATCCATCAGTCAAATCAAAATCATCACGTCAAAGTTGTCAACCCAAGTTGTGAAACTTGTGGTGGTCCCCACCCGTACACTGAGTGCCCAGCCTCCGGTGGCTTCGCTCATGAAAATGTATACGCAGCTCAAGGTTCCTATAGAGGTAATTCCTACCAACCACAAGGGGACCGTAACCTCTTGAGCTATCGTTCTAATAACTATCTCGGACCACCCGGGTTTAATCAAGCTCAGAATCAGAATCAAAATTTTAATCAAAATCAAAACCGAATGAACCAAGGTTTTCAAAACCAAGGGAATTTCCATTCCGGTCACAACCAGGTTTTTCAAAATCAAAACCAAGGAAATTTTAACCGTAACCAAGGTCATTTTAATCAGGGTAATTTTCAACAAGGAAACAATTTTCATGGTCATAACAATCAAAATCAAGGGAATTTTCAAAACAACCGTGCTCAAAATGTTCCTAACCAAAATCAAGCCGTTGTTCCAACTAGACCATCATCAGATGAGTTGTTGAAACAGTTTATGAAATCCCAAGAAGAAATGAACAAATTGTTGGTCAGCCAGATCTCAAAACTCAAGAAGTCTTTAAATGATCGACCCTCGGGCTCAGGTACACTACCGAGCAACACGATCACTAACCCGAGGGGCGATGTTAAGGCGATCACAACCCGAAGTGGAGTTTCTTATAAAGGACCCACAACTCCGTCTACCGCTTCTCCTATCCAGGTAGAGGAACGTGAAACTAAGGCTACAACGGACACAATACTTCCTACTAACAACATAGGTACCAATGACGTCCCTCCTCCAGTTATCCCGGTCCCGATCCGCAAAACAAGGGTCGTATTTGAACCTCCCGAGACTCCAATTGAAAATCCGAAACCCAACCCGAAACCTTCAATTCCATATCCTTCACGTTTACAAGATCAAAAGCTCCGCGAAAAAGCAAATCATCAAATGGAAAAAAAATTTCCAAAATTTTCAAGATCTACACTTTGATATCAGCTTCGTGAACGCTATTCTCTTGATGCCCAAGTTTGCACCAACAATCAAAAACCTATTGAGTAACAAGGAAAAACTGTTCGAGATGGCAAAAACTCCCTCAATAAAAACTGCTATGCAGTTCTGTTGAAACAACTTCCCGAAAAGCTGGGAGATCTCGGGAAATTCCTCATTCCATGTATATTCACGGGAATGGTTGAATGCTATGCCTTGGCCGATCTTGGTACTAGCATCAACTTAATGCCTCATTCAGTATGGAGGAAACTCTCTCTTCCAGAACTTACTCCCAACTTCATGACTCTTGAGCTTGCAGATCGTTCAATATCTCGTCCCCTCGGTATTGCCGAGGACGTATTTGTCAAAGTGAGAAAGTTCCATTTTCCAGCTGACTTTGTGATTGTTGATTTTGATGCGGATCCAAGGGTTCCTCTCATTCTTGGAAGAGGATTCCTTAGGACGGGTCATGCTTTGATCGATGTATTCGATGAGGAAATCACGTTACATGTTGGTTTTGAAGCCATAACTTTTAACCTTGATCAAACCTCAAGATACTCCTCGAATTACGATTCTAAATCAGTTAACCGCATCGATGTCATCGATGTTGCAACCGAGGAGTACTCTCAAGAAATTCTTGGTTTCATTGATGATTCTTTGAGTGACAATCCCACTGATACGTGGGGATCGCACCCTCGCCACAGGTTTTACCTCTCAAGGGATCTTGAGAAGCTTACAACCCCCACCAGGCAGTGTACCTGATCGTTGTAGTATAGTATAGTGACAAGTACAGGGGGATTGATCGTTCAACTCAGGAATAGTGTCGCTAGGATTAGAAAGTCTACTAAACAAGGTCTAGAGCTGACTAATGATTCTTTTTATATTTTTATATTTTTATGAAAGCAATTAAAATCTCGGGTTTTGAAGGAGTGGGTGGAATTAGTTGCTAGCCAACTAACCCAAATAACTAAAGATGCAATCAAAATAAAATAAAAGAAATGAAAACAAAACTAATTATACTAATGTGGTGTAAACAATGATGAGGAAAGTTGTGTTTACTTAGGTTTCATTACTCCTTAGATATCTTTTACAGGTTGATAGCTTGTTACAATTGCATGGATGACGGGTCATATTCCTTAATAGTAGTCGTAGGGCCGTTTAAAATATTCCCTAACTCTATAGGATCCTACTTCACTCCTATGTCGAGCCGTTAGAAGCTCCTAACATGGGATCATTCTCCTATGCATTAAATACAACCAAAAATTGTAATACACCTCCGATCATGTTTCTTAAGACGTTCAAGCAAGTTACCAATGGAAGTCTACCAGTTTTCTTAAGCCTAACATCGAATACAATCATCCGTAACAACTATAAACAAACAATCAACCCATAATCAACATCTAGGGTTCACTACATCTAAGCAAACACAAAAGAAATCTAGCCTAGCATGTTAAATAGAAGACAAGCGTAAGATATAATCAAACAACACATAGACATATTGAATGATTTGGAAGAATACTTATCTTTAATTAAACATGAAAGAATCAAGGGGTTGGAACCCTTGAAAAAGCTGTAAAATTCGGCCTAGGGTTTTTCCCTCAAAGTTGCACACTCATGAATGAAATTTGGAAAACTATATATAAATTTTACAGGGTGACGGCGTCATGTATTGAGTTGTGATGCCGTCAACTCGCCGCCATAATGAAATCGTATTGCCTAGATCTATTTGTGACGCCGTCATGTAGGATTTTCTTCTGGGCCGTCACTAATACTTGGACCGTGACGGCCTTGGGTGACGCCGTCATCTCCTATACACAAAAACTCTCTGGATTGTCACGTGTATTTTCCACATCCACCTCTTTTGTAACTCTTGACGCCGTCATGTGGAGAGTCTTGACACCGTCAGGTACTGTTCCAGCAAGGAAAATTGAGACTTTGCCGTTTTCTTCACTTTTATGCTCCAAAAACGTCCAAAATGCTTCATTTTCCAGATTTCTCTCTAAAAGTACCTAAAATGACAAAAGGAACGATTTAGGGCAATATTTGATCAAATAATCACGAATCCGGGCTTAAATGACCCCTTAAAAGCGGTTCACTTTTTGCCTCATCAAATACCCTTACACTTGAGATTTGCTTGTCCTCAAGCAAATGCGCTTTTATTCTAATCAAAATACAAGTTAGGGGTAATTTAACACTAATATAAAAGTAATTACAACAAATAATCATTCCACTAAAACCAAAGACAAGCACGGAGGTCATATACTAGCACCTCACAAATAGTGTTTAGATACTCACATCTCTCGGGTGTAATAAAGTATATATCACAATAAGGAAATGGAAAACATCTCTCACTACCTGTCATAACAAATAGATTACCATAGGCTTGGGAAAGGATCAAACCTCCATCACTTGGCGTAAGCACCTAGGATAAACTATCAAAGAGGTCTTTTAAAGGATTATAACGTTAGGTGTAAGGATATGGAATACACGGTTTTGTTGGATAAAGGCAATATGTACTGGTGGCGAGTTAATCATCTTGGTTAATTACATGTACAATATGGCGTTGCTAAGCCAAGTCTCGACTCGACTTAAGCTAAAAAATCAAAAATAACAAAAACATAAAACAAACATAGAATGAAACGGGATAGTAGTCCGTATGTATTTTCTCTTTCTCTTTTTCTATTTTTTTTTTATTTTTTTTTGCATACATTCTTACCCTACCATCCAAAATAATACATAATAGGGAATGTACATTCCCCTTACACTTGAATTTTTACATACTTTACAATAAACTAATCAAATGACTCGAATCAAGATAATCAAAACACTTGGAGTACTTTTTAAGATTAATGCACATATGGGGGTAATAATTTGATGTTCTTCCCCATTACTCCATAACACAAGTACTTTTCCCATGAGTCCCAATCGTCCCAAAACAATATGTACAAGATATGACTCGACTTAGCAACCATGTAATCAATGAGATAATTAACTAAGAGTTTAAACATGTAACAATAATGCACTAAAGATGAGTGCATACACGGAAGGCTAAGGCGATTTGGTTGCACATTTGGGTGGGTTGTAACAAATTCTTCCTTTAAGTAAGATGCTTAAAGTTAGAAACAAAAAGATAGGCTCGGAGGGGTGTACTAGGGGTTTCGTGTACTAAAATGAGTACAACGCTAAGGTGTGGGGAAAATTAATTGACTTTACTAGCCAAGTAATATGACTTAAATGGCCAAGTAATTATGATACGTGTTTAACACAAGGGTGATCCTAATGCCTCTTATCATGTAGTAAATCCTACTACACAAATGTAGTCTCACTAGCGGTCTCGGGATGCATCACTAACGCAAGTTCTAGAATCTAAATGCTATCGGTACACTCATAAGCACTAATAATGAATGCTTTTCCTATCAAATCTAAAGGCGAACCTCACATATTTGGGTGGAAAAATTTTCTGAATGGTACGGTTTTGTGCTAGTCATACAACTCCTATCCATGAGACGCTTGTTAAGGCTAAAGTTTCACTCCTAAATGTTGTAAAAATTTTAAATTTGGCACTAAAATTACACTAACAAGTATTTCTCTTAGTTTTCTTACACACCTACCATCAAACATACAAACTCAAGTGCAATTGTATCCTATAAGGTATCATCATTTACCCTCCCCTTACACTTAGGATGAACATTGTCCCCAATGTTCAATTAAAGGATGTAAAAGTAAAATAGGTAAAAGAATGAAAACAAATACTCCCCTGATTCGTTCGGTGTGGATAGTGTGTCAACAAGGTTAGATCTTCCTCCAAGAAAATGAACATTCAAAGCTTCCCTTCCAGAAGAATAAATCATCTTCTTGTCATATATAACCTGTTAAACCTGAGAAAACAATCAAGGCAACCTCGCGTAAAATCTGCGGCAATCTATATATACAAACAAATCCTAGAAAACAATTTAAGATATAATGCTTGTGGAATGAATGTTTGCAGATTTCCTGGAGTTTATAAAACTAAAGAATTAACAAAAACTTTAAGACTCCGTTAGAAAAACAAAACTCACAAAATTTCTAGAATTTTACACATGACGCCGTCAGGAGTTAACTCCTGACGCCGTCAGAAGTGACCTGCAGAAATCTTTACGTTAAGTTTCCGGAAAATTTCTGGAAAAACTTATGTCTTACTTCCTGGAAAATACTGCAAAACATCATTATGGCTCGATACAAGCATTTGACTCTAACAAATACTAATACACATGTTCATTTAATATTGTGGCGAATCATGATCATTTTCGTTCTTATAAACAAATTTGGGGTTTCCCCGTACACTTAGCTTTTGCAAAATACCTTGATATGAAGTAAAGACTAGGTTAAACAACAAAATAAAGCATTTTCACAATTTAGTTTGAAACATGATCTACCAACAATAAAAATGAAACATGTATACGGAAACAAATAAAAATCAAATAAATAAAAACACACAAAACATGGGTTGCCTCCCAAGAAGCACTTTTCTTTATTTACGAGTCTTGTAGCTAGACTCAAGGTTATGGGCTACCGTGTGTCGCTTATGCTCACATACCCTAGGGTGAGCCATCTAATAGTCGCCTCATCTTTCTTATAGTCATCACTTAGCTCTAAGCATCCGCGATAATACCTTTTATTCTTTTCATGAGGATATTTAAGACCTTTTCTTTTATCATTCTCACTTAGCATTTCTAGGGGTGGATACCTACTACATTTCTCCATAAAAAAAATCCTTGAACCTAGGGTGTGCACGGGGCATTTGGTAAACAAAATCTTCATCCCCTTCCGAGAATGTAATTAACCCTTCCATAAGTTTTTCACCAAGGTTGGTTAACCTTTTGAAGGGTTTTCCAAACACGACTTGGGTTAACTTACTATTGATAAATTCTCCTAGATTCTCCATAACCATGAACTCAACAAGATAAACAAAGCTTCCTACAAACACGTGCAATGATATTGCCCTAGCAATAATATTATCTCATTTGTATTCCAACTCATCTACCATAATTTTATTGTATTCACTACGCAATATTATGTTCATTGGTAGAGATGAGTTAAGGTAGGCATCAAAGCTCCTAAATCCAATTTTACAAGGAAATTACATATTAAATGGGTTATCATTCTCAATCCTTGTTCTAGGGTCGACATACCTAAGAGGGTCCACTTCATCATCCATCCTATCCTCATTAATTACGTCACCATCATCTAGGTCCTCATCGGAGTCCGAATAGTAAAAAGGACTAGCCCTATGGTCATCATCATGGTCAGACTCCTCCTTCTCAGAGTTATTGTCAAAGTGATGGTTAGGTGAGAGATTAGGTGGGTTCTCATTTTCAACTAAAGGGATTGGGGCGGGCATTTGGAAAATCCTACGACGAAAAACATGAATAACAGGAATCAAACGATCAATGCTATTGTTATCCATCGAGATAGTTTACGAACAAAGGAAACAAAGAAATAAGATAGACTAAAGAAAATCTAAAAATAAAAACAAAATCTTACTAGAAAGGAATCTAGAAAGTAGACCTAATAAAAAGAAATCCTAACCTAGACAATAACTATTCCCCGAGCTGCGGCGCCAAAAACTTAATACGTGGGGATCGAACCCTTGCAACAGGTTTTACCTCTCAAGGGATCTTGAGAAGCTTACAACCCCCACCAGGCAGTGTACCTGATCGTTGTAGTATAGTATAGTGACAAGTACCGGGGGATTGATCGTTCAACTCAGGAATAGTGTCGCTAGGATTAGAAAGTCTACTAAACTAGGTCTAGAGGTGATGTATGATTCTTTTGGTATTTTTATATTTTTATGAAAACAATTAAAATCTCGGGTTTTGAAGGAGTGGGCGGAATTAGTTGCTAGCCAATAACCCAAATAACTAAAGATGCAATCAAAATAAAATAAAAGAAATGAAAACAAAACTAATTATACTAATGTGGTGTAAACAATGATGAGGAAAGTTGTGTTTACTTAGGTTTCATTACTCGCTAGATATCTTTTACAGGTTGATAGCTTGTTACAATTGCATGGATGATGGGTCATATTCCTTAATACTAGTCGTAGGGCCGTGTACAATATTCCCTAACTCTATAGGATCCTACTTCACTCCTATGTCGAGCCGTTAGAAGCTCCTAACATGGGATCATTAGAATTCTCCTACGCATTAAATACAACCAAAAATCGTAGTACACCTCTGATCATGTTTCTTAAGATGTTCAAGCAAGTTACCAATGGAAGTCTGCCAGTTTTCTTAAGCCTAACATCGGATATAATCATCCGTAACAACTATAAACAAACAATCAACCCATAATCAACATCTAGGTTTCACTACATCTAAGCAAACACAAAAGAAATCTAGCCTAGCATGTTATATAGAAGACAAGTGTAAGATATAATCAAACAACACATAGACATATTGAATGATTTGGAAGAATACTTATCTTTAATTAACATGAAAGAATCAAGGGGTTGGAACCCTTGAAAAAGCTGTAAAATTCGGCCTAGGGTTTTTCCCTCAAAGTTGCACACTCATGAATGAAATTTGGAAAACTATATATAGATTTTACAGGGTGATGGTGTCATGTATTGAGTTGTGACGCCGTCAACTCACCACCATAATGAAATCGTATTGCCTAGATCTATTTGTGGAAAACTAGAAGGGGGGTTGAATAGTTTATCGCTTTTTTAAATTCTTTTTAGCTTGAATATCCTTTAAAACTTTACGTTTGCTTAAAGATATAAACACAACTTTATATGTTTCAATTCCTTGAAAAGCTTTACATGTGAATAACGATTCTAACTTTACTTGTTTGATTCTTTGAAAAGCTTTATGTATGATTAACAATCCTAACTTTGCTTGTTTAGTTCTTTGAAAAACTTTACGTGTGACTAGCAATTCTAACTAAAGACAATATGTAATAAGCAAAGACAAAGAAAGAAACGATCAAACCACAACACGATTGTTTATCATGGTTCGGCTACAAGGACTATTTTTCCTTGCCCTACATCCATGCCCCGAGTTTCCAACTCGAGAGTTATAAGCACTAATCAACGAGCTCCTTTCACCGGTGGAGAAAACCTTTACAACGTCGCTTACAATTTTACCGACACTAAGCTAGATGTCGAGTTCTTTTACACGGGTACAACCACTCCCATCGTCGCTAACACTTTTACCGACACTAAGCTAGATGTTGAGTTCTTTACCAAGGGTACAACAACTCCCGTTAGTTCTTTTACAAGGGTACAACAACTCCCGACACACTACGTATTTTCAGGCCTAAAATACTAACCAATCACTTCTACATACATGATACAAATGAAGTATAAACTACCAAAGCTTATACATAACAAAGCTAACAAGACTTGCAACTTTAGAGTTGAAGCTTGTAACTTCTTGAAGGATCTTGTGAAGTCCCTTGCTACATAAGAGAGTCACACAAGTCAAATGTTACTGAGTTAGTTTTAGAGAGTATATGAAAATATGTCCTAAATTCATCATACAAAACTAACAAATGATTTGGTATTTATAGCAAACTATTCTGCAGGTCTGGCGGATACGGCGGAACCCTCAGATGGGTTCCGCCCGTGTACCCCCAGGGTTCCGTCAGGCTGTAGTTGGTTTTGCAATAAATATTCCAAACCAAACAAGGTCACATCTCATTACACCTAGTCAAACACAAGACTTGCAAGCAAACATATGGTTAGTCAAACACTCTTTCTTACCATAAATGTATATTGACAAAGCTTGCCCTAAATATGATGTGACATTACTATTTTAAGAAATAAATGTGATGTGACAAGACACTTTCTATTTTAAGAAATAAAAACAATGTTTTGTTTAAAAGGAAGTTTAAACAAGATTTAAACACTTAAAGTGATGATTTACTCTTAGCTAAAATTCATACTTTGTCATTAACAAAACTTAGCAAAGATCGTAAAATATAAATAACGTTTTTAGGCGATATTTGTATTAACAATCTCCCCCTTTTTGTTGATGACAAAACATAAACTTTATTTATAAGTAAGTCACTAGTTTTAGTGTTAAGTCTTATAAAGTTAGTATAAAAACTTGTTTTTGCTAAGATGATGTAATATTTAAATAAACTTGTGAAACAACTTGTTTTTGCTAAGATGATGTAATATTTAAATAAACTTGTGAAACAAGTTTATATCTAAATTCTCCCCCTTTTTGTCGAAACAAAAAGAAGATAGCGAAGCGGAGGTATAGACTTGCTCCCCCTTGGATAATACTCCCCCTAAATGGAGTGCCAAGAGAAGAGACATGGATTTTGACCCTACAAAACAAAATGTTAGTTGCCACACAAGACTAGTCATGAAGTCATTTCATGTCTTAGAACACAACTAAGGATTATGAAGTGGAATAATGCAACACTCATGCTCCCCCTTGAATATTATTCTCCTAAATGGAGTATCAAGGAAGGAAAACATGGATAATGATCCTACAACAAGAAAGGTTAGTTTCTAAAACACAAGATATATGTATGCTACCATATCAAGGAATTTTTCACTCATCATACCTAAATGGTAAACAAACAATGCAAACCTTGTAGTAGAATGAAATTCATTTCATGTAAAATTTTGACTCTTAAAAAGTCAAAGACAAGAAATTTGGATGACACCATCCTACTTCTAAAAATAAATAAAAACTAAAAATAAGCTAAGAACATAAAGAGCTACAAGGAAATCATCATTTTCCTTAATGAGAAACATTTTCCAAAAACAAGGCTAAGGTTGTTTAAGGATGAAAATGTGTGTTGGATGTTGTAGCAGGCTTTATTTTGAAGGTTGAAAGGATGACATGGTTTTGGTTTGTTGGTTTAAATGGGAAACATTTTCCAAAAGAAATGGTTTTGTTTCATTTTGGAGACTCTAAGGTTGAGGTGTGTGAGACAAGGATTGTAGACGATCCAAAATGTGGTTTAGGATAAACCTCATTTCTTCGGATAGCTCGCGAATTTCCGTTCGACATCCTTCACTAATGTGAGCGGTTCTTTCGCAATGTCCGCAACCATGGCGGGGAAAGTTTGGTGGAAGAGAGGTTTGATTTGTTGATGGTGGATGGTTTGAACTTGAAGGGGCAAATGTTGATGGTTGAGAGGTGTTTTTGCTTCCTTCATTAGTTGATTGTAGCGTTGTTTGTAAAACCGTAATATGGTTGATTTGAGAGTCAACCATACGTTTGAAGGCATGAAGGTGGTTTAAATGAGTGTCAATCTCATCATTAAGGTTTGGAGGTTTTTTCCATATGGATGCTTCTATTTTCTTATAAGAAGAAAGTAGAGATTCAAATTGTTGGGAAGAGTCTTGTGGTGATGGTTGTTGTTGTTGTTGGTTTTGAACAAAATGGCGGAAGCTTGGTTCGCCGGAAGGATTGCCATGAAGGTCTTTGTAAATTGGGTGAAACACAAATGATTGTGAGTGGGTATGACCTTGATCATTTGGAAAAATGGATGGTCTAGCATAACGGTAAGCCAACCGTTCTACCAATGAGGGTTGATGGGGTTCATCATCTAGTTGCTCACTAGATTTTTTTTGGGTTTCCATTTGAGCAATGGTGTCAAAGAGTGATAAGGATGGTGGACTTGATGATTTGGGTGATAGGTATTCTAATGTTTCCAAATAGGGTAGTGGTGATGTTGGAGGTGTATGGAAAAGTTCCATTGGTGTAAGTGTTGGTGATTGAGGTAATGAAGTTTTTGTTTGTTGAGCTTGTTGAGAAGGTGATGTTGAATCACTTGAAGGTCTAGTTGGTGGAGGAATGGTGGCTATGTTTGTGTAGCAATGTGTTGGAGATGGTGTTGGAGTATCAAGATTAAGCAAATCTTGAAAGGTGATTACATTGGTATTACAATGTGTTGGGGATGGTGTTGAGTTAGTGAGGTTAAGGAAATATTGGATAGGTGAAGAAATGTTAAGCAAATCATCACTTGAAGATGATGAGCTTGACTTGACGGTTTTGTTGAAGCAACAAGGTTTAACACTAATCCTAGTGGTTTTTGAGAAGGATTTTGATAACTCAGATGATGTGTTGGATTTAGTCATTTCAAAGGTGTGGTTTTGGTGTTTTGAGAGAAGAAGTTTTGATGGTGATGGTGTGATTTGAATTGTTGCAAAACTTTCAAATTTATAGGATCGAAAAGATGTTGAAATGGGTGTTTGGATTTGATGTTCTACCATTCAAAGATTGAGGTTTCAAATGATTTTCATGACCATGTCACATCATTTGATGTCAATCCAATGGAATAGGGTGGAGTGAAAGACCAACATATGCACTCAATGCTTTGTGATCATGGGATGTGATTTGGTTGAAAATGTTCCAATGGTTTGAAGGATCCTTTAAAAGGGTTCCTTGGGTTAGTTATGTTTGAATTTGAATTTTTGGAGGGAAGTGGCTTCCTAATTGTTTTAGTGAGTGAGAGTTGTTCTAATATGGTTATTGGAGTTAATGGAAGATGTTTCTCACTTAGGATAATGGTTTGACACTTTACAAGTTTTGGACTTAAGAAAAATGACAAAAATTTTCTGCAGGTGACTGGCAGAACCTTCAGAATACACAGGCGGAACCCATTTGAGGGTACCGTCTGGTCCATTGGGCCAATTCTGGGTTGCCCAGAAAATGCACTGGCAGAACCCAATTTTGGGTACCGCCAGATCCGCCAGGGCTGAAAAATTTGGCAGTCCGCGATTTTGACCCGCGAGACGATTTTCAAAATTTTTGAAAACTCCTAAAATAAAAAAGATAATGCATTTCTGGTTAGGCAATGCAAAAATTAGACACGTAAACACACATATCATAGGACTTTGACCTTGAGGTCGAGGATTTCACTATACTTAGTAAGAACTGCCATAAGCAAAAAAAAAAAAAAAAATCACAAACACCTCAAACATTGTCATTATGCATAGAAGCTCATACAAACATAATCCGACAAACGTAATAAAACATGAAAGTGAAAAACAATACAAATCACGTAGTTTAACACATAAAAGGTTCTAAAACATTCATAAGCCAAACACTCCTTAATCTTCTCACAACCGGTCTATCTTCTTATTGAGCTTGCTTAGGTACCTTCCAAAGCACTTGAACATTCCTTTGGTTTGCTTGAACTCTTTGGATGCATTGTCAATGATGGGGAGTGCTTGAAGGTATTCTAAAGGAGGTAACTTAGAGTTAGGAAGTTTATCGTCCTCGCTCATGTCGGATGATGATGATGATAATGGTGTAGATGAGCAAGTACGTTTGCCCTTACCTTTGAAAACTCGTTTATCACTTAGAGGAACGAAGATGTGAGGAATGAGAAAATAGTCAAGGCGCATTCCATTATCGTTAGGAGAAATGGGTGAGATTGCTCTAAAGAGGCGAGTAAGAAGCATTCCATAAGGAAGAGCGGTTGTTCCAACTAAGGGTATGTCGGCCATTCTTTTGGCTAGGTAGTAGGCTGAGTTGAAGGGTTGACTGGTGGAAATGCTATAGAGCATGTAGCAAAGGTATGTGTTGACATGATCTCTATTTCCTATGGTACTTATGACGTTAGCTCTAAGAATTTCTTCCCACTTCTTAAATTGTGGTTTAAGCTCATTGAGCTCCATACCAAAAGGATCCTTATCCACAATATTCCCCGAACGATTCTTCCTAGTAGTAGAGGTTCTAATGAAGAGGTGTTCCTTAATTGTTTCCTTACTAACTAGAGAGTTGTCGTATGGATGAAAACGCTCAATCGAATCAAGGCTGGAAATGGGCCACTTATTCGTGTCGAGACAAGTACCCATATTAGGGACACCAAGAATGATAGCTAAGTCTTTTAAATATATGAAATTTGGTATTTGATTGGTTGTGAAGTTTAATGATATCTTACCAAAATCATTTGTGGAAAGGTTTACGGTTGCATAGAATTCTAAGATGAACCTAGGACAAATTGGCTCATCGATATCAAGGAGACAATCAAAGTTGATTGCGGCAAAGTTTTGGTGAATAGATGTTCCTTCTAGAGAGGATGGATCAATGGTTCTTCTTCGTGAACATAGCGTTTTTCTAATACCTTAAAGGTTTCTACTTGTACTTTGTTGAGACCTTTGGTCATATGGTGTTTGGGCAAGTACTTAAGGATTTCCTTGTAATCGGATTTATTTGCGTGAGGCATGTTGATTCCTAGAAAACACAAAATTATATGTTAATAACTTTTAACAATGTGGATGTTCTAATGTGTTCCTATATGCAAACAATGTGGAGACTTGATTATCTTGACTCATTTTGATGCCCAAATTGTTTTGTTATGCAAGTTTTGTTATAAAAACAAAAGATAACCAAAACTCTCCTAATTGAATGTGTCTTCGATTGAATGTACCCGAAAATACATATTTTTTATGTATTCCCTTTAGCATTCAAGAGATAGTATGCAAGTGATGTTTTAATGATGTTTTTCATTTGTTTTAACAATGTGGTGATGAATCATGTTCTAGTCTTGGATTGCGATTTTTGAAAGATAATGCACTTGGTGTGTTTGGCAAATGAAAGTAACAACAAAATAGATACAATTCTTAACTAATGGAAGACATGATTGGCTAGCCACCAAGTTTTTCATGAATCAAGAAGTTTTATGCATAAACCCTAAGATTCTAGTTAATGAATGTAAATAAGAATGTTATACTTGAATCAAAAATGCAATTGTGATTAGAACACTTACAAAGTTAGTTAGATTTGAAGAGATTGGATTGAAAGCCCTAAATTTCGTGTGGTTATGTGTTTTTGAGAGGGTGATGGCTATTTGAAAGTGAATGATTAAGTTAAGAGGGTGTTTGGTTTTGAAATAAAACATTTTGTAGCTTTGGCGGACCAGGCGGAACCAAAAGAAGGGTTCCGCCCGTATGGTCTGAGGGTACCGTGGGAGCTGTAGGAAAAATTCAAAAGGGATTGTCTTGATTTTTGTGGTTTTATCCTAATGTTCAAAACTAAGGTCTTAGGTCTTATGAGTCTTCGACTAAGCCTAGGGATGACGAATGCTTCTCATTCAAGAGGTTTTGTGAAAACGTTGATAGAATGGTTAACGTATAAGACGTTCTTAGTTAAGATGTTCCTCAATGAACATTTTTACCAAGACGATGATGATGGATCACAATATGTCAATTGAGAACATAATGGATTGAAATGTCGCTGAAGTCGATGCTTCCTTTGTTGAAGAGATAACAATGTTGATAAAAGAATTCCGTTGTTGACGCATATTTGCTTGTTCAAGCGGAGCTTGTTGATGTGCTTCTCCATCCGAAACTAATTTGAGAACCTTACGTGTTTTGGAGAATCATTGGGTAAGTAAGTATAAAAGGGCAAGTACCACTTGTGCTTTTCTTATCAACTTATTACCGACATAATTCCATTTGGCATACACTATGGTTTCTATTCCCGTTCTTTTAGGATACCATAATCCTAGTTGTGTAGTACCTTACGATGTACCCAAACAAGCTCAACTAAAGAGTTGTTTAAAACGAGCACATAGACAAACACTAAACATAATGTTGAATCTAATTGTTATGAGAACAAGTGGTCTTCCGAACATTTCTCTATGTTTAGTTTTACCTACGGATTTACTAATCTCATTCTTGATAAGTCATCAATGACTTAACTATTGAGAACAAGAGAGTAACTAGGAATGTCTTTGAGTTAAAATCCCTTGCTTTTAGAGCTATGAACTCTACTTGTTTTGAAAAAGTCCAAGAGGTACAACATCATAAAACTAAGTGTCATATTTGATGTGTAAATCCTAGATGTTGAAAACTCATTTTCTTCCACACATCCTAATGTATGCTAATGTGATTTATTTCACCTTGTGTGTTTTATGTGAGATTATTATAAAGGAGTGATCGAAGAAAAACACAATTTAAGACTCAAAGTATGGTGTTTGAGAATGTTATTTAACAAAGGTTTGTTTTGCAAGCATCACAAAAGTGTTAGACATTTTAACACTTAGGAAATTCTTAGTTAGCTCACTTGTAAGCAAGAGTTGAGTATGACTCACTCAAGAGTTTCTCGTGTTTATCTCTTTGATGGTTAAAGAACCAAAACACATTATATCTCCTACTAGTACTAATGACTAAATTCCTTGTTGCATAGAATCTAATCTTAGTTATTACTAATAGCAAGTAAACACTTTTAGAGTATTACTAATAACACATATTCCAACACATAATGCTAGAAACAAGAGACAATCAAAGTCAAGTTGAAGTAATGCGTACCTTTTTAAATTGCATAGAGATGCTATCAAGAGGATAAACACAACACATAAAATCTTTGTTTGACGACACGATTTGAAACTCAATTACTCATGTATCCAAGAAGGTTAGATAATCATATAAAAGCATAGAGCATGATAATCTTAAACTTTTTATCATGAGTTTCTATTAGAGATTGAATTATCTCTAAATCTCTCTTCTAGGTTAGACAAATTTTACTTGTTTTGTTTTACTAGTTAATGGTGCTTTTGAGTTAAATCCTAATCCGGTTTTATCTTTAAACACCCTTTGACTCCTTAACAATCTTTCAAGAGATTTTGAGCCTTCATCAAATTTAACTAATATTTTTCCTTTCTCATATTGCTTTTTAATCTCATGTTTGTAATCTAGACATAATTTACATTCTAGATCAATTTCAACATTACTCTCAATTCTAGACATTTTATCTTCTAACAAGATTTCCTTTTCAAAAATATTCTTAAAAGATTTTGAAGACTCATTGTTAAAGATAGTTTTCAGGTCCATGTTGCATAAACGTTTAGACTCATTTTCTAGTTTAGAAAACTCTAGGATAAATTTGTCAAAGCAAAAGTGTTTGGTTTTAAAATGTACCTTGCTTGATGTTTTATCTAGTTGAGAATCACAAACCGGATGGTTGGCTTCATCTTCATCCGTGTTATTCCATGAATCGTAAGCAAGACCACAAAGAGCTCGACATGAGTAATCATCTTCACTTACACCTTTATTTAAAACATTTAAACTAGTAGACATGTATTTATCACAACTAAATGTCTATCTATTAATATTTCTAAGACTTCTAATTCATATGTGAGATCAAATTGATCATCTTTGACTTGACATATTTCTTGATGAAAGTTTAACATATTTTTCCAAATATCATTAGCCGTTTGACAAAAATACATTCTTTCATATTTGGTACTAAAGCTTTATAAATCATTGTTTTAGCTTTAGTATTTTTATCAAGTTTAAGATAGTTATCTTGGTTTTCAAAAACTTGTTTTCTTTGGTTTGAAATCACCAAAAGAAATAATATGCCAAAGATCTTGATCAATTGATTTCACATAGTTTTCAAAATTACTTTTCCATTCAAGTAAGTTTTCTTTTTCAAATAGCGGTGGGTTTTAAATAGGTTGCCCTTCTTTGAGATTTTCAAAATCTATGGATCGATCCAAGTTTTAAAATACATTCTATTTTAAAGATCTTGAGTAACGTAGCTCCTGATGCCAATTGTGGAAAACTAGAAGGGGGGTTGAATAGTTTACCGCTTTTTTAAATTCTTTTTAGCTTGAATATCCTTTAAAACTTTAGGTTTGCTTAAAGATAAAAACACAACTTTATATGTTTCAATTCCTTGAAAAGCTTTACATGTGAATAACGATTCTAACTTTACTTGTTTGATTCTTTGAAAAGCTTGATGTATGATTAACAATCCTAACTTTGCTTTTTTAGTTCTTTGAAAAACTTTACGTGTGATTAGCAATTCTAACTAAAGACAATATGTAATAAGCAAAGACAAAGAAAGAAACGATCAAACCACAATACGATTGTTTATCGTGGTTCGGCTACAAGGACTCTTTTTCCTTGCCCTACATCCACGCCCCGAGTTTCCAACTCGAGAGTTATAAGCACTAATCAACGAGCTCCTTTCACCGACGGAGAAAACCTTTACAACGTCGCTTACACTTTTACCGACACTAAGCTAGATGTCTAGTTCTTTTACACGGGTACAACCACTCCCATCGTCGCTTACACTTTTACCGACACTAAGCTAGATGTCGAGTTCTTTACCAAGGGTACAACCACTCCCGTTAGTTCTTTTACAAGGGTACAACAACTCCCGACACACTACATATTTTTAGGCCTAAAATACTAACCAATCACTTCTACATACATGATACAAATGAAGTATAAACTACCAAAGCTTATACATAACAAAGCTAACAAGACTTGCAACTTTAGAGTTGAAGCTTGTAACTTCTTGAATGATCTTGTGAAGTCCCTTGCTACATAAGATAGTCACACAAGTCAAATGTTACTGAGTTAGTTTTAGAGAGTATATGAAAATATGTCCAAAAGTCATCACACAAAACTAACAAATGGTTTGGTATTTATAGCAAACTATTCTGCAGGTCTGGCGGATACGGCGGAACCCTCAGATGGGTTCCGCCCGTGTACCCCCAGGGTTCCGTCAGGGCTGCAGTTGGTTTTGCAATAAATCTTCCAAACCAAACAAGGTCACATCTCATTACACCTAGTCAAACACAAGACTTGCAAGCAAACATATGGTTAGTCAAACACTCTTTCTTACCATAAATGTATATTGACAAAGCTTGCCCTAAATGTGATGTGAAATTACTATTTTAAGAAATAAATGTGATGTGACAAGACACTTTCTATTTTATGAAATAAAAACAATGTTTTGTTTAAAAGGAAGTTTAAACAAGACTTAAACACTTAAAGTGACGATTTACTCTTAGCTAAAATTCATACTTTGTCATTAACAAAACTTAGCAAAGATCGTAAAATATAAATAACGTTTTTAGGTGATATTTGTATTAACACTATTTGTGACGCCATCATGTAGGATTTTCTTCTGGGCCGTCACTAATACTTGGACCATGACGGCCTTGGGTGACGCCGTCATCTCCTATGCACAAAAACTCTCTGGATCGTCACGTGTATTTTCCACATCCACCTCTCTTGTAACTCTTGACGCCATCATGTGGAGAGTCTTGACGCCGTCAGGTACTGTTCCAGCAAGGAAAATTGAGACTTTGCCGTTTTCTTCACTTTTATGCTCCATAAACGTCCAAAATGCTTCCTTTTCCAGATTTCTCTCTAAAAGTACCTAAAATGACAAAAGGAACGATTTAGGGCAATATTTGATCAAATAATCACGAATCCGGGCTTAAATGACCCCTTAAAAGCGGTTCACTTTTCGCCTCATCACCCACACCCTCCTCTCATCCCATAATTACTAATTGTTCTCCTTCCCTCACTCCATTTGAGGGAAGTGACTTCTTCTTGGAGGAAATAGAGGCCTTTCTCCGAAGTGACTCAATTCCTGAAGGAATTGATAACCAAGAGATTGACCCGGAAAGGGATGTACTTCTCCTTGAGAAGTTACTCAATCAAGATCCCTCCCCCCTCCCGTTCTTTTACATACACTTCATAAAGAGAAAATAAAAAATGTTGAGAAAACTGATGATTTCCCTGAGGTCGAGCTTAAGTACTTGCCTCCTCATCTTGAATATGCATTTCTCGAGGGTAATGATAAATTACCCATCATAATTGCTAAAGATTTAAAAGATGAGGAGAAGACTGCTCTCATAAAGGTCATGAAATCTCACAAGCAAGCAATTGCTTGGAAACTCTCCGATATCAAAGGTATTAACCCTAAATTCTGTACTCATAAAATTTTAATGGAGGATGATTTCAAACTGGCAGTTCAACATCAGAGATGGGTTAATACCAAAATTCATGAGGTTATCAAACAAGAGGTTCTTAAACTTCTTGATGTCGGATTGATTTACCCTATCTCTGATAGTCCTTGGGTTACCCAATCCATTGTGTTCCAAAAAAGGGTGGCATTACTGTTGTTACAAATGAAGAGAACGAGTTGATTCCAACTCGACTGGTTATGGGATGGCTTGTATGCATCGACTATCGTAAGTTAAATGACGCCACCCGAAAAGACCACTTTCCTCTCCCTTCATGGACCAAATGCTCGAGAGATTAGCGGGGAATGAGTACTATTGTTTTCTGGACGGCTTCTCGGGATACTTTCAGATTCCCATTGATCCGCAGGATCAAGAAAAGACTACTTTCACATGCCCCTACGGAACTTTTGCCTATAGACGTATGCCTTTCGGCTTATGTAATGCTCCAGGCACGTTCCAAAGGTGTATGATGGCCATATTTCACGACATGATCGGGAAAACTATGGAGGTCTTTATGGATGACTTCTCGGTCATTGGGGATTCTTTCCAATCCTGTCTCTCCCACTTAGAGAACATGTTGAAACGTTGCAAAGAAACAAATTTATGTCTCAACTAGAAGAGCCATTTTATGGTCAAAGAGGGCATTGTCCTCGGCTATAAGATTTCTAAAAGTGGGATCAAGGTTGATAGAGCCAAAGTTGATGTAATAGCTAAACTGCCTCCTCCCACTACTGTCAAAGGTGTAAGAAGCTTTCTAGGTCGTGCCGGTTTCTATCGTAGATTCATTCAAGATTTTTCAAAAATCGCCCGGCCTATGACCTATCTTTTTGAAAAAGATGCTCCTTTCATCTTTTCACCCGAGTACATCGAAGCTTTTCAAACTCTAAAGAAAAAGCTTACCGAGGCACTGATTCTTGTTGCCCCCGATTGGGGCTTGCCCTTTAAACTTATGTGTGATGCTAGAGACTTTGCAATAGGTGTAGTCCTGGGGCAACGTGAAACCAAACATTTTCAGCCTATACATTATGCCAGTAAAACTTTGACTGAAGCTCAAACTCACTATACCACTACGGAGAAGGAACTCTTAGCCGTGGTGTATGCTTTTGAGAAATTTCGGCCATACCTTATCCTGACTAAGTGCATAGTGTATACGGATCACTCGGCTCTGAAATATCTCTTTGCTAAACAAGATGCAAAGCCGAGATTGCTCCGATGGGTTCTACTCCTACAAGAATTTGATATCATTATCCGTGATAAAAAAAAGAGCTGAGAACCTAGCAGTTGATCATTTTTCCCGACTAGAGAACCCTCACCAAGATGTCCTCAAGAAAAAGGAAATAAATGAAACCTTTCCCCTCGAGACACTCAATGTGATCTCTACTCGTGGTGATTTCACTACCTCATGGTTTGCAAACTTTGCAAATAATCATGCGGGTAACTTCATTGTCAAAGGGATGACGTCCGAACAGAAGAAAAAGTTCTTCAAAGATGTTAATCACTACTTCTGGGACGATCCCTACCTGTTCAAAATCTGTGCGGATCAAGTCATCCGGCGGTGTGTCCATGGCCAAGAAGCCATGGATATCCTCAAAGCTTGAAATTGTGTTTTTGAAACGTTTAAAGGATACAATGATTGGGAATAGTAACAAATAATGATTTGGAGTTAATTACACTACTGATTTTATCGATATTGAGACAAATAAACAGTATGAACAATTACAGTATTGCAGATGTATACAAACGTAAACCAAATAAAAATCAAATACGATTACGTACTAAGAAAAATGAGAGATTTGAACAAAATAAAACTAGAGGGGGTGAAAATGAAATTTTTGCAAACTTAATATTAAAAGAAAATTTAATTAAAAAGAAAATTATTTTTTTGATTATTTATTATTTAATATTAATTAAAAGCTATTTAAACTATTTAATAATTAATTAAAACTAATTTAAATCTAATTTAAATTTAAGAAAAATACTAAAGTGACTTAGAAAAATATGAATTTTTTTACAAAACTAATTAACCATTACAGGAATCCTAAAAAATTATAAAAAGTTTATAAAAATTATTTTTAAACTAATTTACTAATTATTTACTTATTTAATAATTAAAATCTACTTTAACTAATGTAATTATGAAAAATACTAAATGAATAGTGAAAATTCTGGAAATTTTTCTAAAAATACTTTACTAATTATAAGACCTAGAAAAAATATAAAAAGCTACTATTGCTTATAAATAAGCAGAAAGAAAATTATTTTTTTTTATTTTTTAATTAAAACTAATTAAATTTAAATTAATTTTATGAATAGTAAATTAACTTATAAAATTAAGAAAATTTTTCTTAAACTATTTTAATATATTATAAACTTAAGAAAATTATAAAAATGAAAATTGCTTTTTGAATAAGCTGAAAAATAAGCCAATTGGCTTAAATAGAAGCTATCACTTTTCTTATGTTTGGCGCTTTCTGGATTTTCTTTTACAAAACTGTTTTACCACTAAAAATAAGAAACTTTTACAAAGGCAACTTAATTGGAGCTTATTAATAAGCAGTGTGCAAGCTAATGAGCTTAACAGGTTATATATAAGCTTATTAGGACTTTTGAACTTGAAAAAGTTGACCAAAAAGCTACAATAGGATTCCACAAAGATAAATAAGCTATAAACAGGTTATAGGGACTTGAAATAAGCAAAAGAAAAGAAATAAGCACAGGAAATAAGCCAGTAACTAGGAGTAAGCAAGTCCAAATCCTTAACACTAACACAGGCCAAAAATGGCCAACTTGCAGGCCACTGTGGGGTCCACTAGGGGGGTCAGAGGTCCAAAGTTAAGCTCAATCTAAAAAGCTATCTAGAAGGGCTTTTCAAAAAGCCAAGGCACAAGCCCTGGGTCCCACTAATAACCACTAGGGGGCCTTTGAACTTAGGTGAGTTACACTGATGACTCAGTGTATATCATGGAATGAGACAAATTAAAAGCTCTATGCAACCCTACCAAATAAGCTAGAAAGCAGCTAATAAGCCCTGAACCTTAAAGATGGGCTTATGGGCTTTCCAAAAAGCTAAGAATCACTAGGTGGGGGTCCACTAATGAACAAGTTATGATCTAATGAACTTGGTTGGTCTACACTGACTACTCAGCATACAAAGTGAAATAATGCAAACTTAAAGGCACAAATAAGCTAACTAGATGATGACTGAGGTCCAAAATAAGCTAAGGCCTAAAAAACTATACTGATAAGCTATCCAAAAAGCTAAGGGTGAGGGGTGGGGTCCACTGGTTAAGCCAGAATGGGCCAATGAAAGTGGGTGAAAACCCTGGTACAGGGGAGGGTGTTATCCCTGCAGCCTCAAATAAGCACTTGCACAAGCTACAGAAAAAAAATCCTAAAAATAAGCCAATGGTGGATTCCTATATTTAAGTTGGTAAAATTTAACTGGTAAAAAGCTTAGTGCTTAATTGTGAGCACAAAAATCAGGTAAATTCCTGGAAAAAGTTTTTTTCTGCTTACCTATGCAATTTTGACTTTTTTACTTGAACACCTAAGTTGACTTTGGTGGATTTGGATTTGATCCTATTGACTGATTTGGTTATATTAAGCTATAAGGATGCTAGCATAAGCTATACTAACAACTATTACACTAATGGGAATGATTTAAGGGTCTAAATCCTAACAGTGATCCTATATGATGAGATTAAAAATGATTTTGACTTTTTACTGAATGAGGGTTGGTTTTTATGGTTGTTCTAAGTTATTAGGACCTAATGTGACCTTTGTGGACCAGAAACAACAGCGATAACAAGCTAGAACACAGGGTAACAGGTAAATCCAAACAACCTGTTAACTTTGGTGGATTATTGAAACTTGATCAAACTTGAACTAAAGTCTAATGTATGAATTAGAATCTATCTAATAAGCAATAAGGAAGCATAATAAGCATAAATAAGCAAGAAATAAGCACTTGAATAGTGAAATGAAAAATTGAACAAAGGCCTTACAATATGCTTTCCTGCCAATATAACTTGAACCAAGAACCAAGTAACCAATCCTATAGGCTTCCACAAGCCACTAAACCATAGCCATCCAGTATTTACTATGCTCCAGCCATCATCATCTTCTCAACCTGTATTTTTTTTATTTTCTTTTATTTTTTTTATTTTTTTGTATTTTTGATTTTAATAAGCTAAACTGGTTTAAATACTAAATTAGGCTTGTGGAGACTTATAGATGGGCTTATGTAAGCTTATGAAACAGTGAGCATCCACTTTCAACACATTACCAAGAATTTGAAGTTTTCAAATTCAAAATGCAAATTTAAATTCGAACTGAGAACTTTGGAATTAAAGGTTGAAATGAGTTTCTATTATGATGAAATCACTTAATACAAGGAATTTTGAACTAAGGATTACAATGAAAACGAGTAATTTTACTAAATGACATACATAAACTAAAATTAAAACTACTACGATGCTTCTCTTGCTTATTTCTTTTTAAATAGAGTCTTCCATGGTTCCCAAGTGGTTTCTGAGCAATTCCCACAACCATTGGATCAATTGGAACACATCTTAGCTATTGGCGGGAAAAAGACAATTGCAATTTGTCTTGTTTTATTATGCAAGGGGGTGGCATTAAATGCTGAGGTAAAGGATGTGGGATAGTGGTGTAGGCGGTGAAATGTGATGGAGATGGTGGGGGTGAGGTGACTGGTTGCAGGGCAAGTGGTGATGGAGGTGGGAGGGAAATGGCAGGGTCAAAGGGGTTTGACCCCGTTTTATTAATAAAAGGGAAAGGGAGTTGGGCCTGGGTGATTGGGCTTAGGATTAGGGGTGTTGGATCAGGCTTGTGTTTGGGTTGGATTTGGATTTGGACTTAGTAATATAAAAGGGTCCGTTTGGTTTAGGAAATTATCACAAGGACCATTTTTGCAATTCACTAAAAATTAAGGGGTGTAATATGGTACTATTCCAAAGTTATCTCAAGGGTGTTACTTGCCAATCTTGAATAAAACAAGGACCGCATTTGATGTTTTCATATTTGAAATACCCAGGGACCAAAACTGCCAAACTTTGAAACTGCAGGGACCAATCTTGTAAATTTCTCAAACTTTTCACCCAGGGACTAAACTTGGCAACTTGTGAACTCCAAGGACCATTGTTGACTTTTTCTTCCAAAATCCAATGCTTAGGGGCCAGTTTTGTCAATTTTCAAACTTGAGGGACCATTTCTGCCAATTTTGCAAACTTTTGCTCCAAGGACTATTTTTGGCATTTGGTGATTCTCCAAGGTGTGTTTTGACATTCTGAGCTAAAAAATGGTGATTTGCTTCCCCGGCTCTGGCTCTTGACACGTTTTCCAAACTCGTGCTCATTTTTGTCCTTTTTGGCTTGATTTGTGCCAATTTCTGAAATATCCGTTCCTGCATGATTAAAAACACAAAAAGACAATATCTTTGGCATTTATGGTTAGTTTGTGTCTGTTTTGGTCTTAAAATGGACAGGAAAAGGTGTATGAATAAGCACACACCAAATCCCCCAAGAATAAGGTATTGGCGTGTCCTCACGTAATGGGATCATTTAACGCCCTCCAAGATAAATAACTTTTATAACTCTTTTTACTGACATTGAAGAAGTAGAAAAATGTTCAAAAGAGAGTACAAAATCATTTATTTCAGAGAATGCTCCGTTTTTCAGCTTTTATTTACTACACTAATATTTACGTACTTTTTACACTTGTTGGGTGACGGGATGTTTCGACTTTCATCATTTTTCAATAACGTTTAGGGTCACAGAGTAGGAAACACAGCTCAGAGAGAAGTGTCCATACGGATAGAATTCATCGTTCCTGATTTTTCACCAGTTCCCATGCTAAACGTAAAAACGAAATTATAGCTTGAATTACAAGTTAGATGCTAACACTGCTCATGGAAGTTACTTGTGTAATAACTCCTGGCTCCCATTTTCCTATTTTCCTCTATTTATTTTTATTTTTGGTGGGAGATGAATTTCTTCATATTTTCTTGTTTGATAATTTTTATTCCGAAAAAGATACCATATTAAGATGCTAAGTAGTTTTCTATCTTTTCTCTAGAATCACTGCTTTAAAAATTAGGTCCACATCAAAGAGTTGGGATTCACACAGACTCATAGACATTAGTTGAGGAGAAATACACGTGCACATCATGTATCTGATCTAGGACCCTGCACATGCACCTCACGCGCCATCAACTTTTGTCACTTAAGCTCATAACTCACTCTTATTCATCATTTTTTTTTATGTTGACTTACATAACATGGGGTATTTCCACTCTAGATGTTCCTGAAATGAGGACCCAAAGGTTTTAGGTCAAGACCTCACATATTTCCGAAAAGAGGTTCAAAAGTTCCGTTTTTAGAATTGCAGCTCATGGAATGACCTTGATGTGTACCCAAATTTTAAAACAAAGATTCTTTTAAGAAGATAAAGAACTAAGTTTCGTCATAACATAATGTCTTTAATTATTATTATTACAGATATAAGGTGAGACAATTTTGTGGGAGCAAAAAGCCACAAGTACCTATGATGAGCTCTAAAGAGAACTAACTACTCCATGTTTAGCATCTAACTTCTAACCAAACTCTATATTAGTAGCTCGCTGGCATGAATATTTCGACGCTTCAACTAACGGATGGTCACTAGTGCACTTCTTGGCTCGATGGCACGTTATTTGCATAACGAATGGTCACCAAGTTACACACTAGCTCGCTGGCATGATTACTCAATTAATCTAGTAATCGGATGGCCACTACCTCAAGAAATGAGATTCTCGAACGCTTAGCCTCACAAAGTTAAGGGAACAGCTAGGGCTCAATGTGCCCGGTCAGATCAAAATTTCTATTCCTACTCTACCCAGCGGAAAGTCAGAACAAAATGTCAAAACTTATTATATTTTTGCAGAAAATTTTCTAATTTTTTCAATTGTTTGTGCTTTTAAAATTTTCAATTTTTTTGGATTTTTGAGAAAAACTTTGTTGCATGAGTAAACGGCACATGAAATGTGCAAGTCAAATCGAAGATACCCCCATACTAAAGTTAAACATTGTCCTCAATGTTTCAAAGGCGAGGGTCATCCTACGTTGTATCTAAGCTCGTTTATTAATTATGCCAAAAGATAACATTAGTAAAGGATATCAGAATTCTTGAACGATGAAGCTTTTATGAAGTAAGGACAAAAATACGAGCACGAGAGCCTTCATGCATCAGGAACAATTACCTGAACAAACACAATGACCACAAGACAAAAGATGCAGAAGAGGTTGCCCTCTTCCCGTTATTTTATTAGAAAGAAGAAAGAAGTCAGAAACATGGGTGAAAACCTATGTGTATGCTAATGTTTTTGTTCACCGAGTCACTAGCTTGACTCGATCCCCGAATTCATTGGTTCGTGGGGAAAGTTTGGAGATCCGGGACAACCATGGGTGGTATTTCCCCTCCAAAGTAGTGCTTCAACCTATGACCGTTCACTTTGAAGTTGGGACCGTCGGGTTGAGATAACTCAACGATTTCATATGGAAACACTTTGGTGCTAGTTAAAGGCCCAGACCAACGGGTTTTTAATTTGCCCAAGAAAATCTTCAATCTTGAGTTAAAAAGGACTCGATCTCCAACGTTGAAAACGCGGTTCTTGATTTTTGAGTCGTGGATCTTCTTTGTCTTTTCTTTGTAGATCAAAGAATTCTCGTAAGCCTGATCACGAAGTTCGTTTAATTCATTTAATTGAACCTTGCGGTGATCACCCGCTGTCTTGAGGTCGAAGTGGGAATGTTTCAAGGCCCAGTAGGCTTTCTGCTCTAACTCAATCGGTAGATGACACACTTTCCCGTAAACCAGCTTGTATGGAGTGCACCCGATGGGTGTTTTGTAAGCTGTATGGAAAGCCCAGAGAGCATCATCTAGCTTATCTGACCAAGAGGCACGGTTTTCTCCTACTGTCCTCTCCAGAATTCTTTTAATGCCACGATTGGAAACCTCCACCTGCCTACTTGTTTGGGGGTGGTACGCAGTGGAAATACGGTGAGTGACACCGTACTTTTGCATGCCTCTCCTTACAGGTTTCACTTTCTGAGGTTATCACATTCTTTCGCACTTCTATCTTTGATTCGTTTGTTATTAGTTTAGATACCTTTTCGTTCGTTCAAAGAAACTATGAGAATAGAAGAGTCATTAAATGTTAAGTTCGATGAAAGTCCTCCTCCTACTTCTAAACCTCTCGTAGATGATGATATAATAGAGAATCAAATCATTGAAGATCAAGTTAATGAGTCTAATAACAAGGAAGATGAACCATTAAATAAAGAAATAGTTTATGTTAAAGAGTCAAAAAGCCATCCTTTGGAAATAGTCATAGGAAAGTTGAATGAAAGAACCTTACGTTCTCAAGCTCAAAATCAATTTTTGTTTTGCATCTTCTTTAGAACCTAAAACGTTAATGAAGCTATTGAAGACGAAAGTTGGATAATGGCTATGCAAGAAGAGTTAAATCAATTTGTAACTAATGATTTTTGGAACCTTCTTCTACATCCTAAAAATCAAACAATAATTGGTACAAAATAGGTTTTCAAAAATAGATTAGATGAAAATAGGATAGTATCCTGCAAGAAAGCTAGACTTATTACACAAGGATATAACCAACAAGAAGGAATAGATTTTAATGAGACCTATGCTCCCTTAGCTAGATTAGAATATATAAGAATCATTTTAGCTTATGCTTGTGCTAAAAATTTCAAGCTTTATCAAATGGATGTTAAAAGTACTTCTCTTCGCATCAAACTTTCTATGAAACAAAATTTTCAAAAACCAACACCCCGTACTTTCAAATTAAAATCTTTTCACGTCCAGGACACTCATGTTTTCTCTACATAATTAATACAACGTAAAAACCTTTCTCATACATCATATCATATGCCTCTTGAATGCTAAAGACAATACATAACCAATATGTATTTTCGGGTGCATTCAAATGTAGCAACATTAAAATTAAGGAGTCTTTAGGTTATCTCACGAATCTTTATTTTTATTCTAGGGTCGAGATAACCACAACTCTACATAGTTTACATATAGGCACACACTAGTCCTAATATGTTTTCTACACAAAACTGCAGTCTGTTTGCATCAGATACCCGGATCCCTGTATTTACGCAGGTCGGATCCCTTGATGAGGCAAAAAATGAACCATTTTTAGGGGGTCATTTAAGCCGGAATTGGAATTTATTTGATCAAATATTGCCCTAAATCGTTCCTTTTGTGATTTTAGGTACTTTGGGAGTGAATTCTGGAAAAGGAAGCATTTTGGACGTTTTTGGAGCATAAAAGTGAAGAAAACGGCAAAGTCTTAATTTTCCTTACTGGGAACAGTACCTGACGGTTTCAAGAAGGATTTGATGACGGCGTCAAGAGCAATTTTGGTGACGACCCAGAGAAAACGTGACGGCGTCAGAACAAGGGCGTCAAGAGTAAAAGTGGTGACGGCCCAGAGTAGAAACACACATGACGGCGTCAGCTTTGGATCTAGGCATTCCAAGAACTTTATTGGCGGCGAGATGACGGCGTCATAATTTTCCTCTTGATGCCGTCACCTCCTAAAATCTATATATACTTTTCTAATTTTCATTCATTAGGAGAGGAACTTGTGTGGAGAATTCTAGGGCCGAACCTAATAAACCCTAGCTCTTTTGTAACAGTATTTTCAAGGGTTTTCACCCCTTGAAACCCTTCATGTTCAATTGAGATAAGTATTCTTCCAATTCATTCAATATGTCTATGTGTTGTTTGAATATATCTTACACTTGTCTTGATTTTAACATGCTAGGCTAGATCGATTGTGTGTTTGCTTAGATGTAATGAAACCTAGATGTTGATTATAGGTTGATTGCTTGTTTATAGTTGTAATGGATGAATGATTTCAATGTTAGGCTTAAGAAAACTGGCAGATCTCCATTGTGTAACTTGCTTGAACGTCTTAAGAAACATGAACCGATGTGTACTAGGTTTTTATGGTTGTATTTAATGCATGAGCGAATTCTAGTGATCCCATGTTAGGAGCTTCTTAGCTGGCTCGACATAGGAGTGAAGTAGGAGCTTATAGAATTGGGGAAGTAAGTATGCTGCCCCATGATTGATATTAAGGAATACAATCCGTCATCCACGCAACTGGAACAAGTAATTAACCTGTAAAAGATATCTAGGGAGTAGTTAAATCTAAGTAAACACAATTCTCCCGTATATTGTTCACACCATATTAGTTTAATTTAGTTTATTTTCATTTTTTTTATTTTTTTTATTGCGTCTTAGTTATTGGGTTAGTTGACTAGCAACTAATTCCGCCCACTCTTCCAATACCCGAGATTTTTAATCGCTTTCATAAAATATAAAAAATACAAAAAGAATCATCCCTCACCTCTAGACCTAGTTTTTAGGCTTTCTAATCCTAGCGACACTATTCCTGAGTTGAACGATCAATCCCTCGGTATTTGTCACTATACTATACTACAACGATCAGGTACACTGCCTGGTGGGGGTTGTAAGCTTCTCGAGATCCCTCGAGAGGTAAAGTATGGTGCAATTCCCACTCATCAAGTTTTTGGCGCCGCATCCCGGGGAATAGTTATTGTCTAGGTTAGGATTTCTTTTCATTAGGTCTACTTGCTAGATTCCTTTCTAGTAAGATTTTATTTTTATTTTTAGGTTTTCTTTAGTCTATCTTACTTCTTCGTGTTTTTGTTCGTAACTCTTTACCATCCAACATCATGGAAGGTGGTAACATCTTTGAACCCATCAACCCACCACAACAAGACCACCCACAAAACCCACCACTAGCCTACCAACCTCTTAGGCCCCGAACCCTAGGAGAGTACTCCCGACCTAGCCACCAAGGCTACCGAAACACCATTGAGCTCACCCAAGGAGCCAATGTGTCTCCCTTGCGATCCGACACCATCCGGTTGGTGCAAAGCGGATGTGCATTCCATGGACTTCGTTCCGAAGATCCTAATCAACATCTCAAGGACTTCCTTAAAATCATAGATTATATAGACCTTGATGTTACAACTAAAGAGTCGAGCCGATTACGCCTATTCCAATTCTCTCTACGTGATCAAGCTAGTCAATGGCTTGAACGTCTACCCACGGGATCCATCACCTCATGGGATGATCTCACCAATCGTTTCCTTGCTCAAATTTTCCCACCGGGGAGAACTACCAAGCTTAGAAATGATATATTGATGTTCCATCAACGTCAAGATGAAACTCTATATGAAGCATGGACTCGTTTCAAGGACTTACTCCAAAAAGTCCCTCATCATGGCATAGATCTTTGGCTCCAAGTCCAAATCTTCTATGACCATATCGATCTCTTCACAAGGCAAACCATTGACCAATTGGCCGGTGGCAAGCTACGTGATCTAAGTGCGGAAGAATCATGGGAACTCATAGAAGATCTTGCTCTCTATGACAACGAAAGTTGGAATGATCCCCGTGATTTGAACAAAACGGTCAAGGCAATATCTTTGCCTTCGAACAATTCTAGCACTCCCGACCATAGGATCATGGAACTTGAAGGTCGAGTCAAGTTTCTCATGAAATCTTACGAAGCTCCTAAGCCTTCAAGCCAAGTGAGCAAAATTGCTTCTTCATGTAAATTGTGTAATGGCCCTAACGAAACTCATAACTGCATGGAGCTTCTGAAACGCGCTTATAATGAATTCACACCATCACACATTGGTCGAGGTCCTCGAAACTTTGACGAGGCCTATGAGGCATGGAAGGATAAACCTAATTTCAGAGGGTACCAAACTCGGAGCGTATCCTTCAATGACTCCTCCCCACTCGAATGGTCCAAGCATTTTCCGTCACAGAGCACTCCTAGGCAAAGCTATGAAGATGCCTTGCGAAAATTCATTCTATCTCAAGAATTACAGCTCTCTACGCTCGAGACTAAATTTAAACAACAGCAAGCCGATATGAATAACAAGATTTGTAATCAGTTAACTGCTATTAAAGAGCACGCTGTTAATAAACCGATTCAAGCTGAAGAGGTCAAATCTGTTACCGTCATGAATCAGCCAACTTCTCCTGTGAAAATAAAAAGTCCTAGTAAGCTATTTAAACATCTATCACCAAAAGTAAAAGATCCTGTTAACCCCCTAGGACCAATCCATTTTGTAAATACCATCACCACAATATCCACTCCCACACCTGACCAGAACCAACAACCAGCTGGACATATGGGTCATAAAACTAAGGATGAAACCTCAAGGTTAGACCACAAATTGACCAAGAGCCCTACCAACTCATTCGAGGATTCCGTCACTCAAGAGTCTAGCAAATTGGATGAAGTAAAAGAGAGGTCGAAAGAGCATACGAGAAATCCAGCAATCTCGGGTAAATCTATTATAGAGGAACCCGAAAAAGATTTGGTGGGTGTGGCTAATAGGAGTAGTGATAGGACTGAGGGAAGCAACTCTAAAGTTTTCAAGATTTCCTGCACTCTTAGGAAAAGGCTCTTTACCAATACTCATATAGATCCTAGCCTCCCTATTAACATAATCCCCCTTTCCCTTTACCATGCAGCCTTCCCTGAACGCACGGTGTATGAAAGAATCAATAACGCAGGGGTAATAAAAGACTTGTTAGTTATGATTGGAGAACTTGTCTACAACATCGACCTCACTGTGGTTGATGACATAGACTCCAACACTAATCTGAGATTAACTAATCTTGTTCTCGGGAAACCATTTGTCAATGAATCGGGAGTAATCCTTGATGAGAAGGATGGTAGCGCATTATTCACCAATGGCATCAAGAAGGTAATCTTCCGTAGGGGTAATGAGGAGGTGTACAAGTACCGTCCATCACTGGAAGGGAATCTATATGGATCAAGGGATGGAGGATCGGGGAGGATAAGGCGACGTGATCCGAATAATCTCAAAATCCCCTGCATGATCGGTCATAAGTATTTCGATAATGTCTACATTAACGTATTCCTGCCTAAGAATTTTATGTCCCTATTTCACTATAACAATATCTGCAGATGGGGAATGATTTATAAGGGAGAGAATGTGGTTGGTAGAGATCATGAAATCCAGGTATTCGTAGGAAATATGGCATTCACTATGGAATTTACGATCGTGGACAACATCAAAGACTATGTCGACCCAAGGTTGTCACAAATTGTTTTCGGAGCACCCTTTTGTGAAATCACTAATTTAATAGTTGATGACCGGAACGGAATCATGACCTTCGCTGATGGAATTAGGAGGGTGTCATACCAAACGTCATACAAGAGGAGAGATCTCAAAGAAATCGATTGTGATGGGCTTGATAAGCTAAGTTCTCAACTTATCTTATGTGATGAAGATGTTCGGAGAGGATGTAAGAACACTTCGGATTTATCATGTGGATTCTTTAAGGATGTTAGTAAGCTTGGGTCCAAGTATCGAACGGATGTCTTCAAGTTCGAAGACCCAAAATACCTGCACTATGAAAGCGATACCAAGATAGGAGATGACCTAGAGAGTGAAACCAACGATGAGGTGACGTAGTAACCCATGACCTTGAGTCTAGCTACAAGACTCGTAAATAAAGAAAAGCGCTTCTTGGGAGGCAACCCATGTTTTGTGTGATTTTTATTTGTTTGATTGTTATTTGTTTCCGTATGCATGCTTTATCTTTATTATTGGTAGATCATGTTTCAAAATAAAATGGTGAAAATACTTTACTTTGTTGTTTGGCTTTGTCTTAACTTCATCCAAAGGTATTTCGCAAAAGATAAGTGTAAGCGGAAACCTCAAATATATTTTTAAGAAACAAAATTGATCATGATTCTCCACAATATTAAGTGAACATGTATATTTGTATTTGTTCGAGTCAAATGCTTGTATCGAGTCATAATGATGTTTTGCAGGATTTTACAGGAAGTAGGACAAAGTTTTTCCAGAAATTTTCCAGAAACTTAACATAAGAATTTTTGCAGGTCACTTCTGACGGCGTCAGGAAGAAATTCCTGACGGCGTCACGTGTAAAATTCTAGAAATTTTGCTAGTTTTGTTTTTTTCTAACGGAGTCTTAAAGTTTTTGTTGAATCTTTAGTTTTATAATCTCCAGGGAATCTGCAAACATCATTCCACAAGCATTATATCTTACTTTGTTTTCTAGGATTTATTAGCATATATAGATTGCCGCCGATTTTACGCGAGGTTGCCGTGTTTGTTTTCTCAGGTTTAACAGGTTATGTTTGACAAGAAGATGATTTATATTCTGGAGGGAAGCTTTGATTGTTCATTTTCTTGGAGGAAGATCTAACCTTGTTACCACACTATCCATACCGAGCGAATCAGGGTTGTATTTGATTTCATTCTTTTACCTGTTTTACTTTTATATTCTTTAATTGAACATTGGGGACAATGTTCATCCTAAGTGTAAGGGGAGGGTAAATGATGATACCTTATAGGATACACTTGCACTTGAGTTTTTTTGTTTGATGGTAGGTATGTAATAAAACTATGAGAAATACTTGTTAGTGTAATTTTAGCGCTAAATTTAAATTTTTTTACAACATTTAGGAGTGAAACTTTAGCCATAGCAAGCATCTCATGGATAAGAGTCGTATGACTAGCACAAAACCGTATCATTCAAAAAAATTTTCCACCCAAATATGTGAGGTTCGCCTTTAGATTTGATAGGAAAAGCATTTACTATTAGTGCTTATGAGTGTACCGGTAGCATTTAGATTCTAGAACTTGCGTTAGTGATGCATCCCGAGACCGCTAGTGAGACTACATTCGTGTAGTAGGATTTACTACATGATAAGAGGCATTAGGATCACCCTTGTGTTAAACCCGTATCATAATTACATGACCATTTAAGTCATATTACTTGGCTAGTTAAGTCAACTAATTTTTCCCACACCCTTAGCGTTGTACTCATTTTTAGTACACGAAACCCCTAGTACACCCCTTCGAGCCTATCTTTTCGTTTCTAACTTTAAGCATCTTACTTAAAGGAAGAATTTGTTACACCCCACTTAAATGTACAACCAAATCACCTTAGCCTTCCGTGTATGCACTCATCTTTAGTGCATTATTGTTATTTGTTTAAACCCTTAGTTAATTATCTAATTGATTACATGGTTGCTAAGTCGAGTCATATCCTTGTACATATTGTTTTGGGACGATTGGGACTCATGGGTAAACTACTTATGTTATGGAGTAATGGGGAAGAACATCATATATTACCCCCATATGTGCGTTAATCTTAAAAGTACTCCAAGTGTTTTGATTATCTTAATTCGAGTCATTAGATTAGTTTATTGTAAAGTATGTAAAAATTCAAGTGTAAGGGGAATGGTCATTCCCTATGATGTATTATTTTGGATGGTAGGGTAAGAGTGTATGCAAAAAAAAAAAAAAAAAAAAAAAAAAAAAAAAAGAAAATCAAAAAAATCAAAAAAATAAAGAAAAAGAAAAAAAATAGAAAAAAGAAAAGAGAAAAAACATACGGACTACCATCCCGTTTCATTCTATATTTGTTTTATGTTTTTGTTATTTTTCATTTATTAGCTTAAGTCTAGTCTAGTCTTGGCTTAGCAACGCCATATTGTACATGTAATTAACCAAGATGATTAACTCGCCACCAATAAAGATAGCCTTTATCCAACAAAACCGTGTATTCCATATCCCTACACCTAACATTACAACCCTTTAAAAGACCTCTTTGATAGTTTATCCTAGGTGCTTACGCCATGTGGTGGAGGTTTGATCCTTTCCCAAGCCTATGGTAATCTATTTTGCTATGACAGGTAGTGAGAGATGTTTTCCATTTCCATATTGTGATATTTACTTTATTACACCCGAGAGATGTGAGAATCTAAACACTATTTGTGAGGTGCTAGTGTATAACCTCCGTGCTTGTCTTTGGTCTTTAGTGGAACGATTATTTGTTGTAATTACTTTTATATTAGTGTTAAATGACCCCTAACTTGTATTTTGATTAGAATAAAAGCGCATTTGCTTGAGGAAAAGCAAATCTCAAGTGTAAGGGTATATGATGAGGCGAAAAATGAACCGTTTTTAGGGGGTCATTTAAGCCGGAATTGGAATTTATATGATCAAATATTGCCCTAAATCGTTCCTTTTGTGATTTTAGGTACTTTGGGAGTGAATTCTGGAAAAGGAAGCATTTTGGACGTTTTTGGAGCATAAAAGTTAAGAAAACGGCAAAGTCTTAATTTTCCTTGCTGGGAACAGTACCTGACGGCGTCAAGAAGGATTTGATGACGACGTCAAGAGAAATTTTGGTGACGACCCAGAGAAAACGTGACGGCGTCAGAACAAGGGCGTCATGAGTAAAAGTGGTGACGGCCCAGAGTAGAAACACACATGACGGCGTCAGCTTTGGATCTAGGCAGTCCGAGAACTTTATTGGCGGCGAGATGACGGCGTCAGAATTTTCCTCTTGACGTCGTGACCTCCTAAAATCTATATATATACTTTTCTAATTTTCATTCATTAGGAGAGGAACTTGTGTGGAGAATTCTAAGGCCGAACCTAATAAACCCTAGCTCGTTTGTAACAGTATTTTCACGGGTTTTCACCCCTTGAAACCCTTCATGTTCAATTGAGATAAGTATTCTTCCAATTCATTCAATATGTCTATGTGTTGTTTGAATATATCTTACACTTGTCTTGATTTTAACATGCTAGGCAAGATCTATTGTGTGTTTGCTTAGATGTAATGAAACCTAGATGTTGATTATAGGTTGATTGCTTGTTTATAGTTGTAATGGATGAATGATTTCAATGTTAGGCTTAAGAAAACTGGCAGATCTCCATTGTGTAACTTGCTTAAACGTCTTAAGAAACATGAACCGATGTGTACTAGGTTTTTATGGCTGTATTTAATGCATGAGCGAATTCTAGTGATCCCATGTTAGGAGCTTCTTAGCCGGCTCGACATAGGAGTGAAGTAGGAGCTTATAGAAGTGGGGAAGTAAGTACGCCACCCCATGATTTGTATTAAGGAATACAATCCGTCATCCACGCAACTGTAACAAGTAATTAACCTGTAAAAGATATCTATGGAGTAGTGAAATCTAAGTAAACACAATTCTCCCGTATATTGTTCACACCATATTAGTTTAATTTAGTTTATTTTCATTTTTGTTATTTTATTTTGATTGCATCTTAGTTATTGGGTTAGTTGACTAGCAACTAATTCCGCCCACTCTTCCAATACCCGAGATTTTTAATTGCTTTAATAAAATATAAAAAATACAAAAAGAATCATCCCTCACCTTTAGACCTAGTTTTTAGGCTTTCTAATCCTAGCGACACTATTCCTGAGTTGAACGATCAATCCCCCGGTACTTGTCACTATACTATACTACAACGATCAGGTACACTGCCTGGTGGGGGTTGTAAGCTTCTCGAGATCCCTCAAGAGGTAAAGTCTGGTGCAATTCCCACGCATCATCCCTTCTGGGGTAGATCCGGGGGATCCGATGGCACAGAAGGCAGTTTTGCCAATCATTTGACAATTCCTACTTGAATTCTCTTCTCTTTTCTATTTTTTACTCGATCTTTACTGAGTTTAAATCTTAGTAGTTAATGTCTTATGATTATTTGCATTCAATTTATATCTAATCAATAGATTATGGGTTATTTTGTGGTTTTAGCATTTATTGCAATGCATGATCTCTCTTTATAAATAAGGTCCTGAGATGCTTGCTTCTCCATCATCCCTCTCATCCGACAATCTCATAAACACTCTTAACCATGGCTTCTAAAAGACCACAATCTTCTCAAACCGTGACTATTTAGTTAAAGAAATCAACACCCTACAAAACATTACCAACACCTTTGAACATCACATACAAGAAACCATCAAAGCTTAAAACACCAAGTTTACTCTACCAACCTCCAACATTCCACCACCACCAAAAGCAAGAAAAAGCGCACGTATTAGTGTGAGACCATGTTGCTTTGTCAATCCTCTATCCAACAACTCATTACCTCCTAGCAACTTCTCACCCCCCACCGACTATCAAAAGGCACCATCTTCTTCACCAAGCTCTCCAAAAGAAAACAACTCTCCTTTCTTCACCTCATTAGAAGAACTCCTTAGGACACCAACAACAACTCCATCACCAACTTTAACTCCACCACCCGCTCCAACTAAACCATCTAAATCCACACTTTCTCTTTTACCTAACATTAACCCCAAAGAGCTAGTTTTCTCCACACCTCCTACCTCACAAAAATCTCTCTTCAATGACCTTGAAGAATTACCACCTTTACCATCCATCACCTCCCTAGAACACTTAGCTAATCAACCTTTACCAATCCCTGTCATCATGGATGTTGATCCCACTATACCAACTTTTCCACCACCTCTTCCGCAATCTAATCAACCAACTTGGATAGATGAATCCTTACCACCTCTCCCACACTACCTATTTTGTGAACATTGCCAAAGCTCTGGGAAAGTAGCCATAGAAATTAGGGATGAAATGCGATTCATTCTAAACCACATCCTTGATCGCATCAACATCATCACCCACCGAAACTTCCAACTTTAAACCATATGCAAGCATCGAACGACCAATAATATATTTTTCTTATTTTTATTTTTATTTTTTTATTTTGTTATAAGAACAATTCCTTCTTCTTATTTTTACAAATGTATGTGATACTACTACATTTTGGATCATTTTATTACAAGGATTAGTTCTACATACCTTGTCTCTTCTTCCTCAAATTTCTCATCTAGCGACATGCATCTATTACTTCTACTTCTTGATCGTGTCACTAACATTCTATCTTGTAGGTTTTCGACTCCATTTTTTCACTTGACGTCCTCATCAAGGGGAAGCAACCGTCAAGGGGGAATTTGTGCATTTTGGGATCAAATCCCACCATACTTTCTCTTCGACGCTCTTTTTGTTTCGACAAAAAGGGGAAGAAGAGAGTAAAACTTTAAAACCTTTTCTAAAACTTGAAACATCTAATCTTTAAATTTTAATCACCATAATATTATGTTTTGTCATCAACAAAAATGGGGAGATTGTTAATACAAATAAACCGTAAAAGCATTTATTAATATTTAGCGATCTCTTTAGGTTTTATCGATAACAAACATAAGATTATGTAAAAGTATAATCTAAACATTACATGTTTTTACATTTACCATTTACTATTTACATACAAATATACTTACTTGTAATAAAAAAAATGCATGAAAAAGAGTTGGGTAATCCATAAATCATAACCCATAACCCATGGAGCTTGACCTATAACCCATGACCCATTACATGACATCATGCATGACATAGATAATGGGTAAAATCCATAACTCATGACCCAAAGTCCATAACCCATTACCCAAAGTCCATAACCTATGATCCAAGATGTCTTTGACATCATTCATGACATCACATAACCTATAACCCAAAACCAGGAATTGTAACCCAAAATCCGGACTGGTACTACCAGATACCCGAATCCCTTGCCTTACATTGGCCGGATCCGTTTGGGAAGGGATTCGTCGGATCCGGGTGAACAGTACTCAAAATTTCCTATAAATAGTGAGCCATTTCTCTCTTGTGTCTCTTCCCACTTAGATATATCTTCTCTCTATATTCTAAGTTCTCTAACCTCCTATCTAAAGATCATTCTTTTAGCTTTCTTTCACTAGAACAAAAACTGGATTTGGCTACACCCAATATGTGTGACGAAATACATATAGTCACACACGATTTTTCGAGTGTGTGTGACTAAAGGTCGCGTGGCCATAGGGTACCTATGGTCACATGTTCGAGTTATTTTTAGTCTCGATTACAAAACAGTAACCAAAACGTAAATATGTGTGACTAATTGGGTACAAATTTCGTTGGATTAAGCAGTATTAGTGACCATAAACACTGTATAGTCACACATAACATTTTATTTTTATATATTTAGTCACATACAATTAAGCATAAAGTGGCCAAAAGTGTAAATATGTGTGACCATACGGTGTTTAAATTGAACAAATGTGTGTTTTGTGTGACTATTGATCATCCAATGGCCACATGAATTGTATGTTTGTGTGGCCTTTTGCAACATTTAGTCACACAAAGCATGTTACTTTGGGGTATTTAGTCACATCCAATTAAGCATAAAGTGGCCAAAAATGTGAATATGTGTGACCATATGGTGTTTAAAGTGAAGGAATGTGTGTTTTGTGTGACTATTGATCATCCAATGGCCACATGAATTGTATGTTTGTGTGGCCTTTTGCAACATTTAGTCACACAAAGCATGTTATTTTTGGGTATTTAGTCACATACAATTAAGCATAAAGTGGCCAAAAGTGTGAATATGTGTGACCATATGGTGTTTAAAGTGAAGGAATGTGTGTTTTGTGTGACTATTGATCATCCAATGGCCACATGAATTGTATATTTGTGTGGCCTTTTGCAACATTTAGTCTCACAAAGCATGTTTCTTTTGGGTATTTAGTCACATACAATTAACCATAAAGTGGCCAAAAGTGTGAATATGTGTGACCATATGGTGTTTAAAGTGAACAAATGTGTGTTTTGTGTGACTATTGATCATCCAATGGCCACATGAATTGTATGTTTGTGTGGCCTTTTGCAACATTTAGTCACACAAAGCATGTTTCTTTTGGGTATTTAGTCACATACAATTAAGCATAAAGTGGCCAAAAGTGTGAATATGTGTGACCATATGGTGTTTAAAGTGAAGGAATGTGTGTTTTGTGTGACTATTGATCATCCAATGGCCACATGAATTGTATGTTTGTGTGGCCTTTTGCAACATTTAGTCACACAAAGCATGTTACTTTTGGGTATTTAGTCACATAAAATTAAGCATAAAGTGGCCAAAAGTGTGAATATGTGTGACCATATGGTGTTTAAAGTGAAGGAATGTGTGTTTTGTGTGACTATTGATCATCTAATGGCCACATGAATTGTATGTTTGTGTGGCCTTTTGCAACATTTAGTCACACAAAGCATGTTACTTTTGGGTATTTAGTCACATAAAATTAAGCATAAAGTGGCCAAAAGTATGAATATGTGTGACCATATGGTATTTAAAGTGAAGGAATGTGTGTTTTGTGTGACTATTGATCATCCAATGGCCACATGAATTGTATGTTTGTGTGGCCTTTTGCAACATTTAGTCACACAAAGCATGTTACTTTTGGGTATTTAGTCACATAAAATTAAGCATAAAGTGGCCAAAAGTGTGAATATGTGTGACCATATGGTGTTTAAAGTGAAGAAATGTGTGTTTTGTGTGACTATTGATCATCCAATGGCCACATGAATTGTATGTTTGTGTGGCCTTTTGCAACATTTAGTCACACAAAGCATGTTTCTTTTGGGTATTTAGTCACATACAATTAACCATAAAGTGGCCAAAAGTGTGAATATGTGTGACCATATGGTGTTTAAAGTGAACAAATGTGTGTTTTGTGTGACTATTGATCATCCAATGGCCACATGAATTGTATGTTTGTGTGGCCTTTTGCAACATTTAGTCACACAAAGCATGTTACTTTTGGGTATTTAGTCACATACAATTAAGCATAAAGTGGCCAAAAGTGTGAATATGTGTGACCATATGGTGTTTAAAGTGAACAAATGTGTGTTTTGTGTGACTATTGATCATCCAATGGCCACATGAATTGTATGTTTGTGTGGCCTTTTGCAACATTTAGTCACACAAAGCATGTTACTTTTGGGTATTTAGTCACATACAATTAAGCACAAAGTGGCCAAAAGTGTGAATATGTGTGACCATATGATGTTTCAAGTGAAAAAAATGTGTGTTTTGTGTGACTATTGTTCATCCAATGGTCACATGCATTTTTTGTTTGTGTAGCCATTTGTATTATTTAGTCACACAAAGCATGAAGCAAACAGTGACCAAAAGTGTAATAATTGTGACTATATGTATCTTTTAGTCACATATAAGAAATCAATATATATGAAAACAAATTCAAATATATATTAAATATCAAAACGAATTCAAATACAATAAAATTAGAATTTATATGAAATTGTAATGTCGTACATAATAAAATTTTCATAAATTTAACGACTTCTGAGTCTTGATCTTCTTAGCAACTTCCTTTTGAATGCCATTAATAGAGACGTAAATGTTTTTGCGCGCCGTTGTTAATTTAGGTGCAGTTTTGTTCTCAGTAATCTTTGGTATGGTACTTGGTGGTGTAGCATGTAGGAAACAAAAGCCGGGTGTATCAAACACTGAATTAAATATGAAGAATTATATATACGTAAGTTGATAAATTAAACACATGCATGTATGTACCTGTTCATCAAAAATCACTTGATCCTTTGGCCATGCCCAAAAACCACCACATGCAGCCTGAACTGTTTTGAAATCGTTACTTCCTACATCCGGGATGCATGCTGCATCCACTAAAGATTTATCAACAGACACTCTGTAGCAATCCGTTGGGAGTGGTTTGTTATGAAGCATTTGTTTTCCTTCACTCTTGTATACAGTACCCAACGCTATAATACTTGTTTTCTTTATATGCCATAGTTTGCACTTAATTTCCTAAAAAATTGATTTGTTGCATGTACATTTGTATCAGAAATTAATTAAACAAAAGAATATATGAACATGTTTGAATACATACTTGTATTGGAGAAGCATGTTCTTGTGATTGGGAATCTTGACGTGAAGAATCCTTTCGTTTGAGTCTATTCAGTTTCTTAGATGAGACAGATTTAACAGGTTCCTGTACATATAAACACGGTAAATAAGACATGTATGTGGAATTCTAAAATAACAAGGGGATGTTTTATTACTTACACTTATTACCATTTCCTTTTCCAAATTTGCAAGTCCATTAGACTTGTGAATGGTCGCAACTTTCTCACATCTAGCAACACGTGTTTCGGCATCCTCATCAGCACTGCTATTTATAATATTCATGTTCACCGGAGTTACCTGCATTATAATATGTTATTTGGTAATATAATTTCACATTTGTAACAACAAAAAAAGCAACATAAAAAATGTCTTACTTCTGTTGGTGTCGATGGAGTTGACGTTGACTGCAACGTCTGCCCCTTTTGGGCAGCCAATTGATTCATCAAATCCTGGATTACCTTATCTTTTTCTTGACATTGGCGTCTCTCATTTTCAAGTTCACTTTGAAGTAGCACCACTCTTTCATCAGATGCTTGTCTGATTCGAGGCAGATCAAAGTACCTCTTGTAGGTTACTCCACCTCCAACTCCTCTCGCATATCCTCCCTTTTCCTTACCTAATACAACTGTTATGGCATCAGTGCCATGATCAATCTTCAAGGTTCCTTTTTTGATCTTGTCCTCCGTTTCTTTCTGCACACACCATATGGGAAATAGGTTATTATTTGTTGATCCCACTTTCAACGATGAACATAATACAAACTTTGAAGTAAAACTTACTATTTTTTCTCCCACAGTCCTAATCTCATCATCGTGATATTCTCCATCTTTCTTCTCCCTTCCTTTCAACCACAGCGTACCGCGCGATGGTTCTTCATCTGGTTCAATTTCTTTTTTCTCGATCTTATAACCATCAAATACATACACATGTAAGATAAACCAATATAAACGATACTAAGATGCTATTAAATGCAAATGTGCAAATGTTTAATGTTACCATTTTATCTATCACATTGGCGTATCCACCTCGTCCCATTGTATGCTGATAAACACACTTGGAATGTGCCAGTTTAGCTGCAGCTGATTTCACCTTGTAACACAAAATGATAAGGAGTGAATATGTATTAATGTTGACATTATAGAACTAATATATATGTGAAAGATAGTGAAACTTGAATAAAAATGACTAATTAACACCTTGTATTCCTCCGTAGCCGTGTACTTTACAAAATTGATCCAATCTTCGGCTTTTATAATTGCACTGTACTTCGCCGGTACTTCATTTAGTTTTGAAGGTGTATTTTGGTTTGGCAATATGTAGTTTTGTGCCAATTTCCTTCTGAAATTCCTTAGAAGTTGACCAAGACGATTCATTATCAGCTTTCTTACTGTCAATTCAACAGCAAAAAATCGCTGCAAAGAGTAACACAATGTTATTAATTAGTTGCACATAATTTAAATGCAGAGCAAAAAATCACTTATTAACACCTTGTACCTACAACAAGCAACCCACTACTATCACACATACGACATGCACTCAAACAAGAACAAACATATCGACATAACAGACACTCACACAAACACAACTTGTATACTAAACAAGTATCGATCCTTCTTTTATTCTATAGTTTATCCAGGTTATTATTCGTATTCTAGATACCACATACATGTTCAAATGACCAGATTCACAACCGTATACCACAACATATCAAATGATTCCAACACTGAAATAAGGGACATATATGTAATATGGATTCTTGATTTCATGGTACGTATAGATTTAATTCTATATTAATGGGTTGAAAAAAAGTATATGTGTACTGTGATTTCGTCTCACATTTTATCCCTTGCTTCTGAATCAACTTTCTTCCACGATAGAATCCTGACACCTATATGCTCACGAACCAAGTCACCCAAAAAACTCGAAAACAATGCTCTGTTTTTTCCTGTTAACCTATTCAAAGCATCAAAGGTTACACTGACCTTTACTCCATCGGGTTTTCCATATTCCCGGCGAAACTTAGCTAACCTAGTTATCCCCCTCTTAACTATATTCATATTTGAATGGTTGTTTTCATCATCCTCACCATCTACAGAATAAACCTCTGATTCATATCCTAACTGTTTATCATTTAAATCTTCATTTTCTTGATCATTTTCATGATCAGGATGAAACAAATTATCTATAGTTTCCATGATTCGTCAGAAGTAATGTATAAAAGAGAATTAGTAAACTTAGTTGGTAAAGAATGGTGTAAAAATTAAAGGTTTTGATGGTATGGTCGAACCCTAATTTCTTGGAGTGAAAATAGGCCTCATGATGGGGCAGTTTTTGAAATAAGGAAACTATAATTTCCTAATTTTTTTTAAAATTTTTGGCTGAAATTTTGGCTCCACATTTGAGAATTAAAAATTTTGGCTCCAAAGTTATAATTAAGAGTTTAAATATTTAATTTTGGCTGCAATTTTAATATTTAAACCTAAATATTTATTTCAAACCCGGTGTCCCAAACACACTGCAGACACACTAAAATCACCACACGTCGCATAAAAATGAACAAGCAAAAGCAAAAAATTGACTTAAAGCAACTAATTAAGAAACTATAACTCACAAGCAGTCCCAGATAAACAATTAAGCACAAAAAAAAAAAAAAAACCGAATCCAACCAAGGACTGCTGATACAACAACCAGCCAAACACCCCCTTAAAAGGGCCGTTGTGATTTTAAAACTAAATAATGGTTATACAAGCTGAGATTTTGAAAGTTAAATGTTCTAGTAACTATATTAATCACTGAAAAGTATATTTTAACAAAAAATAAGCACTAACAATAAAGTTGTTCGGTAACCATACCAGTAAACAACAACATACCCTGTTATATTATGAAGCAGCTTATATGTTCAAAATGGAACCCTATACCTGCAAGCACATATAACAAAACCATAAGAACAAGTAAGTATCAACTTAACGTAGGTGTTCGGGATCGATTACAAAAACATAAGAACAAGTAATTACCTGCAACCACATAATACTCTAAAAGCTTTTTCAGCCAATAGGTGTATATTCAATGTGTGAGTCTTTTGCATCGGCTTTTTCAGCCATCGTTAACTATCGGATGTTCTTTTTTCTTCAAGAATCATACAACACTAGACTTATGTTTAAATCAGGGCTACAAATTAGCCGAATAAGATTAAGCTTGACTCTAAGACTCATTTAGCTTGAATTACCTAATAAATATCGCTTTGTTTGCAGCCCTAGTCACATGTATATTAGCGCGTAAAACTTACACAGGAATCGAAATGCTCAAACAAAATGCAGTTGCATTCTTATATTTTCAACCTTGCTAACATATTCAAACACCACTACATATTCGAAAATGCAAAACAACATCTAAAATAAACTGAAACAAACTATCAAAGGCATTTCTTTTTAATCTAATAATATTGATAGCATTAACAACTGATCAAAAGACATAAAACATGTAAATTAAGCCATTGATTCCATTAATTTTCCATTTGAAGTGTTCATACATACAAAACATGGAAATTTAACAAAATACATAAGATATAAACATATAAAACCAAACAAAGGAAACTTCACATCCCATGGAGACAACCCTTCAACCAGTCATGGTCTCAATCTGTTCTTCCTTGGTCTGGACATCCTCCTCAGCATCAGCAATGAGATCATTCAGGCTTTGCAGCTTAGCATTGGCATTCTCCCTGTCATGCCTAAGATCAAGCAGAGTGTCAAACAGGTCTTCCTCTCCAAGAGCTTGCAACTCAGCTATTAAAGCATTAAGCTGCCCAATCTCATTCTTCAATGTGGTGACCTCTTCACGCATCCTGTTTATAAAGCCACGGATACTGGAGATTTGCTGACCCTTGAAGAAACTCATGTAACCATCAACAGAGGTCTCCCCGCTAAAGTCAACAAGGTCATCAATCACACGCCTAGCCACTTGGTTTGGTCCTGATGGTGCTGTCATTGATAATGAATTTGGGTAAAATAAGGATTGATTGAAATGATATTAAAAATTGATGAAGTAGAGTGGTAGGGATGGTGATGTGGGAATTAGGGTTTATATAGGGGATTTTTGTGGTGAAGATTAGCGGTGTGAAAGTGGTGTGGTTAATACGCGTTGGAACCATCATGATGATTTGACGATTAAGTTGGTGGCGGCGGTTATTTTAGAAAAACGGAGGGAGAGACTCCTTGTGATGATGATAACTCATAAATTCTGTGTATGAGAAGCCATAATGTTTAAAAAAAGTCAAACTAATTCCTCCTTATTTTAGACTATCACTATAAGTTAGGGTTGTTGATCGGTTCGGTTCGGTTCTCGGGTTTGTTCGTTTAGTTTGGTTTTGTCAAAGCGGCTATAGTTTGATTCGGGTCATTAAACACAAAAACGTTTAAAACCATAATAAATAAACGAAAAGGAAAAAAAAATGATTAAACCAGAAGAAAGTAAGACAACGTATGAAACGGAGGAAAACGTCTAAAATAGATGAAAACGGCTAAAAACGGACAAAAACAGAAAAAAAAACGTGTGGAAATGGACTGAAATATGAAATAACGGGGCGAGAACGTGTAAAAAAGGAAAAACATATGAAAAGGGATAAAACCCTATGACAAGGGGGAAAACGTGTATAAACGGACTAAATCATGAAATAACGGGCAAAAACGTGTTAACACTGACGAAGACATGTAAATCCGTAAGAAAACATATAAAAACTGACTAAAAAGGATAAAGACGTATGAAAATGGATGAAAATGTAAGAAAACATATGAAAAAGGACAAAACCCTATGAGAAGGGGAAAACGTGTATAAACGGCAAAAGGGAGAAACTGGGAGTCAGATATCATATCATAATCAGAGTGTCATATCAAAAGGTTCATATCCAATGTTGCGAAAATCACGAATCAGTAGTCGGGCGGTGGACCACCTTGTAGCTTGTAATCGGTCTGGGCGGGATGAATCGGTGATAGGGTATAAAGTGCCGACTATTATGATTGAATGTATTGCTTCGCATGAAGTCAGATATAGGACAGTAATCCACCACGAGCCCAGAAACATAACATATCATATCATATAACAGATAATCCACTAACTGTAGATAACAGATATAGGATGCATCCATACTCCCCTGCAGATAACATAGTGGCCAAACATATACTTGAGCTCATAACATGTAACATATAAGGGATGGTGTGGAACGTCACTCAAACACACTAGAGTCATATATGCCATTGGTGCATCAATGACCCCGACATGGAACCCCCATGACTAGTGAAATGGCTCGTGTATCAAACTGATAGTCATATATCATATCTTAATCAGAGTGTCATATCAAAAGGTTCATATCCAAAATGTGCATAACAAATGGGTCATATCAAATGGTTTAGAAAAGCATATCAAAGGTTCATAATAAAAGTTTCATAGCAAAGATTCGTCATTAAGGTTCATAGTAAAAAGAATCATATGAAGATTCCTCATTAAGGTTCATCAAGGTCGACAACAGGGCAATATCACCGGTTCATATGACCCAAGTGTACTATCGGGTTGTTCGGTTAGTTTGGTTTCATTCAATTAGAAAATAATAATCATGAATATTTTAAAAATAATATTCAAATTATAACCATTTATAAAGATGGGCGTGATCTTTTTGAAATTCACGGGTTGAAAAGGTTAAACGGGTTTTGGGTTGACACAGTCAACCCTTTTTTGATACAAAAGTTGCCACATTAAGAAAAAAAGCTTAAACGGGTTGTCAAGTCGACCCAATTAATTTATTCACAACCCGAACCTACCCTGATTAATAAATGGGTTAGATGGGTCGACCCAAACCCGACCCGAAATATATTTATACTCAACACCGAGTTACTAGTTCCTCTCTTTTTACAAATGCTTCAAACTGAAACTGAATTGGTTACACTTTGAGTCATCCCAATTAAAATAATAATCATCAATATTATGGGAACGCGTAAGTTTTTCTCGACCTTTGATTTTCTGCAGTCTCTTCAGTTCTCATGATTACTTGTTTTAATTATTTCATTTCTCATTAATACTCTTAATTTTTTTCAGTTCATGCATCTACCCTTTATATATATCTTGGTTTTATTTTTATTTTTTCAGTTCATCCACATACTTTTTTCAGATCATAAACTTTTCACTACAACCCTAATTGAAAATGTCTGACACGCCGTACTTAGATGAACTGAAACAACTTTGTGGGTCCGAAAAGATTCATGATTGTTTTATTGTTTTGAATATTCAGGAGATACCTACCAATGAGGTCAACATGAGGAATGTTGCGGCCGTCAGAGACGACATGAGAATGCAAGTGGATAAGAGGACAGAAAGAATGATGGAGGTGTTTCGGTTGAATACTGATGAAGAAATGGCAGCAGAGGATGTTTATGATTCAATGCATGAAGTCCAGCTAATTGAGAGGCGTTTGGTTGAATCCCTTGCTAGTGTGGTGGCTGACTTTCAGAGGTTGATATCGTTGAAGAAGGAGACCATTGAGATTCTGGAGAAGTATGAGCAAGAATGAAGGTAGTTGTTGGGTTTTTTTTATGGTTTTTGTGTCTGATGGTCTGATGTTGTTGGGTTATGTAATTATTTTGATGAAAACTTGTTATGTATTTATGTTCAATGGGATGGTTGGTGAACAATGGTTTATGAACAATGGTTTGTGAAAACTTATGATGGTTATTATTTTAATGGTATGTGGATATTTATGTTTAATGGCCGTTTGTTTTGTTATGTACTTTGATGATAATCTGCATGTCTCATTATTTTGTTCCAATTTTTCATAAATATGTGATTGTTAGTTGTTATTGTTAAATGTTGGTTGCTTTTGTTTATATGTGTTTAAATTAGCCTAGTACAAGGTTATGTATCAGTATTATGATTTAGATTGATCATTTGCCTTTTAAATTTGTTAAATCAGTTATTAAACAATCTGTGTTTTAAAGTAGTGTTTGGTTAGGTCTGTGTAGTGAGTATTAGTTGAACTCAGTGACTAAGGCCTGTTCATACAACTTTCTTAACACCTAAAAAGTCAGAAACAAACAAGGTTTTAGTGGATATAAGCTTTAAAGTCAAAATAACCAAGAAATTGGCCTAAAATATGTCTGTGTGGAAATTAGTGTGGCATAAGCTTCAAATCATCTCACAAGTAGTTGTTCTAGCATAAATTAGTCTTAATATAGCTTAAGTCACATTAATCAATCAGTAAATTAGGATCAAATCTCACAAAAGTCAACGTAAGTTCATAATTTAAAAAAGTTAAAAACATAGTTGTTTCAGAAATCCAAAAATAGGGAGATTCTTGGTTTAAAATTGCGTTTTGCGATCCGATGCGCTAAAGGTCCCAAAAGCCATTGCGTGATGCGTGATGCGAATGCGAGCGCAATTTAGACGCATTGCGTTTAGTATTAAAAAAAAGTACAAAATTATTTATACATAGTATATTCTTTCAAGTACCAAGTAAATGCAATAAAGTTACAAAATAAGTTACTAGGATATTGAAATTAGGCCAATAATTCATTTGTAAAATAAATAATTTGAAAACGCAAGATACTATATTTTCGTTATTATGTTTTATTTGTACATCTTTTAACAAATTTTATTTTTAAAATCCCATTTAAATACTTGGATCTCTTGTATATAGTTTCTTTTATACAAAAATGACCTAAATTCTAGATTGCGATAATTGCGGCCATTGCTAGCATTAGACAAATGCAGTAAATTGCGGTCTAATGCAAATGCAATTTGGGATGCCCTTGCATTAGGCCCCATAATGCGAAATTTCAAATGCAATGCAATGATGCGTGCAATTTGCGCAATGATGCGCGCATTTTTAAACCAAGGGGAGATTTATTTTGATTTTTGTATTTGGATTGGGAACCTGAGCTTTTCACAAATCATAGTCCCTAAGCTCATCTTTAAAAATCTGTGTCCAGCTTATTTTTAGGATTTTTATTGTAGCTTGTGCAAGTGCTTCTTTAAGCTTGCAGGGCAAGTACTTGGCCTGTGCACAGGAAATTGACCATTTTCAATAGACCATAGATTGTTCAATAGTGGGCCCCATAGTGTTATTATTGGCTTTTTGGAAAGCCAATCAGCTGATCTTTCTAGTTAATAGCTTATTTTGCAATTTCTAGCTTATCTAATAGGGCTGCAAGTAGCTTTTAGTTTGTCCCATTTCACTGTGTACACTGGGTGGTCAGTGTGTACTAGGTTTTTAGCCAAGGTTCATAAGCTCTTATCTGGCTTATCTGTGGACCCCAGTACACAACCTTGGGCTTTTTAGGGAGCTTACAAGTTCAGCTTATTGGATTAGTCCTTATTTTGGACTCTAGCCCTTTTACCCTTAGCTTATTTGACTCATACTTGTGACCTGTCTCAAAACATACACTAAGTGACTCAGAGTTTGCACACAGGTTCCAAGCACCACCCAGTGCTTATTTGTGTCCTTTGCCTTGTTTCAAGTTGTTTTAGCTTAAGGTAGGTACAACTCATGTAGTTACAGCTTATTTAGCTTATTGTAGCTTATTTGTAGCTTAATTCCTTTTATAAATCCATTTTGGCTTAAAAAAATCATCTGTAAAGCTAAAAAGCTCATAGAGAGCTTATTTTTGACTTTTGAAAAAAGTGTTTTAACAAAAGTTACTTATAATTAGTAATAAAAAAGTTTTGTAAAAAGAAAATCAAAAAAAATTAAAATAAATGGAAAAATTGCAAAAAGTGGGGTTCAAACCTGGGACCTCAAGCATACATGTACAATACCACAACCCCCTTCCAATTGCTCTGGGGCACCAGTTCCGTTTGTTATTGCATAATCTATATACTTAATATAGTCCATGTTCCTTTTAGCTTATTTTTGCAATTTAGCTTATTTAAATGCTTATCCGTACCATTTTCCCCCTCCTCATATTTTTCCTAGGTCCCTTGTAACTTGTAGCATTCCTAGTAATTTTCCCATAATTTTTACTCTTCACTAGGTAATTTTTAGAGTTAATTTTAATTAAATTACATTAAATAAAAAAGCAAAAAATATATTAGTTTTAGTGTTTAATTTTTATGCCAGATAACTTTTTATAATTTTTTTTACCTTTTATAAGGTTTCAAGCTTATGTAAAAATTACTTTTGCAATTTTGACTTTTAATCTCTAATCACTCCAAATTAGTGTTTAATTCATAAAAAATAAAATAAAAGTAAAAAAAATGAAATTATTTGTAGTCATCTATGACTTAAGAAAAATAATTTTGCATTTTGTGAACGTCCGATTTTTAATTCAAAATTTATAACAAGATATGAGCTGGGTAAATTCAAATTTGAAAACCTCATTTAAAACATGTCTATAAACGTTTAAATTTGAAACGTTTAAATTTCAAATTTCTAACAAGAGATAAGGTAAATTCAGATTTCAAATCCAAACAATGCCCTTATAAATAGCCATCACTAGGTTATCACAATGATTCACATACAAAAACGTAATTCACAAATTATTAAGTTCAAAACAATGTCTCACAACGATTCACCTGATAATGAGTCAGTTTACAACACCCGACACGAAGATCTTTTCCCTGTATTCCCATACGACAATCTACCACAAGATCTGTTTCCCGTATTCCAATATGACAATTCACCACAGAACACTCCACCGGAATTTCTTTTTCCACCGGCAATCAATCCACCGGCAAACAATCCACCCCACTACAATCCACTGGCAAACTTTCCAGCACAAAACCAAACCAATGCATGTGCGTTGACTGCTGAAGAACTGTATGACCAAGATATGCAAGAAGTGTTACATGTTGAAGCAGAGGAAGAACGTGAGAGAAGAGCTCGTGAGGAGTACTTAAGAGCTAAACAGGCTCGGAGAAACCGTCGTTGTGCATGGCGAATAAAAAATGGATTGCCCCGTGTGCCATCGAGTGACGACGATTCGAGTGCTTCAAGTCACGAGGGCTATGTGTCGGGTGATTCATTTTCTTGATTCGTAATTTAATTTAGATGTTTTATGTTTACGTATCGTAGTTTAATTATCAAGTAGTAATGTTTAATTCACATGTTTTATATTTAATCATTGTAGTTTGTGAACGTCCGATTTTGAATAAAAAAAAATATTTGTTAATATTTTTTTATATATATTCTTTTTTAATGTTTATTCTTATTATTATCTTTTAACAAAATACATCTACCAGTTAGACCAAAAAAATTTTGCGTGTATAGTATATGAAGCCATGATGCCATTGTATCTCCTAATATATGTCACTTAAAAATAAAATCCGGCCATTTGGTTACCACAGCAGTTATTATTCACATAAACACACAAGTCGTACGTCGGCAAACTAACCGTCATCCCAAACTCATCTCAACTACCACAGGTTAGGTTTTTTCGATTTCTGTTCATGATCAAAGTCAATTTTTTAATTTCCCTTCTTTTGCATCTTGCTTGAAGTAATTTATATATACATAGTTGTTAATAATGTGTCCATGAGTTTACATTATACTTATTGGTCTGATTGACTACTTTATTCATGTTAATGAAGTTTAAACTCATTTTTGTGAAATGGTTTTAATCAATATTTGAATGATAAGAACCTGCATGTAGGGTTAGTTGCCTATAAAAAAACAGTTTAAACCCTAGAAAATTAGAATCTAAGAGTATGTTAGTTATATTTGACAAGTATTGAAGTATAGTAACTGTGTTGATTAGTTATGAGATAACTTATGAGAGATTGTTGATTTTGGTAGGGGCTAATTGTACATATTGAATGGGTTGAAGTTGTGGTATAAAATTGGTTATTTGACTCACAAATAATTCAGTAGGAATGGTATAAAATTGGTATAAAAATGATAATCATTTGAGTTATATTTGCCAAGTATAAACAATGTATTACCTTTAGGAATGAGTTGGTTTCGGTCGGGTTCGGTTGTAATTGCATGTAGGAATGAGTGGGCTTCGGTCGGGTTTGGTTTGTGTATATAGAATTACTTTAATGTTAAACTATTTGCGTGTTAATCCATTTGAGTTTCATTAGCAAATGTTGATTAGCAACTCATGATGGAAATGTATAGGTTGCCTTAACATATGCTATGTTGATTAGCAAGTCAGGATGGAAATGTATAGGTTGCCTTAACATATGCTCTGTTTTTGTGTAGAAACATGGCTGAATTTGTTGTCAGGTTAAACCCAAACACGTATCTAGAGTCGCAGGTAATCGCACACATATGCCTTAATGAATTTATACCAGCCGTGTACTTTACCTCATGTTTCCATGGAAGGAGTACAATCTACATCACAAGTGCACAGAGGGTTCGTTTCAGAGTTGCATTGCAGACTCAAACTGACGGCCCCATACAGTTAACCGGTGAAAGATGGAGGGCATTTGCTTTGGCAAACCTTAATCGGGATGTTAGGACATTGCATTTTGTTGAGGAAGGCGAAGACTGCTTCTATGTCACAGGATACAATCAGGACGGAACAGAATATGGTGGGTACAACATGAATGCCGGTCGGTTATCAAAGTTCAAGTCTCGTGTTTTTGACTTCTATGATGAGATCCAGGTATTAGATATTGATAATTATTTAATCTTATGTCAAATGTGTGATTTCATAACTCACTAAATTTTTTATGTACTAATAAGGTTAGTATTAAAAATTATTTGTAGACACTACCTGCTGCATTACTTAATGGAGTAGGTAATGCACGCCAAATCAGAATCCACGGAAATGGGATCAAATTTGTCGTGGATGTCAATATTGTTCAAGCAGGAGGACCCGTTGTGTATGAGTTGGACATGGATGGATGGAACCACATTGAAGAAGTGTTGGGTTTAGAAGCTGGAATGACAATCATCTTCACAAGGAAACGCGCTACAAAGTTATTGCTTACCGGCTTCAAAAGTGACGGTAGTCTAAGTACAGACGCGCATTTCCTTGGTGCCACCAATTTGCTAATGGTTCAGCCTGGTTTGTTAGAGACCGAAAGAGGTAAAAAGTTATGATATACTTTCATACTCCAAAATATTATACTCAGTCATTTATATAAATAAAAATTAAAAACAATTCTGTGTAGATGACAATCGAATGAAACATATTTGCCAATGGCCTTCACATCGAGACCACTTTGGTGAAGGGCATTCATTCTACAAAAGATTTTCAGCAATTCTACTACCAGGGAAACTTGTACGTATATATCCATTCATAAATATTGTTTACATTTGTTCAAGTCGTTTAAACAAAATATTTACTTACTAGAAACTACTGCAGGAAATCCCGGAAGAATTCCTGCTCTACCATCCTATCCACCCATACCGTAAGGTGCTCATGAAACATCGTGATGTTCAGTTTTTCATGACAATGGAGTGCGAGCATGAGGAGCCGTAGATGCCTGGAACTGTTAGTGTGTTCGGAAGGTGGAGGATGTTTGCCAAGGAATGCTCTTTCGAGTTTGAAAAAATGATCAGATTCAAGTTTATACATTTGAAGGTTGATGTGAATGGAAATGATTTTCAAGACAATGTCTATCCCGTTTTTCATCTTTGCTAACTCAATTCTTGATTTTATTGTTCATGTTCTGGAAGTACATTTGATACTTTTTTTGCATATCCCATCTTTAGTATATAACTTCTTTTGGATGTGTGTTGTGAATCACACATTGATGGGGTACTTTACCATGAACATGTACTTAAGTAGAAACATGTAAGTATTACTAATGGTAGTTATGACATCTATGTTACTTTGGTCACTTATGCAAATTATGCAATGTAATATAACAATACTAGTATTATGCAATGATTGTACATGTTTTATGAAATTGAATTTGTTGTAATTTCTTAAATTTATGCAATGTTGTTAAACAAATGCTCAATCTGAAACTGAGTATTTCTCATGTCATATTGGTTTTGAAACTGAGCTATTTCTTAATTAATTTCCTAATTATTACTTCAAAGCTAGATAAACTAATTTAAATCTAAAAATTAAATAATTAAGAATATTAGACTTACGAAGAATACACAAGAAAAAATTTGCAATAAATACTTAAAGTATTGAAGTTTGAAGGATAAATAAAAGTGACAAAAACAGCTTATTTAAATAAGCTGTAATAAGCTTATTTAAGTAATGAGAAACAAGCTAAAAGGTTAATAAGGTGGTTAAAAGAATTAAAGAAGAAGGGTATAACAAAAAAGTCCCAAGGGCATAGATGGTGTTGTTGTTTGTGGTTGAGTTTGAGGTGTAGTTGAGGTCAGGGGTTCGAGTCCTAGTTCACCCCTTTTTGCAATTTTTTTTTCCTTTTTTATTTAAACTTGGTTTTAACCTTTGCTACTACTTGTTAATCGTGGCTAAAGATATTTTTCCTCCAATATTTTCGTGAAATTTTGTAAAATTTCTTAAAAAAATTGAATGTATCCCCTCCAAAGTTTGCATCAATCCCATTCCAAACTAATCAAAAACAATAACAACTCCTCCTATCACATCCACAAATCCCTCTCATATCACCACACATCCGGTAACCACCACAACTCTCGTCACCACTGGTAAGTATTGTTATGTTCCTTTTGTATACATCGTTATAACAAAATATATAAGTAACCATGTTAATCGTCTTAGGTAATTCATTATTCCTCCTGGACCCAAACACCCCTTTAACAACTGTTTCATTAGACTTCATGGACATATTAGCAGAATTCAACACCAAATTACATCTTTTAGAAGTCCTAATCATTATTTGGAATGTCTATTTAAATTTTAAGCTCATCAACTGCTTATTCATGGAACAAGAATTTAGATACTGAATTGGTAATTCCTCATTGACCCAAACACACCTTTAGGAACTGTTTCATTAGACTTCATCAATTGCAGTATGATGTTGTCTTCTATAATCAATAACTTGGACCTTCTTTTTAACTTGGCTACAGGGACTACATTTATAAACATGGACAAGTCTTGGATGAGAAGTAATAGGACCGGCAAAGCTTATGTTGATGGAGTAGCAGCCTTTCTTGATTATGCAGTAGACAACTTGCTAATGATGGGGAACATCGACCCACAAGTTAATAAACGAAAACTTTTACTGCCATGTCCGTGTACAAATTGTTTAAACCACATAGAGCGTAAAGTGGATGAAGTGCAGTTCCATTTATTCAGTAATGGGATTGATCTAACCTACATAAACTGGACTAAACATGGAGAGAAGGCTGACCCATCAATAAGTGACCCAAAACCTGTTGACGATACAATAGAGTTTGTTGACAACACGGATTTTGTTTCAGATATTCCAACAGATGCCCAGCAACAGTAGAAATGGTTAATGCTACAAAAGATAATTTTGAATCTGAGGATGACCTTGTCAAATTTCAAGAACTATTATTAGATGCAGAGAAGCCTCTTTACGAAGGATGTCCCGACTTCACAAAGATGTCCGCAATAGTTAAACTACTAAACTTGAAGGGTAAGTACGGATGTTCTGATAAGTTCTTTACTGAATTACTAGGATTGTTAAAAAAGATGCTACCTTCTGGTAACGAAATGGTGGAAAAAACTTATCAAGCAAAAAAAATGATGAAGTTGATGGGTTCAGGATACAAAAAGATACATGTATGTATCAACAACTGCATGATTTACTGGAACGACAGTGACAAGGATTTGACTGCGTGTCGAACTTGTGGGACATCAAGATGGAAGGTGGATAATAAAACACATAAAGTGTACGAAAACATTCCAGCAAAGGTAATGTGGTACTTTCCCATTATACCTAGACTGAAACGACTATTTAAGATAGAAAGTATTTCAGAAAAGTTAAGATGGCACGCGACACGAAGGATAACCGATGGTGTGTTACGTCACCCCGCAGATTCACAAGCATGGCGTACTATAGATGAAAAATTCCCTGAAATTGCTGAAGATCCAAGAAATTTACGGCTAGGAATATCGGCTGATGGTGTTGACGTCCACACGGGAAATAGGCATCACAGTGTATGGCCAGTTTTAACTATCATATACAACCTTCCTCCATGGTTGTGTATGAAAAGAAAGTTTATCAATCTTTCAGTATTAATATCGGGATACCCGGGAAATGATATCGATGTTTTTTTAGAACCGTTGGTTGATGATCTGCAAACCTTATTCGATAAAGGGGTTGATACATATGATGCATCCACAAAAGATACCTTTAAGCTACGTGCCGTTGTGTTATGGACAATAAATGATTACCCTGCACTTGGTACACTATGTGGCTGCCCGTACAGTGGATTCAAAGGTTGTGTGGTATGTGGGAAAGATACAAACTGTGTTCGACTTCCTGCTTCATCCAAACAAAGCTATGTTGGTCACAGACGATATCTACCATATGACCATCCTTTCAGAAGGCAAAGGAAGGCATTTAATGGACAACCAGAATTTCTCCCGGCTCCAAATCCAATGACCGGGGAACAAATATACAAAGAGGTACAACATATTGAAAATAAGTGGGGAAAAGGAAAAGGACCAAACAATAATGCATCAGGAAACCAAGAAGATACGAGAAGCGGAGGTGGGAAGATTAAAAAGAAGAATAGAAACACAACAGAAGAAGAGGGGAGTTCAAGTAAAGTAAACGGACAAAACGATGTGTATTGGAAGAAATTCAACATTTGGTACCGAAAACTTCGGTATTGGAGGCATCATTCTGTTCCACATTGTATTGATTTTATGCATGTAGAAAAGAATGTTGCTGAGAGCCTCGTGGGAACTTTACTACATGTTCTAGGAAAGACGAAAGATGGACTTAAATCTGGCTGCGTTCGGGGTAAAACAAAAGTTGTTTGCTATGCAAGGACAAGACAGTACAACACTACCTCCAGCAGGTTACACATTAACTAATGCTGAAAACGACATTTTTTGTGAAACATTACAGAACATCAGGGTACCACAAGGCTATTGTTCAAATTTCTCTAGTTTGGTCAGCCTAAAGGATAGGAAGCTCATTGGCCTAAAATCGCATGACTATCACATGCTAATGCAAGATTTCCTTCCCATTGCAATACGTTCAATCATGCACCCACCCACACGATATGCCATTATCAGGTTTTGCTTTTTCTTTAAATCGATATGTAAGAAAGAAATAATATCGCAAGAACTAGATAAGATGCAAACAGAACTGGTAGTGACACTTTGCCTACTCGAGAAGTTAGTTCTTTCCCCCGTCGTTTTTTGATATTATGATACACTTGACTGTGCACCTAACTAGGGAGGTAAAATTATGTGGTCCAATATGCTTTCGGTGGATGTATCCATTCGAAAGATGTATGAAGGTTATTAAAGGACATGTGAGAAACAGGAATAGACCAGAGGGATGCATTGCTGAGGAGACTATTGCGGAAGAAACAATAGAGTTTTTTAGCGAATATCATAAGTCCATGAAAACTATTGGTATCCCACATGATAAACATGAAACTGATGAAAATGAGGAAGGAAACCCATTGTCGGCTGGCAAATCAAGTGAATTTTCTGCGGAACTCTTTCAGAAAGCACATTTGTATGTATTACAGAATACAGATGAAATTGTACCGTATATCGAGTAAGTGTTACTTAACACATGTCTATTTCTTTACTTAAAATGATCTACGAAATATGATAATCAAGCACATTGTTTCAGGCGACACAAGCAAGTTTTGAAAAGAGAAAACCCGGGTATGCGAATAGCATTACTTGAGAATGAGCACAATAAATCTTTTGCTAAGTGGTTACACAAAGAGGTACGTAATTAATCTTATGTTATTTATAATTGAGTTTTTATTTTTTATTTTTTTTTATTTTTATATTTTTGTGCAAATATGAATATTTTATTAGTCTTAATATACATCATAACAAAATTACTTGTAATGAAATTCAGGTTGAGAGAGAGTTGCAAATCGACAAAGAAAGTGTATCCGAAACTGTAAGGTGGATATCATATGGACCACGCGCTAGCTTAGTGAAATATGATGCATATGACATCAATGGGTATACATTTCGTACGAAATCTCATGAAGGCAAAGTTTACCAGAACAGTGGGGTTAGTGTTGAGGCATTAGATCTGCACATATCTAAAGACGTTGCAACCACAAGGCAAGCCTTTTATTATGGGGTTTTACAAGAGATATGGGAACTAGATTACCGTTACAGGCAAATTCCTCTTTTCAAATGTGATTGGGTTAATCACAGAGGTGGTGTGAAACGCGATACTATTCTTGGGTATACGTTGGTTGACCTGAATAATTTAGGCCACAAGGTTGATCCGTTCATATTAGCCTCACAAGCACGACAAGTGTTTTATGTTCAAGACCAGGTAGATAAAAAATTGTCTATTGTGTTTAAGACACCTCCCAAGAATTACAAAGATAAGTATGACGAAGTCGATGAGGAATTTAGTACCGTCATTCACCAGGACAATGATAACATATTGCCACGTGTGGATCGACGTGACTTGGGTCATGAATCACGAAATGACTACTATCGAACCGTCTGTGGAGGTGTTGTTATACGAAAATCCAAGTGAACCATTATATGTAATAAGAGCTTGGGAATTGTTATGTTATGTTAGGGATGTATGTAATATTGCCTTTATGGCTCACTTTCTTAATAAATTTACCTTAAAGATAACCAAAATTGTTTTACCTGTTATTTATGTGTATTTTGTGTGGCCTTTGCTAACATTTAGTCACACAAAACATGCTTTTGGGGTGTCTTTAGTCACATACAACTAACCATAAAGAGACCAAAACTGTGAATAAGTGTGACCATATGATGTTTACAAAGTAGTAATGTGTATTTTGTGTGACTATTGATCATCCAATGGCCACATGCATTTTGTTTTTGTGTGGCCTTTGGTAGCATTTAGTCACACAAAGCATGCTTTTGGGGGTGTATTTAGTCACATACAAGTACACATAAAGTGACCAAAGGTGTGAATAAGTGTGACCATATGATGTTCAAAGTGAAGGAATGTGTATCTTGTGTGGCTATTGATCATCCAATGGCCACATGAATTTCGTTTTTGTGTTGCCTTTCTTAGCATTTAGTCACACAAATCATGGTTTTGGGAGTTTATTTAGTCACATACAACTAACCATCAAGTGACCAAAAAGTGTTAATAAGTGTGACCATATGGTGTTGAAAATGAAGGAATGTATGGTTTGTGTGACTATAGATCATCCAATTGCCACATAAATTTGGTTTTTGTGTGGCCTTTACTAACATTTAGTCACACAAAGCATGTTTTTGGGAGTGTATTTAGTCACATACAACTAACCATCAAGTGACCAAAAGTGTTAATAAGTGTGACCATATGGTGTTGAAAGTGAAGGAATGTGTATTTTGTGTGACTATTGATCATCCACTTGCCACATGAATTTGGTTTTTGTGTGGCCTTTACTAACATTTAGTCACACAAACCATGTTCTTGGGAGTGAATTTAGTCGCATACAACTAACCATCAAGTGACCAAAAGTGTTAATAAGTGTGACCATATGCTCTTTAAAGTGAAGGAATGTGTATTTTGTGTGACTATTGATCATCCACTTGCCACATGAATTTGGTTTTTGTGTGACCTTTACTAACATTTAGTCACACAAACCATGTTCTTGGGAGTGAATTTTGTCACATACAACTAACCATCAAGTGACCAAAAGTGTTAATAAGTGTGACCGTATGCTCTTTAAAGTGAAGGAATGTGTATTTTTTGTGACTATTGATCATCCACTTGCCACATGAATTTGGTTTTTGTGTGGCCTTTGGTAACATTTAGTCACACAAAGCATGATTTTGGGAGTGTATTTAGTCACATACAACTAACCATCAAGTGACCAAAAGTGTTAATAAGTGTGACCATATGCTGTTGAAAATGAAGGAATGTATGGTTTGTGTGACTATAGATCATCCAATTGCCACATAAATTTGGTTTTTGTGTGGCCTTTACTAACATTTAGTCACACAAAGCATGTTTTTGAGAGTGTATTTAGTCACATACAACTAACCATCAAGTGACCAAAAGTGTTAATAAGTGTGACCATATGCTCTTTAAAGTGAAGGAATGTGTATTTTGTGTGACTATTGATCATCCACTTGCCACATGAATTTGGTTTTTGTGTGGCCTTTGTTAACATTTAGTCACACAAATCATGTTTTGGCTACACTTAAATAATGTGTGACAAACTGTTTAGTGTGACTATATGTACTGGATTTTGGCTACACTTAAATAATGTGTGACAAACTGTTTTGTGTGATCGTATATGGCATTTGGTCATACTATTAGAAGCAAATGTGACTATAAGTTTAGTGTGACCATATATGGCATCAAGGTTACTTGTATTTGTCACACGTTCCAAAAGCATATGTGACTAAATGATCTGGAACAAAATCACCTGTTACGTTTAGTCACATAAGGGTCGATTGTGTGGCAATAGAGGTCTTATGGTCACACATTCGAAATTCTCATGTGTGACTAATTCGTAAATGCTGTCAATTTTCCTACCTTCAGCCACACAAATTTTTCAATGTGTGGCTGTTCCAAATCGAGCATGTGTGACCATAGGTCATTTTTGGCCTAGTGTTTCTCTTGTGTTCTCAAAGTTCTTCTTACAAGACGAAATCACGCTTTCTAGCATAAGATCCATTCCTTTCTTCAAGTTGCTCGGATTCTTCATCACCTCAAGACCACTGAGTTGTCTCTTATTGTTGATACTTCTTCTTGTATTCTCAAAGCTGTTGTGTTGGATTGGCCTTCCGTGTAAAGGACTCGGTATTTAGCTTTGTACCAGAAAAAGTGTAAGCGACATTGTGAGGTTTCTCCACTGGTTGAAGGAGCTTGTTGACATAGTGTTTACAAACTCTCGAAAGGGCAAGGAAGGTGTCCTTGTAGCTGAACCACTATAAACCATTGTGTCTCGCTTCTATCCTTTCATCTATTTACTTTTATCGTATTTATTTCTTTTCAAAGTAACTTGCATTATCCATATCTCAATATCCAAAGGTTTCACATACTATCGATCTAAAGTTTTATAAACTAAATTTAAATCGGTAAAAACTATTCAACCACCCTTCCATTTTTGTATAATTTAAGAGAGTATCAGTGTAGTTGTGTTTGTTTTTCATTTTTGTCTGTGGGTGTAGTTAAGCAAATTTTTAAGGAAGAGAAAAGGTGATCCACTCTTATCAAAACCGTGATTAAAGAAAATTGAGATGTCTTTTAAAAGAACTACATCATTTCAGAAATATTTTGCTAAAACGATCTTATTAAAAAAAAAATAGGCCAATCAGGTTGCTTTATTTTAACATGTGGCAAAATTGGGCATTCTTGAGCCAATTGAAAGTCCAAATTGAGACAAATATGTCAAATTTAGTGAAAAAAAAAATAAAACTCTAGTATGTCAAATTTTGATGGAGAAATTTGGTGAAAAAAAAAATAAACATATAAGTGTCAAATTTATAAAAACAAAAACTTAAAAAAGATGATTTAATTAATAAAACTCTAGTGGTTGAATTTTAGATAAATTATATAGACTTAAGTGTAAAGTTATAAGTTTTCATGTTTTTTTAATAACTTTAAAAAATAAATGAATACCTCCTTAGACAAGTTACACCCCAAGTCTTTATATTTAAAAAGTACAATATATATGTTGTTTTAAAAATACAACATATATGAAATTACGAGTTATTATGTATGTAAATAAATACATTTCTGATTATGAGTTTAAGTAGGGATATGTGAAGAAAAAAAAAAAAAAAAAACAAAAAAAAAAAACATTTTTCAACAAGGACTCATGTTAATTCTTTTTATAAGTTTAACCCATGTGTACACGGGTTTGAAAAATAAATACGAATAAATTATTATTAACAAGAATATAAATATCAAATATAATCACGGGTTACTGTGATATAAAAATAAATATATGCGTACTTATAACAACGACTCACGTAATTCATATTTAAAATTTATATATAGATTTCCCCAAAAAAAAAAAAAAAAAAAAAAAAAAAAAAAAAAAAAACACATTATATCTTAACTTTATCAATGGTCATTATGTGCTATTAAACTCGCCTATTGTGTACACATATCATTTAAACCAAGTTCAATCTTTCATCAAACAAAAATCTTTACAAAATACTGTATTAATCAATGTTAATACATAATGAAAAAAATTATGTAAAAACTCTTGCATAATTATTAGATGTATTCATATCACAATTACAAACATTAATCATAGACAAATTTTTATATGTACTTATATTAAACTAAAATTTTAAAATAAAATTTGATTATATATAAACATGTCGTTGTATAAATGTGACTAAAATGGATTGAATTATTACACCGACAATGACAGAAATAGAATTGTCAATTGTGTATAACAAAATCACCAATTTAAATGGTCCAGATTGAAAATGTGGAAATCCAACTGTTAGTAAGAATCTAGTTGTCCCTTTTCCTGCATTTATGAATCAAGCCAAAAGTCAATAAATATTCCTGTGCGTTTGAAGAGCGTTATAGTGATGTAGATACTTTCGCAATTTTCAACCTCATGCTTACAATGGCCACCCCATATGCCGGTCATAAACGGGATACAAGACATGTTAGAATGAAATGACCTAAAACATACTCGTCTCTTTTGTTTTATCATGATTTAAGTATCACTTGCAGAGTTGCAGTTTCCAAAAAAAAAAAAAAGGTTACTAAATAGCATACATGATCTCAATGGAGGGAGCAACCATAGTTGTTCTTCTGATGTCTTTGCTCCATTTTCACAAAATATTCACTGCTGAACTCAATACCATTTCGGATTCACAGTTCTTGACAGATGGAGATACATTAGTCTCAAAGAGCGGAATTTTTGAACTAGGATTTTTCCAGCCAGGTAGCTCTGAGAACAAATATCTTGGTATACGGTACAAGAACATATATGTTACAACATTGGTTTGGGTTGCAAATAGAGACCATGCGCTCCCAAGTGCATCATCAAATGTTTTAAAAATTACTAATCCTGGAATACTGGTTCTATTCAGCAATATGAGCATGATTTGGTCATCACCTAATACAACGATGACATCACAGAATGCAAGTGCAAAGCTTCATGACACTGGAAATTTAGTCTTGTTCGACAGACAAGAGAAGGTTATCTGGCAGAGTTTTGATTATCCAACTGATACTCTTTTACCTGGCATGAAGTTAGGAAAAGATTACTCAAGGGGCATTGAATGGAAACTATCATCGTGGAAGAGTAGTCAAGATCCAGCGCCAGGTGAATTCACATAGGGACTTGAGGAAAGTGGTTATCCTGAAAGCAAACTTAAACAAGGTTCACTGGTAAAATTCCGGGGAGGAGCATGGAGGAATCAACGGGTTAGTGCCTATTCCATATATAGTATGAACTTCGCTACTATATACAATATAGTTATCACATTAGAGGAGAAATCTTTTAGTTATAATGCCGAAAACAGTTCTGTTCTAGGGAGGGTCGCCATGAATTCTTCAGGGGCATTAGAAGCTTGGGTGTTGGTAGAAAAAGGTAAAAGGTGGCATCTTAGCATGACATTACCAATGGATACGTGTGGTACTTACAACATATGTGGTTATTATGGAAGCTGCAGTGTTAATTTGCTCCAACAGCCTTCTTGTACTTGCTTGGATGTGAAAAGATTCATGCCCAGGAACCAAAAAGCTTGGGAAATGGCTAACTGGTCAGGTGGTTGTGTTAGGCGAAGACCGTTGGAATGCAAAAATGGGTCAGAAGGGTTTATCAAGTATTCTAATGTAGAATTACCAGATACAGAGAATACGTGGTTCAACATGAACATGACTTTGGATGAATGTGAAATAAAATGCTTGAACAATTGTACTTGTATGGCTTATGCAAATCCAGACACCGTGTTCAAAGAACGGGCATGCGTGCTTTGGTTTGATGAACTTAAAGACATCCGAGCCTATTCTGAAGGCAACATTGCTGGTAGGGATATATTTGTAAGAATGTCTTCCTCAGAATTAGATAAAAATGAAACTACAATTGCTCGACCAACTTACAAAAAGAAGAGAGGAGTTAACTTAAAAATGATTTTACTTGTAATCATTCCCGGGGTAGTTCTCATAAGCTTAATCTCTACATGGCTGTGGTTTGCGCATAAAAGAAGAAATCATATGCGCCAAATGGAGGGAGGTAAGAAAAATGTGCAAGTTTAATTTACCAATAAATTGGACGACATGCACTGTGAATAGATGCATTTTTTAAACAATTTACTAGGTTTCAAGTCTGCTTTATTTTGAATGCATAGGGGGATTGTTGCATGACTCCAGAAACCAGGACGAAGCCATTGAACTACCATTGTTCAGTTTCTCTAGAATAGCTACAGCTACTTCCAATTTCTCACCCAACAATATACTTGGAAGAGGTGGATTTGGACTGGTTTATAAGGTAACTAGTAACTACTATATGATAACAAGATAATGTATTTGTATACTAAGAAAACGAATCATCAGGGTGTGCTAGAAGAAGGGCTAGAGATTGCAGTAAAGCGTCTCTCTAAATCTTCCAGCCAAGGAGTTGATGAGTTTAAGAATGAAGTCATCTGCATTTCAAAACTCCAGCACCGAAATCTTGTGAAGCTCCTCGGCTGTTGCATACAAGGAGACGAGAAGCTTTTGATCTATGAGTACATGCCAAATGGAAGCTTGGATTCCTTTATTTTTGGTAAATATATCAATTAATTACATTCTGCAAGTATTGGTATGAAGTTAATTATAGCTGCCCTAATCATTTGAATAACTAAACCCTCATTGGGCAGATATAACACAAAGCATGTTTCTTAACTGGGCAAAGCGTTTCTACATTATTAATGGAATTTCTAGAGGACTTGTTTACCTGCATCAAGATTCCCGATTACGAATCATTCATAGAGATCTTAAAGCTAGCAACATTCTACTTGATCTGAATATGAACCCAAAGATATCAGACTTTGGCATAGCTAGGAGTTTTGGAGGAAACGAGACCCAAGCAAATACAGAAAGAGTCGTTGGCACATAGTAAGTGATGGTAACATATTTTATTTGTTCTATTTATCTTTATTTGTTGTTTCTTATATGCATCTTGCTGCGAGCAGTGGTTACATGTCCCCAGAGTATGCATTAGATGGTGTTTTCTCTATAAAGTCAGATGTATTTAGCTTTGGCGTCTTGGTGCTGGAGATTGTGAGTGGGAAGAGAAATAGGGGATTCATTCACGCTGAGAGCGAAAATAATCTTATTGGATATGTAAGTTCACTAGCAAGAAAAACTTTTCCTTCTATTAGCGAACACTACTTAATAAGCAAGTACCTAAATTCTATATTGTATATGTCCAGACCTGGAATTTATATAACGAAGGCAGGTTAATGGAACTGATTGATGCGAGTTTAGCTGAATCCTGCAACCCACCTGAAGTTTTAAGATCAATCCAAGTGGGGTTGTTATGTGTTCAGCATAATGCAGGAGACAGGCCGAATATGCCATTTGTAATTCAAATGCTGAGTGGTGAAGGTGCATTGCCACAGCCTAAGCAACCAGCATTTTTTATGGAAAATCAATTACTCGTAGCTGAATTCTATTCAAGCACTTGCCCAGAAGGTTCAATCAATTATTTAACTATTACAGAGGTGGATGCTCGATAGAAAATGTAATTGAATTATTACAGAGGTGGACGCTCGATAGGAAATGCAATGTGCATAGCACGCATGACATTACACAGTATCTATAGGGCTGGTACATGGCGAAGGAGAGGCAATTCATTTTCTTTTGGTGCTAAAGTTGTTACACTCTACAACTAGGTAAGTTTGAATGAGTCGTCTATTTTCAATTATTTTGCTTTCCAGCATGGTTTAAAAACTTTCAATCTGTATTATGTCTGCACATTTTTATTTAAGTATGGTTGTTATGGCAGTATAATGCTATGTCTGAGTGTGAATCTTGCTTTAATAGCATATTTTTCAGCTGCAAGACTCATTACAGCACGATCCACAGATAAGCCAAGTGACTCCATATTTCCATTTGCAAAAAAGAAAAACAAATATATCACACCCCCTGCTTTGTTCGTTTTCTAAACAACTAACTGGTCATGTCATTTTGCAAAAAATAAAACATGTAATCAGAGCAAGTATTTGCCATCTCAAGTTACCAAAATTGACGCCAGAAATAGCGCAAAATACGAATAATGATAATAAAACCATCCCGACCACAGAAAAAGAACAAGAAAACACAAAAAGATAAAAAGATTTAGCCCTAAAAACAATATCAAGCAGAAGCATCATCCTCTTGCTTTTGCTTCTTTTCTGCATGTTTGTTTCCTTCACCATTGGCCTTAGCTTCCTTAGCTTCACGACGCTCCCTTTTCACTCCCTTTGGCTTAAAAGGTAAAGACGCATTTCCAACCTGCAAAACAAACAATAACTTTCATTTTTGTATACATGCGGTAAACTGGACATTTAATGGCATTCCAATTGTTCATTCACCTCGTTTGATGCTTACTACAAGCAAACCTCATTTACCCAAATAAACACTTTACCAGGACGATTTTTTACTATCAAACTTCTTTATGTTTAAAAACTAGACATAATTATACATAGATTGTTCTTAAGGAACAAAATACTTCGTTTTCTGGTAACATCGATGCTATTCATGGATTTGCTCTTTGCAATACCATACATGACTGACATGGTTATGAATCAATCAATGTATGAGAAAAATCATCTAAGTGTTCATTTTAGGCAGAATCAACGATATGAAAAAGGATAAAGAGACGATATCTTAAAGTAGTAGCAACTGTTTTCACTCACCTGTTGATCTGGAACATAAATCTTCCCAATTTTACCCTCTATTGCGTCTTTGCTGACATTCTTCTCCTGAAAATAAGAGAAATAAGAAAAGCATCAGTATGAGTTGCAGGGCAAAAGCATCTGAAAGCAGTGATAGAAGTACCACAAAAACTGTGACTAGTTTCTCCATTCTTGAAAGAAAATACTCATTTCATTTCATTATTGACGTATAGTTGACGTAAAACGTTTGACTGTTCCTTGTGATATCATTTAACAAGGGGCAATAGGAAATCGTAAACACTAGAAGCAATGGCATCAAGTTATTCATAACAGTAACAAATAAAATTGTGGCAATTTATGTGAAAATTCACAAAAGTTGCAACTTTGACAGAATACAATTTAATTTCTTTTTCTGAAGGCATGTGCGAATATACAAAATACAGAGTATCCAGTATCCACTAACCTTCTTTTTAGTCAACTCGGGAGCAATTTTCATAGCTTCTTTTCTTAGGCTTTCATCGGGAAGACGATGTCTTCTAACTACCAAATCCATCGACGGGCCTACCTCTACCAACTCCATCCTTGGTACTACGGTGCCAGATTTTTTAAGCCTCAAAGCACAGTGTGTGAAAAATACTTTCTTTGAAGACACAGCTGTAACAACATACACACGATCTAACCCTGCAAGGTTTAAACTTTTCACAACCTGTAACAATATGACACATAACCAATTAATCGTTACAGTACTTTATGCATAAGAAAATAAAGCAATCATAACAAAGGGGGCAACTAATACACACCTGTCCTCTGAACAAATCGAGTAAAACCTCCTTGAGATGTTTTAGCTCTTCAACATTCTCAAATCCTTCTCCAATGAAAGCAAAAAACGGTTTTGATCCAATTAAAGGAGCTATTTTCTTGTCGTATGAAAATGATGCCATGCTTTTGAAATTTTCAACTCCGAGCTCCACGAGGTCATATATGTGATGATCATATGTCCGTCCAATAACAAGGTTGTCAGGCCGCTTCTTGGAGTGTGAACCAAACTAAGGTTTAAAAATGTTTAAATTGGGTTGCCAAGATACTAACCGGTGCTCAATAGACTAGTTATAAACTTCATATTGACAATTACATGTACTTAGTAAAGATTGCTTCTGACACGTACTTATGAACAGGTCGGATTTAGGCTATGTTTTATCTCTACTGAATCAAAAAGTGAAATCAAATATTCTTCAAAGAAAACACGTCAAATAATTTAAACGGGTCAAAACGCCCAAAGTGTACTTCAATGCATAAAACCTCACAAGAAATTCATGCATCAAACATGACTTTGCAGTAACAATACCGACTGCAAAATTGACAAGAAATTCTTAGCTAAATGCTTATCTTCTTATTGTTTAGCAGAATAATGAGCTTTTGATGAAAAATCACCAATCTCATCCCACTGGATCATTAGCATGTCATGAAGTGAATGCTAATAAAAATGATCCCAAACGCTGCGTTCTCGAGTTTGTTTTTGAAAGGAAAAGAAAGAAAATGAAAGGAAATTGAAAAATTACTGTGTTCTCGAGTTTCTATCAAATAGAAACGAAAGGAAATAGGAAGGATTTGATAGGAAAATTAAGAAGTTTTTTCCTCCAAAATTTTCCGCCCAAATATGGGCGGATTTGGAAGGAAACAAATTTACACCTAAACTATTTGTTATAAAATGACTTATATAACCTTCAGTATTTTACTAGTATATATCTTTTGTTATAGATGTATTTCTATATTTATAAAAAGCATAACTATAATTTTTTCTTTCTTTTCCTCCCAACTCGAGAACACGACTTTGTTTATTTTTCTTCCATTTCCGTTCATTTTCTTTCAACTCGAGAACATGAAATATAAATGCAACTTTCTTTTCTTTTCACTTCTTTTCTTTACCTATCATTTCTATTCCTACAAAGAAAAACTCGAGAACAGAGCGAAAAGCTTTATACGTGAGCAAGGCCAAAGTCATAGAAAAGGTTGTGGTCAGTTTGGAAAAAACAATTCTCATAGCCATAACCATTCTTTTGATCGGAACAAGAAAAAAGGCCGAGTTTATGCTCATATTCGTGGATTCACCCGTGGATAGCGGTACGGTGCTACAAACACTATCCTCAAGTCAAAGAAATATTTTTATTGTTGCAGACCAACCAAAGGAACCATAAGTACAATTACTATGAATATCTAGTTAAAAAAAAAAAAAAAAAAAAAAAAAAAAAAAAAAAAAAAAAAAAAAAGTGAAACTTTTAAAATATAATACGGAGTATTTATTTGGGGCTCTTGTACAAAGATATGGAAGGAACATTTATGATGGAGTATATTATAACATATATACATTCATTGGGCTCTTATGCACCAACTTTTGTGGTTAGCCTTTTGCGCCTTCACCCGGCCCGTGCCTTCCATTTTACCATCCGCTCCGTTTTGCCCCGACCCACCCTGCCTGTCACACCCTCAAAATCGGGTCCAGCGGAAGCATACATGTAGCTGGGGTGTAACTCAATCGGTATTACAACACTAGTTCAAAAATAGTTTGCACTTGAATCATTTAGAATAAAATAGTTAAATCAAAATGTTGATTTTACACTGTTAAAAGTAATGCGGAAGTAGGCCCTTAAAATAGTTTAAAACGGTCCCCAAATGAATAATCAGAGTCTTCTATGACCATGCCATGCCCTGCCAAAACCTCCAGTAGTGTGCCATAGCTTTAAACCTGAAAATACATGCTAAAGTGTCAACACAATGGTTGGTGAGTTCATAGAGTCTTGTGAAAAAGAATGTAATGCATTGAAATGAAGATTTCCCAGCAAAGGCATCGTAAATCCACTCAGTTCCAAGTCCCGCCATAAGAGACTTGTAACCTGTGTGTTTACAACCCACTGCCAAATGTAATAAGTTTGTAATAAATCAGTCGTAAGGTTGTTGCAAAGGCATTGTAATTCCGTAGTAATAGTGGTGGAAAAGTATCGTAATTCCATAAGTAATTTTCGTATGTACAATAGCCATGGCGATGTCGCCACAAAATGAATCTGACCATAAGCAAAACGCATAAAATGAATATTGATTGCACTAAGTTCAAGGCACCGAAAAGGTTTTCTAGCTATCTGTAGGAGGTTACGCTCCCAAGTAATTGTAGGTAAATCCATACCCAATGCAGGTAAATCTATACCCGTTGAAATTGTAGGTAATCAAACATACCCAATGCAGGTAAATCTATACCCGTTGAAATTGTAGGTAATCAAACATACCCAATGCAGGTAAATCTATACCCGTTGAAATTGTAGGTAATCAAACATACCCAATGCAGGTAAATCTATACCCGTTGAAATTGTAGGTAATCAAACATACCCAATGCAGGTAAATCTATACCCGTTGAAATTGTAGGTACCGGTCCTTAACTTAGGCAATGTTAGGAAATCGGTAAATAGTTTAACTTTATGCACTCATGTCCATGAGTAAATAGCAAGTATGTAGCAAGTGAATAATATTGTACTCGGATAATCAACAAGTATTTAGATAAAGCTGAAAATATTTAAGAAATCAACCATGTAAGCGAGTAATGCGTTTGAGTAAAACGAGCATGTATTCTCCCCCATAGAGTTTGCAAAACGATTAAAAGAGTAGGGGCTATGACTCACCTGATATGATGGTACCATGAACATGTAATGAGCTGAAAAACAAGGCGCGCACACTAGCCGCAACCTAATATGAATGATGAACGATCTACTTTAGATCATGAAATGATGTTATGAATGTCCATGCACATGTTCCTATACCACTCTACTCTTTGAAAAACACTTGTGTTATCAAAATATATAATCCAAGTATTTGGAAAAATATTGCTATTAGAAAATAAAATAAGCTAGTTGCAATATATATACTTATATATATATCGTATGTTTCCATGTTAGTGTTGAAATACTCGGGTTGTAATCCTTGAAATATCGCCTTGAAATGATGAAAATATACTTGTAATAACTAATACTTCATTAGTTATAAAGCTTGGTACTTAATATTATTTCTAGCTTATAAAAGTACTTCGTAGTTTTAGTGTCCATTTTTATTAAAAGCTGTCAAATAAAAATGGTTTTAGCCGATATTCAAACGTGAATATCTTTGTCGTTACTTGTCCGTTTTACTTGTTCTTTATATCCACGGTTACGTCTTAGTATGTAGTAATATATTTTGGAAAGCTCGGCTCCTCCGGATTACGTCTAAAGCCTCTTTTTGACCAATGAAAAACGTCCAACAGCAAACATTTTTCCAGAAAATACTTTTCGTCAACAATCTTGCAAAAATCATAACTTCTTCGTTATAAACTCTTTTTAATCCGTTCTTTCGCCTACGGATTCGTTTTTGAAAGTATTTTCTAAAAATTTTGCCAAAGTTCCCTTGGTGTTTACTGATTTTCCAGGTTTTCACAAAATGGGACAGCATGTCTTAAAACATGTTCCAAATCAAGTTTTCAAGGTTTATAACTAATTTCTAACATCATCAAACCTCTTGTAATCACCACATAGCTAATCTAATCCTACCATACACCTTCTTAGGGTGTCATGGACTCCTAACCAAGTTATTATAGCAAGGGAATTCATAAATAAGAAGTTAGGGTTTGTATGTTCCATTTTTGACAAAATAAATGGTGGTATAGCTAGTTGTACATGGTTTTTAGCATGGAAATCATGTAATACATGTAATTATAAGATGAATCATGAAAAAATAAAGTTGATAACTCACTTTGAATTATGAGGTGGTTAGATGATGAGGAAAACTTGTGTTTCTTGTGTTTTTGTTGCAAGATTCTTAACTAGAATCATGAAATGAACAACTTTGATGCTTTAACTTTTGAAAAACCTTCACTTGATCATGAAATGGATGTTGGGTCGTGGTTATGGTGAAAGGGATGAAGAGAATGAGTTTTTGATCCAAAAAAAATAAAATGTGTAGTGTTTAAAGTGTTTAGGCTAGATATTTTTCTAGGAAATGGCAATTTGGTAAATATTTAATCAATGTCAAGTAACTTGTGATGGGGAGGGGCGGCACATGCTGAATTTAGGAAGAGGATGTAGAAAATTTGAGTATTATCTAGTCCACGGAGTCGGTTTTGGTTCCGTTAATCGCAAACCGTAAACTGTTAAGTCGCGAAACGTAATTCCGGGTATCGTAAAAATATGAAATATGAAACAATGACTAAACTTGTCAAAATGAAGTTATAAAAATGTTAAAATTATGTTGGGTACAAATATTGAGTGATCGGGTGATTATTGTTTAGTTTTCACGAAAACCGTCGTAATATTCATACGCGTACGTTATAAATAAAATAAATTTCCAAAATACTGGGTAACTGAATGTTATAACTTTTATGATGTTAAAATGGATATAAAAATATGTCGGGACCATTGTGGGAATATTTAGATATATTCGTCGTGTATAAACCGGGTGTTAACGTTTACTATAAATACTTATACGTAAAAACGTTAAATGTACTGAATATAGAAATTTGAAAATCCTGAGAGTGGTATAACATGAAAATGCTGTTATGATGATATGCAGACTATCTCCAGTCCGTATGCAGTGTTCTTAACACTAATGAAATGAATTCGCACCTAAACCAATCCGGTTACGCGAATTTGAATACCCGTAAACTAAATTTACGATGAAATGAGTAATGCAAGTGAATAGTGAAAACTTTTCCGGAAATGAATAGTGTTTAGTGAATAGTAAAATTTCTGAATGCTTCTCGGAATGTCAAACTGACACCAAAAATGATGAATAGTAAACTGATGAATAGTGTTTTGATGAATAGTGTTTGATGAATAGTGTTTTTCCAAAGTTCGGGAAATGACCTGAAATGGTGAGTTGTGACAGTCTTCCCCTCTAAAAGGAACTTCGTCCCGAAGTTCAGTTTATGTTGGTCTCTGAAAACATATTGGTGAAAAGGTGATGATATTCTAGAATTCCAGCGAACTCTAACGATAGGAATTCGACTCTGCTTCTACTGTTTGACCACACGGTCCATGATTTCTACTTGTTCTCCTGCAAGGTTTATGTTTGACTATGGGTTGGATTCCTTTCCAAATGGGATTATGGGTGACAATTCTGAAAAGCTGATAATACGTGGTTGTGTAATCCTGTTGCTGTTGTTCTTTAACAAGGCTCAAGTCTGACGACCACTAGGCCTACTCTGTTTGAAATATTACATGGTCCATTGTATATCTCGGGTTTAACTTTCCAAGTTTTCTGAATGGTATCATGCCTTTCCTAGGCAGAACTTTCTGTATAACTCTGCTTACCAACTTGTAGTTTTAATGGTTTACAACTTTATTGAACTTGTAACTGATTCTTGATTTGTAGGAAGTTCCTGGTTATTTCATGAATACTTACTGGACTAGTGAGTTGGGCTTTTCTAAATTTCGATCCGTCAATGAATGTTGACACTTCGACCATAGAGTGCCTCAAATGGTGTAGTCTCTAAGTTCGCGCGATAACTATAGTTGCAACTGAATTTGATTTATGGTAATTGGTTAGTCCAACCATTTCTTGAGTCAATCACTCATGCTCTGAGCATATCTCCCTATGTTTGAATAAAGTCTATTGGTGAGTCCATGTTCAATTTAATGTTCTACAGTCTTGGTTAGGAGATTGGATTTATCTCTATGGTGTTGTTTTGTGAGTAATCGTATCTAAAATAATCCTGTAATTCAGTCAAGCCAATACTTTCTAGATGATGGAATTTTTGGTGATCAGGCCAATGATAGTGTTTCGAATGGTTTTGTGATATCCTGAGATTTCTGTTGAGTTTTGAATGGTCTTAATGTACCGAGAGATTCTCCTTATAGATGGTATGGAAAGTCTTTCCTAGGGAGGTCATTGATAATATCCACTTAACAATATTGGTGGTAGTGAGGGATGAGTGGCATATGAATCCATAAAGTGTCAGCTAATTCTATATATATATGGGGATGGGGAAAGGAAATAATAATGATGGTGAGAAGGGAAGAGACTGTGACAACTGCGACAAAATGATATTGTAATAAAAGAAAATACTGTGATGTAAGTGTATCGTGCATAGACGTGAATGTTCATGAGATGAAATGATCAATTGACATGCTTCCAAGCGGCGGTTCACGAGGTGATGAAAAGTATGAATGTTCTGACAACGAGGGTATACTCACACATGCATGAAACATTTGGAAAATGAGTAAAGGATTCAATCCAGACAGAATTTTATTATAACCATTCTCAGTGTTGCAAAATTCATTTCTGAGTCAGACATAGGTGGTCAGCCTATATCTCACTATCCCGGGTTGAATATAGATGACCAATCTATATTCCACCGAGGTTCCATGAATTTTGAAATACTCAGCTCAGTCATACTAAGACTATGTCCTTCACAAATACCAAGACGTTCCGAAAGACAAAAGCAAATGACCAAACTCGAGGTCAAATGATGAAACTATGCAAGGAAAAACATAATGCGGTGATATATATGATACGTGAACATGCTTATATGAAAGACAATTATAGTAAACAACTATAATAAATGAATATAATATATCAGATAATGAGACATAAATCTCATCACCTATGTCAGCAACTAACCACAAATGAGGCTTCAGCTTGGCAGGCAGGCACGTGACGGTCATAGGGTTAAGTTTTCTTGAAAGTAGCTATAGTCTAGGTTTTAAAAACACTTAGTTCGCTATAGCCAAAGCTCTGATGCCAATCTGTCACACCCCCAAAATCGGGTCCAGCGGAAGCATACATGTAGCTGGGGTGTAACTCAATCGGTATTACAACACTAGTTCAAAAATAGTTTGCACTTGAATCATTTAGAATAAAATAGTTAAATCAAAATGTTGATTTTACACTGTTAAAAGTAATGCGGAAGTAGGCCCTTAAAATAGTTTAAAACGGTCCCCAAATGAATAATCAGAGTCTTCTATGACCATGCCATGCCCTGCCAAAACCTCCAGTAGTGTGCCATAGCTTTAAACCTGAAAATACATGCTAAAGTGTCAACACAATGGTTGGTGAGTTCATAGAGTCTTGTGAAAAAGAATGTAATGCATTGAAATGAAGATTTCCCAGCAAAGGCATCGTAAATCCACTCAGTTCCAAGTCCCGCCATAAGAGACTTGTAACCTGTGTGTTTACAACCCACTGCCAAATGTAATAAGTTTGTAATAAATCAGTCGTAAGGTTGTTGCAAAGGCATTGTAATTCCGTAGTAATAGTGGTGGAAAAGTATCGTAATTCCATAAGTAATTTTCGTATGTACAATAGCCATGGCGATGTCGCCACAAAATGAATCTGACCATAAGCAAAACGCATAAAATGAATATTGATTGCACTACGTTCAAGGCACCGAAAAGGTTTTCTAGCTATCTGTAGGAGGTTACGCTCCCAAGTAATTGTAGGTAAATCCATACCCAATGCAGGTAAATCTATACCCGTTGAAATTGTAGGTAATCAAACATACCCAATGCAGGTAAATCTATACCCGTTGAAATTGTAGGTAATCAAACATACCCAATGCAGGTAAATCTATACCCGTTGAAATTGTAGGTAATCAAACATACCCAATGCAGGTAAATCTATACCCGTTGAAATTGTAGGTAATCAAACATACCCAATGTAGGTAAATCTATACCCGTTGAAATTGTAGGTACCGGTCCTTAACTTAGGCAATCTTAGGAAATCGGTAAATAGTTTAACTTTATGCACTCATGTCCATGAGTAAATAGCAAGTATGTAGCAAGTGAATAATATTGTACTCGGATAATCAACAAGTATTTAGATAAAGCTGAAAATATTTAAGAAATCAACCATGTAAGCGAGTAATGCGTTTGAGTAAAACGAGCATGTATTCTCCCCCATAGAGTTTGCAAAACGATTAAAAGAGTAGGGGCTATGACTCACCTGATATGATGGTACCATGAACATGTAATGAGCTGAAAAACAAGGCGCGCACACTAGCCGCAACCTAATATGAATGATGAACGATCTACTTTAGATCATGAAATGATGTTATGAATGTCCATGCACATGTTCCTATACCACTCTACTCTTTGAAAAACACTTGTGTTATCAAAATATATAATCCAAGTATTTGGAAAAATATTGCTATTAGAAAATAAAATAAGCTAGTTGCAATATATATACTTATATATATATCGTATGTTTCCATGTTAGTGTTGAAATACTCGGGTTGTAATCCTTGAAATATCGCCTTGAAATGATGAAAATATACTTGTAATAACTAATACTTCATTAGTTATAAAGCTTGGTACTTAATATTATTTCTAGCTTATAAAAGTACTTCGTAGTTTTAGTGTCCATTTTTATTAAAAGCTGTCAAATAAAAATGGTTTTAGCCGATATTCAAACGTGAATATCTTTGTCGTTACTTGTCCGTTTTACTTGTTCTTTATATCCACGGTTACGTCTTAGTATGTAGTAATATATTTTGGAAAGCTCGGCTCCTCCGGATTACGTCTAAAGCCTCTTTTTGACCAATGAAAAACGTCCAACAGCAAACATTTTTCCAGAAAATACTTTTCGTCAACAATCTTGCAAAAATCATAACTTCTTCGTTATAAACTCTTTTTAATCCGTTCTTTCGCCTACGGATTCGTTTTTGAAAGTATTTTCTAAAAATTTTGCCAAAGTTCCCTTGGTGTTTACTGATTTTCCAGGTTTTCACAAAATGGGACAGCATGTCTTAAAACATGTTCCAAATCAAGTTTTCAAGGTTTATAACTAATTTCTAACATCATCAAACCTCTTGTAATCACCACATAGCTAATCTAATCCTACCATACACCTTCTTAGGGTGTCATGGACTCCTAACCAAGTTATTATAGCAAGGGAATTCATAAATAAGAAGTTAGGGTTTGTATGTTCCATTTTTGACAAAATAAATGGTGGTATAGCTAGTTGTACATGGTTTTTAGCATGGAAATCATGTAATACATGTAATTATAAGATGAATCATGAAAAAATAAAGTTGATAACTCACTTTGAATTATGAGGTGGTTAGATGATGAGGAAAACTTGTGTTTCTTGTGTTTTTGTTGCAAGATTCTTAACTAGAATCATGAAATGAACAACTTTGATGCTTTAACTTTTGAAAAACCTTCACTTGATCATGAAATGGATGTTGGGTCGTGGTTATGGTGAAAGGGATGAAGAGAATGAGTTTTTGATCCAAAAAAAATAAAATGTGTAGTGTTTAAAGTGTTTAGGCTAGATATTTTTCTAGGAAATGGCAATTTGGTAAATATTTAATCAATGTCAAGTAACTTGTGATGGGGAGGGGCGGCACATGCTGAATTTAGGAAGAGGATGTAGAAAATTTGAGTATTATCTAGTCCACGGAGTCGGTTTTGGTTCCGTTAATCGCAAACCGTAAACTGTTAAGTCGCGAAACGTAATTCCGGGTATCGTAAAAATATGAAATATGAAACAATGACTAAACTTGTCAAAATGAAGTTATAAAAATGTTAAAATTATGTTGGGTACAAATATTGAGTGATCGGGTGATTATTGTTTAGTTTTCATGAAAACCGTCGTAATATTCATACGCGTACGTTATAAATAAAATAAATTTCCAAAATACTGGGTAACTGAATGTTATAACTTTTATGATGTTAAAATGGATATAAAAATATGTCGGGACCATTGTGGGAATATTTAGATATATTCGTCGTGTATAAACCGGGTGTTAACGTTTACTATAAATACTTATACGTAAAAACGTTAAATGTACTGAATATAGAAATTTGAAAATCCTGAGAGTGGTATAACATGAAAATGCTGTTATGATGATATGCAGACTATCTCCAGTCCGTATGCAGTGTTCTTAACACTAATGAAATGAATTCGCACCTAAACCAATCCGGTTACGCGAATTTGAATACCCGTAAACTAAATTTACGATGAAATGAGTAATGCAAGTGAATAGTGAAAACTTTTCCGGAAATGAATAGTGTTTAGTGAATAGTAAAATTTCTGAATGCTTCTCAGAATGTCAAACTGACACCAAAAATGATGAATAGTAAACTGATGAATAGTGTTTTGATGAATAGTGTTTGATGAATCGTGTTTTTCCAAAGTTCGGGAAATGACCTGAAATGGTGAGTTGTGACACTGCCCGCCATAACTCACATGCTCTCTTTAGTCTTCGGATCTGGCTGGTGCATCTCCGGTTCCTCATCGCCGGCTTGAATTGTTTTTTTTTTTTTTTTTTTTTTTTTTTTGGGTAAAAGGGTTCCACCCTGGTAAAATATTACTCAAAAAAACGTTGAAGTACAATGGATGAGAGTGAATCTCTCATCGGAGTCCCTAAGGACACTACCACTACCACTATATAAGAATGACAGGCCATTCTTATAACAAACAGATCTAAATACAACTAACCATGACTAGCAATAAAATTACAATACATTACAACTCAAATAAACATTAAAGTCTTCTTTGAGTCTTCTTAGTCATCCTAGCGATCCAGATCTTAAACATGCGAACTTCCAGCTTCAACGAATAGCATCTTCTATTAGTATTATGCAAAATACATAATCTAATAACCTAATAAGAGTGACTTTCCGTAGCAAATCGACTTGAAGCATAAACATGGTCTAAGCGACCCAACCTTCCAGCATATCCAAACTTGACCCCTTATTCCAATCAATACGAGTGAAACACATGAAGACACTAAATGATCAAGTAAAAATGCAAAACTCCATAAGAAACATCAGCATCAATCCATAGTACCAATACAATACCCACTCAACAGCATGACATAGAAAGATGAGATGTGTTAAAACCCATATCCCACATAAGTTCCAGCAATAGCGATCAATCAGCAGCAACAATAAGATTTCAAAGACCCAACCATGCAACCAGCAGCCATCAACAAAAATCCCCAAAGGGTTTCGATCATGTAGCCAATAAAAATATCACAATAATCAAGGGTTCCGAACCCTAACAACCAGATTGTTAACCAATCACCACCACTCTCTTAACCCACTTCCACGATTAATCATCACAAACAATCACGACCACCAGGTCGACTAACCATGCAAAAAATAGACTTCCAATAAAACAACCAGATCCATCATCACTTCCAAGCATAGCAGATCGAGAAGATACAAAACCCTAAGATAGGGTTTCGTAAGTCACTAAGCACATCCAAAACCCACCTGAACGCACCATGCTAAATATAGTCGATCTAAAAAAAACCAACTGGATTGAATCATGAACATGGTACGTTCACCAACCAAACACCAAAGAAACCATATACCAGCAAAAAACGAAACCCTAAGAAAAGGTTCCATACAATGATAAGGAAAACCTGATATATGTCCATCACCAGTAACGATCATAGAAAGATAACCCCATGTAGACTATACGATCGAACCAGACCATAAGAAACCCTAAAACCGATTACAAAATTAAAAGTAACCGTTGTGCATACCTAATTTCTTGATCAAAAAAACCAGAGGAGAAGTTGCAATCTAGGTTTGGTTTTGCTTGGGTTTTTACCCCCCTTTTTGCTTTTAAGTGTTGTTTATTGCTATTGTTATGTGCCTTATGATGCTTTTACATTGCTGATATGCTTTGAAGTTTCATTAAATTTATTGTTGTTTCTCAAGGGTTTAGGGTTATGTCCCTTTTGGGTTGCTCATTTAAGTTGTGGCTTCATTAAGTTGTTATTATTTAGAATTAGATTTAGGGTTAAGTTCATTTAATAAGGTGTGCATTAACTTCTTAGGATTATTTAGAGTTAGATTTAGGGTTAGGTTGCTTTAATGAGGTGTGCATTAACTTCTTAGGATTATTAGTATCTGCCATTGTTGGGCCTCCATAAGTGTTATGCTTAGGTTTTATGTTGTGCCAATTTAATGAGCCCCCTTGCATTGTTTAGTCTACAAACAGTGGTCTCATTTAAGCCTTTGATTTGTGTTGGGTTTTTTCCTTTTTTTCCCCCCTGCATTTTTTGGTCTATGCAATATTCTAACTTTCCTTTTTTTTTGTTCTTGCTTTTTCACTCTCTTTTTTGCGAATTATTCTTTGAAATGTATTTATCCATCAGCATAACTGATTCTGAAATATTAGTCATACTTGCTTGCCTATATTTGATTTACTGTCTCATTGGTCTTTCTTTTCCTCCTTCTAATTATGAAACCAAAAACAAAACCTCATGTTCGAAACACAACCAAACAACTTACTCGCAACCGAAAAATAACTGTTGCTTTGCCTATGCATGGGTCTGACAAATGTTTGTTGCAAGATTCTGTTGGCCATTCTTCTCAAGGTTAGTTCGCCCTATGTTTTTCGTGCATTATTATTCCATCCAGTTATGCCACCTGTAAGTTATAATACTTATTTTTAGACCTTCTTTGTGCAGCCGAGGATCGACACCAGCATTGCGATGCTCCGATTCCTCAATTTGGCGCCAACGGTGATTTTGCCATCAGCAATTCATCTGCATCATTGCTTGCCGCCTTCGGCTCTCATCGGCTGAAGCGGGCTATTACAGTTAGCCGCTTGAAAGAGGCTAATTTGGCACCTAGCTTAGGTGAGTGTTTGTCCAATCACTCTTGCTTTGCTGAGAAAACATATGAGTGACGTGTGCTTATAGCTGGCTTTTTTTTTCAGATGCACCCGCCACTTCACAAAAAAAACAAACACAGATTGCCAGTTGTCGCTTGGATACACCAGCTATACCTGAAACCTGTGTTGCTGCTACCGATATCGAGGGCACTTCGCATAATGGTGTCGCTGCAGGTAAAAAAAATTTGCTTGATAATAGCCTTCAAGATAGCCAAAGTACAGTGCATTCTGTTTTTTTAAATGTTGTCTTCTGCTATGCAAATAACACTGTGGCATGCACCATGTCCTAACTCCTATTCAAACAAAAAAAATCCCTTTCTGCAGTGGGTGCGGGTGGCTGTCATGCTCATGAATCAGCTGATGTAAATAGCAAGATATGTTTGAAGCAACAACATAATAAAAGAAATGTGTCAGCTGAAGTGAGCGCACGGTATGTCAAGCAGCGTTCACTGCTTAATCGTTTGCGCCGTGATTCAGCCAATGTCATTACTCAGCATGCTCGGCAAGCAGATTCTCATACAAATCAAGGTAAATTGCAGTGCCTCTTTCCCAGTGCATAATGCTTTACGTAAATTATGCTTTCCCGTGCTTAATTATGTATGCATTGTTTGGTTGGTGTGCCTATTTTTTGTTGGTTACAGAAATAGCTGTTGCTTCCACCTCTTTTCGAACAAATGTGAAAAAGAGGAGGCTGCCAAGTTGGGCAACTTCGACTCATATGACCGGCCATTCTTCCACACCTCATTTGCAGCATCGTTCCAGGAGTTCGCTGCAATGTAGGGGTCTCGGTTGTGATCACTCTCACCAACCACCTGCTTGCACACCTGAACGTAAGCTCTAGCATTTTTTCGCCGCGGCATGTCAGTGTAGGTCAGTAATTATTTTACATAGCTGATTATGTTAGCTCTGCTTCGTTGCAGAAACAATTGGTACCAGCAATTATTTATAAGGAAATGCCGCAAAAAGGAAGCTACCGAATTGGGCAGCTCCAGCCAATGCAAGCCGTGCAAGGCGTCGTGTACAGCGTGAGAGCCAAACCCGTGGTGCTCATACAACTGACGGTAAACCTCATTATCCCTTTTTTCAGTGTCATGCCCTTTATATACAGCCACCCTTTGTCACCTTTTAAATAACCTTTCATTTGTGCTGAATGCAGATGGATCACCTCTGTATGATGATCTAGGAGATTGTGATCAGCAGTGCCGTTATTGCAAAGCCGCATTTTGGCTTGGCGAACGATTGAAAGGCCACCGATCTTCCAACGGTCAGCCTGACTATCATTTGTGCTGTGGAGGTGGTCAAATCTTGATGGACCCTGAACGAGATCCGTCGGAGTATTTCAAACAGCTCCTTGCAGACGCAAATTTTATGCACAATATACGGGCCTATAATCAAATGTTTGCTATGACTTCGTTTGGGGCCACTATTGACACCACCGTTAACCAAGGAAGAGGGCCATATGTGTTTAAAGTTTCCGGCCAAATATATCATTGGATTGGGTCATTATGTCCCACCGGTGATGATAAGCCATGCTTTCTGCAACTGTATATCTACGATACACAAAATGAAGTGCAGAACAGAATGAACCACTTTAAGGGTGCCGAAAGAGCTGCATTAGATCCGGAAGTCGTCCAAGGGCTTATACACTTTTTAGATGCTCATAATGAATTGGTCCAAGTCTTCAGAACAGCACGAGATAAGTGTGCAGAAGCTGATATCCCTGAATTTAAGGTCAGACTTTACAATGGTGAAGGTGTGGGCCAGTGTGAGTTGCCTACATCTTAGGCTCTAGGAGCTATAGTTTTCGATAGTGGTCCAACAACCGAGTCAGACTATGATGTTATAATTGAATACAGGGATGGGTTGCCAAAAAGGATCAACAAACTTCATCAATCGTACATGTCATTGCAATTTCCATTAATTTTTATTTATGGCTAAACAGGGTTTCATACAGAGTTACTGCTAAGATCGGCAGACCCCCAAAAAAGGAAACGTCGGGTTTCAATGAACGCGTTTTACACATACTAGTTGCACCCGAGGCATGATCATTATAATTTTCTATTCAGAACAGGCCGCCTTTTCCAGCAATATGTCATTGGTGTTTATTGTTGCATAGAGCAGAATAGGATGGATTTTTATAGAACACATCAGAATGATATTCGTGGAGATTATTTGTGTGGCCTGTACGATGCAGTTTCAAGAGGCGACCGTGATGGTTCAGAAGCCGGCTCAAGGATTATTTTTCCTTCTTCGTTTACTGGAGGTCCGCGGTATATGTATAGCCACTATTTGGATGCACTGGCAATTTGTCGGGTACTTTGTAATCCAAAGTTTTTCATAACGTTCACATGTAATGTCAATTGGCCAGAAATACAGCGATACATGCAAGAGTTTCCACACTTGAATGCATCGGACAGGGCAGATGTCATATGCAGAGTTTTTAAGCAAAAAATCAAAGCTTTCATCAAGTTTCTTAAAAAAAAAGCCATTTGGATATGTCAAAGGAGGTATGCCTATCATTTGTTACAAACATTTTTTCCCAATTTTGCTTTAACTATACTTTTAAAAATTCCTCAACTTACCCATGTAGTGTAGCAGCATATTGTTCTAAACTTCTGTATGTATATTCTTTGGTCTGCAATTTTATACACGGTTGAGTTCCAAAAGCGTGGCTTACCGCATTTGCACACACTTCTGTGGGTATCCTCAGCAAGCAAAATACAGAATGCCGAAGATGTTGACCGCTATATTTCTGCAGAGTTGCCCAATCCAGTTGCTGATCCACGTGCCTACAAAATTGTTTCTGAGATGATGATGCACGGGCCGTGTGGAAAGGCCAACATGAATGCACCATGTATGGATGGTGAGGTGTGTACCAAAAATTTCCCCAAAAAATACAATAATGACACCTTTTTTGATGACAAGGGTCGTGTGCATTATCGAAGACGACAGAGCAACATTTTTGCAACTAAACACCGTATGAAGCTAGACAACACTTATGTTGTCCCATATAACCGGTCTTTATGCTTAGCTTTTGAGGCACATATTAATGTAGAGTACTGTGGATCAAGCATGCTCATAAAATATCTTTTTAAATATATATCCAAAGGAACGGATCGAATATTCGCACACGTTACCAAGTCAATTGGTGATACATCTACTTCAGCAATCCAACCCCATCCACACATCGATGAAATCCAGAATTTTGTGGACGGTCGTTTCATATGCCCCTATGAAGCCTGTTGGAGGATCCTGAAATTCCTCATACACAGCCGAGAACCAGCAGTGGAAATACTTCAGGTACACCTTGAAAATATGCAACATATAACTTTCAGAAGCAATGACAATTTGGAGGCTGTTGTCAACCGAGCAGATAAAAAACTCACCACATTGACAGAATGGTTTACTTACAACATAGAAAACACAGATGGTCGCCATTTGACTTATCTAGAGTTTCCTTCACACTTTGTTTGGTATTCAAAAAGTAAAAGCTGGTCGCGTAGAAAAAATAGCCTTTATTATGTTGGCCGCCTTGCGTATGTGCACCCAAGCTCAAGCGAGCTTTTCTATTTTAGAATGTTGTTGTCTCATCCAAAAGCTTGTAAAGGGTTTACAGAAGTGCGAACAGTTAACCAAATTGTCTAACCCACGTATCGAGCTGCATGTCAAGCTATGGGTCTCCTTGGGGATGATAAAGAATGGGATACAGCCCTTGAAGAAGCCTGTGTATCAGCTTCGTCACCGGAACTGAGGTTTCTTTTTGCTCAGATACTCACACACTGCGAAGTAGGAGACCCTATAAACCTTTGGAATAAATTTTGGCGAGAAATGGGCCATGACATCCCAAACATTGTTTCACGATACGTGCGGATTCCCAACTACCATGTCAATGATGCCGAGTTGGAGGGTTATATATTGTATGAGCTGGAAATATTGCTAAGCAGTTGTGGGAAATCAGTAAAGAATTATGGTTTGCGATTGCCTCCAAAAAGTTTGCTTGATGAGCTAGACAATCGCCTACTGATGGAAGAGAAAAATTACAACAGGCCTTTGCTAGCAAAAGAAAGAGATGAATCGGTGCCTAAGCTAAACGCCGATCAAAAAAGAATTTACGATCTTATCATAAGTGCTTCAGCAGCCGGTTCACAACAGTTGGTCTTTGTGTATGGCCACAGAGGGACGGGCAAAACTTTTCTTTGGAAAACTATTATCAGCACTCTGTGATGCAAAGGCAAGATAGTCCTTGCGGTTGCTTCTTCTGGCATCGCTTCACTCCTTCTCCCGTCAGGCCGCACTGCGCATTCAAGATTCAAGTTACCATTGGAACTGACAGACGAGTCACTTTGTAGTGTTAAAAAAATACTCTCATAGGAAACTTGCTCTCAGAAACATATCTGATTATTTGGGATGAAGCGCCTATGAATGATCGTCGATGCTTCGAGGCATTAGACAGAACTCTTAGAGACATACTAAACGCGCCCGATGTTCTCTTTGGGGGGGGGGGGAAACAATTGTTTTAGGAGGGGATTTTAGACAAACACTACCAGTCAAAAAAGGTGCACCGAAAGTGGAGATAATAGCAGGCGGTTTATGCAATGGAACGCGCATGATTGTAACACACCTAATGTCCAGACTTATAGAAGTGCAGATCATCACAGGAACAAGAGTTGGTGAAAAAGTTTTCATACAAAGAATACCTTTAATCCATAGAGATTAAAATCTTCCCTTCCTTTTCAAGCGCCACCAATTCCCAATAAAACTTTGTTATGCCATGACAATCAACAAAAGCCAAGGGCAGTCTCTCAACAAAATTGGTGTTTACCTCCCCGAACCAGTTTTTGGCCATGGCCAATTGTATGTAGCTCTTTCTAGGGCTACATCTCCTCACGGTCTAAAAGTTCTCATTAAGCAACAGGAAAATCGGAGACCAAATGAGACAAAAAATATAGTTTACAAAGACTTCTTAGCAAAAATAGCCAATGCAAATACTTTTTCGCAACAACTTTGCATCCTTTAATATCTGACACCTTAGGCATTCCTTTTTGCTTTTTCCCTTTTTTTTTTCTTTTTTTTAGTCTTCAATTTAGTTTACCTTGCTTCAGTGACATTTTACTGTTTGCCTTTTTTTTAACAACTTTTTGCTATAACAACTACATGTCGCCGCCTTTTAGTTTCCTGAAACTATCATACATTTTCTAAACACTAATGGTATTTTACATCCGCCATACTATTATTGCTAAATGGTTTCTGTATGCATAGTTTTGCATTCCTGATTTTTCTTTATAACATGCTCTTATTTATTATGGATTGGCAGTGAAATGGAGAATTGTGCAATCACTGCAGTACCAGAAGAATCTGAAAACAGAATTGTTGAAAAGTCCAGCACTGCACTTGCTGAGGTCAAATATCCATCTGAAGCTACAGTAATTGAGGCTAGCAACGCGCCAGAGATTACACCAATTGCTGAGTTGCGGCCAACCTCTTACGACAAAGTTATTGAAGTAAGAGTCTACAGGAAATGGGTTTCAGTAAGCTATGGAAAAAAAACAAAAGTGGATTCTCTCCCAAGAAAACTGAAACTGCCTTTTGCTGTATGTTAATAGACCGAGAGGTATGCAAAAACTCATGTGCTATAAACAAAACAGGTTTTGCATTTACGTTTGTATAACACCATATGCACATCCACAGGGCAATGCCATACAAGCCAACATGAATGTCAAAGAAATGGATTTCTTTGACCCAAAAATTAAGCTTGGGTCCGTTTACAGAATTTCAGATTTCATGTGCGAGCCCACCAGCTCTTACCAACAGACAATTGACAACAAAACAAGCCTTAGATTTGGAAAAATCACCAAGTTCGACCTTATAACAGCACCACACATCCCATGCCACTACTTTAGCTTCATCTCTTACAACGACCTTCAATACAGAGTCCCAAGAGTAGATGAAATGGGGAAAATGCAATACCCAATTCTATCAGGTCAAGCTTTCAATTTCACATATTGTAAATCCAACAAAACGTACAAATACTGATAATTATTTTCTTGCAGACTTCATCGGTTATCTGAGATCAGTCGGAGAAACAAAGCGCGTTGAGAAACCCGACCAAGATCAGACTATCTATAGAAAGATTGACATTGAAAGTTTGAGGTATGTAACCTTGCAATAATAGCCTTTGATTAAAAAAATGACTGCAATAAAGTTTTACAATCTTCTAATACCTCAATCATATTGACAGCGGTCACATGGTCGAATTTACAATGTGGGATCAGATGGCAAGCAAATTTGAAGACAGCAAGATTGAAACAACAGAACATCCTGTTGTAGTTTCTGTCAGCTCTTGCCGTGTCACAAAATTTAGAGGTACTTTATCAATAGTATAACAAAAAATTATATAAACAATGGCTATTAATCCATTTTTAAATACTGTCATGGTAGATAACTACCAGTTAACAGCAACATCAGCAACATAATGTTACCTAAACCCAAACATACCAGAAGTTGAGCGCGCAAGAGCACAGTAAGACTTTTCTGATCCAAAAATCAAACTCAATCCATATTTACATTGCACCTCCTTAAGGTAAGTTTGTTCTAACTCTTGAAAATGGCACAGTTACAAACAGAAATACCAAGCAGCTCTGCCACTGCGCATTTGCAAAACTGCGTATGAAGATATTGAAAAGGAGAGGTTCCGAAACAGATTCCCTTTAAAAACACTCCTAATACAAGATCCAGAAACATACAGGGTAAATATCGTACAATGTAGAGTAGCATTAGTTGAGGCATTTTTGTCACTCACTAACTATTTCAACCAACATTTGCAGGGAGTGAAATTCACTACAGAAGCAACAATAACTGGCATCAATATCAAAAGAGATTGGTTCTACATATCCTGCAATGAATGCATGAAAAAAGTGAGAGAACAAGACGGGGTTTACCGCTGTTTTGGTCATGGAAAGCAAGACAAATCATTTTATAGATAAATTAGGTTCTAATCTAACTTTCTGCAAGCTCGCACAAAATAACAGAAAAATAAATAAATAATAAGCCTTTCACTTTCTTAATCATATGCAGATATAATTTCAAAGGTTTCATCACCGATCCATCCGCAACAGTACCTATCACTTTCTTTACACCTGGAGCAGATGATGTGGTGGGCTATCCATGTTCGCAGCTGATTGCAATGCACAAAGTCGAAGACCCACAGGAAATACCGGCCGAAGTCTTTGCAGTGGAAAGGCAAAAAAATATTTTCCAGATACATTTCAGCCAATCAGGCGAGACAACGAACTTTATTCTAGATCAAGTTTTTGACAAGAAGAAATTTCATCCAGCATCAGCCACCTTGCTAGAATCCAGCTCAGGTAAAACACTTTTACTCAGCACTTTTTATTAATTAGGTATACCGCGTACAATTGGAAATCTCAGAAAGTATTTATAAAAAACAGGAACATCAACAGCACCTCTTCCAATTGCAAGCCACCAGGATGCATGCCTCATAACCGACGAAGAGTTGATGGCTGCAGAGCTAAAAGGAGACACACGTGCAGCAACACAACAGCAACAAGGTACCACCAGCTGACTAAATAATTCCTCTTATTTAAAACTTAACCATGCAAGTACATGTATTAACTCTTTCTTTATAAAATTCAAGAACACCACCAACACCAACCACTGTAACAAGCCAGCAAGATCCACAACAAAAGATGGATACAGAGGCTAGCACCAAACCAGTCAAGAGAGCGTTGTTTCAAAGCGACCCAACAGACCCAAAGAAACACAAAGGTAAGTGTTAAACATTTACTTAATATAAAAAGTTAGTTTTGCTTAACAAACTAGCTTAGAACCAACTCACATGCTCCTCATAGCAATACTAAAATAACAATCATAAATTTAGTTAACATAACGCCTGCCTTTTATTCAATTAAATATCTTACAATCAACTCCAATGCACGGCTTTAAAACATTACAATCAGAAACATGCTTGGTACATTACAATAACAAACATAGTAGCAATAAACATACATAAATAATAGCCACACACTCAGAAATACATTAAACCTTTGAGTTTCTGAATGAACACATCATTGTTCCGAGCATTTAGCTCCAATTCAGCTGCCATTATGCGCATTTGCATCACCTTCTGATCATCTTTTGCTTGCACTTCCCTTAGATACTCCAACATTTTCTGAGCATAGGTATTCCCAACATTTTGAAGCTCTTACATAAAACTAGCTCTCTCACGCGTCACACCAACTAATCTGCTACACAGCGCATTCATCTGTTGTGCCATCTGAATGTCCTCAATGCTAGCTTTTCGGCAATACAAAACCAATATCTCAGACCAATTATTAGAATTGGCCTCACATCTAAGTTGCTCACACTTTGGCTGCCTAGACATTTTGTTTCTTTGGTTCTTTATGACACTTATTAGATAAGTTATGAAGATGCATGTACATCCCACCTACCTTAAATAGAAAAACCAGAGTAAAAAAATATACTGACGTGCCTATCTTTTACCTGCCAAAAAAAATAACAAATCCCTCAAATGTGTAACGCACTATTAGATGTCCAATAAAAGATTCGTTAATTTGCATGAAAACAAGATATGTAATTGCATTACTGTTTTACAGATTTCGTAAAGATTCACTTTCATAATACACGACAAAAAATATCGTGCAATACTGTGTGATGCTTTTCTTAGCCACACACGCATTAGATATCACATGCTAACAGTTTTTTCTTACCACATCTGCTAACAAAAAAACAAAACTCAGGTTAAAGAAAATACAATGCAAAAATAACAAATATCCTACCGTTCAAATTCAATTTCATGGTTTCCATTTTATCTTCTTTTCCTGACTTTCTTATTTTGACTATCTTTATGCAGCAACAGCTGAAGCTACAGCTGCAGCAAAACCAGCAACCAAAGCCGCTGAAAAGGAAAAACAAAACTGAACAGTGCTTTGCCAATGTAAATATTTAAACGATCTTCTGCCATGATCAAAAACTAATATGTTTTGCAACATATTTCTGCACCCCATGCAAGAATATGTGCCAAAACATCACTAATCTTTTGTATAACACTTCAACTAAACCTGTGGTGTGTTTAGCTAGCATCTTTTGTATCGCACTTGCACTGCACAACCACCTTAAGTATAAAACCTGTAAGCCTCATCTTTTGTATGCCATTGCATCACTGAATGCAAAACAAACTAATCTAAACAATGCAGTTAAACCTTTTATTATTATATACCATTGTTTTACATATTATCACTGCCATTCTTATTTTTCCAACACTTTTAAACCTTCTTTGCCAAAACATCCCGCAGCAACGCGCGGGTGCATCACCTTGTTTGTTACAAGGGCAAAGTAGAAAAAGTTGTATTAATAACTTTACTTATTTAAAAACATGACATTTTTTTTTTGAGATAAACATAAGGTGTACATTTTTTTTGGGATGGAGGGAGTAGAAAAAGTTATGTTCATTTGATTATATGTTTAGATTCGAAACTCAAATTAGTGAAAGAGAGAAAAGAGAAAAATTGTTGAAAGTATATCAAATTATCCGTCTATAGAAAGATAATTAAATCCTCGTCGCGATGTTGTAATTTTTTCACTTAACAATTAGTTGTTTGTAAAATTAGCTGTTTAAGAGATATTAATTTTTTTTTAAATACAAATAAATAAATAAAAATAAAATAAAATAAAAAAATATTGAAAGTAGGTTTTGCACACACACCAACGAGGTGAGTGGCTCACCTATTTCTCCTCTTTTTCTCTTGACTGATGTATGACATGTGGCTTTGAGATGAGGTCTAATGGTGTGAAACTGCTTTCCACTGGGAGCACAGTTAGAGAGAGAAGCTGATGTGACGTTCAAAATGAGGTGTCAATGTGTGATTGACTTAATTAGAGAGAAGAGAGAGAAACTATAAAATACACCAATTACACCATGACACCTTATTATTTGTGGATGTTTTTGTGAGTATTTGTAGCGTATGTTTGTATAAAAATAAATGTGAGGGTGGTTTGACCATTTGGGGGTGAAAAGTGAGAGGGGGTAAATGGTGATATGGCGTTGAGGTGGAGGGGGGTGACGGTGTGACCATTGGTAGTAGCTTAAGACCAAACACATGACCCTAAACTCGTAGTAAGGCAACCCAAACCACAACTAAAAATATACCCCACAAATATTAATATAAAGCTAGCACAATCGATCTGTTAGGCGATCGAACAAGTGAAAAAGTTTGTTGGGGGAGGGGGGTCTCTTGTCTTCTCGTCGAGGGGGGCACACGTTGGGTTATAGCAACCGATCGATGCATTTGATCACTATAACGACTAGTCTAAGTAAACGTTTGGTATGTAAATGATGACGTATAGTCCACACTCATTAATGGGCATTACTAACGCCCAAGCCCATCACGCGTGGGCTATCATAATAATGATTTGGGCTACCATGCTAACGGTTTGGGCTCACGAAAGCCCAAACCCAACTATTTTATTTATGGTCTTGATAATGATCTCCTATTTATAGGATAAAGATCAATAGACCGGATAAGGCGAGATACACCGAGGAGTAAGGAGCACGAAACCTACAAGGATTTCGTGCCTATAAAAAGAATATCACGGCTCTCATTGAGGTACGATCAAAAACCCTAACTCTTCATTATAACCCTAAAACCGATTACTTACTTTCACGCCGGAGGATAATCGTGGGAGACAATCCCACGATAAGCCTAACGGTGTTGTTTGCTTTCTTAGTGCGCCGGTCTCAAGCATTAAGATCTAATTGATACGAGAACATGAACCCAAACAAGGAACGCCCAACTTTTGTATCAACAAGTGGCGCCATCCGTGGGACCCTACACTAAGAACTAGAATGACGAAGCATAGAAACTCAAGCCAGCGGACTCCGCAGTTGGAGAAAACTGATGGTGACCCCCAGAGGAAGAAACATCAAAGTGATTCGACCTCCAAGCAGGCCTCTGGAACAACCAGTGCGCCCAGTCACCAAGAATCAGGCCCAGGTCAGATCTTTCCAATGGTAGAATTGCCCACAGGGACTACCCAGGCCACTACGGCGGCCCCTAGCGTGGAAGATCTACAGCGCACTCTCTTCACCACTCCCCACCAAACGGCACCCATCGTGGACACCACTGAGCTGCCATGCACGCCTAATCGAGACAGGGGACCTAATGTGGAAACAGACGTCCTCGGGCTGGAAGGAGGCGCGCCTGAATTAGCGCTAAGTAATTTCGTGTCTCAAAACTATGAAACCTTAGCTGCCCTTATGCAAGAGGAAGCAAAAAGAAGGTCAAGTCAGAGCCTGCAAGCCCGGCTTAACTTTGGTCCTGAGTACGAAGCATCCCCACCGCGCTATCGGAAAGAGAGACGCGAAAAGGATAGCCGCCGACTTCCAGTGTTCGCTAGGGTTGGAAGGAAAGCTGTGGATGATGAAACAGCTGATTCGCAGTACTCGGAGGAGCATGAAGATGATGGAAGGCGTACCAATGTTCACGCTAGGCTTGGTAGCCGCAGGATTCAGGATAGACTTGGACGGCAGCGCTCACCAAGCGAGAGCCCTTCAAGGTCTAGTAGTAGAAGAGTTCATGATAGGCTTGGGAGACAGCACTCCCCAAGTGAAAGCCCCTCAAGCTCGGATTCTGAGAACGGGGTAAGAGCCGCAAAAGGGTCAACTCCTCCTCAAGTGATTCCTCGGACAACGAGGATAAAGAAACAGGACACTGGAAGTCCAGGAGAAGACATCGCTATGAGGAGGACAAAGGTATATCCCTTCCTTGGCGCCGCCAAAAGGTCGACGCATTCACGTGGCACATCAGCGATTATTCAGAAGATAAGAGAAGGCGCATGCCCACCAATGTTAAAACATATGATGGGACGGGTGATCCTGATGACCACCTAAAAATTTTTGAATCAGCCGCTACTATCAAAAATTGGCCACAACCTGTGTGGTGCCACATGTTTAACTCCACATTGGTTGGGAATGCGCGAACCTGGTTTAGTAAACTCCCATGAAGAAGCATAAACGGGTTTGAAGAGTTGCGAAAGGCATTTCTTTTGAACTTTACTCAAAGAAAGAAGTGCGCCAAGAACCCTGTCGAACTTGCCAGAGTAAAACAGCGCCAAGGGGAATCCACAAGCGCTTATATGGAGCGCTATAAGGATGAATGCATACACGTCAAGGCATGCCCTGAAGTACTAAAGATCTCAGGGTTCATGAATAGGATCAATAACCCATAACTTATCAGAAGATTAAATGATAAGGTTCCCCAAACCTTTGATGAACTGATGAAGCGCACCAGTTCCTTTATCCAAGGGGAAGCTGCTGCTGCGGATAGCAAGAAAGGTTACTCAAATTATAGGTCACAAGAATAGCCCAGGAGACAATCCAATGACCAGAGTAGCAACCGCAGCAAAAGCTACCGCAGTCAGGGAAGTGGACGAGATAACGACAAATACACTCCACTCACGAAGACTCCAAGGGAGATATTTGCGACTGAAGGTGCAAACTTCCCGAAACCTCCACCAATGTGCACCCCAGAGGATCGGCGCGTAGGAAATGGGTACTGTGAATATCACGGATAAAAGGGCCACACCACCAACGAGTTTGTCCAATTGCGCCAACTAATTGATAAATTAGTAAAAGAAGGCAAAATGGATCACCTCGTCAAGAACATCAAAGAGGGGAAAGACAAACAGAATAATGGGGGCAAGAAAGATACACCTAAAGACAAGGCTGACACCATCTACATGATACAATCATGGCAGCGAAAGACAAGGCAAAAGGTCAGCCAAAAGTTTTCCTATGGGAATGAAATCTCTTTCCCCACACTGGCTGCGGACAATGCAGTAGTGGAACCGCTCACCATTGAGATACATATGGGGGGTCACGATATCCATCGCATGTATGTTGATGGGGGAGAATCCGCAGATATCATGTATGAACATTGTTTCAAGAGGTTGCGACCTGATATATGAAGTCAATTAATTCCGGCCATGACGTCGCTGACTGGCTTCACAAGAGAGAAGATATGGCCCATGGGGCAATTACGATTACTGGTGGTCGTTGGTGATAAGCAACACTCTACGGCAGCCTGGATGAACTTTATGGTAATCAGATCTCCTTCGCCATACAATGGCATTATTGGAAGACCAGGATTATCAGCCATGCGCGCGGTACCGTCCACGGCACATGGGATGCTCAAATTCCTAGTAGAAGGAGGCATTGTCACCCTCTACAATACCACTGTGTCACCTAAAGAATGCAACACGGTGACGAGTGAGACGGTGCGCATTCCAGAACAGCATGCAGTTAAAGTGTCAAACCTGAAGGTCGCAATTTACCCTGATTACCCGGATCAGGAGGTATCAATTGGGGGATCGCTGTTGATGAGTGTCTAAATACTCATCATTTTATACCAATCTGAACTGCCAAAATATCCAAAAACACTCAAATATGCATCATAATACTGAAAATATCTCATAAATGTGTTTTATATGTTTCAGATGCAAAATGATCAAAAACAGATGAAAAATGAACAAAGTTTGCATAATTGGCAGTTTCAGTCCCTGAAGTTTCAAAAGTTGTCAAAACTAGTCCCTGGTTATTTTAAAACATGAAAAAGTCACCAAAGGTCCTTTTTGAATCACAAATTACATATTTAGTCCTTTGGTGCATTGTTTCACAAATTTACAAGTTTAGTCCCTCAACTTTGCAAAATTGACATAAATGGTCCCTGGGATGTAAAAACTTTGAGAAAATCAATTTTTATCCTTATACTAATCTTCTACGGCAGGAATGGTCCTTGGTTGGAAAGTTTGGTGAATTTACATGTTTGGTCCTTGGAGTTTAAAGATTTAGCAGAAAAGGTCCCTGGGTATTTAAAATGGAAAATAATTACATTTATGGTCCTTGGTTTATCACATATGGCAAGATTAGTCCTTGTAATATCTTTAGAAACTTGCAAATTGAGACCCCTAAACTTTCAATAAATTACAAATTAGGTCCTTGTGATAATTACTATACCAAACGGACCCTTGTTATTAATAAAACCCAATACAATATCAAACACAACCATCTAGCCCACTCCCAAGCCCAAATAACAAAAGCCCATCCCAACCCCTGACGTTGACCCAGTCAACCCAACCAAATACCACCCTTTCCCCTTCCCTCCCACTTCACTGAGTCACAAAACCATGGTGGTTTTACTACCACCTGTCCACCACCTCACCCACCACCTGTCCTACCCTCTCCTCCACCTCACACAAGCTCCCAAACCCAATTAAACCCTTAAAAACCTCACAAGCAACCCCATCTGTCACCAAGACTATTTGGCGCCAAAAAGCAATTTTAAACGGTGGGGATTCATTTGACCAAATCAATGGTCCAGAAGTGGTGGGATAGTCTCAGAGACTCAAGTGGACTTCAAAATATCTATAAAGGAGAAGAAAAGAAGCAGAGAAGAGTAGTAATGAGGAGTAGAATAGAATAATTAATCGTTTTTAGTGTAATTTAAAGTTAAAGTGTATTTCTTTGTTCAGTAGCATGTAATTAGTTTATGTAGTGTAATAAAAACTTTATCTACTTTCAATTTCAAGTTACATCTTTAGAATTCCTATTTTGCACTCTCAAGTGAAATTGACACCTTGATTTGAAAGTTGTTTAAATACCTTGTTTCCTGTTCCAATTGATTCTCAGAAGTTCATTTACAAGTTTTAAATAGTTTAGAATGTATTTAAATCTTTTTAAATAAGAAAACTGAAAAATACTTAAAATTCCAAGAAAATAGAGTAAAATACAAAAATCAGACTTGAAGGAAGAACAAGCAAGGAACATGGTTGATATGGAATGGATATGGTTTAGTTGCTTCTTGGGAAGCTATAAGCAGTGTTCTATGGTCCTTGTCTCTCAGTTCTAAGCATGGATTGATTGTAAGCTCTTTGTTTCATTTTAACTGCTTATATAGCATAAATCTTGATTTGTAGGTCTTTGTTGTTGTTGCCTGTATTTTCATGTTTCTTTAAGCTCTTTACATCATAATAGATCATTTGGAACAATAATCATGGAATGAATCAGTGTTTAGCTTTAATAATCACAAAATAGCTATTATAAAGGAGTGTTTGGCATAGGTGTATTCCCTGTGTTCTAGTTGTTTCTCTGTGTTACACTTAGTTTGCATAAGTCACATTAGGTCTTAATAAGTTAAGTAAACAATGAAAACAGGTGTTCTTTTGCAGAAAAGTCAAAATGTTGTTGTTTCACCATTAGATGTTAACTGTTAGGTCCTAGGGTGTGTAATCCTACCATATCAGTGCATAAGTAGATGTGTAAACCTAATTTAAGTTAATTGTAGCTTATTATAACTTATTAAATCAACTAGGATCTGTAGAATCTCACAAAAGTCAATTTAGTAGTTAATACTCAAAAGTCAAATTTACCTTCATCAGAAAATCCCATTTCTAGCAAGAATATTGTAGAATTTTGTGATAAGTTTTAGGATGTAAAATTTCTTGGGTGTACTATATCCTAGCTAAACTTCATTGTCCTAGTGTCATTTTATTTTTATGAATTTTGGTGTGGGCTCCACTCATGCTTAAAGACACCTGCAGGGCAAGGGTATGCCCTGCTACACAGACCTTGTCCCAACACCCCAACTTCCAGGGTATCTACAATCCTCAATAGTGGGCCCCACAGGTTTCTTATTGGCTTTTTGAAAAGCCAATAAGCCCCTTTTCAGGGTCCAGGGCTTATTTTGATGTTTTCACCTCATTTACTAGGGCTGTAAGCCCCAAGAACTTTGTCCCATTTCCATATATAAGCTGAGAACTTAGCTTTTGTGCACAATTTCCAAGCCCTCCCCTGTATTCATTTGTGGGACCCAGTGGATGAACCATAGCTTTTTGAAAAGCCAATAAGCTCAGCTTATTGGATTAGCTTTTCATTTGGGCTTCCAATCTCTCCCGTGGGCCCCACAAGGCCTGAAAGTTGGCCTATTCAACCTGTCTTGGTCTGTGGATTTTGGGAGTGCTTATTTATTCACATCAGCTTATTCTTGTGCTTATTTTGAAATCGTTTGCTCATTTCAAGTTTGTATTCATCTGTCTTAGCTTATTTGATCGTATGGTAGCTTAAATATAGCTCATTCAAAACCACCAAAGTCCTAATAAGCTAAAAATGTACACTGTTAAGCATTTGGGTGTCTCAAGTGCTTATTTTTAAGCACTGGTCAAAGTTCATTTATTAAAGTTAGTTATTTTAAGTATTTAAATAGTTTTGTAAAAGAAAAATTAAGAAAAACCAAATTTAAGAGAAGTGATAGCTTCTATTTAAGAAGCTTATTGCTTATTAGCTTATTTTCCTTAAGCACTTCTCAATTTTATAATTTTCATAAGTTCCAGTAGTTATAAAATAATTTTAGAAAAAGTTTCAGATTTTTCTTTGTTTATTTAGTATTTATTAGAATTTAATTTAGTTTTAAATAATAATAAATAGTTAATAATAAATAATAATTAGATAAAAAGTCTTACAAATATATTTTCTATTTTAAAATTAGTTTTATATTATTTTAGATTTTTCCAAGTTTAAATTTTATTTTTCTAAGTTAAAATCATAATTATTTGTATCTTAGGATAATTTAAATAATTAATAAATAATTAAATAATAGTAATTAATTAATAATAAATATATAAATAGTGTGAAAAATATAATTTTAGTTTTAAAATAAGTTTTATGATATTTTAGATTTTTCTAAGTTTTAATTTTATTTTTCTAGACTTATTTTACATTTTCTTATTATTTAGTGTATTATTAAATAGTTAAACTTAGTAATTAATTAATAATAATTAATTAATTTATTGTAAAAATAATTTTAATTTTCCAATAATTTTCTTATATCATTAGGATTGTAAAAATATCATTTTTCATATCCGTGAGCTTTTTATTTCTTAAAACTCACGTTTTATTTCGTTCGTTTACGTTTATTTAAATTTAAACGTACATTTTTATTTCTTTTTACATTTTTAGGTTTTCTTAACTTTTAAATAAGTTTATAATTATAAAGTAAATATTTTAAGTCTGTTTAATTTGCATTTAAGCCCCTAAGGCATGCAAATTCCTACTTTAGTTAAAATCGTTTTGTTTCGTAGGTTTACGTAGATTTAAATTAAACGTACAAGTTTTAGGTTTTTAATCGTTTTTAAATATCTAGCTTTCACGTAATCATCCTAATAGCTTATTTAAGCTATTTTGTTTTATAAACCCTTAGTGTAATCACTCACTCACTTATACACTTTCCTGTTCATAATCACCCGATCACAGATTCGTTTTTAATACCTTCGCACACCTCGTTGGGACATAACGACCCGGGGAAACACTGTATTCCACGGAAGCATTGGCTTAAGCTATTTGACTATTATGGTTGACCATTCACAAGTGGCTGACTAATAATTATCTGACTGTTTCACGCCAATCACCTGTCTGACAAAGGCAGAGCGGCCGTGTGTGCACTCTTGCAAAGGAACCTAGATATCTTTGCGTGGGAACCAAAGCACATGACTGGCGTGCCACGATCAATTACAGAGCACAAGCTGAAAATCCGACAAGGATACCCTTCAATACGGCAGAAAAGCGCGGCCAGGCTCCAGAACGCGCAAAAGCCATCCTAGACGAAGTAAGGGTGAGCAAACGGACCGGATAGACCGGACCGACCGACAAAACCGACGGGACCGGACCGGACCGGACCGGACCGGACCGACCACATTCGGTCCGGTCCTCGGTCTAGGCTTTTTGGCTAATTCGGTCCTCGGTCCGGTCGGTCCGGTCCGGTCCGGTCCGGACCAACCAAAAAACCGAAAAAACATGCCAAAATATGCCTAATTGGACCGGACCGACCGAAGACCGGACCGGACCGAACCGGACCGAGACCGGACAGACCACATTCGGTCCGGTCTCGGTCTATGGTTTTTTCGGTTCTCGGTCTTCGGTCCGGTCCGGTCTTGGCCGGTCTGGTCCGGTTTTTGGACCATGCTCACCCTTAAGAGGAAGTACACAAGCTTGTAGACGCAGGCATCATGCTGGAGGTCTACTACCATGACTGGCTCTCCAATCCAGTGATGGTAAAAAAGAGTGATGGCAGCTGGAGGATGTGCGTGGATTTCACTGATCTTAACAAAGCATTCCCACAAGGCGCATAGATAGATTGGAAGATAGAATCTTTGTGCGGATACCCCTTTAAATGCTTCCTAGACGCATAAAAAGGGTACCACCAAATTCAGATGGCTAAAGAAGATGAGGAAAAAACGGCCTTCCACACAAGCCAGGGTGTCTACTGCTACACAAAGATGCCCTTTGGCTTGAAGAACGCAGGCGCAACCTACCAGCGATTGGTAGACAATGCATTTGAGAAGCAAGTGGGCCGCAACCTGGAGGTTTATGTTTATGACCTTGTCATAAAGAGTCATACTGAAGAGGAGTTAGTACGCGACATTGAAGAAACATTCAAGACACTGGGTAGGATCAACATGAAGTTAAATCCCAAGAAATGCACTTTTGGCGCTACAGAAGAAATTTTCCTCGGGTATTTGATAGAGCCTGATGGCATTAAGCCATGCCCAGACAAAACAAAGGCGGTCGTACAACTTCCTTCACCACGCACATTGAAAGAAGTCCAATCCTTGAATGGAAAATTAGCCGGTTTGAATCGATTCTTGTCCAAATCAGCGGATAAGTCACTTCCTCTCTTGAAAACACTCACGAAGTGTACAAAAAAGGGAGATTTTTGTTGGACTGCGGAAGCGGAAGAAGCTTTTCAACAGCTTAAGCAACATATAGCAGCGCTTCCCACACTAGTCGCACCCCGACCAGAGGAAGAATTGATTATGTACTTGTCTGCAACTCATGGGGCAGTCAGCGCGGTGCTATTAACTGATAGGAACTCCATACAAACACCAGTATACTTTGTAAGCAAAGCACTCAAGAAGACAGAGATTAACTATAGTGCAATGGAAAAGCTGTTCCTGGCTTTAGTATTCGCAGCTAAAAGATTGCGCATATACTTTCAAGCACACCCAATAGCAGTGATTACGGACCAACCTATCAAGCAAGTTATCTCTAAACCCGACGCATCAGGGCGGCTACAAAAATGGAGTGTGTTACTAAGTGAGCATAACATCTCTTATAGACCACGCACTACGATTAAGGGGCAGATACTAGCAGACTTCATCATTGAAAAACCAGATACTGAGGCTCCATCACCCAGCAGCAAGATAGAACTACAAGAACCATGGATCCTATTCATGGACGGATCTTCGTGCGTGGATGGGTCAGGCGCAGGCCTTATCCTCACCAGCCCAGAAGGAATAGAATTCACTTACGCACTGTGTTTTGAATTCACAGCCACGAACAACGAGGCAGAATATGAAGCCCTAATTGTTGGATTACGCATTGCAACTCAAATGGGTGTACGCAACCTAGAAGCAAATGTCGATTCTCGATTAGTAGCCAATCATGTGTTGGGCGATTATGTGGCTAAAGAGGATAACATGGTTCAATACCTCGACAAGACCAAGTCCCTAATTCAGGGCTTTGACAGGTTCACCATTAAACAAGTTCCTAGAGGAGAAAACAGGAAAGCGGATGCACTAAGCAAAATTGCATCTACAAGCTTTGCGCACCTGTCAAAACAGGTATTGGTGGAGACCTTGAAGAACAAATCCATCTCAGAGATGGAGATATCCACGGTGATAGAAGAGCAGGATCCTACTTGGATGACCACTATCATTGAATTCATAGGTAAGGGTGTATTACCCAGGAGCAGAAGGATGCTCGACGGATACGGCGCACAGCGCAGAGGTTTGAACTCCGAGATGGTATCCTATATTGACGTTCATTTCTACAACCATGGCTTCGGTGCGTTGGACCTCTTCAAGCAGATTACGTACTCCGAGAGATCCACGTTGGTTCATGCAGTATGCACTCAGGACCACGATCCGTTGTAGCACGAGCCTTGCGGTCAGGATACTATTGGCCTACTATGCATCACGATGCGCGGGACATGATAAAGAAATGTAGCGACTGCCAGGTCCACAGATCCATCCCGCGCCGACCACAACAAGAACTAACGCCTATCACTTCACAATGGCCATTCTATAAGTGGGGTATTGATATTGCAGGCCCCTTCCCTGTTGCAGCAGGGGGACTAAAATTCCTCATTGTGGCCATAGATTACTTCACTAATTGGATTGAGGCAAAAGCAGTAGCAACTATCACAGGCAACTAGGTAAAGCACTTTGTTTGGGAAAACATCATATGTCACTTTGGACTACCTGGAGAAATTATTTCAGACAACGGAAAACAATTCTGTGATAACACGTTCAAAGACTGGTGCGCGCAGCTAAATATTACACAACACTTGGCGTCAGTTAAGCACCCACAAACCAATGGTTTGGTTGAGCGCGCGAATCTTAGTCTGGGCGAAGGAATTAAAGCGCGTCTTGACAAACACAAAGGAAGATGAGTGGATGAATTGTCGCTTGTTTTATGGGCGCACCGCACGACAATCAAAGTCAGCACTGGAGATACACCATTCTCTCTTGTCTATGGGACAGAAGCTGTCACACCAGCTGAAATTGGGATGCCAACTATTCGTACGGCGAAAGTCAATGTTACAACCAATGACGACGAGCGACGTCTAGACTTGGATCTCTTGGAAGAAAGGCGCGAACGTACAGCTATATGTGAGGCAAGAGCTAAATCAAATATGAAGGGATACTATGATGCAAAAGTCAAAAGCACTTCATTCAGGCCAGATGACTTTGTATATCGTGCCAATGATGCAAGCCACGCAGAAGATACAGGAAAGCTTGGACCAAAGTGGGAAGGACCCTATGAGGTCACAGAATCACTAGGAAAAGGCGCATACAAGCTGCGTGATATGGATGGCCGTGAGCTACAACGCACATGGAATATTTGCAAACTCAAGCGATGCTATCTTTAGGAAAGGCTACGGCCCACGCACAGACACCTCCGCACTTTAGTAAGTGCTCAATAAATGTCTGTGTACTTACATTTTGTTTTGTTTAGGCAAATGTCTTTTGTTTTTTCAAAAACTTGCAAGCATTAATCAAATATGGCGGTTTCTAGCTAACTCCGCGACATAGTTAACTTTATTGCTTACATATATTTTTTGCCTACATGGCGTGCATGCATTTATTAAGACCCACGATGGCAAAAAGGATGAGTAAACCTATAAATAACTCATTGAGTAAAAGGGTTGCAAACCCATCAACATTGGATCACAAATCCTTGCTAAACACCTTACTCTCAAGACGTTGGAGTAAGTTCAATGCGCGTCCCACGAAGGATACGCAATAATGCACACTGTGCACGTTTAACAATTTAGGAGCCAAGACTCTTGGTTCCTTGATATGGCACTTGTAGTACGCTACAAGTTAACCCATACACTTACGAATTTTATATATCGAGTTATGGACTTAATATGTAACTATAAAGAATCATAGATTAACACGTTTTTCTAAGTACGTTTTGATTACAATTTGACTCTTGGAGGTCTTTCATGTAAAGACAAATAATCTAAGTACAAACAGGATGATACAAATATGCGTACAAACCAACTCTATTTTTCATCATAAACTACGAGTTTATACAAGTAATAGATTCAACATACATATATGCAACAAAAAAGGTGAATCTATAATAGTCTACACACTACAAGTGCGTCTATGCCCTGAACTACCAACGTTGGGCGCTGCACTCCCAGCCTTTTCAATAGGCTACTATCCTCAGGCGACATTGTGGCCACACTGACAGCAATCCCATCGGACCTAGGGATGTGCGCTGCACCAACACCACAAAGTATCGCCTTCCCCTTTACACCCTTCTTCCTTGCAAGCCTTGTGGCATGAGCTTCCAAAGATGCCTTCAAAGAAATCTCTTTCTCATGAGCAAAGGGGTTCAAGATATCGCGTGGGCGCGTAAACACATGCACTTATAGTTGCGACTCATCGGGCTTCAAAAAGTAGTCAGGCTGAGCCTCCGCATCCTCCGCTGCATGCCTCGCCAGGGTTAACCCCTCCATAATCAAACTTATGGGGTAATCCTGGTCGCGCTCCAGTTGAGCGATGCGTGGAAACTTAAACAGTTTCATCTTCTCCATGGCAGCAACAAGCTCCACATAGCCATCACCATTGTAGCCTGGTACTTCTGCAAGGGGCACAGTCAACATCTTGCCTTTGTGCAGCTCCTCCACAGCTTCAGCCTTGCCACGCACTAAGGCGCATTGCACAACGTTCCCAAAGGCCTCTACAACCTCTTGGGACTCTAGCGTACCCATAGCAGCCAAGCGAAGACCATGACTGATCAGCCACCTACGAATAAAACAACACCCCCATTATAAGACAATAATTAAATGCGGGATACTGAAAAAGAAATCAAAAGGAATTAAGTACCTACGCTCAGCAACAGCAGATACCAAGTGTGGGTACAGCTCCTCATCGTATTCGATGCTAAGCTTGCGCAACTTACCCTCTTGCGTCTCCAAAGCACTCTCTACAGCCTTCCGGAACTCATCCATTTGAGCGAAGTGTTTGCTCTTACTTTGCTCCAAGTACTGCAACCCCCACAAGCAGGTAGCCTTGTACTGGTCAAAAGCAGCACGCTCATGGCTCAAATCAGCCAGTAAGGATATCCTTTCATCCGCAAGCCTCTTGGAGTGCGCAGTTGTTGACTCCATGGCAGCTTGAGCACTCGCCAACTACGCCTTCAGCAACGCAATCTCCTCATCTTTCTGCGCGCTGGTACTCTCTTCACCAACATACTTTGCCCTGAGCTGGGCAACCAAGGAAGCCTGGTGCGCAGCAGCCAAGCTAAGCTCCTCTATCAGCTGCTCAGTAGACAAATCCTCGCAGGCCTTCGAAGAACCCTCCACCTGAGGGTGACTCACCTTAGGTGGCGATTGCTCCATATGCGCTGCATCACCCCCTGCAGCTTCGTCACTACATACAAAGAGCAAGAAGTCAAGACAGTATATCGATGATACATAAAAATAAATAAATAAAAAAAAAAGAAGAAGAAACATGACATTGTTACTTACTTGGGAGAGGAGGTCTCAGCAGTAGCCCGCGCAGTCACAGTTGGCGACGCATCCTCATCTGTGGACACATCCACAGTAATGATGTGGTGTCTGCGCTTGGATGTGCCCACGCCACCATCACCAGATACCTTGCGCTTCACTCCCTGAATCGCCTCTTCAGGATCACTGTCAGTAATGAAGATCCCCATACCCTCAGACGAATCAGTGCGCGAAGGCTCAGGGGTTGGCACTTCCTAAGAAGGAACATTTTGCACGGGAGTCGCTTCCAATAGGGGCTGGGCAACGTTAGCTGGTTCCTCTTGCGCATACTCCATGATGTGCCCTACTGTGGCTTCCAGAATGGGTGTCTCACCCTCCCTCAAAGGGCGCACCCCCACAGTTACTTGTGTGGGCTTTGACAGCTTCACCACGCTAAACAAGTCAATCTCTGCGCAACACATAACAAACAACAAAGAAAATTGGAGTTACATATAGTTGCAATAATAAAAGAATGCTTACACTACATATGCGAAGGAAAGGAAGGACAAGCACCCAGCCCGGCCATTCTCATCCAGAAAAGTTGGCACCTCGTCAGCGCCCTGAAAAAAGTTGTGACTAATCCCCATGTGCACTAAAAACTCTTCTGGGTAAGAGTTGATGGGGATGCGGTTGGCATTTATTGTGTCCGCGTCATTTGTGTTGTACGTCCCGGGGTCTAGGCGCTCATCCTTTGGCAGCGTCCCCTGAGTATAGAACTCAAAGATCCAGGGGAACACTTTATTATCCACCTAGAAAAATCTCTCCCTCCAATTCCTAAGGGCGTCTACCTTCTCAGTATAACATTGAAGGCGCCCTGCGTGCTTCGAAAAAGACACCCACCCGTTTGACCACGTTTTGTGGTAAAACGCGCGGAATAGATTAATAGTTGGGTTAATGGCGAGTAAACGACAGTTTACTTCAAAATTGGTTATCTTCGCTGCACCTATACAGTGCAGCTGGGATATGTGTAGACGGTAAAAATTGAGCACGTCGCTAAAGAATAGGGATATGGGCACGCGCTGATTTGCAAATTCGAAAAAGCGCGTATATACCCCCACCTTTCCCTCAGGGAAGTCAGCAATAGATGGGTCCACCACCGGTACTACCGGATGCAACGCGAGGGGAATATAATAGTCCGAGGTGAACTGACAGAGTTCATCCTTGTCTATCTCGGAGGCAAAATCATTTAACTGACGAACCATTTTTGAAACATAATTTGATCAAGATGCGCACGCGCTGTTACCTTAACGAAGAACAGATTTCTTGATTGGTATTTGGTGATTCTAACAATGATGGAAATGGCGATTTACTGTGATAATCACAGTGAAAATGGCGAACCCTTTATATAGGGTTACCCCTAGCCTCGGATGAATGCCATGTGGATCCCACTAACTCTAATCGTGTGGCTGAAATATCAACAGGTACAACACTTTTTCACGATTTTTGAGGAATACGTGGGACTCATTTAGACTACATACAACGTATGTTTATTTTTGGCGGGAAATACTTGGGGCTTCCCCGCTACGCTTCCCACTATCGCTGTTAGTCTAGCATACACAGCCACACCCTGCGCATACTAGACTGGGGGGACATGATGACGTATAGTCCACACTCGGGTCACGAACCTGATTAATGGACATTACTAACGCCCAAGCCCATCACGCATGGGCTATCATAATAATGATTTGGTCTACCATGCTAACGGTTTGGGCTCACGAAAGCCCAAACCCAACTATTTTATTTATGGTCTTGATAATGATCTCTTATTTATGGGATAAAGATCAATAGACCGGATAAGGCGAGATACGCCGAGGAGTAAGGAGCACGAAACCTATAAGGATTTCGTGCCTATAAAAAGAATATCACGGCTCTCATTGAGGTACGATCAAAAACCCTAACTCTTCACTATAACCCTAAAACCGATTACTTACTCTCATGCTGGAGGATAATCGTGGGAGACAATCCCACGATAAGCCTAACGATGTTGTTTGCTTTCTTAGTGCGCAGGTCTCAAGCATTAAGATCTAATTGATACGAGAACAGGAACCCAAACAAGGAACGCTCAACTTTTGTATCAACAGTAAATGAATTTAAATCTAAAAATTAGGGAATATATAGTACATATAAATGTGAGTAATACTATGTAAAATGGATTGAATTATTACACCGACAATGACAAACTAGAATTGTCAATTGTATATACGAAAATCACCAATTTAAATGGTCCAGATTGAAAATGTGGAAATCCAACTATTCGTAAGAATCTAGTTGTCCTTTTCCTGCACTTATGAATCAAGCCACACAAATAATAAATATTCTTGTGCATATGAAGAACGTTTTAGTGATGTAGATAATTTCGCGATTTCAAAACCTCATGCTTTCATTGGTTAACCTGTTTGCCGGTCATAAGCAGGATATACGACATGTTAGAAATGAATAGACCTAAATCATACTCGTCTCTTTTGTTATATCATAGTTTAAGTATAACTTGCAGATTAAAAAGAAACAGAATTACTAAATAGCATACATGATCTCAATGGCGGGAGCAACCATTGTTGTTCTTCTAATGTCTTTACTCCATTTTCACAAAGTATACACTGCTGAACTCAATACCATTTCGGATTCACAGTTCTTGATGGATGGAGATACGTTAGTCTCAGAGAGCGGAATTTTCGAACTAGGAGTTTTCCAGCCAGGTAGATCTGAGAACAAATATCTTGGTATACGGTACAAGAACATATCTGTTACAACATTTGTTTGGGTTGGAAATAGAGACCATGCGCTCCCAAGTGCATCATCAAATGTTTTAAAAATTACAAATCCTGGAATACTTGTTTTGTTCAGCAATATGAGCATGATTTGGTCATCTAATACAACGATGACATCACAGAACGCAACTGCAAAGCTTCATGACAATGGAAATTTAGTCTTGTTCAACTGACAAGAGACGGTTATCTGGTAGAGTTTTGATTATCCAACTGATACTCTTTTACCTGGCATGAAGTTAGGGAAAGATTACTCAAGGGGCATTGAATGGAAACTATCATCGTGGAAGAGTAGTCAAGATCCAGCGCCAGGTGAATTCACATAGGGGCCTGTGGAAAGTGGTTATCATGAAAGCAAACTTAAACAAGGTTCACTAGTGAAATTCCGGGGAGGAGCATGGAGGAATCAACAGGTTAGTGGCTATTCCATATATGGTGTGAACTTCACTAGTATATATAATATAGTTATTACTCCGAAGGAGAAATCATTTAGTTATAATGTCGAAAATAGTTCTGTCCTAGGGAGGGTCACCTTGAACTCTTCAGGGGCATTAGAAGCTTGGGCTTTGGTAGAAGAAGGTAAAAGGTGGCATCTTAGCTTGACATTACCAATAGATACATGTGATACTTACAACATATGTAGTTATTATGGAAGCTATAGCGTTAATTTGCTCCAACAGTCTTGCTCTTGCATGGATGCGAAAAGATTCATGCCCAGGAACCAAAAAGCTTGGGAAATGGCTGACTGGTAAGGTGGTTGTGTTAGGCGAAGACCGTTGGAATACAAAAATGGGTCAGAATGGTTTATCAAGTATTCTAATGTAAAATTACCAGATACAGAGAATACGTGGTTCGACATGAACATGACTTTGGATGAATGTGAAATAAAATGTTTAAACAATTGTACTTGTATGGCTTATGCAAATCCAGACACCGTGTTCAAAGAAAGGGCATGTGTGCTTTGGTTTGAGGAACTTAAAGACATCCGAGTCTATTCTGGAGGCAACGTTGCTTGTAGGGATATATTTGTAAGAATGACTGCCTCAGAAATAGATAAAAATGAAACTACAAGTGCTCGACCAACTTACAATAAGAAGAGAGGAGTTAACTTAAAAAAGATTTTACTTGTAATCATTCCTAGGTAGTTCTCATAAGCTTAATCACTACATGGTTGTGGTTTGCGCATAAAAGAAGAAATTATGTGCGCCAGATGGAGGGAGGTAGGAAACATATGCAAGTTTACCAATAAATTGGACGAAAACAAATATGAACAACATGTACTGTAGATGCAATTTTTAAACAATTTACTAGGTTTAAAGTCTGCTTTATTTTGAATGCATAGGGGGATTGTTGCAAGACTCCAGAAACCAGGACGAAGCCATTGAACTACCATTGTTCAGTTTCTCTAGAATAGCTACAGCTACTTCCAATTTCTCACCCAAAAATATACTTGGAAGGGGTGGGTTTGGACAGGTTTATAAGGTAACTAATAACTACTATATGATAAAAAGATATTGTATTTAATTTGTATACTAAGAAAACGAATTATCAGGGTGTGCTAGAAGGAGGGCTATAGATTGCAGTAAAGCGTCTCTCTAAATCTTCTAGCCAAGGAGTTGACGAGTTTAAGAATGAAGTCATCTGCATTTCAAAACTCCAGCACCGAAATCTTGTGAAGCTCCTCGGCTGTTGCATACAAGGAGACGAGAAGCTCTTGATCTATGAGTACATGCGAAATGGAAGCTTGGATTCCTTTATTTTTGGTTAGAATCATAATATATCAATTACATTCTGCAAGTATTGGTATGAAGTTAATTAAAGCTACCCTAATCATTCGAATAACTAAACCCTCATTGGGCAGATAAAACTCAAGGCATGTTTCTTAATTGGGCAAAGCGTTTCGACATTATTAATGGAATTTCTAGAGGACTTGTTTACCTGCATCAAGATTCCTGATTACGAATCATTCATAGGGATCTTAAAGCTAGAAACATTCTGCTTGACCTGAATATGAACCCAAAGATATGAGACTTTGGCATAGCTAGGAGTTTTGGAGGAAACGAGACCCAAGCAAATACAGAAAGAGTCGTTGGCACATAGTAAGTGATGGTAACATATTTTATTTGTTCTATTTATCTTTATTTGTTGCTTCTTATAAGCATCTTGCTGCGAGCAGTGGTTACATGTCCCCAGAGTATGCATTAGATGGTGTTTTCTCAATAAAGTCAGATGTATTTAGCTTTGGCGTCTTAGTTCTGGAGATTGTGAGCGGGAAGAGAAATAGGGGATTCATTAATCAAACTGAGAGCGAAAATAATCTTATCGGATATGTAAGTTCCCTAGCAAAAAAAAAAAAAAAAAAAAAAAAAAAAAAAAAAAAAAAAAAAAAAAAACGATTTTTCTATTAGCGAAGACTTAATAACTCAAGCTAGTACCTAAATTATGTATTGTATATATCCAGACCTGGAATTTATACAATGAAGGCAGCTTAATGGAACTGATTGATGCGAGTTTAGCTGAGTCCTGCAATCCACCTGAAGTTTTAAGATCCATCCAAGTGGGGTTGTTATGTGTTCAGCATAATGCAGGAGACAGGCCGAATATGCCATCTGTAATTCAGATGATGAGTGGTGAAGGTGCATTGCCACAACCTAAACAACCACCATTTTTCATGGAAAATCAATTACTTGTAGTTGATTTCTCTTCAAGTACTGGCCCAGAAGGTTGTTGGACCTTAATGTTATAGAAGAATAGAATAGGGTAGTTTAGTGTATATTTATGATAAGTATTCTGTAAAACCGACCCATTATATTGGGTTGGGTCATTAGGTAACGGTATAAACCGTTTAGAATAGGGTTGTAACGATTAGATTAGTTGTCGGTTACATGAATCAGTATGCCTTTTGATTAACAGTCATGTTGTTTCATTGGCATCGATTCATTAGTATATATAGGGCATGAATTCTGTAAACAAATCATTCCATCAATACAATTCAGTAAATAAATCGCTTTGTTATTTCTTTGTAAACTTCTGCATTTTTTCTATCACAACACAACCATAAATAACCTGTGAAACAAGGAAGAACGAAGGGAGGATTGCAACAATTGGTATCAGAGCCCAAGGCAAATCGATCCAGGGAAGAACGGAAAGAAAAGAAAGCAGATTTGATTCAACTTGAATCAATCAAAAGCAAGATAGAAGAACAAAGTTTTCTGCCTGGAAATCTATTTACCGAACCTGTTTGGAATCACGAATCAAAAGGAAGGGACACACATCTCCTGCTTTCTCTAATCAACCGGTTTTTCTTAATTCTTTCAATTTTTTATTTTTCTAAATACTCCATATAAATTACGAAAAGTTTTGTTAAGATAGAAATTCCCATTAGCCAAAAAAATAAAAAGAAAAAAAAAAAACGGATTGATTAGTAAATAAAAAAAATCGATTTCCTTTTAGATTCATAGCAAGACAAGCGAATTCTTCAGAAATTCGTTTTCACCAAATAGCAAGATAACTCGAACCCTTTGTGGTTCATAGCAAGATAACCCGAACCCTTTGTGGTTCTTAGCAAGATAACCCGAACCCTTGTGGTTCATAGCAAGTCAAACCGAATCCTTTTGTGATTCATAGCAAGTAAAGGATTTGATCTTTTTGATCAAATACAAAAGCAAGAAAATCAGAAACCATCTCAGTTCTGATTATAAGCAAGCATGGTAGAAGGAGACAAGAATGATAACACACCGAACAATACATCAGTTCGAGAACTAGGAAATGTTTCACTACAATGTCCAAAATTGAACGAAACAAACTACACGACATGGGCATTGATGATGGAGACTATATTGAAGGCATATGGCATATGGGAAATGATAGTTGCGGAAGAAGGAATAGAAACAAATGAGAAGAAAGAAAACACATCAAAGGCAATAATCTTCCAATCACTGCCACAAGATGCTTTAATGCAAGTTGCACAATGATACGTGGGAATCGCACCAGGATTTACCTCTCGAGGGATCTCGAGAAGCTTAGAACCCCCATCAAGCAGTGTGCCTGATCGTTGTAGTAGAGTATAGTGACAAGTACCGGGGGATTGATCGTTCAACTCAGGAATAGTGTCGCTAGGACTAGAAAGCCTAAAAACTAGGTCTAGAGGTGAGGGGTGATTCTTTTTGTATTTTTATATTTTTTAAAAGCAATTAAAATCTCTGGTTTTGGAAAAGTGGGCGGAATTAGTTGCTAGCCAACTAACCCAAATGACTAAAGATGCAATCAAAATAAAATAACAAAAATAAAAATAAATCTAATTACTAATGTGGTGTAAACAATGATAGGGAGAGTTGTGTTTACTTAGGTTTCATTACTCCCTAGATATCTTTTACAGGTTGATAGTTTGTTACACTTGCATGGATGACGGGTTGTATTCCTTAATACTAGTCGTAGGACCGTGTACAATATTCCCTAACTCTATAGGATTTTACTTCACTCCTATGTCGAGCCGTTAGAAGCTCCTAACATGGGATCATTAGAATTCTCCTATGCATTAAATACAACCAAAAATCATAGTACACCTCTGATCATGTTTCTTAAGACGTTCAAGCATGTCACCAATAGAAGTCTGCCAGTTTTCTTAACCCTAACATCGAATACAATCATCCGTAACAACTATAAACAAACAGTCAACCCATAATTAACATCTAGGTTTCACTACATCTAAGCAAACACACAAGAGATCTAGCCAAGCATGTTAAATTCAAGACAAGTGTAAGATATATTCAAACAACACATAGACATATTGAATGAATTGAAAGAGTACTTATCTCAATTGAACATGAAAGGTTTCAAAGGGTAAAAACCCTTGAAAAGGCTATGATATTCGGACTAGGGTTTCTCTCTAAAGTTACACCCTAATTGTTACACCCTTGTGAATGAAAATTGTAAAACTATATATAGATTTTACAGGGTGACGGCGTCAAGAATAAAATTCTGACGCCGTCAACTCGCCGCCCATAATGAAATCGGATTGCCTAGATCCAGTTTTGACGCCATCATGTGTAATCCTACTCTGGGCCGTCACTAACAATTGGACCATGACGGCCTATGGTGACGTCGTCATCTCCATAGTACAAAACTCTTCTGGATCGTCACGGACTTTATCCACTTCCACCTCTTGTATTGCTCTTGACCCCGTCACTTGAAAACTCTTGATGCCGTCAGGTACTGTTCCCAGCAAGGAAAATTAAGACTTTGCCGTTTTCTTCACTTTTATGCTCCAAAAACGTCCAAAATGCTTCCTTTTCCAGAATTCACTCCAAAAGTGCCTAAAATAACAAAAGGAACGATTTAGGGCATTATTTGATCAAATAAATTCAAATTCGGGCTAAAATGGCCCCCTAAAAACGGTTCATTTTTCGCCTCATCAAATACCCTTACACTTGAGATTTGCTTATCCTCAAGCAAATGCACTTTTATTCTAATCAAAATACAAGTTAGGGGTCATTTAAAACTAATATAAAAGTAACAACAAATAATCGTTCCACTAAAGACGAAAGACAAGCACGGAGGTCATACACTAGCACCTCACAAATAGTGTTTAGATGCTCACATCTCTCGGGTGTAATAAAGTATATATCATAATATGGAAATGGAAAACATCTCTCACTACCTGTCATAACAAAATAGATTACCATAGGCTTGGGAAAGGATCAAACCTCGACCACATGGCGTAAGCACCTAGGATAAACTATCAAAGAGGTCTTTCAAAGGGTTATAACGTTAGGTGTAGGGATATGAAATACACGGTTTTGTTGAATAAAGGCAATCTTTACTGGTGGCGAATTAATCATCTTGGTTAGTTACATGTACAATATGGCGTTGCTAAGCCAAGAGTAGACTCGACTTAAGCTAATAAATCAAAAATAACAAAAACTTAAAATAAACATAGAATGAAACGGGATGGTAGTCCGTATGTTTTTTTTCTCTTTTCTCTTTTTCTATATTTTTTTTTCTTTTTCTTGATTTTTTTTTTTTTTTTTTTTTTTTTTTTTTTTTTTTTTTTTTTTTTGCATACACTCTTACCCTACCATCAAAAATAATACATCATAGGGAATAACATTCCCCTTACACTTGAATTTTTACATACTTTATGATTGAGGCAAAAGCAGTCAACTAAAGTCAACCACGGATGTGGTCAATATAGTCAACTCCTTAGGCTCAATGCTCCGCGGAATATAGTGTTTCCCCGGGTCGTTATGTCCCGACGAGGTGTGAATGGTTATCAAACGGATCTGTGATCGGGTGAATGATGTGCGTTTTATTGGTACAAGTTTTAAAATTTATAAACACGAATTATCCGATTATTATCTAGCACATACGAGCAAGTATACTCGTCCGGTGTAATAAAGGTGGGTAAGTCGAGATCGTCCCAAGGGATTTGGTGGTTTTAGTAATAAGAAAAACGTTTGTTAAATAAGGGTTGTCAATCCAAATTTATGTAAAATCTTAATTTAAAATAAACTCAAATAAAAACTAAACATATACTTGTGTATAATTCCTTGATTGGTAAATAGTAGTATCGTAACAATTTGAGTACGAAGTTTGGTGTAAACTTGTTATGACGCGCAACTAAAAATGAGTAGTTATACAATCTATGATGTATGTCATGTTTTCACTACTACTAAGAATTCTATCACCTAAATGACTCATTTCGGACATATCAAATTAGTATGACAATCCTATAAACACATGGTTGTTTAGAAAATCAATTCTTTTCTTATAAATTCCTACGAATCCTTTCTGTCCTTTTTCGTGATGAAATCGTCTCAAATCTATTTTAATAAGTAAATAAGATGGTTGTCAAGCATCCTATTCCATACTAATTTGGTGCATTAATATTTTAGAATAAAAACAAGTTGAAAATCCTTTCGGACCTATTTTTTCAAGAAATTATTTTTACCGACAAATTAAGCAAGAAAAGATGTTATATCAACAAACTCATAAAAATAGATATGTTTTCATGCATCACCTTTTTCATAAAATAATACTCCAATAACCAATCACATCATATACACAAGTATATCACAAATTACTCCATAGCAATCATATTAAAACACAAGTAAATAAGAAAACTTTCATAAAACTTAAAGTAACAATTGTTCATTATAAGTATCAAGGTGTACCTAGTCTTGAATATTACAATGAGTAAACTTGTGGAACTATAGCAACCACACTCCTCCAATTGCTCACCAATGTAAGTAAACAACTCCACACCCGAATCAATGCTTGAGACTTTAACTCAACACGTTCTGGACGTTCTTACAACACTTAGTAAACTTTCAGGCAATATAAAATAAGCTAACAAGATTTGGTGTAAAACTAAGTTAGATAATGGTGGTACAAGTATCTCTAGGTCCTAAGTGCTCATTATATAGCTTAATGACACTTATGCTTCAAGTAAAAACATCCCTCCTCAGTAAATAAGCAGAAATGATCAGCCACAAATGATTATGGGGAGTAAATTCGCCAATTAATGCAAAACTTGTAACTTCAGTTATCACCAACCGATCGGTTTCTCGCCATCCGATCGGATGGTCAATTCTGGTACGTATCCAGCCGATCCGGTTGCGGGTTGCAACCGATCGGTTGGATTTAGTCTGAACATGTTTTCATGTCTTTTCTTCGTCGTTTTACGTTGCATGCAATATTTTTCTTCGTGGCATGACTTTGTCCATTAGAACTTGATATTTCCTTGATAATTTTGTGTAGTAAACTTGTCTTTATCAAATCCTTTTGTTCATGCAACGTTTCTTTCTTCCTTGATCCTCTTGAAACTCTCCAAAAATGCATGTCCACTTCATTTCTTCATCTTTTAATCATTTTTACCTGCTTTTGGCTATATTTGCATGTATAAACACTTTTCCACGATTAAGTAACAAATATATACAAATATGACCAATTTCCACTCATAAATCAAACAATAACGTGACTAAAAATATGTTAATTTTGAGCGTTATCAAATCCCCCACACTTGAGTTTTGCTCGCCCTCGAGCGGGTCTAAATCAAAAGAAAATTGAATTCAATGGTAATAGTGCAAATATCCTATTTGAACTCAATCAAGTAAATAAAGAGCTTGATAACATTGCTAAGCACCTCACGAAGATAATTTGCAATTCACTCATCACTCAATATGTGTAACGATTAATAGATCACTCATTGCACAGTCATGATTTATTTTTCTTACCATAGGCTTGTACAAGTATCAAAACAATAGAATAATTCATCAAAGATGTCTTATATTCGGGTTGTAATGTTTAGGCTAAGGGTTTTATAAACTTTCGTGCAAAATAATTACACTAAGTCAAAAAGGTAAGGATAAGGCATGGGAATATTTATGAAATTGGTTTTAAAAGAAAAATAAAATCAAAGTCTAAGTCCCATAGTTACTAATCTCAAATAATCCACAAAACCAAAAATGATAATAGTTACCATCTTCTCCTCTTCAAACTTCCACATGTTGATACATCGATTCACCATAAAAATATTCTTCAAACTTAGCACATCGGCTAACAGCATATCTCATGACTTTCTTTATTCATAATAATATAACACATTGGCTATATTTGTCACCTTATAGTTGCGATGACTTTTTTTTTTTTTTTTTTTTTTTTTATATATATCACCTCCCCCACACTTCGCATAAGTATACACCACAAAAAATACAAATAAGAAGTATGCATCCTTCATCTTTGTTGGAATGGCACACACAAGAATTGTGAAGTGTGGCTAACTAATAATCATCAAAAACTAACCAACAACCAAGCAACTAGTAATCCACCATTTAGACTTTGACAAGGGTTAGGCTAAGGTTTAAAGTGTAAAATCTTTTTGTATTTTTCTGGATTTAACAAAATGAAAAGGATAGCTCAAAGGGTGAAAGTAAGGGTATCTAGCGCTAAAGATAAACGCTAACAAATGGGTTCCAAATACGAGGTTAACTAACCAATGTGGTTAGCAAAAATTATTTTGTAAACGGATGGCCATTTGGTTTTATTCCTAAGTTTGCCTCTTATCATATGAATATATCCTTATCATTCAAAAATGATTTTAACCGTAATGCATAACAAGTACAAGTTCTAGAATTAAAACAACCACCGGCACACTCATCATGAAATATGTAAATAGTATAAGAAATACTATTCTCATAAAAAAAAACTAATCCTCACAATTTAAAGTAATAAGGGTATAAGATTGTGTTAGCAAATGTTATCAATTCCGAGACAAATAGCTCTTTAAAACTTGAATTTATTCTCCAAAAATATCATTATTATATACCATGAAATCAGCCTTATTTTAACTAAAATATGAAGGGCGAACTACTACTAGTTACTAAAGTTCACGACTCTAAAACGAAATTTTAAAAAACAAAAATTTAAAAATTATGCAATTTTTTCTATTTTCTTCCTTCCCCCACACTTAAGTTTTGCATTGTCCTCAATGTTATAAAAAATAACTTCAAAGTAAAGGAAATGGAAAAATTTAGAAAATACCGGAGTTAAATACGCAACATGCATATTTAATCATAATAAGCAAACGAGTTTACCGACTCCAAACGTTGATCAACTATATGCTTCTGTAATAAAACTCCTGCAAGAAAACTGCAAAATATACGAAACAACCAAACAAACACAAACAAAAAACATATTTAAACCAAATAAATAGAAAATTACGTTACGTTATAAATCCTACTAGAAATAGTTAAAGATAATAGAAATAGAAATTGTTCGATACATAATTGTTTTTAAAAAAACCAACCATAATCCATGTGATCAAACGTCACCATCAATAACTCACATCGGAACGAATGAACTCGTCCTTGCTTTCCTCTTCATCCTCATCAACATCTTCTTCATCGTCCTCGTCTACCACTCGTCTCTTCTTCTTTCCAGCTCTTGATGACGAATCTCCAACATCATAACTCGATCCTCCAGGATTAAAACTTGGTCCACCCACATTAACACCTGAACTACCATACTCGGGAAGTCTTCTGTATGGAGGATATGGCTCGGGAAATGGTGAATAACCAGGATAAGGATAGGGGTATGGTCCAGGATATGGAGAATACGGTAAAGGGTATGGTGGAACATTTGGTGGGTTGTAGGGAGGTAGCTCATAATTGGCATCTTGTGCCAAATGTTGGATCATAGGCATGGAATAATCGTAGTTGTAATTATTCCTCATTTGCATTGAATCTCTCCAAACATCCCTACACTCAATAGCATTTAATTCACGGTTCCAATCACCCCATCCTGAATCAAAACCACTTTGGGTACTACCCGGAAAACTCCCCATTTGAGGTTGTGAAGGCGCTCCCGCATAAGCTCCGGATTGTGCCCCCACACTTGGTTCAATCCAAGGTCCTAAAGTCTTGTTAATCCTATCCAATGCTTTCCCAAAACTAAAAGCATCCCATATCTCACTCTCCAATCTCACTCTACACTTCCTCAACTCATCATCATTAAAATACCCAAGATTTTTAGCCAACATGGTCACATAATGACCTCCACAAACATCACTTTGTTTCTTAATCCCCGGTGCTCTCTTCGAAAGATACTCGGCAATAATCCATGCTACATTCCCATTCTTATCTTCTTCCAACAACTTCATCACCCATAGGTCCGGTTGACTACATTTGTCTTGTCCACCACTCCTATGTATCAATCCCCAAGAAATCAACTTTTGTAAAACCTTCAACAATGGATTCCTAATCCTAGAAGAATTTCTCCTAAGACAAGTTGGATCACCAATTCTATTCCAATATTCATCAATACCCGTGTATTGATCATTACCTCTAGCTAAACTCACAAAATGTGGTCCAAACAACCTATGTTGAATCTCATTCTCCTCATACAAACCAAGTGCAACTGCAAATTTTGGCAAAGATAAAGCATGTTCGCGACCAAACAATCTAAACCAAACACAAACATCTCCAAGAACATCATTTACTTTTCTATCAAAGTAGAACGTAGAAAAGAACTCCTAACACCATTCCTTGTAAACATCTTCATGAATACTAAAAGCTCTTTCCCATGAATAATCTTCAAACCTAACTCCATCACCAGGATAAACATAAACCATAGTCATCATGCTCCTTAATTGATCCTCACATTCATACTCCTCAAGCAATTCCCAATCAATCAACCTAGGCTTAGCAATCTTCCTCTCTTGAATTTTTGAAAGACGTTCTCTATACGCATTCTTCTCATCTTTGTTTTGCACATGAGAAAACTTGACATTCTCATTAGACTCCGGTTTCAAACTGAAAGTAATCCTCTTCCTCTCGTTTCTTTTCAAATACTTGTTAACAATCGGATTTCGTCCCAATCTTGCAACATTTCCCTGAAAGAAATCTCAAATTATGTTAATATATAAGTATAAGAACTAATACCAATCAATTTAGAAACTAGAAAACACGTTTTCAAAAATTGTCAAAAAATTTTCCGAGGCCACCAACCGATCGGTTTGAGGTCCAACTGAATCGGTTACAACTTTGGCACACTTCCAACCGATCGGCTGCAACTCGCAACCGATTCGGTTGGAATTTTCTGCAAACCAAATTCATCTTCAATCCATCCTAAACGTTTCCCAATCAATCCGAACTTCTTTCTAACTTGTAATCTCCCATTCTTGAGTACTTCTAACATTCAAACTCTCTTAACAATGATTCTTGACATTTCCAATCATCAACCCAATGATTCTATAAAAACCAAGAACATCATCTACTAAAATCTTCCAATTAGTGCTCTAATCAATAATGCAATAACCTAACATCACTAATTATCAATCATATAACTTATAGGATTCATCAATTGCAAATAAACTAGCTCCAAAGATTATACCCAATTCAATCCAAAAATTCAATCAATGAATTCTTACTCAAAACTTAACCAATTGATCTAATTCTTTTTGCAATACCTTTTCCTATCATCTATTCACTTATCCCAAAAATATTACATCTCAATTCGAACTAATTCAAAAACACCCAATTCGTGACCTAATTTCAATCATCCGAATTAAAACTTAATTGAACAAAATTAATGATATAACTTACTTGACTTGATGCCATTGATGATTTATTATCACTCCTGCAACCTTCTAACAACTTCTTATGGTCGAATTTTTAACCCAAATTTTTGGTGGATTGTGTGTATGTGTTTTTCTTAAGTTTTTGAAATTTTTGGTTTATATATTTAACTCCATCCGATCAGTTGTGAATCCATCCGTTCGGTTTGGTATGAAATTGATTTTTCAAAGTTTTTTTCTCCACTACTAAACTTGACACAAGTGCTAGTAGCTTTTTCTTTTCTCAAACTTATTATTTTGTATGTATTCCAAACACACTTTTTCTACCAAAAATTTTGGTCATCTACTTCTACTTCTAAACTTAAAACTAAAACATAACTTAAACTCTAAAAACTAAAAACTTAAACTAAAAAAAAAAAAAAATGAATAGATAAATAAAAAGATAGATAAATAGATAGATAGTCTCATTCAAACATGAAATGCATAAAACTTAAAAACATGAAATAAAATGCATAAAAAAAATAAAAGTACGGAACAAACAAACTAGCACAAGATGTGCTTTATTCTTGTGATCATTCTTCTTCATCCATAGAAATATTCATTCCTAACAATGTTTTCTCCACGATACTTGTTTGCCATCTTCCTAGTAGTCTTTTGAGTTTTGAAAGTTCTTGCAAAGTTCCTTCCACTAGGACATGTGATATCAAATTTGCAATGCCAATCACCATCTCCTTCTTCTCTTTTGTAAATGCTATGACCTTCGGAACCCCATTCCAAGTTCTTCAATTGGACCGGTAAAGATCCAAGAAAATCTGTCAACTTGTTAAACACAAAAATATTTTTAAAAGGATTAAAGAAAGCCTCCATTGCTAGAGCTCTTTCCATTTCATCTTCAATATCAAAGAAACTAGGTGTGCATGGACCAAAATTTGGTCTACCATCTTCATCCCTTCCTACTTCAAAGCAACCAAGGTAATCCTCCTCTTGGTCCTCATCATTATCATCTCCATTACTACCCCCTCTAGGCCTTGGATAGTAAGTATTCTTAAGAACTCCATCATCAATTGTCATGGTACCTTTTCCCATATCTATTATAGCTCCACAAGTTCTTAAAAATTGTCTACCTAACAACAAAGGTAGTTCCTTATCAACCGCAACATCCAACACAAGAAAATCCGCCAAGAATGCTTGATAACCAATTTGAACTCTCACATTTCTTACTTCTCCCATTGCTTTTGCCTTAGAATTATCCGCCATAGTGAGTTTAGAATTGTTAGGTGTAGGGTCTCTTAATCCTAACTTATGATACAATGGATAAGGCATAATACTCACACTAGAACCCGTATCGGCTAATGCATATAAAGGAGTTATCCCATTAATTTTAACCGGTAAAACAAAATTTACGGGATCATTCATTTTCTTTGGGAGCCCATTCTCAATTATCCTTCTCTCCTATACTTCATCAAAACTATTATCCTCCAACTTAGACTTTGCTAACATAACTCCATCTAACTTCTTCCTATACTCCATATAATTCCTCAACACTTCAATGACCGGTTTGTTTTCCGTCAATTCACTAATTTTTGCTTCAAGATTTTCCAAAATAGCTTGTTTCTGCTCTTTGGTTAAAGGTTTGGTACTTTTTGGTGAACTAGGTGGTGTTTTGGATGATGATGATGATGATTTGTTTTCTTTTTGGGTGGAGGGTTGGGTTAATTTGTTCAATGGTGTTTTGTTTCGGTTAGCTTTACCCATCTTACAAACTTCATCCGTTCCTTCCTTCATCATTTTCATTCCTTCACAAACATCAACAAGCATATCATTCACACTCTTCCCTTCTTCTAAATCACTTATGCTGATTTTCAACTCCCCAAGTGCAAAATCCAAACTACACTTGGTATTCACTAAAAAATCTCTACCAAAAATTCCTGCTTACCATAACTTCCATAATCAAGCCTAACAAAACCAAGTTTGTCAAGCATTTCTTCCGAAATGTAATTGTCTCCATATTCCATATTCAATTCCGCATCCCATGCTTTAACTCCTTCCACCGCACAAGGTGTAGAATACCTCATGTGTGGAGCATCATATTTCTTAGGTGGTGCTCTAGTGAAAACAACAACTTTTCTCTCCTTCTCCTTCTTTGGATAACACATTTCATGTGGCAAATAAGCAACATTAACTTCCTCTCCTTCCAAATCCAACTTTGCTTTTTCCAACATACTCTCCAACTTTTCCAAGGAATCACCGGAATCCTTGGACATATCTTCCAAGTCTTTCAAATACGCAGAAATTTGGCTCAAACTCTCCATTTCAACTTAAGCACTTACTAACTATAACATAACCATAAGAAAAATCCAAATCATTAGCATGAGGGTTAGTTATAATCAAATAAACTCTTAATATGAAATAAGAACAAGTAAATTAACTAAATAAAACACTAAGAATAGAAAATAAACTAAAAATTAAAAATGTCTAAAATTTTACCGAGATGCCCAACCGATCGGTTTGAAACCTAACCGAATCGGTTAGCACAAATGACCACCTCCAACCGATCGGTTGGAACCCGCAACCGAATCGGTTGGAGTTTTTACACTAAAAAAAATTATTTTATTATAAAACTAATATTTAATAAAACTTTAATTATGAGATTAAAAACAATAAAAGCATTAACTAAGGTGTCTTTAAGAATTACTAAACCATTAATTGAAATTAAAACTTCTAAAACATTAAAATGACTAATAATTGCAACTTAAAACTATTAAAAACTAACATTAATTATATAATTATTAAAACTAATTAACTAAAAACAGAAAAATAAGAATTAATTTTGAAAAAACAGAATCCAATAAATTTACCGAGACCACCAACCGATCGGTTGGTTACCCAACCGATTCGGTTGGTCAAAAAACCAAAATTTTTTTTTACTTTTACTCTAAAAACTTTAAAATTTCACAAATTACAAACAATTTAATTACTAAAAACTAAGAAAATTAATCAAATCCCCGGCAGCGGCGCCAAAAACTTGATGTGCGTTTTATTGGTACATGTTTTAAAATTTATAAACACGAATTATCCGATTATTATCTAGCACATACGAGCAAGTATACTCGTCCGGTGTAATAAAGGTGGGTAAGTCGAGATCGTCCCTAGGGATTTGGTAGTTTTAGTAATAAGAAAAACGTTTGTTAAATAAGGGTTATCAATCCAAATTTATGTAAAATCTTAATTTAAAAGAAACTCAAATAAAAACTAAACATATACTTGTGTATAATTCCTTGATTGGTAAATAGGAGTATCGTAACAATTTGAGTACGAAGTTTGCTGTAAACTTGTTATGATGCGCAACTAAAAATGAGTAGTTATACAATCTATGATGTATGTCATGTTTTCACTACTAGTAAGAATTCTATCACCTAAATGACTCCTTTCGGACATATCAAATTAGTATGACAATCCTATAAACACATGATTGTTTAGAAAATCAATTCTTTTCTTATTAATTCCTACGAATCTTTTCGGTCCTTTTTCGTGATGAAATCGTCTCAAATCTATTTTAATAAGTAAATAAGATGGTTGTCAAGCATCCTATTCCATACTAATTTGGTGCATTAATATTTTGGAATAAAAACAAGTTGAAAATCCTTTCGGACCTATTTTTTCAAGAAATTGTTTTTACCGACAAATTAAGCAAGAAAAGATGTTATATCAACAAACTCATAAAAATAGATATGTTTTCATGCATCACCCTTTTCATAAAATAATACTCCAATAACCAATCACATCATATACACAAGTATATCACAAATTACTCCATAGCGATCATATTAAAACACAAGTAAATAAGAAAACTTACATAAAACTTAAAGTAACAATTGTTCATTATAAGTATCAAGGTGTACCTAGTCTTGAATATTACAATGAGTAAACTTGTGGAACTATAGCAACCACACTCCTCCAATTGCTCACCAATGTAAGTAAACAACTCCACACTCGAACCAATGCTTGAGACTTTAACTCAACACGTTCTGGACGTTCTTACAACACTTAGTAAACTTTCAGGCAATATAAAATAAGCTAACAAGATTTGGTGTAAAACTAAGTTAGATAATGGTGGTACAAGTATCTCTAGGTCCTAAGTGCTCATTATATAGCTTAATGACACTTATGCTTCAAGTAAAAACATCCCTCCTCAGTAAATAAGCAGAAATGATCAGCCACAAATGATTATGGGGAGTAAATTCGCCAATTAATGCAAAACTTGTAACTTCAGTTATCACCAACCGATCGGTTTCTCGCCATCCGATCGGATGGTCAATTCTGGTACGTATCCAGCCGATCCGGTTGCGGGTTGCAACCGATCGGTTGGATTTAGTCTGAACATGTTTTCATGTCTTTTCTTTGTCGTTTTACGTTGCATGCAATATTTTTCTTCGTGGCATGACTTTGTCCATTAGAACTTGATATTTCCTTGATAATTTTGTGTAGTAAACTTGTCTTTATCAAATCCTTTTGTTCATGCAACGTTTCTTTCTTCCTTGATCCTCTTGAAACTCTCCAAAAATGCATGTCCACTTCATTTCTTCATCTTTTAATCATTTTTACCTGCTTTTGGCTATATTTGCATGTATAAACACTTTTCCACGATTAAGTAACAAATATATACAAATATGACCAATTTCCACTCATAAATCAAACAATAACGTGACTAAAAATATGTTAATTTTGAGCGTTATCAGTGAATCTGGACAAGAAAGGGTTTGTGATTGATTACACTACTGATTTGTACAATGAAATAGCTTAAATAAGCTATATTAACAAGGTTGGAAATTTGAAAAAACCAGAAACGTTTAAAACCTAAAACGCGTACATTTAATTTAAATTTACGTTAACGTACGAGATAAAACGCGAGTTTTAAGGAAATAAAATACTTATGAATATGAAAATTAACTTTTTACAATCCTAATGATAAAAGAAAATTTTTAGAAAAAAAATAATAATTTTTACACTATTTAATTATTTAATATTAATTAATTACTAATTTAAAGACTACTTAACTAATTTAATTAATTTAAATTATTAAAAATAACAAACTAACTTTAAAAATTAAGAAAAAATTTCAAAATCTAATTAACTATCACAGGAATCCTAAAAAATTATAAAAAGTTTGTTTTATATATTTTTACACTATTTTACTAATTATTAAATTAAATATTAATTAATTACTAATTAAACTAAAACAATAAAAATTCTAGAAAAATTTCCAAAATTATATTATAGTATATAAAAGCTAGGAAAAATATAAAAACTAGGTGTTACTTTATAAAAATTAATTATGCTATTTAATACTTAATATTAATTAATTATTAATTAAACTAATATTAAATCTAATAAATACTAAATGACAAAATAAAAATCTGAGAAAATTACTAAAATTAATTTATTATAAAAGGAATTTAAGAAAAATATAAAAATGCTAAGTGCTTAACAAATATCTAAAAAGGAAAATTAAAATTTAAAGTACATTAAATAGAAACTATCACTTGAAATTAAATTGTTTTTTCTTGATTTTTCTTTTACAAAACTATTTTAATACTAAAAACAACTAACTTTTACAAAAACAACTTTTATGGAACTTGAAAATAAGCTGAGTGTGAAGCAATAAGCCAAACAGTTGACTTTGGTTGACCAAGTAAGAAAATAAGCTCAAATGAGCTTAAGTGGGACCTACAAGGGTGGAACTTGGTTCAGATATGTTGTTGGGACATGATTAAGCTATAATAAGCAATTAGGGTCCACAGAATAAGCTATAAGCACTTAAATAAGCACTTTGAAACTTAGCTCAACTCAGAAAATGGGACAACAAGTAGGGGTGATTTCAAGTGGGGTCCACAAGGTCTGAGGTCAAACTTATGGTCAAAACTTCAAGAGTGCTAGGAGGGGGGTTCAAAGAACCAAAGTTGGACAAGTGGGACCCACTGAGGTGGCCAGAAACCACCACCAAAGTGGTGGTGGTGGGAGTGGTGCTGCTGCAGCAGGGGTATACCCTCCCCTGCAGGTGCCTTTGATCAGGTATGGGGGCCCACAGAAAATTACTAAAAATATAACAAAGGTGAGACACTGAAGACTAGCTGGGGGACTTCAATCCCAAGAAGTTTCACATCCTAAAACTCATCACAAAATTCTATAAAATTCCTACAAGATTTGGACAAAACTAAAAACATACCATTTTGACTTTTCATGTAACTTTGAACTTTGACTTTCTTGGATTTGTATGGGGTCTAAATGACTTAAATTGATGTACTAAGTTATATTTAGGCTAAATATGGCTAGAAGAACAACCTTTAGTCAAAATGGGTGAGATTTGATGTTGCACAAACCCAACAGTTATTGACAGTGAACTGTCAAAGGTTTTGGGGTGATCTTTGACTTTTTGCAAAATAACCTTGGTGTTTTATGACTAAACTAACCTAAGGGCACCTATGTGAGACTACATGAACTAAAAGTAACACCACATACAACCTGTGACTAGGCCAAATCAGCCAATCCAAACACACCCTTAACAAAAGCTAACTTATGATTTTTAAAGGAAAACACTGATTTAGACCAAGCTAAAGGTTCACAAGTTTCTAATATGGTAAAATGGACTTATGTGAGCACAAAAATACCAGTCTTTAACAATAGAACTCAGAATGCTATCTTATGATTTTAAGCAGTGAAATAAAGACGATAGGTAACCAAGGATATTGATGAATACATAACTGATTTCAAGCAATATTATGACTAAACAACATCAATTAAGCACAAAGGAACCATAATTAAACAATGATAAACATATCTACAGTGAAAACATAAAAATAGAAATAAGAGCTTACAAAGGATTTAAACTGAAAGCCTGTGAACCATGGATCATTCCCACTTCCTAAAGCCTTCCATAAGGCATTACAACCATATAACTCCAGAATTACTAGGCTCCTTGGCTTCTTCACTCTTGTGTACTATTTTTTTTATTTATGAGCTATTTAATGTATTTTTTGAGTATTTTCTATTATTAAACTAAAAACTGATTCTTAGGACTAGTAATCTTCTGAAAACATTTAAGTAAGCTTAATTTATCTAAAAGGAACTCAGAACAACAATATTTAACAATTATAAATGACTTTGTCAATTTCACTTATAAATGCTAAATTTAGATTTTACAAAATAAAACTTGAATTAAAAGGTGAATAAAGTTTACACTACACTAATGAAACTTAATACAACAATTGGAAACTGAAAATTACACTTGAGATGGAAAAGTTATAAAAACGACTAAAATTATTTAACTTACACTACTCTACACTAACTACTACTTGTTTCTTCTTTCTACTTGACTTTTATATGTCCTGGAGAGTTCCTTTGTCGTTCCCACTTTAATTTTGAACCATTGGATGATTGAAACTCATCCTAGCTTTTGAATTTGGTTTTGGCACCAAAAAAAGTCTTGGGGCAGGTTGGGGTAGCTTGGAGGGTTTTGGGATCAATTAATGTAGTTTGGAAGGTAGTATTTGGAGGGGAAACATGGGATGGGGTTTGCTGATGTGGAGGAGGGGGGAATGGAGTGTAGCAGGAGATTACCAGGTTGCAAGTTGGGTGGGGAGGTGGATGGTTTGACTGGGGGTGTTGACTGAGGGTAATATAAAACGGGGAGTTTGTTTTATTTATTTTTTGTTGGGCCGGGTTAAATAAAAAAGGGTAGGTTGGGCTAGATTGTGTTGGCTTAGGGAGGTTTGGGCTGGATCAGGTTGTGGCTTATGTTTGGTTTTGGATTTAATAACACAAAGGGCCCATTTGTAGTTGCAATTTCACAAGGACCAATTTGTAATTTCCTGCAAATGCAAGGGCTGGAAATGTAATATTCCCAAAGTATTCCAAAGGAGAATTATTGCCAAGTTTCAATAGTACAAGGTCCTTTGATGCTTTATTTTCCATAATGAAATACCCGGGGATCAAAATTGCCAATTTCCAAAACTGAGGGACCAAAACTATAATTTCTCCAAACATTTTTCCCAAGGACCATATTTGCCAACTTTTGATTTCCCAATGACCCAAAATGATTTTTCTTTCAAAAATATCCCACCAGGGATCAATCCTGCCAAAGTTTGAAACTCCAGGGACTAAACTTGTAAATTTCCAAAACTTTTGAGATTTTTCACCAAAGGACTAAATATGACAACTTATGATTTTAAAAGGACCTTTGGTGATAATTTTCCATATTTTGAATGACCAGGGACTAGTTCTGACATTTTATGAAAGTTGGGGGACTGAAACTGCCAATTTTGCAAACTGTGTACGTTTTTCATTTGTTTTTACTCTTTTTGCATCTAAAACATATAAAACACAATTTTGAAATATTTTCAGTATTTTGATGCATTACTGAGTGTTTTTGTATGTTTTGCAGTTCAGATTTGACCAAAAATGATGAGTGTTTGAGCACTCATCAATCCCCCACACTAAAATATTGCTAGTCCCTAGCAATAAACTGTTTTGAAAACTTAATGGATTTTAATCTCTTTACCAAAAGCCATCACTTCTGGAGTAGCCAGATGTATCAATTCATGTAAGAACTATAGTCCACCTGATAACCATGTAATTTTGAGCAAACCACCAGCTGTCAACGGATTTGATTAGTCTTTACCAAAAGCCGTTTGCTTCTGGACTAGCCAACTCTTGATGGACAAAGTCAACATCTTGGTGAGCTGATTACCAATTATGGTTTTTCCACTGCCTTTACCACAAGCCATAATCTTGCGGGCTAGCCAACTCATTCACTTTTTAGGATATGGCGAGTTGATTTACCATACAATTTTGGGCAAATTGCAAGCCGTAAACGGATTTGGTATATCTTTACCAAGAGCCGTTTGCTCCTAGATTAGCCAATCCTTTTGTCGTTTAGACATGGCAGACTGATAACCACAAAAATTTTAAAGCACAAGTGAAAAAAAATTTTTTTTTGAGATTTTGGCCAAAAACGGGGGTACTAGATAGTAAAATGTGATAAAATTCGCTAGAATACCCCCCCCCCCCACCACACTTAGAATGAATATTGTCCTCAATATTCAAAGCCCCGGCTGTTATGCCGACTCTTTGAACGTAAAAGGGCAACATTACAAGCTAAATGTGGAAACACCAGTTTGTATTTTCACTTTAGAAGTAACCATAGCAGGGGTAATTCCCCCATACTTAGGGTGAAAACCCTATAAGCATGCTACTGTTTTTGTTTACCGAGTCGCTAGCTTGACTCGACCCCGAATTCATTGGTTCTTGGGGAAGCATGATGTGGAAGAAACAATCTCCATCGGACTTTCATTCAAGATGTTTGGACAAACATTTGAAGCACGTGAAAGTTCCACACCGATGAGATATACAGACCCTGGCTCAAGATAATGGTAAATGAAAATGCCGAGATCAAAAATGATATCTTCATTCCCGAAGGAGTGAAGAACAAGAGAAGTCACCCTATAGGTGAAGAAAAAGGAAGAAAACCATGATGAAAATCATGATAAGATCTTCTTCCTCGAGAGCAGGCTCATTAGCCTGAATTTGGATTTCAAAGGTTAAGCTCGTTTGGTTTGAAAACATCCCGGGTGGGAGGGTGGGAATTTGTAAATTCTCATGATCGAGTGCATCTCCCCCCGGGCTATCATACTCCGGAGGAGTCATGATATGATGAGTGAGTTCACCGGAGAACTCCTCATGAAGAGAATCATTCACATGATGTGAATCTGTGAACTCTTGTTCCATTATGGACTCATCACTCTCCTCATCAAAGATTGGATTGTTAGAAATCACAATGAATTCATATTCGAATTCAAATAGAGGGTTGGTGAAAGTCGTATTAAATGTTTCGGGAACAAGGTGATTAATATTCTCTCTTGGACTGTTAGGATCAGAACTGAGTGGTGGATCATGATATAGGAGACTTTCAATTTCTCCCAGATCGGCTTCGAAATCGAGGAGACCATCATCACTTTCTGATGAAAGAGGATTGATGTGAGTAAGTTCATCGGCGAACTCCTCAAGAAGATGATCAGCATCAGACTGTGGGAGTGATGCCTCAATATACTCAATGTCTCCATGAGATGTACAATCATCATTAAAATCTGAGAAAGTCTCAAAATGATCGTTTGAACACTCAAGAGGGGAAGGAAGATCACACATATGCTTAAGAATTCCCTGTGACTCTCTTGGGATTGGGACAAGGTTCTCAACACAAGACTTTATGAATTCGTCCGATTCCTTTTTAGGAACAGTGTCAAGATGCTCGTCCCCCATGCTCAGAGAGTGAGTGGGAACCTCGGGTGTGATAGCAGTTATTTGAGATGGAATCTCAACTGCTGGGATATCAACTGATGAACTTGATGAAGTTTTATAAAATTGAAGAATATCAAGTGTATCTTCATCATCACTGTCATCAGGAATAAAACGGAACTGAGAGCTAGATTTGGCTGCTTTTTCTATTGCAATTGATTCCTTAATAGATTTTTCATAGGCATCTTGGGAATTTATTCTAGCAGTATGCTCTTCAGCTACCAATTCTTCCATGGATTTTTGTTGAGTGTCTTTTTGGGCAAAGTCTTTAACTAAACCCTTAAGCTCACCAAGTAATTCCAGTACATTTTGCGTTTCTGGAAGAAGTGCTTGATTAATTTGGTACTGTGGAGGTTGGTCATAATAAGGTGTGTCAAAATTGTCACAAGGATATGGGTTCCCCGTTTGACAATCTGAGCTGAAGTGTGGACCTCCACAGTAATCACAACAGTAAAACTGTTGAGTCTGGACTGGTGAATTATATGGGTATTGGTCATAACCAAAGTTCTGAGCATCACCGGAAAACTGTTCATAGACAAACGTGTTTCCGGCTTGACACTCAAATCCTTGGTGAGGACCTACACAAAACTCACACAGATATGTCAGTATCTCATGATGTGGTGACTGGTAGGATGAATCAGATGTGTCATGGTAAGGATAGGGAGCTTGGTTATAGATAGACCCATCTCCTGACTCTACCATGCTACAGCCGGGACAATTCCCACCATTATGAGGACCACCACACCATTGACAACCACAATGGTGTGGATACGACATATAAAGAATCAAAGGTTTACAGAGGCGTAGGGATGAAGAATTAATGATTTTAGAGGGTAAAGGTGAATATTTTTGGTATTTTTGGAAAACATTTTGTACAAATGAGAAAGAAAATCTTTTTGGGTTTTTAGTGTTCGTTGAAAACTGATTTTAAAATGTTTTCGGGAACAATTTTGTTTTTATATGAAAATAAGAAGATAATATGAACAAGGGTGGTAAATATACAATGGATGTATATCCAGGTTCACTAATACGCAAAACCGTTTTAGAAAAACGCGCACAACCTCCCCGGCAGCGGCGCCAAATTATGATTGAGGCAAAAGCAGTCAACTAAAGTCAACCACGGATGTGGTCAATATAGTCAAACTCCTTAGGCTCAATGCTCCGCAGAATATAGTGTTTCCCCGGGTCGTTATGTCCCGACGAGGTGTGAATGATTATCAAACGGATCTGTGATCGGGTGAATCTGGACAAGAAAGGGTTTGTGATTGATTACACTACTGATTTGTACAATGAAATAGCTTAAATAAGCTATATTAACAAGGTTGGAAATTTGGAAAAACCAGAAACGTTTAAAACCTAAAACGCGTACGTTTAATTTAAATTTACGTTAACGTACGAGATAAAACGCGAGTTTTAAGGAAATAAAATACTTATGAATATGAAAATTAACCTTTTACAATCCTAATGATAAAATAAAATTTTTAGAAAAAGAAAAATAATTTTTACACTATTTAATTATTTAATATTAATTAATTACTAATTTAAAGATTACTTAACTAATTTAATTAATTTAAATTATTAAAAATAACAAACTAACTTAAAAAATTAAGAAAAAATTTACAAATCTAATTAACCATCACAGGAATCCTAAAAAATTATAAAAAGTTTGTTTTATATATTTTTACACTATTTTACTAATTATTAAATTAAATATTAATTAATTACTAATTAAACTAAAACAATAAAAATTCTAGAAAAATTCCTAAAATTATATTATAGTATATAAAAGCTAGGAAAATATAAAAACTAGGTGTTACTTTACAAAAATTAATTTTGCTATTTAATACTTAATATTAATTTATTATTAATTAAACTAATATTAAATCTAATAAATACTAAATAACAAAATAAAAATCTGAGAAAATTACTAAAATTACTTTAATGTAAAAGGAATTTAAGAAAAATATAAAACTGATAAGTGCTTAACAAAAATCTAAAAAGGAAAATTAAAATTTAAATTACATTAAATAGAAACTATCACTTGAAATTAAATTGTTTTTTCTTGATTTTTCTTTTACAAAACTATTTTAATACTAAAAACAACTAACTTTTACAAAAGTAACTTTTATGAAACTTGAAAATAAGCTGAGTGTGAAGCAATAAGCCAAACAGTTGACTTTGGTTGACCAAGTAAGAAAATAAGCTCAACTGAGCTTAAGTGTGACCCACAAGGGTGGAACTTGGTTCAGATATGTTGTTGGGACATGATTAAGCTATAATAAGCAATTAGGGTCCACAGAATAAGCTATAAGCACTTAAATAAGCACTTTGAAACTTAGCTCAACTCAGAAAATGGGACAACAAGTAGGGGTGATTTCAAGTGGGGTCCACAAGGTCTGAGGTCAAACTTATGGTCAAGTCTCTTATGGCAGGACTTGTAACTGAGTGGATTCACGATGCCTTTGCTGTGCGAATATTCTTTTAAGGCTTTTCAATTGTTTTAAGACAAACTCTATGAACTCACCAACCATTGTGTTGACACTTTAGCATGTTTATCTCAGGTTAGTAAGGCGATAGCTAGTGCGTGGAACTTAGAGTCAAGCTGCATATTCTGAAGACTTACGCTTTTATCATTTACCATTCAAAACACTTGTATACATTTATGTATCATACTTTGGAATCTCATGTTTGTAACTTTGAATTCATTAATCGAATGGTAACTTTTCAAAACGTCTCATTTAGAGTTCGTTTTCTATAACTTGTACTTTGTATTATGAAGTAGCACCCCAATGACACAGTCTTCCGCTGCGGTATTTTGGAGGTGTTACAGATTGCTACCAGAGCCTTGGTTATAGAGAACTAGGTTGCATTTAGTGCCTAGACTATAACTGCTATATACGTTAAGACTCTCCTCTTTATTTGCCTTACACACACTACATATGCATACGCTTTTTGGTAGTTGTTGGTTTAGTTCCACGCTATTAGATGATGTGACTTTAGTATTATAAGGAGCCCCAGAGATTAGTCGAGTCATTAAAAACATGGAGCTCAGTAATAACTAATTATTTAACTTGATCTTGTGACAGTTCTTGTTTGATGAGACACAAGATTTGAGTTAAATAATATTATTGCTTAGCTTTAGGGATTTGATGACTTGATTATCTTACTATCGGCCTCAGAAGGCGGATTTTGTGTCTGAAATTCTTAAGTAGGATGTTTTAGAATCTCCTTATTTGAATGGATTGGGACGCCTCTTCATTTAAATAAAGAAATTGTAAATCACCGAACCATAAGTTTATGATACCTTACTTACATAAATTTGGACGCTTCTTTATGTAAGTAACGTGTTATAAATAAGTGGGCTTAATTACAGCCGATACAACTCCTTAACCAGAACCTTAGACGAATCAGAGTAAACACCACTATATTAGAGATCCCAAATTCTCTTAGACACACCATAAGTAGTTAACATCAATTGAACTTCGGGACGAAGTTCTCCTTAACGGGTAGAGACTGTAACAATTCGCATTTTCAGGTTAACTTTTATTCCCGAAAATTTTACTATTGACTTTTTACTATTTACTTTTTACTATTCACATCAAAAATTTTATTTTATATTCTCGTAAGTTAAACTATTTTAATGATAATCTGAGAATTTCACACTCGTCGGATCATTTCTGCAAAAATCACGAAGCCGTGTCCGAGATTTACTTTTAGGTTTAAACGTCATTCCAGCATCCCGATATGTCCATAAAACATTATAAACAATAGAAATATGATTTTCTCTCATTTTAGGACAATTCCAAAAGTTTCGGAATTTTACGTTTTCCAATTCAGCGTTTTACGCGAATTACGCGTTTTAGACCCGTGTTTCCAGTTTTTAGCAGGGTTTTAGCACCCAATAGAACCTGCCACTCATTTTATATTTTATTATGGAGTATATTGATAAGTTATAACATATTTATAAGTTTCATATTTTTAGGATACCCGATTTTAAGTTTCATGACTTAATGACTTACCGTTAGCGATTACCGGGACCAAAACTCACTCCGTAAGCTAGATAATACCAAGTTTAAGTACCTAGTCACTCCTCCCATCATATGAACGTGTATATGATGATTCACCAAGCCTTGGTGGCTTGGTGATAAGCCTTGGACTTTAGGATACTTGTATATTAAGCAAACTTGGTCACCAAGGGTTCATTAGATCATTACAAGTGTACATCTTGGCCTCCAAGTTTAGGCAACTTCCTAACACCTTCCTAACCTCCTCAAACTCACTATAAAAACCCTCTCATCCCCTCCTTTAAACGCCACACCCTTTAATCCTAGCACCATGATCCTTTGATCTTCAATATACAAGTTACACTACAAAGTTCAATGTCTTAGTATTCTCTACCTAGTTCTTAAGTTTGTTTGGTGATTCCATGGTTGAATTAGGAGCTACACAAGGTTACTAGGGCTGAAGTTAAATGGTTTTCACAAGGGTTATATCAAGGCTAGCAAGGGTTACAAGAGTTATGGTGAAGGGTTTACAAGCTTAGGTTTAGTGTCCTAGTTCCATACTTGACTTCCTTTCTTTAGAAAGCCAAAAGTTGTAAGCAAACCCTATTACACTTTCTTGCTCAATATCATTTTCATACTTATTATGTTCTTTCATGCTATATATGGTCTTTGTATTGTGTTCATGATGTATAAAAACTAGTAAAACAAGTTATGTATATATATGTTAACTTATGACAAGTAAACAAGCAAACTAGTGATTTTTATGGAGAACCACGACCAAAATAGTATAACTATGATATTTGACACTTACTTACTGTTAAATAGGACTTAGCAAGGAAAACATAGCAATTTGAATCACCCAAAACGAGTACACGAGTCAAAAGATACGGCCATAAGAAGTTAGCGAAACCAAAACGCCAAAACTGCCAATACCCTACTGTTTGCATTCTGCCATTTTGAAAGTCACCCTTCAGGTCCGATTCATCAAAAAGTTAAAACACGAAAGTTGTCCGGAACGACGTTTTCGTTCAGTAATTAGGAAGCTCGAGCCCTGAAAACGCTTTCTGAGTGATAATTTTCTTCAAATTCTTAACAGCCCATTTTTAGACCAAAGTCACTATATAATAGTTATGTTTTACTAAGACCAAGAGGTCTAATGACCTAAAGCCAAGACCACAACAATGGCTAAAGCCAAGGTTGAGTCTCAAGACCATGGTAACAATGACCAAGGTCATGGCAAAGCCACGGCTAAAGACCATATAACCTTTAAAGATCAAAACTTATATATATATATATATATATATATATATATATATATATATATATATATATATATATATATATATATATATATATATATATATATATATATATATATATATATATATATATATATATATATATATATATATATGTTATCAAATACTACAATAGTAGGGAGCCTCATGTGAGGAGTTCATTAAGTAAGTTGTCGAGATGAGTTGTGGATTTACGAATTAAAGTGTCCTGGATCCTCGAATGTTTACTCCATGACTTCTGAATTATGTCGGCCCGAACGGTAGTAAGAGATATACAACCTATACATGTTTCATAAACGACTTATATTCAACGACTTACATTATATACTAAGTACTACATCATGAACTTTATGCAAGACATATATTGGCAATTCTTTGTATCATTAGACGTTACTCCAAACCTAAGTCGCAACGTTCTATTATAGGCTGCTCTTAGAGACTTTCGCGATTCGACTATCACTTTCATTTCTCATTACATAGACTTAAGGTGAGTCATAGCCCCTACTTTTTCATACTTGTTTTAACTCTTTGGGGAGGATACATGCACAACTACTTGCTTACTTGTACAAATACTTGATCGCATTATACTTGATTGTTCTATACTTGATTGTCTTATACTTGATCGCATTATACTTGATTTCATATATACATGATTGCGTTATACTTAATTGAGACTGCCAGTGGCTCCAGATTAAGTTGCTGGATGACAATTGAGACTTTCGGTGGCTCCAAATTAAGTTGTTGGATGACCATTGAGGCTATTGATACATCCTAACATTTGCGAATGTTGGATACATCATAAACGTGAGGTCTTCGGAGATGAAGTGTAGACTCACGACTAATTGCTTAATTGTTTTGATGAACTTATACATATCTTATTATACTATATGTTAGCAGTGGGTTGTGAACACACAGGTTACAAGTCTCTTATGGCGGGACTTGTAACTGAGTGGATTCACGATGCCTTTGCTGTGCGAATATTCTTTTAAGGCTTTTCAACTGTTTTAAGACAAACTCTATGAACTCACCAACCATTGTGTTGACACTTTAGCATGTTTATCTCAGGTTAGTAAGGCGATAGCTAGTGCGTGGAACTTAGAGTCAAGCTGCATATTCTGAAGACTTACGCTTTTATCATTTACCATTCAAAACACTTGTATACATTTATGTATCATACTTTGGAATCTCATGTTTGTAACTTTGAATTCATTAATCGAATGGTAACTTTTCAAAACGTCTCATTTAGAGTTCGTTTTCTATAACTTGTACTTTGTATTATGAAGTAGCACCCCAATGACACAGTCTTCCGCTGCGGTATTTTGGGGGTGTTACATTTCACATCCTAAAACTCATCACAAAATTCTATAAAATTCCTACAAGATTTGGAAAAAACTAAAAACATACCATTTTGACTTTTCATGTAACTTTGAACTTTGACTTTCTTGGATTTGTATGGGGTCTAAAAGACTTAAATTGATGTACTAAGTTATATTAAGGATAAATATGGCTAGAAGAACAACCTTTAGTCAAAATGGGTGAGATTTGATGTTGCACAAACCCAACAGTTATTGACAGTGAACTGTCAAAGGTTTTGGGGGTGATCTTTGACTTTTTGCAAAATAACCTTAGTGTTTTATGACTAAACTAACCTAAGGGCACCTATGTGAGACTACATGAACTAAAAGTAACACCACATACAACCTGTGACTAGGCCAAATCAGCCAATCCAAACACACCCTTAACAAAAGCTAACTTATGATTTTTAAAGGAAAACACTGATTTAGACCAAGCTAAAGGTTCACAAGTTTCTAATATGGTAAAATGGACTTATGTGAGCACAAAAATACCAGTCTTTAACACTAGAACTCAGAATGCTATCTTATGATTTTAAGCAGTGAAATAAAGACAATAGGTAACCAAGAATATTGATGAATACATAACTGATTTCAAGCAATATTATGACTAAACAACATCAATTAAGCACAAAGGAACCATAATTAAACAATGATAAACATATCTACAGTGAAAACATAAAAATAGAAATAAGAGCTTACAAAGGATTTAAACTGAAAACCTGTGAACCATGGATCATTCCCACTTCTTAAAGCCTTCCATAAGGCATTACAACCATATAACTCCAGAATTACCAGGCTCCTTAGCTTCTTCTCTCTTGTGTACTAATTTTTTTATTTATGAGCTATTTAATGTAATTTTTGAGTATTTTCTATTATTAAACTAAAAACTGATTCTTAGGGCTAGTAATCTTCTGAAAACATTTAAGTAAGCTTAATTTATCTAAAAGGAACTCAGAACAACAATATTTAACAATTATAAATGACTTTGTCAATTTCACTTATAAATGCTAAAATTGGATTTCACAAAATAAAACTTGAATTAAAAGGTGAATAAAGTTTACACTACACTAATGAAACTTAATACAACAATTGGAAACTGAAAATTACACTTGAGATGGAAAAGTTATAAAATCGACTAAAATTATTTAACTTACACTACTCTACACTAACTACTACTTGTTTCTTCTTTCTACTTGACTTTTATATGCCCTAGAGAGTTCCTTTGTCGTTCCCACTTTAATTTTGAACCATTGGATGATTGAAACTCATCCTAGCCTTTGAATTTGGTTTTGGCGCCAAAAAAAGTCTTGGGGCAGGTTGGGGTAGCTTGGAGGGTTTTGGGATCAATTAATGTAGTTTGGAGGGTAGTATTTTGAGGGGGAACATGGGATGGGGTTTGCTGATGTGGAGGAGGGGGGAATGGAGTGTAGCAGGGGATTACCAGGTTGCAAGTTAGGAGGGGAGGTGGATGGTTTGACTGGGGGTGTTGACTGAGGGTAATATAAAACGGGGTGTTTGTTTTATTCATTTGTTGTTGGGCCGGGTTAAATAAAAAAGGGTAGGGTGGGATAGATTGTGTTTGCTTAGGGAGGTTTGGGCTGGATCAGGTAGTGGCTTATGTTTGGTTTTGGATTTAATAACACAAAGGGTCCATTTGTAGTTGCAATTTCACAAGGACCAATTTGTAATTTCCTGCAAATGCAAGGGCTGGAAATGTAATATTCCCAAAGTATTCCAAAGCTGAATTATTGCCAAGTTTCAATAGTACAAGGTCCTTTGATGCTTTATTTTCCATAATGAAATACCCGGGGATCAAAATTGCCAATTTCCAAAACTGAGGGACCAAAACTGTAATTTCTCTAAACATTTTTCCCAAGGACCATATTTGCCAACTTTTGATTTCCCAATGACCCAAAATGATTTTTCTTTCAAAAATATCCCACCAGGGATCAATCCTGCGAAAGTTTGAAACTCCAGGGACTAAACTTGTAAATTTCCAAAACTTTTGAGATTTTTTACCAAAGGACTAAATATGACAACTTATGATTTTAAAAGGACCTTTGGTGATAATTTTCCATATTTTGAATAACCAGGGACTAGTTTTGACATTTTATGAAAGTTGGGGGACTGAAACTGCCAATTTTGCAAACTTTGTACGTTTTTCATTTGTTTTTACTCTTTTTGCATCTAAAACATATAAAACACAATTTTGAAATATTTTCAGTATTTTGATGCATTACTGAGTGTTTTTGTATGTTTTGCAGTTCAGATTTGACCAAAAATGATGAGTGTTTGAGCACTCATCAATCCCCCACACTAAAATATTGCTAGTCCCTAGCAATAAACTGTTTTGAAAACTTAATGGATTTTAATCTCTTTACCAAAAGCCATCACTTCTGGAGTAGCCAGATGTATCGATTCAAGTAAGAACTATGGTCCACCTGATAACCATGTGATTTTTAGCAAACCACCAGCTGTCAACAGATTTGATTAGTCTTTACCAAAAGCCGTTTGCTTCTGGACTAGCCAACTCTTGATGGACAAAGTCAACATCTTGGTGAGCTGATTACCAATTATGGTTTTTTCCACTGCCTTTACCACAAGCCATAATCTTGCGGGCTAGCCAACTCTTTCACTTTTTAGGATATGGCGAGTTGATTTACCATACAATTTTGGGCAAATTGCAAGCCGTAAACGGATTTGATATATCTTTACCAAGAGCCATTTGCCCCTGGATTAGCCAATCCTTTTGTCGTTTAGACATGGCGGACTGATAACCACAAAAATTTTGAAGCACAAGTGAAAAAAAAATTAAATTTTTGAGATTTTGACCAAAAACGGGGGTACTAGATAGTAAAATGTGATAAAATTCGCTAGAATACCCCCCCCCCCCCCCACACACACACACACACACACTTAGAATGAATATTGTCCTCAATATTCAAAGCCCCGGCTGTTATGCCGACTCTTTGAACGTAAAAGGGCAACATTACAAGCTAAATGTGGAAACACCAGTTTGTATTTTCACTTTAGAAGTAACCATAGCAGGGGTAATTCCCCCATACTTAGGGTGAAAACCCTATAAGCATGCTACTGTTTTTGTTTACCGAGTCGCTAGCTTGACTCGACCCCGAATTCATTGGTTCTTGGGGAAGCATGATGTAGAAGAAACAATCTCCATCGGACTTTCATTCAAGATGTTTGGACAAACATTTGAAGCACGTGAAAGTTCCACACCGATGAGATATACAGACCCTGGCTCAAGATAATGGTAAATGAAAATGCCGGGTAGGAGGGTGGGAATTTGTAAATTCTCATGATCGAGTGCATCTCCCCCCGGGCTATCATACTCTTGAGGAGTCAAGATATGATGAGTGAGTTCACCGGAGAACTCCTCATGAAGAGAATCATTCACATGATGTGAATCTGTGAACTCTTGTTCCATTATGGACTCATCACTCTCCTCATCAAAGATTGGATTGTTAGAAATCACAGTGAATTCAGATTCGAATTCAAATAGAGGGTTGGTGAAAGTCGTATTAAATGTTTCGGGAACAAGGTGATTAATATTCTCTCTTGGACTGTTAGGATCAGAATTGAGTGGTGGATCATGATATAGGAGACTTTCAATTTCTCTCAGATCGGCTTCGAAATCGAGGAGACCATCATCACTTTCCGATGAAAGAGGATTGATGTGAGTAAGTTCATCGGCGAACTCCTCAAGAAGATGATCAGCATCAGACTGTGGGAGTGATGCCTCAATATACTCAATGTCTCCATGAGATGTACAATCATCATTAAAATCTGAGAAAGTCTCAAAATGATCGTTTGAACACTCAAGAGGGGAAGGAAGATCACACATATTCTCAAGAATTCCCTGTGACTCTCTTGGGATTGGGACAAGGTTCTCAACACAAGACTTTATGAATTCGTCTGATTCCTTTTTAGGAACAGTGTCAAGATGCTCGTCCCCCATGCTCAGAGAGTGAGTGGGAACCTCGGGTGTGATAGCAGTTGTTTGAGATGGAATCTCAACTGCTGGGATATCAACTGATGAACTTGATGAAGTTTTATAAAATTGAAGAATACCAAGTGTATCTTCATCATCACTGTCATCAGGAATAAAACGGAACTAAGAGCTAGATTTGGCTGCTTTTTATTTTGCAATTGATTCCTTAATAGATTTTTCATAGGCATCTTGGGAATTTATTCTAGCAACCTGCTCTTCAGCTAGCAATTCTTCCATGGATTTTTGTTGAGTGTCTTTTTGGGCAAAGTCTTTAACTAAACCCTTAAGCTCATCAAGTAATTCCAGTACATTTTGCATTTCTGGAAGAAGTGCTTGATTAATTTGGTACTGTGGTGGTTGGTCATAATAAGGTGTGTCAAAATTGTCACAAGGATATGGATTCCCCGTTTGACAATCTGAGCTGAAGTGTGGACCTCCATAGTAATCACAATAGTAAAACTGTTGAGTCTGGACTGGTGAATCATATGGGTATTGGTCATAACAAAGTTCTGAGCATCACAGGAAAACTGTTCATAGACAAACGTGTTTCCGGCTTGACACTCAAATCCTTGGTGAGGACCTCCACAAAACTCACACAGATATGTCAGTATCTCATGATGTGGTGACTGGTAGGATGAATCATATGTGTCATGGTAAGGATAGGGAGCTTGGTTATAGATAGACCCATCTCCTGACTCTACCATGCTACAGCCGGGACAATTCCCACCATTATGAGGACCACCACACCATTGACAACCACAATGGTGTGGATACGACTTAGAAAGAATCAAAGGTTTACAGAGGGGTAGGGATGAAAAATCAAAGATGTGAGAGGGTAAAGGTGAATATTTTTGGGATTTTTGGAAAACATTTTGTACAAATGAGAAAAAAAATCTTTTTGGGTTTTTTGTGTTCGTTGAAAACTGATTTTAAAATGTTTTCGGGAACAATTTTGTTTTTATATGAAAATAAGAAGATAATATGAACAAGGGTGGTAAATATACAATGGATGTATATCCAGGTTCACTAATACGCAAAACCGTTTTAGAAAAACGCGCACAACCTCCCCGGCAGCGGCGCCAAATTATGATTGAGGCAAAAGCAGTCAACTAAAGTCAACCACGGATGTGGTCAATATAGTCAAACTCCTTAGGCTCAATGCTCCACGGAATATAGTGTTTCCCCGGGTCGTTTTGTCCCGACGAGGAGTGAATGGTTATCAAACGGATCTGTGATCGGGTGAATCTGGACAAGAAAAGGTTTGTGATTGATTACACTACTGATTTGTATAATGAAATAGCTTAAATAAGCTATATTAACAAGGTTGGAAATTTGGAAAAACCATAAACGTTTAAAACCTAAAACGTGTACGTTTAATTTAAATTTACGTTAACGTACGAGATAAAACGCGAGTTTTAAGGAAATAAAATACTTATGAATATGAAAATTAACTTTTTACAATCCTAATGATAAAAGAAAATTTTTAGAAAAAGAAAAATAATTTTTACACTATTTAATTATTTAATATTAATTAATTACTAATTTAAAGATTACTTAACTAATTTAATTAATTTAAATTATTAAAAATAACAAACTAACTTAGAAAATTAAGAAAAATTTTACAAATCTAATTAACCATCAAAGGAATCCTAAAAAATTATAAAAAGTTTGTTTTATATATTTTTACACTATTTTACTAATTATTAAATTAAATATTAATTAATTACTAATTAAACTAAAACAATAAAAATTCTAGAAAAATTCCTAAAATTATATTATAGTATATAAAAGCTAGGAAAAATACAAAAACTAGGTGTTACATTATAAAAATTAATTATGCTATTTAATACTTAATATTAATTAATTATTAATTAAACTAATATTAAATCTAATAAATACTAAATGACAAAATAAAAATCTAAGAAAATTACTAAAATTACTTTAATATAAAAGGAATTTAAAAAAAATATAAAAATGCTAAGTGCTTAACAAAAATCTAAAAAGGAAAATTAAAATTTAAATTACATTAAATAGAAACTATCACTTGAAATTAAATTGTCTTTTCTTGATTTTTCTTTTACAAAAGTATTTTAATACTAAAAACAACTTTTATGGAACTTGAAAATAAGCTGAGTGTGAAGCAATAAGCCAAACAATTGACTTTGGTTGACCAAGTAAGAAAATAAGCTCAAATGAGCTTAAGTGGGACCCACAATGGTGGAACTTGGTTCAGATATGTTGTTGGGACATGATTAAGCTATAATAAGCAATTAGGGTCCACAGAATAAGCTATAAGCACTTAAATAAGCACTTTGAAACTTAGCTCAACTCAGAAAATGGGACAACAAGTAGGGGTGATTTCAAGTGGGGTCCACAAGGTCTGAGGTCAAACTTATGGTCAAAACATGAAGAGTGCTAGGAGGGGGGTTCAAAGAACCAAAGTTGGACGAGTGGGACCCACTGAGGTGGCCAGAAACCACCACCAAAGTGGTGGTGGTGGGAGTGGTGCTGCTGCAGCAGGGGTATACCCTCCCCTGCAGGTGCCTTTGATCAGGTATGGGGGCCCACAGAAAATTACTAAAAATATAACAAAGGTGAGACACTGAAGACTAGCTGGGGGACTTCAATCCCAAGAAGTTTCACATCCTAAAACTCATCACAAAATTCTATAAAATTCCTACAAGATTTGGAAAAAACTAAAAACATACCATTTTGACTTTTCATGTAACTTTGAACTTTGACTTTCTTGGATTTGTATGGGGTCTAAATGACTTAAATTGATGTACTAAGTTATATTAAGGCTAAATATGGCTAGAAGAACAACCTTTAGTCAAAATGGGTGAGATTTGATGTTGCACAAACCCAACAGTTAGTGACAGTGAACTGTCAAAGGTTTTGGGGGTGATCTTTGACTTTTTGCAAAATAACCTTGGTGTTTTATGACTAAACTAACCTAAGGGCACCTATGTGAGACTACATGAACTAAAAGTAACACCACATACAACCTGTGACTAGGCCAAATCAGCCAATCCAAACACACCCTTAACAAAAGCTAACTTATGATTTTTAAAGGAAAACACTGATTTAGACCAAGCTAAAGGTTCACAAGTTTCTAATATGGTAAAATGGACTTATGTGAGCACAAAAATACCAGTCTTTAACACTAGAACTCAGAATGCTATCTTATGATTTTAAGCAGTGAAATAAAGACAATAGGTAACCAAGGATATTGATGAATACATAACTGATTTCAAGCAATATTATGACTAAACAACATCAATTAAGCACAAAGGAACCATAATTAAACAATGATAAACATATCTACAGTGAAAACATAAAAATAGAAATAAGAGCTTACAAAGGATTTAAACTGAAAACCTGTGAACCATGGATCATTCCCTCTTCCTAAAGCCTTCCATAAGGCATTACAACCATATAACTCCAGAATTACCAGGCTCCTTGGCTTCTTCTCTCTTGTGTACTAATTTTTTTATTTATGAGCTATTTAATGTAATTTTTGAGTATTTTCTATTATTAAACTAAAAACTGATTGTTAGGACTAGTAATCTTCTGAAAACATTTAAATAAGTTTAATTTATCTAAAAGGAACTCAGAACAACAATATTTAACAATTATAAATGACTTTGTCAATTTCACTTATAAATGCTAAAATTGGATTTCACAAAATAAAACTTGAATTAAAAGGTGAATAAAGTTTACACTACACTAATGAAACTTAATACAACAATTGGAAACTGAAAATTACACTTGAGATGGAAAAGTTATAAAAACGACTAAAATTATTTAACTTACACTACTCTACACTAACTACTACTTGTTTCTTCTT